>CM035843.1:36145981-36765356 GCA_020510985.1 Pholidichthys leucotaenia | reverse complement strand
CAGCTCTCTGCCGGGGGAGGCTTCCAAATCCTCTTTTTTCTGCAGCGCGCAAACCCAATAAAACCCACGGCAACCATTATCGCACCTTCTTTTGTCCAGTGGCTCCGGAACAGAGAGGAATCCCGGCGCCAGTAATGCTGCGCCTGATATGTGTGACTCTAATGCTAAAAGTGACTGCATCAGGGATTTACCACCTCAAGTCGCACTTTGCTACACAGCGCCACAAAAACTGTGTAGCCACATTCCATCAACGGATGAACATTTTCAGCCAGTGAGAGAACCGACGCCTTCCAAATCCAGTGCATCACTAGCAGAAGTGATGTTTTGTCATTTTGTGGCAGAGCACAATCTACCCCCATTGGTGGCAGATCACTAAAGTGATTTGGTGCCAACATTGTTTCCTGCCAGCAAGAGCACTCAATTTTTTTGTGCTACTTGGCTTATTATTTTCACAATACCAAAAAGTTACGGCTCAACATTGTCTCCATATAAGTGTACATTTGAATAAATATGTTGGAAATAGTTCATGTTGCAGTTGCTGTTTGCTTAGTTTTTGTTTGTTTGTTAGTTTGTTTTTGCTACAGTTTTCTTTCATCTGCCGATAAATACAGTTTTTAAGTACTCAGTACAGGTGTGAAAGCCCCCCCCCCAAATAAGGGAGGCATGAGGTCAGTACAGGTGTGAAAGCCCCCCCCCCCAAATAAGGGAGGCATGAGGTCAGTACAGGTGTGAAAGCCCCCCCAATAAGGGAGGCATGAGGTATGCCTTGACAGGTCGCAGCCTGGCACTTTGCACATGGAGGAGATGGACACAACAGCAACACTTCAGTTTATTACCTCCGCCAAGGAGGTAATGCTTTTACTACAGAACCACTAACCCTATCATTGTGAATCCAATTGCTAGTCATATGTTTTCATGGTCAAGGAATCTGAAAACCTACACACAAACACTGTATGGGGGGGAACTGTGGCGCTTGGCGGAGGTCTGCGCTCTCCGAGTGCTTTTCTAGTTTATTCTGAAATCTGGTGGCCTAGGGACTGGGAGGCTGCCAGATCCACCCTATTCTTCGGCCTGAGGGCCCATGGACTTGGGTAGGCCCCCTGACCCACCTTGTTCTCCGGCCCAGGGGTTTTGGGAGTCTGGGAGACCACCCGACCAAGCATGGTTTCTATTCTTGGGGCTTGTGAACTTTGGAAGGCCACCCGACCCATTTTGTTTTTGTGTTGTGGCCTTGGACCCTGTTTTGCCCCCACATGTTAGTATTTTTTTGTTTGTTACCTCCGCCAAGGAGATTATGTTTTCATCGGCGTTGGTTTGTCTGTCTGTCTGTGTTTGTTCGTATGTCGGCCTCCGTCGGTCTATGATGACCATGGAAGAGAATCCTAAACGTCTACTCTGCTGGAACAGCACCGCCTGTGGCTGAACAGGCCGATGCGCGAATGACAGTCCCTGTCACACAGGTCACACTTGTGGGTGGTCTCCGTGCTGCTGGGTCTGTGGCGAGTCTTCCTGCGGGTCCTTTTTTCATCTGCTGCAGCAGTCAGTCTCTCTTCACCCGCCTTGAGCTGTCTGGTCAGGGTGCCTCTCCATTTGGAGCGGTCCGTTGCAAGGTCCTCCCAGTGCTCTGTGTTGATATCCAGGGCCTTCATGTCTCTCTTGCAGACGTCTCTAAAGCGCAGCTGTGGGCGGCCAACGTCTCTCCTGCCAGTTGCCAGTTCTCCATAGAGGACATCTTTGGGGATTCTGCCATCCTCCATACGATGAACGTGGCCTAGCCAGCGGAGCCTGCGCTGCCTGAGTAGAGTGAACATGGAGGGAAGGCCGGCGCGGGACAGAACTTCTGTGTTGGGCACTTTGTCCTGCCAGGATATGTCCAGGATGTTGCGAATGCAGCGCAAGTGGAAGGAGTTCAGTCTCTTTTCCTGCCGGGCGTATGTTGTCCACATCTCACTCCCATAGAGCAGTGTGCTGATGACGCAGGCGTTGTACACTGCCATCTTCGTCTTGACAGAGAGTTTGGGATTCTCCCACACTCGTGTGGTGAGGCGAGCGAGTGTGAAGGCTGATTTTCCAGTCCTCTTGTTGATCTCTGTATCAAGGGAGAGGTTGTTGCTGATCGTGGACCCCAGGTACGTGAACTGATTCACAACCTCCAGCTTGTAGTCATCAATGGTGATGGTTGGTGGTGCTTCCGTGCCTTGCGCCAAGACGTTAGTCTTCTTCAGGCTGATGGTAAGCCCGAAGTCCTTGCATGCCTGGGAGAAGCGGTCCATCAGGGTCTGAAGCTCCTGCTGTGTGTGGGTTGCGACTGCAGCGTCGTCTGCGAACAGCATGTCCCTGATTAGAGCCTTGCGTACTTTGGTTCTAGCTTTCAGGCCGGCGAGGTTGAAAAGCCTGCCGTCAGATCTTGTGTGCAGGTAGATTCCCTCTGTTGCTGTGCTGAAGGCATGCCTCAGGAGCATAGCAAAGAAAATCCCAAAGAGGGTTGGCGCAAGTACACAGCCCTGTTTCACTCTGCTGTGTATGTTGAATGGCTCTGAGATGTTGCCATCGTGCTGCACTATCCCCTGCATGTTGGTGTGAAACGATTCGATGAGGCTTTGCAACTTTGGTGGGCATCCTATCTTTGGCAGAATCTTGAAAAGGCCCTCTCTGCTGAGCAGATCGAACGCTTTGGTGAGGTCGATGAAGGCGACGTACAGAGGCATGTTCTGTTCTCTGCATTTCTCCTGGAGTTGGCGGATGGAGAATATCATGTCTACCGTCGATCGCTCAGCGCGGAAGCCACACTGAGACTCGGGGTAGACACGTTCGGCAAGCTTCTGTAGACGAACGAGAACAACTCGTGCGTAGACTTTGCCAACAACGCTGAGGAGGGAAATGCCCCTGTAGTTGTTGCAGTCGCTTCTCTCCCCTTTGTTTTTGTAGAGGGTGATGATCTTGGCGTCCCTCATGTCCTGTGGTACGGCACCTTCCTTCCAGCACTGGCAGAGGACGTCATGCAATGGCAGCAGTAGGGCGGTCTTGCAGTGCTTGATCAGGTCAGGGGGTATGCCATCGTTGCCGGGTGCCTTGCCAGCGGCCAAGCTATCAATGGCCTTACTGAGTTCGTCGATGGTTGGCTCGGCGTCAAGTTCGTCCATGGATGGCAGGCAGTCGATGGCATCAAGGGCTGACGGTGTCACGGTGTTCTGTCTAGAGTAGAGGTCGGAGTAGTGTTCCACCCATCTCTCCATCTGCTTGTTCTTCTCTATGATCATCTCCCCAGTGGAAGATTTGAGGGGGGCCGTCTTGCTCTGAGCCGGACCAAGTGCTTTCTTGATGCCATCGTACATACCACGGATGTTCCCTGTTATGGCAGCGGTTTGAATGTCTTGGCTGAGCTGAGTCCAGTACTCGTTGGCACAGCGCCGAGCAGTCTGCTGAACTTTGCTTCTCGCAGCCCTGAGAATCTGGAGATTCTTCTCGTTTGGGTACTTCTTGTACTCAGCAAGTGCTGAGCGCTTGGCTTCAATGACGGGGGTCATCTCGGTCAACTTGGCATCAAACCAGTCCTGTGACTTCGAGGTCTTCCTCCCAAAGGTAGCCAAGGCTGTGCGGTAGATGGTGTTTCGCAGCTCTTCCCACTTCTGCTTTGCAGATTCTCCTCCTTGTGGTACACCAAGTTCCTTCTCAAAGGTGGAGGCAAACTGCTCAACAAGTTCTGGTTGGGCCATCTTGCTGGTGTCAATCCGTGCCTTTCCAGGTTGTCTAGCATGATCGAATTTCTTCAGCTGCAGCTTGACCTTGCAACACACCAATGAATGGTCTGTGTTGCAATCTGCACTCTGGAACGAACGGGTGATTAGCACGTTCTTCAGTGAGGTGCGCCTGGTCAGGATCAAGTCTAGCTGGTGCCAGTGCTTTGAGCGCGGATGTTGCCAGGAAACCTTGTGTTGGGGCTTGGTCTTGAAGAACGAGTTTGTGATGCACAGATCGTGATATGTGCAGAACTCGAGCAGCCGCTGTCCGTTGTCGTTCATTCTGCCCACGCCAAAAGGTCCAAGACAGGAGGGCCAGGAGTCGTGGTCAGCACCCACTCTGGCATTGAAGTCTCCAAGGAGAATGAGTTGTTCAGAGTTGGGAATGATCCTGACAGTTGTTGCGAGATTCTCGTAGAACTCGTCTTTTGCCTCTGGTGTGGCTGTCTGTGTTGGGGCATACACACTGACGAGGGTGACTGGGCCTTGAGTGGTGTTCAGGCGGAGGGTGAGGAGTCGTGCAGAGCCAGTGCTGCCCGGTTCCACCATCTTCAGCAAAGTGTTCTTCACTGCGAAGCCCACTCCGTGTTCCCTGTGTTCGTCACTGCCCTTTCCCTGCCAGTAGAATGTGTAGTCCTTCTCTCTCAGTGTGCCTTCATCAGCTAACCGTGTTTCCTGGAGAGTGGCGATATCCACTCCCAGTCTCTTCAGCTCATTATTGATGATGGCAGTCTTCCTGGTGTCGTTGATGTCCTTGAGGTTAGCAGCGAGTCCTGTCATCATAGTGCGGATGTTCCAAGTTCCCAGTTTTAGAGTTTGTCTCTTTTGTTTTATTGTCTTGCCTGGTGCGAAGGTTCTCAGCCTGCTGTTTGGATTTCTCCTTATCCCCATGCACCCAATGAGGAAAGCAAGCTGTGGCGGGACAACACCTTATTGGCTGGGGGCTGCCCAGCTTGAGGCGGGCGGTAGCTGTCCAGTGAGATCTGATGATCCCTCCCACCGTCGGGAACAACCCCTGGCGCCACGCTCTACGCCAATTGAGCAGTGGCTTATAACCGGTAACTGTCATTCCCCGTGTTTTGTCTACGCCAAAGGCGAAGCTGGAGTGTCCTCTCCAGTGATCCGGTGTTCTACCTTCCAGCGTTGGGCGTTGGTAGGATTCAAGCCTGGGCAGGAAGATATGGAGGACAAGATGTTGCCCATGCAGCATGTCCCCCCTCTCCACGTCACTGATGAATCCAAAGGAACAGCAGGGCTGCTACAGTTTGGCACCAGCGCCGTTGCAGGAGCTGCCAGAACGATGTTGAGCACAACATAGAACTGCCTTAGGGGCTCCGACTCCGGATTTTTCCTCAGGGTTGACTCCCGAAGCCTTTCCCATGACTGGGTATGCCGCAAGGCAGCAGAGGTTTGAAATCAGGGTTTACCTTCCCCTAGATGGGCTACCTTCCCAGGTTGACGAGCCACCATCTACCCGAAGCATCTGGTTTTAAGGCGCCAGAGATCCGCCCTCGCCCCTTCTCCTATTAGTAAAAGCAGTTCCGCCGGGCTTAGAGACTAAACCACACGGGCAGGCTAGGAGTTGGACTTAGTTGTCAGAGGCTTTTCGAGACGCACGCCATAAGGAGCATTTTATGAGCACTGGGAGCTTAACCCCAGTGCCGCTCCTGGCTATGACAACCTTGGAACCAAGGTGTTTGTTAGCAAGATAACTCAAAAAGTTATGGACGGATTTTCATGAAATTTTCGCAGATTATCAGAAATGGGGTATCCTACAGATGATTAGATTTTGGTGGTGATCCGGATCACCGTCCAGAAGGAAACTGCCATTACGGAAAATGCCATTTTCGTGAATAACTAATCAACCACTAATCCTATCATTGTGAATCCAATTGCTAGTCATATGTTTTCATGGTCAAGGAATCTGAAAACATACACACAAACACTGTATGGGGGGAACTGTGGCGCTTGGTGGAGGTCTGTGCTCTCCGAGTGCTTTTCTAGTTTGTTTTTGGACTCTGTGTGGGAGGAAGAGATTGTTCTGGCCTGCCTGGCCTTACGTTATTGGGCGACCTGCTCTACCTTCAGAGCAACTATGGCCTCATTTTTGTTTCTCTTTGAGAAATAATGCAACTTTGAGCTAGAAAACACAACTACACTGCAAAAAGTCAAATATACTTAAAATTAAATAAATTAAGGCTGTTTATTCTTGTTTTTTTTTAATCTGACAAGATATTTATTCTTGCTGTGCAGTTTATGTGAAAGAAAATGTTACATGCGTTCCAATAGTTTTAACTTGTGTTTTGTAATTTGATAAGTCAAATTTTCTTGCTCTGTTGTATAGTTCAAGATGCTCTTATTTGTGAAGTACGGTGTAGTGGCGCCCACTCCTGTTTCCGCCACTACACCGTGCCTATAAATAGCAGCAGGTGGGGACGGTGGGTCTCTTTGCCAACACCCCTGCCTGGCGGTTGTAGTGTGGAGTTTGGGACTACAATAAAGCTAAGTTCAGTCGTGCACCTGACCTCATTATTCATAGTCTGTTTACAGACATAACATTTTGGCGATGAGGAGAATCTATGGAAGCATATGTGTCTCTAATTCAGCCTTTCCTGGAGCTTCCGGGTGAGCCGCCTGTCCCCTGGCTGAGACGGTATGCTGCCTTCGAGACATACATTGTGGTGTTAAATCTGGGCAAGATGGACAAACTGAGGGCACGCGCTCTACTGGTGAACAATTTGGGAATTGAAGGCCAGCAGATACTGAGCACACTTGGTGATCTGGACGAGTTCGAGGACGTGGTCAAGCTGATGGTGTGCCATTTTCGTGACCCAGACAGCGTCATCGTTCAGAGGTTCAAATTTCGGCAGTGCTGCCAACAGGTGGGCAAGCCTATCCAGTAGTTCGTCGCCGACTTGAAACTACTGGCCAGTGAGTGTTGTTCTGGACTGCTGGAAAAGGAGATGGTTCGCGACCAGCTGGCGGAGCACACCAACAACACTGTGATACGGACAAAGCTGCTCACAGTACCAGGTGACTTGACGCTCCAGCTGACATCTGTTTTGATGTCAGCTGGAGTTTCACGCTGCAACACAAGTAATGGATCCAGACAGTGATGACAGCATGGAGGACGACGCTGCGGAGGCCAATGCTGCAAAATTTAGGTCTGCCCCGGGGAAACCCATATGTTTGGCTTGTGGGTCCGTGAAACACTGCTTCAGGGCCAGGGACTGCCTGGCGAAAGGGAAGAGCTGCGGCAAGCGTGGATGCTTGAGCCAATATGCCAGGGTGTGCCGTAGGTCCGAGCAAGAGAGCCCACAAAGGGAATCGACCCCCCCACCCCACCCCAACAATCGTTCATGCGGTGTCTCCGAGTTCCAAAGGGTGCACGTTTTGCCCAGTCAAGCTGGATGGTGTGGAGGTGCCGCTTCTGATCGACATGGGGTCGGAGGCTTCTCTGCTGAATTGGGCTATGGTGAGAACATTCTTTCCCCACCATAGAATTGCAGGAGACCCGTCACCGCTCTATGATTATGGAGGTGGACGGCTGTGCACGGTTGGAACGCTGGTGCTGACGGCACGGTACAAGTCCGCAGAGATGGCTGACCTCAAGTTCACTGTGACGGCCCGAGGTGACAACATCATGGGCTGTGACCTATTTTACGGGCTGGGGTTCACCATTAAGAGCGGCGTTGGGGAGGAGTGGTCTGGTTGTGGACTGTGGAACTGGCCGGTTCCGAGAGTGGAGGACAATGTAGTGTGGGATGAGGAGTTACAGAGCACCCCGGAGGTTGAGCAGGACCAGCCTCGCTCAGGGTCATCGCAGGAGGGTTTCAGTGCTGGAGCTCAAGTCGCCCTGGACGAGGGTACTGGGTGTGACGGCAAGGCGCCTGCGTCGATAAGCAATGCAGAGAAGCTCCAGTTATTCCCAGAGCTCAGCTAAAGTGGGCCGGTGAATCTGGGGCTACAATGGCGACAGCTGTAGTGAATTTAAAAGAGGCCGGGGCCAGACCATCAGGCATGGAGAAACCGCATGCCAAGCAGTGACGTTGCAAGCCGAGCGAAGTCCCTCTGGGAGTCGCGGATCTGGTTCCGGCTCGTGAGGAGGGACAACCACGGGGAATGCGGACCAAGCGACAATCTGAAGATCACCAGGGGCGGCTGCACATCGTGGCTAAATGAGGCGCTGTCTATTTTCAACTGCGGTGTGCCCGGGAGAAGACTCCAGGTGGCAGGCCTGGACGAGAAGGATGCCTGATGGTGATCATCTGCAGCTGCTTACCATGAGTCAGGGTTGATCTCTGCTAGCTTCATGTCTCTCTTGCACACATCCTTGTAGCGCAGCATTGGGCGACCAACTGGTCTGGAGCCTAACATGAGCTCAGCATAGAGGATGTCCTTTGGCAGGCGACCGTCCTCCATGCGCCGAACATGGCCGAGCCAGCGCAATTGTCTCTGTGACAACATTGCAAACATGCTCGGGGTGTTCGCACGCTGAAGGAGATCTTTGCTGGACACTCTGTCCCGCCAAGAGATGCTTAAGATGCATCGAAGGCAGCGCAGATGGAAACTGTTAAGGTGTTGCACCTGTCGGGCGTACATTGTCCAGGCTTCACTGCCGTAGAGCAGAGTGCTGAGCACGCAGGCCCAGTACACCGCCATTTGTGTTTGTGGCCAGCTTGGTATTCTCCCACACTTGACGACAGTCTAGACATAGCAGATGCTGCTTTGCCAATGTGCTTATTGAGCTCGGCTTCGAGGGACAGATTGCTGGAGATAGTAGAGTTGATGTAAGTGAAATCCTCAACCACCTCCAGGGTGTGGTCCCCGATGACAATGCTTGGCACCTTGCTGACATCCTGACCGATCACATTTGTCTTCTTCAGGCTGATGGTTAAGTCGAATTCCCTGCAGGCATGAGCCAGGCGGTCAATGAGCCTCTGCAATCCTCCTTGCGTATGGGAGGCCAGGGCAGCATCGTCATTGAAAAGCATTTCACGCAGCAGCAGCTGATGCACCCTAATCTTGGCTCTCAGGTGGGACAGATTAAACAGCTTGCTGTCTGATCGCGTGTGAAGGAGCACTCCACCTTCTGAATCGCTGAAGGTGTATGACAGCAGCAGGGAGAAGAAGACGCTGATGAGTGTAGGGGCAAGGACACAGCCCTGCTTCCTGCCACTGTTGATAGGGAAAGCGGCAGATGATGATCCATCAAACAACACTGTGCCCTTCATGTCCTCATGGAATGATGACACCGCCTTCAGCAGCTTTGGCGGGCATCCTATCCTCTCTAGGAGCATGAAGAGGCCCTTACTACTTACAAGGTCAAACGCCTTTGTCAAGTTGACAAAGACGATGTACAGGGGCTGCTTCTGCTCCCTGCACTTCTCCTGCAGCTGTCGCAAGGTGAAAATCATGTCGATGGTAGACCGCTGCGCTCTGAAGCCACACTGTGAGCTGTTCGGTGAGTTGCTGCAGTCTCTTCAGAGCTACCAGGGCAAATGCTTTCTCCACGACACTCAGCAGCGAGATCCCTCTGTAGTTGTTGCAAATGCTGCAATCCCCCTTGTTCTTGTAGAGGGTGACAATGTTTGCGTTGCGCATATTGTGGGGCACTGCTCCTTCTTCCCAGCACTGACAAAGGCGCTCATGGAGGTGGTGCAGGAGAGTGGACTTAGCACACTGCAGCACTTTTGCTGGGATGCCGTCTCCTCCTGGAGCTTTGCCATGGGCAAGGGAGTCGATGGCCTTGCTCAGCTCTTTCTTTGTTGGTAGTGTGTCGAGCTCCTCCATGACAGAAAGTCTGAGGGCGCTGTTGAGTGTTGCCTCTGTCACCACATTCTCTTTTGAGTAGAGGTCTTGATAGTACTCTGCCCATCGATCCATCTATAACACCATTATTCCCCAGAGACTGATGGAGAAATTACTTCTTCTTGGTCTGAACACCACCACATGTCTCTGGATCCTGGATTTCCTGACTGAGAGACCTCAGTCTGTCCGGGTTGGAAATAACATCTCCAACTCTATCACGCTAAGCACCGGATCCCCTCAAGGCTGCGTACTCAGTCCACTGTTATTTACACTTCTAACACATGACTGTGTATCCAGACACGAGGGGAACCAGATTATTAAATTTGCAGACAACACCACAGTGGTGGGACTTATTCAGAGGGATGAGGAATCAATGTACAGGGGAGAAGTGAGAGACCTGGAGGGTTGGTGCAGGGAGAACAATCTGGTGCTCAAAGTGGACAAAACGAAGGAGATGATTATCGACTTCCAGCGGTCACAGCCTGAGCACGTCCCTCTCAGCATCGGCGGCCGTTTAATGGAGAGAGTGGAGAACATCAAGTTCCTCGGAGTGCAGATCTCCCAGGACCTGACCTGGAGCAAGAATTCCTTGGGGATCAGGAAGCAGGCCCAGCAGAGACTGCACTTTTTGAGGAAACTCAAACAGGCCTCTCTCCCCATCTGCATCCTCAGGACCTTCTACAGAGGTGTGGTGGAGAGTGTTCTGACGTACTGCATTGCAAAATGGTACTCCAGCTGCAGTATGTCAGACAAAAAAGCCCTGCAGAGGATAGTTAAGGGAGCTGAGAGGGTAATTGGAGTTTCCCTCCCCTCAGTCCAAGAACTTTTTCAGAACCGTTGTAGGAGCAGGGCACTGAACATTGTCAAGGACCATTCTCACCCTCTGCATGAACACTTTGAACTTTAAACACTTCTCTTCTTGCTCTGAGAGAGAGCAGTCGCATTTTTCTTCCCTCCTCCTGTCTGCCTTCCTGACCTATTCCCAGCTTTGCAATGTTGCGTTTTTGTCTGTGTTTAGTCGCTCTTCTTCCGCTGAATCTTAATCTAAACGGAAATTATGGATTTGGAAGCGGCTTAAATGTGCTATTGTCACTATTTTTCAACAAGAATCGGGCCAAGGGGGAGCCCAAGAATTGGAACCTGCGAGGAGACTCATGGATATTGGAATTCATGCGTCTGTGGAAACATTATTGGTTATGATCTCAGGACTTCTATTTTTGGCTGTGAAGTTCCCTGATGTATCAGAAATTGAAGGAAGGTGAGAGAGCTGATCAAAGCGGACCCGGCAAGCTCCTTCATCAAATTCGACCAGTTGAGGAGGGCACGAGTAGCAGCAAACGGTGAACTGAATGACAGTGATTCAGCGGAGGAATACATCTGGAGCCCTGTGTTCTCCATTGAATAAAGTTTAAGTTTAAGCCTGCACATGGAAATTATGAAAGCACAGAATTGCACAGGTGAGGAAAAATCTATTCTCTGAGTGCACTGTGCAGATTTGATTTGACCTTGTCTTTGGTGCCCTGTATTTACATTCCTCCTGATGAAGATAAGCGGAAGGAGCGGCTCTGCCTGCTAACCCAAACAATTGTTGGGTTAGACACAGTTGTTGTTGTTTCAGCAGATGAACGCTCAAGGACAGTGCACCATGTGACAATTTACCATCTGCAAGCAAGAGCGAGAGACTCTAGACTGCTTAGATCACATGACTTTAACATCTATCCACTGCCAGGAGGCGCCCTCTGCTGTTCACTAGCAATTGACACACCTACACTTGCATTCAACATTACACTACTGATACAATTACTGATATATATTCACAATACACTGACTCTCTCAACTACTACTTTATCATTGTGTGATCTATTGTCTGCTAATAGTGCATTTGAGAGTTTTTTTCTTGTAATCAAAATTTTGGTCATAAAATGAGCTCTATTTTGATCAACAATGCTTTTTTCTCTCTCCTATTGTGTTTTTCCCTATCCTTCCCCCTCCCCCCTCTTCACCCCTCCCTATATGACAGGCGCCTCGTCATGGCTGCCGGGTCATTGGGATGCACCTTTTGTGTGCACCCAATGTCAAGTCAAATTCCTCGTATGTTTACTTGTTTACTTGTAAATGTGCTTGGCAATAAATCTGATTCTGATTCTGAACTTCTGCCATCTGGCAAACGATTCCGGAGCATCAGAGGCAGAACCACCAGACTGATTAACAGCTTCCTTCCACAAGCTGTTAGGATGCTGAACAGCTGATCCAGAATCTCTCATACATACTACTGCACCTATGGACATTATGTATATTATTTGTATATTATAGTTCTGGTTAGTTTTCAAGTATGTCTCAGGGAAGTGTGAATGGCTGTGTTGGGGTGGGGGGTGAGGGTGTGTGTGAGTGTGTCTTAAATTATGTTCTTTTTACTTATATGGATGCCGAGAGAAACACAGTTTCATCTTGCCTGCACTACAGTTGTATGTACAGCAATATGACAATAAAGGTTGATTTGATTTGATCTGTTTACTGTGATCCGTTATAGTCTTGCCGATGGATGACTTTAGAGGGGCTGTTTTCCTAGCACTACGTCCGAGGGCTTTTCTCATGAATTCATAGACTCCTTGTGTGTTCCCACTGTCCGCAGACTCTTGAATGCTATGACAAAGCTTCAACTAGTACTGGTTGGCGCAGTATCTAGCGGTTCTCTGAGCCTTGTTCCTAGCTGTTTTCAGAGCAGCGAAGTTCTTGGCTGATGGCTCCCTCTTATAGTTCATCAAGGCATCCTGTTTGGCATTGATGACGGGTTGCATCTCTGAAAGACTCGCTTCGTACCAGTTTGGGTTCTGTTGTTCTTTCTCGCCGAATGTGGACAAGACTGCACTATTGATGGTATCCCTCAGCAAATTC
Organism: Pholidichthys leucotaenia; assembly: GCA_020510985.1. Lineage (NCBI taxonomy): Eukaryota > Metazoa > Chordata > Actinopteri > Cichliformes > Pholidichthyidae > Pholidichthys > Pholidichthys leucotaenia. Next base: position 36,752,910 of record CM035843.1, on the reverse strand, counting down.
CACCTCTCTTCGGCAAGCTCAGCTGCTGGCTGGCCTTCCATGGCCTTCTTAATGGTGTCAGCAAGTTGAGTGCAGAGGTTGAGGTCAGATGTCATCGTGATGTTAATGCGTGGGAGGCCAGAACGCTTGGAGTGATGGAACGTCTTTGGCTGGAGGCATACTTCGCTGCGCACCAGAGTATGGTCCGTGTCGCAGTCCGCACTATGATAGCTACGTGTGATTAGTACGCTCTTTAGCTGGGCTCTTCTGGTGATGATTAAGTCCAGCTGATGCCAGTGATGGGACCTTGGATGCATCCAGGATACTCTGTGATATGGCTTAGTATTGAAGAACATGTTGCTAATACAGAGGTTGCGGTAGGAGCAAAGTTCCAATAGTCTCATGCTTGTTCATTCTGCCAACACCAAAGTGCCCGATACAGTCAGGCCAAGAGTCGTGGTCTCCACCCACTCTGGCGTTGAAGTCCCCAAGCAGAAACAGTGGCTCAGATTCCGGTAACCTACCAATGGCGATGTCAAGATCATCGTAAAATTGATCCTTGACATCCAAGGCAGAGGGTTGGGTATAGATACTCATGATGTTCACAAAGCCTGTGGAAGTGAAAAGTTGCAAGACAAGGATGCGTTCTCTACCATCAGGTGGCTGGATAATTGGCAGTAGGCTGTTCCTCACACCGAATCCTACGCCGTGCAGACGTACTTCACCTTCAGCTCTGCCCTGCCAGTAGAAAGTGTAATCCTTCTCGCGGAGTGCGCCACTTCCTGTAAGCCTGGTCTCCTGAAGAGCGGTGATGTCTGCATTTAGCCTGGAGAATTCTGCGTCAATGACAGCCGCTTTCCTCAAATCATCGATCTGGCGCAAGTCGTCGACCAGGCCAGGGCACATAGTCCTGATGTTCCAGCTCGTGAGTTGCAGGGCTGGTAGTTTCTTCTTTCTTTTCCTTTTGCTTGGTGCAGTGTTCCGGTCTGCTTGTTGAGCAATGACTTTAAGCTCCAGGCACCCACTGAAGCAGGCAGACTGTGGCGGGTCAGCACCTTATTGACTGGGGGCTGCCTGGCTTAGGGTGGGCAGCAGCTGACCACTGGGAGACGAAGATCCCTCTCACCATTGGAGGCAGCCCATAGCATCCAACCCTTTGCCAAACAGGTTGGACTTATCACTCGTAACTGCTGTGTCCCGTGTTGTTTCTGCTGCTTTGCAGCAGCACCAAAGTGGCCTCTCTGGGAGCACAGGACTGGGCAAAGTGTATGGAGACTCAGGGCTGCGCAGACTCCGGAGTCCCCCTCTCCGCCTCGCCGGTGTAGTCCAGGGGAATGCAAAGTAATACGTCTGGCACCAGATTGGCCACAGGAGCTGCCAGAAGGAGGTCAGTGATGATGCCCATTCACCTTTGGGGCTCCACTCTGGATTTTCCCTCAGGGTTGACTCCCGAAGCCTTTCCTGTGAACAGGTGTGCCGCAAGGCAGTGGAGGTTTGAGATCAGGGTTTTCCTTCCCCTAGGTGAGCTGCCTTTTTAGGCTGACGAGCCCCACCTACCTGGAGCTACTGGTTTTAAGGCGCCAGTTGCCCGCCTTCGCCCCTTCTCCTGTCAGTAAAAGCAGTTCCGCTGGGCTTAAGAGCGAAGCTACACGAGGCAGGCCAGGAGTTGGACTTGGGTTGTCAGAGGCTATTTGAGACGCATGCCAGCTGGGAGCATTTTATTGACAGTGGGGGGGCTCAACCCCCACTGCCAACCCCCTGGCTTAAACAACCCTTTGTTGTTATAGGACTATAATTATTCATTTTAAAGATGGCAGAATAATCCACCTCGCCTTGTGGGGCTGGATGGTAGTCCACCCATCCCCCCTAGTTTTAGTTTGTTGTATGAATGTGATAGGCCCTTTAGTTATTACAGTTTAGTTTTAGTGCGTGATTTGGGTCCTAAATTGGGGAGGGTCTCAATTGTGTGTGTGTTCTGGACTTTTCTATGGGGGGGGGGGGTTGTATAGTTCAAGATGCTCTTTGTGAAGTACGGTGTCATGGCAATCACTTCCATTTCCGCCACTACACCGTGCCTATAAATAGCAGCAGGCAGGGAAGGCGGCTCTCTTTGCCAACACCCCTGCCTGGCGGTTGTAGTGTGGCATTTGGGACTACAATAAAGCTAAGTTCAGTCGTGCACCTGGCCTCATTATTCATAGTCTATTTACAGATATAACACTGTTGGCAGATAATTTCACTTAAACAAACAAACAAACAAAATTCTGGCAATAGATAATTTTAGTTAAAATTAGAAAAAAAAATCTGCCAACAAAGTAAGATTAAATTGCTTAAAACAAGTAAAAACTTTTGGAAAGCAAGTAAAAGCTTACAGAAAACTGCATAACAAAAAGAAATTCTTGTCAAAATTATCTTGTGAGAGAAAAACAAGCATAAAGCGTTGATTTAGGATATTTTATCTTACTGAGATTTCCCTTTTTACAGTGTGACAGATACTGCCTTTGGCATAAAATTACATCAGTGAAGTATTCCTTATTCAAACAAGCACAACAGCAGCAACAAAAAAAACCTGCACAGGTGGCTGGAAACACTGCAAACAGTATGTCTTACCTTTTTAGAAGTTTTTTCTTCTGTCCTTCTTTAAAGAAAAATCCTTCATTATGTCCTTTTTGTCCAGCTCCCGAATACGGTCATACTCTAAGCATGCATGCTTGATCCAGTTTATTTTTTACGAAGTTCGGAGTCCATTGTCCCATGCACAGCTGTCTGATGTAAGCAATCATGGCCTTTCTTCTCCCTTCGCCCTTCTCCTCCAGGTGAGTGCTTTAACAGCCCACTTGTCTCCTCCATGCATAATTAGCAGCCTCCTCCACTTGATGCTCCAGCTCAGAAAAGTCCTTTACGCTTTGGGATTTTTTGAGCAATTAATTTTCCCTAAGCGCTTTTCCTCTCAATAAAATTATGAGCACCACTTTCAAACCTTTTTCTGGACATTTTGACCAAGCTAATTACTTCTTACCTCTCACTGGCACTTGCATAGTCACATGTCAAAACAATTTCTCTGATAGGCTATTGTTACGGTACCCACATGGGGCACTTGTAAATTAGACCAATCAGCAGCCACACATGAATATCAAGTGATGGACATAGAATTTGACCAATTAACGTGATTTTTTTCATTGGCTCATGATAGGACCTGATCTTCGTAGGCCCCTGGGCTTCAGTCCAGCCTATCCTGTTCATTAAGGCGGCCTTGAATGCGGAACAATGCACATCCCACTTGGTATGAACATATTTAGCCCAATAAATGGGATGCCCCGGCTAAAATGGGACGTTTGGCAACCCTAGTGGTCAGTGGTAAATGTCGACAGCCATCCACCTGAGTCTACCCACTGTGCCTGATAGTTGGTCAGAGCTTATGGAACGATTGAGGAGAGAAGGGATTCTGTAACCTACTGACTGGGAGAGGCTGTAAGAGCTCCACATTGGTGCGTTAGCTGGTAAATCTGTCATGGCTAGTTAGTGCTGTGATTGACACGAGGTTGAGCAGAGCACATGTCTTAACTGTGCATTAGCTTGCTAACTTGTTGCTTGATAGTATGCTGTTAGGCACAGAGATATAGTAGGCTAGAATGCTCACGGCTAACATTTTGACGGTAAATTCAGGCACGGTATTTGGTAATGAATATAGTCCTGTTTTTTTTTTTTTTTTGTATACTTTATTAATCCCAGAGGGTAATTCAGGGCATCCACCTGGATGGATGAGGCAGCCACAGTGCGGCGCCAATCTCTTCACCATTCACACACACATTCACACCTAGGGCCACTTTTACAGCCTCCAATTAACCTAACTTGCATGTTTTGCGCCTGTGGGAGGAGACTGGAGTACCTGGGGTAAACCCACGCAGACACGGGGAGAACATGTAAACTCCAGATAGAAGGGTCACCGATGTTCAGGGAGTGGAATTGAACCCACGATGCTCAGGGGTGGAATTGACTGACGGCTCTTGCAGCATTGTGATAATGGGATTTCCAAATAATTGTTCATTTTATTTAATGTTATCATAAGTAAGCTGGGGCAGCGCGGTGGTGGAGTGGTTAGCATTGCGGTAGCACAGCAACTCACCCTTGGCCAGGGGATCCTGGGTTTGATCCCAGCCCCCGATTAACAGTGATCTGTGTGGAGTTTGCATGTTCTCCCCGTGTCTGCGTGGGTTTACTCCGGGATTTCTCCGGTTTCTTCCCACATGCCAAAAACATGCAAGTTAGGTTAATTGGCATCAAAACTGGGGATTCTAAATTGTCCTTAGGTATGACAGTGAGAGTGAATGGTTGTCTGTCTCTCTGTGTTGGCCCTGCGATGGACTGGCGATCTGTCCAGGGTGTACCCTGCCTCTCACCCAAAGATGCTGGGATAGGCTCCAGCCCCCCCGCGACCCGAAAAGTATTAAGCGGAAGAAGATGAATGAATGAATAAGTAAGCTGGAACATTATAAGTTATAAGTAATATGGAATGTTATGAAGACAAATTTTAAGTGTACAGTGCTGTGAAAAAGTATTTGCCTCCTTCCTGATTTCTTATATTTTTGCATATTTGTTACACCTAAATGTTCCAGATCATCAAACAAATTTAAATATTAGACAAAGGTAACCTGAGTAAATACAAAATGCAGTTTTTAGATGATGATTTCATGTATTAAGGGAAAAATGCTACCCAAACCTTCAGGATTTTTTAGTAGAGAGCAGAATTCATGGTTCTGTTAATTAGGGCACGTTGTCCAGGTCCTGAAGCAGCAAAGCAGCCCCAGACCATGACACTACCACCATGTTTGACTGTTGATACGGTGTTCTTTTTATGAAATTCTGTGTTAGTTTTATGCCAGATAAAACAGGACACGTCTTCCAAAAAGTTCAACTTTTGTCTCATTGGTCCCCAGAATATTTTCTCAAAAGTCTTGAGGATCATCCAGATATTTTCTAGCAAATGTGAGGCGAGTCTTTATGTTCTTTTTGTCCAGCAGTGGTTTTTGTCTTGGAACTCTCCCATGGATGCCATTTTTGCCCAGTCTCTTTGTAACTGTTAAATCGTGGACCAGTGTCCAAACTGAGGCAAGTGAGGCCTGCATTTCTTTAGACGTTGTTCTGGATTTTTGTTTCTCATCTGTTCTTGAATTTCTTTAGATCACAGTGGGATGTGTTGCTTTTTGAGATCTTTTAGCCTACTTCAGATTGTCAGACAGGTTCTATTTAAGTGATTTCTTGATTCCACAAGTATGGCAGTAATCAGGCTTGGGTGTAGCTACTGAAATTGAACTCAGCTTTCTAAAAAATAGGGTTAAACACAGTTAATTCATGATGTAACATGGGGGGCAATTACTTTTTCACATAGGGCCAGGTAGGTTTGGATAGTTTTTTTTTTCCTTTAATAAATGAAATCATCATTTGAAAACTGCATTTTGTATTTATTCAGGTTGTCTTTGATAGTAAAATTTGTTTGATCTGAAACACTGAAGTGTGACAAATATGCAAAAATATAAGAAATCAGGAAGGGGGCAAGTACTTTTTCACAGCACTGTATACTTAAAATAATGTAACGTTAATAATAGTACTTAAGTGTAATGTAGTTGTTTAAATTGGTACTTTCAGTAAAGATGACTTCTGTGTACAGCCTCTCACTTTTTTTTGTATTAACCTTTGCCATGTCTCTTCAAATCTCTGCTCATTTGTATCTACCTGTATTGGTCTTTGGAGATATATACGTATGTTTTGCTTTTTGTTTCCTTACTGTACCAAAAATGAACCGAACCATACCCTCAAAACTAAGGTACGTACCGAACCGTGATTACCGTTACACCCCTAATGTATGTGTGTGTGTATATACGTATCTATAGAATTTGGATTGTTGTTCATCCTACTTGTTTTGCAAGTGTGGGAAATATTAACAGCAAACTGATAGAAAGTTTTTTTGTGGATTAAAAATGTTTGTAAAAACACCCAGGAAAATGCATTTTTTTGAACATCCATCCATCACCAAAACCTTACAATGGACCAAAAAAGAAAAAGAAAAACAAAACAAAACTGGATCATTGTCCAGATCTGCAGAAAAAATAAACTATTACATTGAAAAGAAAAATTAACCAGCATCCCTATGAACATTGCAAATTTACATGAAAAAGTAGCAGATCTGAGGAAAAAAAAATTATATATATGTATATATATACACACAGTGGTGTGAAAAAGTGTTCACCCCCTTCCTGATTTCTCGTTTTTTTTGTATGTTTGTCTCACTAAAATGTTTCAGATCATCAAACATATTTAAATATTAGACAAAGATAACACAAGTAAACACAAAATGCAGTTTTTAAATGAAGGTGTTTCTTATTAAGGGTAAAAAAAAATAAATCTAAACTTACATGGCCCTGTGTGAAAAAGTGACCCCCCTCCCATCCATCCATCTTCTACTGCTTTTCCCGAGGTCCGGGTCGCGGAGGCAGCAGTTCAAGCAGAGAAGCCCAGACTTCCCTCTCCCCAACCACCTGCTCCAGCTCTTCAGAGAGGATACCAAGGCGTTCCCAGACCAGCTGGGAGACATAGTCTCTCCACCGAGTCCTGGGTCTGTCCCGGGGTCTCCTCCCAGTGGGATGTGCCCAAAACACCTCAAGTGGGAGGCGTCCAGGAGGCATCCTAATCAGATGCCCAAACCACCTCAACTGACTCCTTTCAATGTGGAGGAGCAGCGGTTCTACTCTGATCCTCGCCCAGGTGACTGAGCTCCTCACCCTATCTCTGAGGGTGAGTCCAGCAATCCTTCGGAGAAAGCTCATTTCAGCTGCTTGTATCCACAATCTCGTTCTTTTGGTCATTACCCAAAGCTCGTGACCATAGGTGAGAGTAGGAACATAGATTGACTGGTAAATCGAAAGCTTTGCCTTAGAGCTCAGCTCCCTCTTCACCACAACAGACCAGTACAACGTCCGCATCACTGCAGATGCTGCTCTGATCCGTCTGTCAATCTCTCGCTCCATTCTCCCCTCACTCGTGAATAAGGCCCCAAGATACTTAAACTCCTCCACTTGGGGCAGGAGCCTGTCCCCAACCCGGAGGCCCCCCCCCATTAAAACATAAATTAGCTGTCGTTTATCACATCTTTGGAAAAGCAGAGTTCAATTTCTTTAGCCACACCCAGACAACAGATTGTGGGTTTGAAGCCAGAGATATCCTAATATTATGGGAGAGGTTGAGGCAGGGAGAATCAAAAAAGAGAACTGCTCTCGGTGATTTTCGCGTGGGACCGCACGTCTTGCAACCTGGCAGATGGATTGGCCAGAAAGGGCAATAAGATTTTGAGGCCGAGGTAGCAAGATGCATGGGATTTTAAACTGGGTTGCCAGACCCTCAGAAATAAAGTTTTGCTCAGCCCCTGAGTCAATCAACACTGAACCCACAAATTCGGTGGACTGGAACAACAGACAACTTGAACCATCAGTGTGAGGGACTGTTAATCTCGCCTGCCAGTCCCCCGACTTTGACTGACATGCAGAACCATTTGTTTTCTGGGGACACAAGGCTGTAATGTGACCGGGGTTACCGCAATGAAAGCACAGCCCCACCTCAAAGCGCTGCAGCCGTTCAGCGGGGGTGATCTTGGACCGGCCCACTGCCACTGGCTGAAGAGCGGGGTGAGATACAGAAGCTGAACTGCCACTCTGTGACACACTGGCGAATCCTAATGTTGAACTTTATTACCACAGAAACAAATTCGTTAAGACTCGGGCTCCTCCATGAGCCGATCGAGCTCATCGCAAAGATTAGCGTTTAGGCTGTGTGTGAAGACCGAGTGCAGCGGTTCATCCCTCCACCCCGCCTCGGTCGCAAGAACCTAGAACTCGACAGCATGCGCTGCCGTAGTCCTATGTCCCTGGTGGATGTTCATTAGCTGGGTGGACAAGCTCCCCTCCCAGTTAGAGTGATCCAACACCTGAGCGAACTCCCTGGTGAAACAATCAAAGGTGTATAGATGATAGTCCCACCCCTGAATTACGACCTGAGCCCAGCAGAAGGCACGTCTGTCAAGAAGGCCTGTCAAAAAACTAATTCGGCTTTGGTCTGCGGGATAATCATCTGGGGCGCTATCGAACACCAGTTGGCACTGACGGAAAAACCCACTAGCTTCCCCTAATTTATCACTATAGTGAGGGGGGTTAGGAATAACTGGGGGGGCGACTCGACCGGACCAGGGTGGGGGCTACCGCCGGTGAACATATGGTGAATGCGGCCACCACGAAACCCTGCATGGTTTCCTCAAGCTTGGTAAGCCGTTTGGACAGCTTAACTAATTCATTTAGTATTACCTGATTTTGATGCTACGTCTGATCAGCACATTGATCCAGCTCCAGATGGAGACAACAGGTAAGTGCAAACAATAATCTTTATTTACAATAATAGTGCAAAGGTGCATGAAGCCGGGGGGGGGGGTGTCTGGAAACCCTGTAGGGAAAAGAACAAAGACAGAGGTGAGCTCACGTAAACAACAATGAGTAAATTAATATTGATTTTGGTCTTACAGGTTCCGCTTGGTGGAGACAGCAGGAATCAGATGATCCTCCAGTGAAGGGGGAACAGGACGCCGGGGAGGAACGCTTCAGTGGAGTTTAGTGGATGAGGGGAATGGACAGGCCAGGCCTTAATGCTGGGGAGAGGGTAATTATGATGATGAGGGTAATTTGGTGGTAAGTCAACTTAATTGGACACAGTGAGGGGGATGTGCACAATCCAGGAGCAAACAGTTCAATTCCTTAGGCAGTTTTCAGAGCCCAGGGTGAGGGGAGGTCAGAGCATGGTAGGAGACACAGAGCAGGCGGACAAAATCCAAGACAGAGGCAGGCTCAGGGTCAAAGTCAGGCATGGGTCAGAGCTGGGCAAGATAAAGCACAAGGTTAACGGTTTCAAAATACAGGACAGGATGCTTTGCTGGCTGAGGGTCAGACGCGACCAGACAGAGTGCTGGGAGAGCAATCCATTTATACCACCCACTGACTGGCCACAGGCGGTGCTTGCAGCTGCAAAGTGCAAAGTGCAGTCAGCAGGGAGAGAGAAAGGCAGGCAGATCAGACAGAAGTCCTTACAATTAATGACACAAGCACTAATCAAGATATGCAAAGAAAGAAGGAAAAAAATATATTAATCTTTTTGTTTTATTATTATTATTATAATTAAGAAGTGAAAATGGAAGACTAAAATAGGATAAAGGGACCTCATTTTTAAATTTCTGTTTTACATGAAAACCTTACTCCTGCATTTTCACTCCATCAGCTTCTCTTTAAAAAAAAAAAAAAAAAGCTTCACTCAAGCAAAGTGAAATCAAAGTGTGACCAGTACTGCCACCGATGTGACAAGAGAGGCATCTTTACTGTCTTTTACCGCTCTCTCTCTCTCCCTCACACTTTGTCTCCTTCTGTTGCTCACATGCTCTATTTCTCTTTTCTCTCCCCCCTCTGCCTCTTGTCTCTCTTTCACCACTTCTGTCTCCATCTCGCTCTTCCTGTCACTGTCAGAGGGGAATGACAACCATCTGCAGCCCTCCTGCCCCCTGACATCTGGAGATGGGCTGGGAAACAACGGTGAGCACACATGCACCACGCAAACACACACACACACACAAAAGCACACACAGTCTTTATTATAGAAAAGAGAAGAGACAAAGAATGAGGCATATAGGGTGGCGTAGAAGGGAAGACATGGAGAGCCGAGAGGGATTCTTTGTATGGATGAAATCTAATGGTATTAACATATCATGTTGGACTGTCATTATTCAGAATAGATTCTATTTGCTGCTGGAAGATGTGTTAGTAGGGGAGAGAGGCCTATGTTAATGAGAACTTCCAGGATGTTACTTGAAGAACTGCAAGGATTTCTGTCAGAGAGCCTGTCATATTAGTCATGCATTCCCCATTCTGTGTTGCACCATTAACATTGTTCTCTTATTTATTGGTTGAGGAGCAGAGTAGATAGAAGCCTAAAATAAGATAAATATTACATGAAAAACATCACTCCAATACTAGCCCGGATGGAAAATTCTGTGATGTTTATTTTTTTCTCTTTGGGACCTTCTATTTCATTGTTTCTGGCACATTTGCGGCACCAGTTATTATTTTGTAAAAACCAAAGCAAATGGGGAACATTTTAGCTGCAACAAACATATACTAGTTTCACAAAAATATATATTTCTAAAATTTTAGTTCAACAATTAAAAAATGTGTTTGGATTTATACTAATGCATGTAGGTCTGCACTGTGAAATCAAATGAAGTTCACTGTGAAATCAAATAAAGTTCAGCTATGCAGAACACTCATGTAAACCTCCCATACTGTATTACACAGACGTTTTGGAAACAATAAATGCTTATTTATCACAGTGCTCTTTCTAAATATTTGCTGCTGGGCATACTACGCTCACCTTTAAATTCCCTTTTTACCAGTGGGGGGAAAATGCATCATATCTTTCTGTATTTTAACTCCTGCTCATTAGTTCTGTTTGATCACTACGCCATATGTAAAACCTTGAAAGCCCCATGCATTCATGCACTTCAGTTTAACGGTGCTGCTCTGCAGGCAAAGTTTTTGGTCTGACAGTTTCTCTTACTGAAGAAATTGAACTGATTGTGTAAACCTGAGGGTATATTTTTAAGAATTTTGCCCACACTTTTTACTTTGTTGCTATATATAGCTCTGTGTTATACAGTATATGCAGAATCTGGAGAGGGCATCAAGCTATAGCATTTTTCCATGCTTTTTTCCCAGCTGGTAAATGTAAGTCCAACTTTCAGTTATCCTTATTCTCCGTTGTAGATCTTAATCAGTTAGCAAATCATCCGCCTCTTTAACTGCTAAATGCTTCACCTAGTTAACCAACTAGCCACTAGCTGTGTCCATCTGGTGTCTGGCACACGGCGGTTAGAGTATAGAGCGGTCGAGCTGAAAACAGCTGCCCACTGTTGATGGAAACAACCTTTAGCAGTGCAGGGAGAGAAAACCAATAAAGCAGTTAGCATAAAAGCCAAAACAATGAGGTGGACAATCCTATGCTCCATAAAACTGAGTGGAGCAGCAGAGTCAAATGATAATCTTCTGGATTAACAACTTTTAGTATAATATCGATTATACTTTGCTTTTCCCCACCATTAGCTCCTAACAAATTGGTGTATCAGGAGACTAAAACAATGTTAATACTAATTAGTCAAAACTTAGTGACTCTTCACAAGAGAAATTGATATAATTTGTATTTAATTAAAATTTCATGACACGGTGTTTCATATCTCATTCTCTTTCTCGCTGGTTGGCTGGTTTTTATCTATTGATTCAGTAATCTATGACAGAGGTGCGAACTGAGAGGGGGCAAATATATAGTTGAAACCACAAATTTACATACACTGTATAAAAAGACATCATCATCATCATAGCAGTCTGTCGGGGGCAACAATGACTGTTTCATTTAGGTCTGATCAGATTCCTCCACACAGCTCTGACCTCCGCCTTCCGCTGTCAGGAACTCCTGACCTTATTAACCCCAGCGACGTCCAAGCCGGTATGAGTTGCTCTCTGACTGACCATTTCATGAAACTGCTTGCAAAGTATTTGAGTACCGCTAGCTTTTGCTGGACTAGCGGCACATTCATGGCAGATAGAGATATTATCAGTGGCAAGGACAGGCCAAGACAAACTGACTCCAGTATCTGCTGCAGTGACTGACCAGATGATAGGTTTGTTTATCTCTGCTCTTTGAATAGTGCATGTCACGATGCACCAACTGGCAAAAGTCCACCACAGACCTTGCGACAGATGTGCTTATCTGCCAGGATGTCCAGTCTCACCCCGTGTAACTGGGAGTGGTCCACCACAGACCTGTGACAGATTGTTTTTAGTTCTGCCAGGATGCCCAGTTTCACCTTCCACGCCCTCGGAAGGGCGGGGTTGCCGGTTGAGTCGCAGACAGCCCGACCCATGAGACAGGTAGTACCAGTTTTCATGGTTATAAAAAGACACCTTACCTTTTTTCCCTCACTGTCTGACATGAAATCACACTAAACTTCCTGTTTTAGGTCAACTAGGATTAGCAACAGTGTTGCCAGATCTCACGAGAGAAACAAGCAACCAGCTCTATGAAACAAGCCCAAAATAAGCCCAACAGCCAACCTACCCTATTGTGTAAAAGACAGGCTGCATGGTAACAGTATGGATATATTGATTTATTTTTGTTTGATGTGAATTGACTGTAAACACAGTCAACATCGGATAACTGAATTTTATAAACTCTAATTAAAGGAAAATACATATGCATTCTGTATAAGCAACAGCAAATTTATAGTAAACACAGTCAACATAAAAACTTTGAATAACTTAAATTCTTAAACTCTGATCAAAAAAGAAAAGACCTGCTTTCTGCATAAGCAACAGCTAATTGACAATAAAGTTGACAGTCAACAAAAAAATTAAAAAGATGTAATCATGTTTAGTGATGTGGGATGATGGGAATTGCTGTCCGCTAGTCATTTAAACAAAAACTAAATATTACTCTGTTTTTATATGACAGCTGACAACTTTAATTACGTGGAAAATTATCTTTTAAACTGACAAACATATGTGTAACTCGTAGCAAAATTTGATCAGATCAAAAGATAATTTTGCTCTTGCCATTCATTTCAGTGGAGAATTTTTTTCAATTTAAGGTCCTGTGGTATAAGGGAACCACAGGTTTGGTTGGCATCTGCGTGGTGACGCAACCGCTTGGGTGATGTCATCACGCCGATGCACATATAATGTGAGGGTCAGCCATCTTACGGCCTCTTGCTTCTTTCTCTCTTGGCCCTCTGGCGGTCAGCCTCCTGCAGCAGACACCAGTACTGTAAGTTATATAGCGGTGTGTAATAAAGTTCGTGTTCCAATCAACACCACTCTCTTGGTGATTCTGGGTTTCCAGAAAAAACAAATGGCAACAAGGAAAAAAATGGGTCTTTCGGAGGAAAACGTAGCATTTTTCCTGAAGATGAACGTGCATCTGGAAGCTTGTTTGAGGCCACTACAGCAGTTTCTGGAGACTCCAGGTGAGCCGCCCGTCCTGTGGCATTGCTGGTTTGACATGTTTAGAAATTATGCCAACATGTTTGGCCTGAGCAACGCTAATGATGAGAAGCTGAAGAGTGTACTGGTTCTCAGTCTAGGTGAAGCAGGAGGGGCACGTGCTCCGTACTCTGGGTCAAGTGGACTCATTCAGCAACTGCATAGCTCTGATGGGGAAATACTACAGCAACACGAGGAACGTCATAGCCTGATGGACTGCCTTCCTCCGCAGCGAAAAACATGCGGGTGAATCAACTCAACGTTGTGCTACGGCGCTCCGAGTCTTAGCGAGCACATGTATCCTCGAGCCCTTAGAAGACAAGCTAACCCGTGACAAGCTAGCCGGAGAGCACAGCACAGAGAGTGAACATAGCAGGGAGAGAGAGCAGTGACCGGACTTGCCTCAGAGCCTTGCCCAGCATAACCCTCAGGGAATCCCGGGACACAACACCCCCGGCACAGGTTCTACCAACAGCGATGGCAACATATTAGGGATGGGTGATACCAACATTTTTCCTTTTGATGCGATACCATTAATTTATGGGACTTTTTCTTCGATACCGATACTTTTTGCCCAAAATCACATGATTGCAGTTTCATTAACAACTTTATTGCAGGGGCAATATGAAATATGAATAAAACTCATGAACATAAACACTTGAAAGAAATGCTTATAAAATGATAATAAAACAGAACAATGAGCAAAGTAAATAAAAATAAAATGTTTTTTTTCAAATGTAATGAAAATAACTAAGATAAGATAAGATAAGATAAGATAAGCCTTTATTAGTCCCACAACGGGGAAATTCCAGGATTGCAACAGCACAGGGATAGCAACACTCAGAGCAACAATCAGAAGGCAAGAAAAAAAAAAACAAGCAAGCAACTTATATAAAACTAAAACTTAAAATGAATGCAAAATTAATTCAGTTTCTTAATTTGATGAAAATTCTCAACTGGATTCAAGTGTTTTTTACTTCTGAAATATTTCACCATTCATATATGTGTAATTTTTTTCACAATGCAACGTTTTTTTAATTTTATTATTTATTATTTTTATTTTTACACTATTATTTTACAAACTTAAATAGTACTTATTTTGTTTATTTTTCAAATTTTATGTTGCTTGGTCTCACCATAGAATTTGGATGAATGGTGTAACATTTCTGCCGCCCCCGACGCTGCTGAGCTCACTCTGCACGGAAGTGAGTGCTTGGCTGCGTAGTGCGCAGTGAGTCTTCAGCTCTAACAGCTGATAGGCTGCCATAATCATGTGACATGGCAGGCCAGCTCTAAAATATGCTTGGGCTGGTTTTTCACCGGTTTTCACATATAAATTTAATGCCTAAAAGTCTCAGAAGTGAAAACAAATTGCATATTTTGTATTAACATAGTGGTATTGCGATATTTTAAAAAGTATCGACTCCAAAATATCGACCAGCTTTTATCGCAGTGCCAATACTTGAGTATCGATACACTCATTCCTACAACATATCACCACGACCAGATTTCCCAGGAGAGGGGAACAACAAACCAGACTCACCTCCGATCCTTGCCCGGCATGAGCTTCAGACAGCTGCCGTGGAGCTACAGGAGAGGGAGTTTGTGGTGAAAGGGAACCTTGGCGATTGAAGACAGCCCCAGCGTGCGTCCCGTCACCGATAACAGTGACACATCACCACTACCTCAACCAGCACCAGGTGAGGGAGAGAAGAAACCTGACTGCTTCCGAATCCACTCCCGGCACCAGCCTCCAGAAGCCGGCGCTGAGCTACAGGATGAAGAATCCGCAATCGAACAGAACATAATAGAACCACTGGACATTTTCCGAATCCATGACTGGCATCAGCCTTCAGGAACTGCCACTGAGATGCAGGATGAAGAGTCTGTGATCCAACAGGATGTAGCAGAAACATTACAACCTGGTGGATGCGCCGCAGCAGACGTAAGAGCCACACCATCACAACCACAACATTGAATGCAGCCAGAGTGCCACTTGCAGTGATGGACTAAGTTTGGGTCTGCAGAACCAAGCGGCTGGACCCACAGTCGGCCTCAACATTGTCACCACCACCAACACCTATGAAAATTGCCATGCAATTTCTTCTTCTTCCGGCTATCAGAGAGAGCAGACGCATTTCTTCTCCTCTCCCTTCTCCTCCTCCCTTTACTGATCCCAGCTTGCTGTGTCCTGTCTGTGTCTTGCTCTTCTTCTGCTGCATCTCGACCCAAATGGAAAATTATGGAATTGAGCTTGGCTTTAAATGCAATTGACACCACTTTTAAACAGAAAATTGGGCCAGGGGGAGCCCAAGTGGAGAGACTCATGGGACAATTGGAACTCATGTGTCTGTGTGATTCGATTGAAGATGTAGAAGACATCTACCTGTTTGGCTTCATGATCACAGGATTTCTGCTGTTTGGCTTTTGGAGTGTTCCTGGTGTATCGGAAATTAAAGAAGTTGGAAGAGCTAATCAAAATGCGGACCTGGCGAAGCTCCTTCAACAATTCGACCAGCTGGGGAGAGCACTGATAGCGGCAAATGGCGAACTGAATCGGAAGGTGGGAAACATCTCGGAGTCGCTGGGTGCTCTCCAGGGAATGATTTTAAAGCCTGTGAATGTTATGTAAATTGTGATGCACAGAATCGCATGAGAGAGGAAATTTCTATGCTCTAAGTGAACTGTGCTCATCAGGCCTTGATTCGGCGTCCTTGGGAGAACTCATTCCTCCAGGAGAAGAGATAAAGCAGAAGGGAGTTTTGGCTTCTCTCTAACCCAAACAATTGCTGATGTGCAGCAATCTGAACTCTCCAAGGACAGCGTCATCATGTGACTAACATGGAATTTTACCATCTGGCATGCACTGAAGAGAGATGGACTCTGTGGACATGTTTGTCTATGTTTAGAATACATGGACATAACATCTAGCCGTTGCCTAGAAGAGGATTTTTTGTTGTGCACCAGTAACTGATACATTCACACTGCACTCACACTGATATCACATGACTGACATACACACACTGGTCTCTCTCTTGCTTTGTTAATGTGTGGATCTGTATCTTGTCTGCTAATTGTGCAATTAGAGGTTTTTTTTCTATGTGATCACAATCTTGCTCACTGAGCTCTATTTTGATAACTTTGTTTTTTCTCTCTGCCCAATGTGTCACCCCCTCCCCTTTCCCCTCTTTACCCCCCACTGTATGAGGCACCTTGTATGGCTGCCGCGTCATTAAGGAGTGCTTAGAAACGAGCGCACCTTAGTGATAAGTAAAATTCCTTGTATGTGTAAGCATACTTGGCAATAAAGTTGATTCTGATTCTGATTCTGATTCTGAAAATTGCCATGCAGCTGAGACCAGCCACTGATCAGATGGCGGATGGATTGAGATGACAAGCCAGCCGTCTGTGGAAGGTAAAAGCAGCTGCCGTGGATCAAGGCACAGCGTTGGAGCCGACCCAGCTGGTGTGGGATCCCGGCTGGGACATTGTTGGTGAGCGTGCCATGGGTCCAGTGGGATGGCGCCCGGGTCTGCTGCAGCTGGCACCTCCAGGGGCGCGTCCACCACGAGCTCGCCTCAGGCCCCCTCCAACTGAACTGCCTTCCTCAAGAAAAAGAAGGACTGTGTTTAGCTAGGGGAGTGGCTGCCAACAAAGTGGCAAAATAATCCATTCAGCTGTGCTGGGCTATGCGGTAGTCCACCCGCTGGCCCTAGCTAGTGTGGGGGTTCACCTGTACCAAATTGGGGAGGGTTAATTTGGATATATATGTGTTTTTTGTTTTTCCAAGATGGGGGGGATGAATGTGGTATAAGGGAACCACAGGTTCGTTTGGCATCGGCGTGGTGACGCAGCCGCTTGGGTGACGTCATCACACTGACACATATAATGTGAGGATCGCCCATCTTACGGCTTCTTGCCTCATTCTCTCTTGGCCTTTTGGTGCTCAGCCTCCTGTAGCAGAC
The DNA here is from genome assembly GCA_020510985.1 of Pholidichthys leucotaenia. Lineage (NCBI taxonomy): Eukaryota > Metazoa > Chordata > Actinopteri > Cichliformes > Pholidichthyidae > Pholidichthys > Pholidichthys leucotaenia. The sequence goes on along the minus strand of CM035843.1, from coordinate 36,735,851 downwards.
ACCAGTACTGTAAGTTATATAGCAATGTGTACTAAAGTTTGTGTTCCAATCAACACCACTCTCCGTTGGTCATTCTGGGTTTCCAGACATAACAGGTCCCATATGCGATAAATATACACTACCGTTCAAAAGTTTGGGGTCACCCAGACAATTATTTTGTGTTTTCCATGAAAAGTCACACTTATTTACCACCATGAGTTGTAAAATGAATAGAAAATATAGTCAAGACATTGACAAGGTTAGAAATAATGATTTGTATTTGAAATAATAATTTTTTCCTTCAAACTTTGCTTTCGTCAAAGAATCCTCCATTTGCAGCAATTACAGCATTGCAGACCTAAGATGAGTGCGCAAGGGTTTTCTAATCATCCATTAGCCTTCTGACGCAATGAGCAAACACATTGTACCATTAGAACACTGGAGTGATAGTTGCTGGAAATGGGCCTCTATACACCTATGTAGATACTGCACCAAAAACCAGACATTTGCAGCTAGAATAGTCATTTACCACATTAGCAATGTATAGAGTGTATTTCTGATTAGTTTAAAGTTATCTTCATTGAAAAAAGTGCTTTTCTTTCAAAAATAAGGAAATTTCTAAGTGACCCCAAACTTCTGAACGGTAGTGTATAAGACGTGTTATGCAGACGGTGGGAATATATAGTCTTATATCTGGAAACCCGGAATGACCAACGGAGAGTGATACTGATTCAGAACACAAACTTTATTAAATAAACGGTTATTGATGCAGTACTGGCTTACTGTTGGGGCTGTGTGTCATATAGTCAGGAGCCGAGAGAGCCGAGAGACCTAAGATGGCCGACTCTCTTCTTATATTGGCTCGGCGTGATGACATCACCAAACGGCTGCGTCATCACGCCAATGCCATTTAACCCTGTGGTTTTCATCTCCCCCTTGGGGAAAAAAAAAACCAAAAACAGAACAGCATGCAATCCAAATCTACCCTCCCCAATTTGATATCACAAAACTAGCTAAGGCTAGCGGGTAGACCACCTCATAGCCCAGTGCGGCTGAGTGGGTTATTCTTCCACTATCCGTAGGTAGCCGTGCCCCTAGCTAAACAGTCCTTTTTCTTTCTTCTTTTCTTCCATGAGGAAGGCATTCCTATTGGAGGGGCCTTGTAGCAAGCCCGCGGCGGACGTGCCCCTGGGGGCGCCAGTTGCAGCAGGCCCGTGTGCCATCCCGCTGGATCTGCGGCATGCTCGTCAACAATGTCCCAGCCAGGATCCCACACCAGCTGGGTCAGCTCCAACGCTGTGTCTTGATCCACGGCAGCTGCTGTCACCTTCCACAGACAGCTAGCTTGCCATCTCGATCCATCTGCCACGTTAAATGGGAGTCAGCACACACTTGCTACCATTTAAGGTACATACATCTGCCACCATTTATACCGTATTGGTATCGGGTTCGATCCAGGCAAAATGGCTGGATTGGTATCGGAAAGGAATTTACAGAACTGATACATTAATAATGTTAAAATAAAATGAAGACGTGATCATGTTCTCAGCTGCACTGCACCCGGCTCCTGTACACAGAGGCAATGAGTGTCACTGGAGCCTGTTTGTAGGACTTGCCTCGGTATGTTGCTGTGTGGTACAAGTGTTTACAGTTTCAACACCAGCAACTTGATAAAGCACTTGCAAAAGTATCACGGTAAAGGAGTATGCTGAATTCTGTCAACAACTGAGAAGAAGGAAGTGCTTTTCCAGCTTGGAGGTTCGATGCTAAAAGTGAAACCTAAACAAAAGAATTAAACTGAAAATAAAAACCAGACTGGAGCATGGAAATGAAGACATAACATGGGTTTACCTTTTGACAGACAGTTACAGCTGATGAGAGGTAAGTGACAGAAACATAAATAGCAAATTATAAAGCACTTATAAAATCTGAGGCCAGTCTAATGAATGGTTTGGGAGATATGAGGAACACACACACACACACACACACACACACACACACACACACACACACACACACACACACACACACACACACAAAGTTACAGCAAAGAGAAGACTTTTTTCTTTCTTTTGGTATGTGTATGACATCTGTCATATTTGTAGTGTTTCCATCCATCCATCTTCTACTGCTTTTCCAGAGGTCTGGGTCGTGGAGGCAGCAGTTCAAGCAGAGAGGCCCAGACTTCCCTCTCCCCAGCCACCTGCTCCAGCTCTTCAGAGAGGATACCAAGGCGTTCCCAGACCAGCTGGGAGACATAGTCTCTCCACTGAGTCCTGGGTCTGCCCCGGGGTCTCCTCCCAGTGGGACATGCCCGAAACACCTCAAGTGGGAGGGAGGCGTCCAGTGTAGTGTTTTGTTTGTTATAATTACATTCTGTAAAACTTACAACCGTGAGACCTTATTAAACATCAAGGTACTGCACGCTGCAATAATCGCGGCGATCGGTTGTGATTTGGACATTCTACGCCAGCATGGAATTCTGGTGGAGTCCCCGCTGGAAGCTACCCAAGAGAGGAGGACGCGGAAGCGGAGCGAACGCAAGCAGAAGCGCGGAAAAAGGGCCGGGATCCATGCTAGGCTAAAGGCTAACCCCTCCAGACCAGCGGTACTGTCGCTTCTTCTCTCTAACGTCCGCTCCCTCGAAAACAAGGTGGACGAGCTGCGTCTGCTGAGAGAAACCCGGAGAGAGTGGAGAGACTGCTGTGTGTTTGTTTTCACGGAGACATGGCTCCACGGCAACATTCCTGATGAGGCCATTCAACTGGAAGATATGGCGATGTCCCGTGCCGACAGGGAAACGGCGAGCTCCGGTAAGAGCCGGGGGGGGGTGGGCTATGCATCTATGTTAACAAGAACTGGTGCATCAATGCCACGTTAGTGTCTAAACACTGCTCTCCGTTGGCGGAGTTCCTTATTGTAAATTGTCTGCCATATTATTTGCCGAGGGAATTCAGCAACGTGTATGTAGCTGGTGTTTACATAGCGCCGAGCCCTAATGCTAAAGCTAATGCTAAGAAAGCACTCGGGGTACTGCTCAATGCGCTTAGTGAAATCCAAACTTCACACCCGGACAGTTTTGTGGTGGTTGCGGGGGATTTTAACCACACCAGCCTAAAGACTGTGCACCCCAAGTTTAAACAATGTGTAGACTTTAAGACCAGAGGAGAGAATATGTTGGACTTAGTGTACACAAACACAGATGCATATAAGGCGATACCCCGCCCCCATCTCGGCCGTTCTGATCACATGTCCGTGATGCTGCTGCCTGCCTACAAACCTTTATTGAAGCGCAGCAGGCCAGCAGTGAAACAAATCAGGATTTGGCCAGAGAGTGCAACCTCTGCACTGAAAGACTGTTTTCTGCACACAGACTGGGAGGTCTTCAAAATAGCAGCCTCCCAGGAAGACAAGACAGATGTGGAGGAGTATGCTGATACAGTCACCAGCTACATCGCGAAGTGCACAGAGGATGTCACTACAGCGAAGACCATCACTATGCGGGGTAATCATAAGCCTTGGATGACTGCAGAGGTGCGCTCGCTGCTTACAGCCAGAGATGCAGCCTTCAGAGCGAAGGACAGGATCGCCCTCCGCTCAGCCAGGTCTGCGCTCGCAAAGGGAATTAAGGCGGCAAAGCGTGCCTATGCGGAGAAAATCCAGGGACACCTCTGTGACACTAGGAACACCAAGCAGATGTGGCAGGGAGTTCGGACACTGACGGGCTATGAGTCTAGGCAGGGGGTCGATGATGACGACGCTTCGCTTCCAGACAGGCTTAACGACTTCTTTGCATGTTTTGAAGCATCAAACTCGACAATCAGAGGGAGGGCTGGCCCACCCTGAGTCAGGCCATTGTTCCCAGATGCTTCAAGACCTCTATCATTGTACCGGTGGCAAAGAAACCAGTTGTGTCCTGTTTGAATGACTATCGTCCTGTTGCACCGACACCAATTGTGATGAAGTGTTTTGAACGGCTTGTCAAACCACACATTACAGCCTGCCTCCCTGCATCACACGACCCGCTCCAGTTTGCATATCGTTCAAACTGCTCCACAGAGGATGCTATAGTCACCACCCTACACTCTGTCATCACCCACCTGGACCAGAAAGACACCTACACCAGACTCCTGTACATTGATTTCAGTTCAGCATTCAACACCATTATTCCCCAGAGACTAATAGAGAAATTACTCCTTCTCGGTCTGAACACCGCCACATGTCTCTGGATCCTGGATTTCCTGACTGAGAGACCTCAGTCTGTCCGGGTTGGAAACAACATCTCCAACTCTGTCACGCTGAGCACCGGATCCCCTCAAGGCTGTGTACTCAGTCCACTGTTGTTTACACTTCTAACACATGACTGTGTATCCAGACACGAGGGGAACCAGATTATTAAGTTTGCAGACGACACCACGGTGGTGGGACTTATTCAGAGGGATGAGGAATCAATGAACAGGGAAGAAGTGAGAGACCTGGAGGGCTGGTACAGGGAGAACAATCTGGTGCTCAACGTGGACAAAACGAAGGAGATGATTATCGACTTCCGGCGGTCACAGCCTGAGCACGTCCCCCTCAGCATCGGCGGCCGTTTAGTGGAGAGAGTAGAGAACATCAAGTTCCTCGGAGTGCAGATCTCGCAGGACCTGACCTGGAGCAAGAATTCCTTGGAGATCAGGAAGCGGGCTCAGCAGAGACTGCACTTCTTGAGGAAACTCAAACAGGCCTCTCTCCCCATCTGCATCCTCAGGACCTTCTACAGAGGTGTGGTGGAGACTGTTCTGACGTACTGCATTGCTACATGGTACTCCAGCTGCAGTATGTCAGACAAAAAAGCCCTGCAGAGGATAGTCAAGGGGGCTGAGAGGGTAATTGGAGTCTCCCTCCCCTCTGTCCAAGAACTTTTTCAGAACCGTTGTAGGAGCAGGGCACTGAACATTGTCAAGGACCGTTCTCACCCTCTGCATAAACACTTTGAACTTCTTCCATCTGGTAAACGATTCCGGAGCATCAGAGGCAGAACCACCAGACTGATCAACAGCTTCCTTCCACAAGCTGTCAGGATGCTGAACAGTTGACCCGGAATCTCTCATACACACTACTGCACCTACGGACATTTTATATATTATTTGTATATTATAGTTAGTTAGTTTTTTTTTGTTTTGTTTTGTTTTGTTTTTTTTCCCAGGTATGTCTCAGGGACGTGTGAATGGATGGGGGGGGGGGGGGTGGAGCTATGTGGGAGTGTGTCTTAAATCATGCTGCTTCTATTTATATGGATGCTGAGAGAAACGCAATTTCATCTTGCCTGCACTACAGTTGTATGTACAGCAATATGACAATAAAGTTTGATTTGATTTTGATTTGATTATTACCTCCACCAAGGAGGTTATGTGATCATCGGCATTGGTTTGTCTGTCTGTCTGTTTGTTTGTTTGTTTGTTTGTTAGCAAGATAACTCAAAAACTTATGGACGGATTTTCATGAAATTTTCACAGATTGTCAGAAATGGGGTATCCTACAGATGATTACATTTTGGTGGTGATCCGGATCACCGTCCAGAAGAAAACCGCCATTACGGAAAATGCCATTTTCGTGAATAACTACTGAACCACCAATCCTATCATTGTCAATCCAATTGCTAGTCATATGTTTTCATGGTCAAGGAATCTGAAAATGTACACACAAACACTGTATGGGGGGAACTGTGGCCGCCATTACGGAAAATGACATTTTCGTGAATAACTACTGAACCACTAATCCTATCATTGTGAATCCAATTGCTAGTCATATGTTTTCATGGTCAAGGAATCTGAAAACGTACACACAAACACTGTATGGGGGGAACTGTGGCGCTTGGCGGAGGTCTGCGCTCTCAGAGTGCTTTTCTAGTTAATAAAAGTGTGGCACTTTGATTGGCTTCATGATGTGTTTTCTCATGTTTACTAGCAGATTTATATCCTGCAGATACAGGTTTATATAAAGTTGCAAAACATACATTGTTTCAACATTGGAACTGCAACGTTGTTTCATCATTGAAAATGCAACATCAGGAGCTGACAGTTGAAGCGCGCTGACCCCAGGAACAGGTGACAAAGGTGCACCGGCCCCAGGAACACACAGCAGAGATGCACCAACCTCACAAACACACAGAAGAGGCGCACCAGCCTAAGGAACACACAATGGAGGCACGCCAGCCTCAGGAACACACGATGGAGGCACACCAGCCTCAGGTGCAGATGACGACGGAGGCGCACCAGCCTCAGGAACAAATGGTGGGGGAGTGCTGACCACCAGAGACAGCTGCTGAGGTACTCTGACCACAGGAAATAGCAGCTGTGATGAGCCAACTATAGGAGACAGCAGCTGAGGTTGAAGAGCTTCCCGCTCAGACACCTTGAAGGCCATCCCCGATGCAGCCACCCTGAACGAGGGAGAAAGGCAGGGAGTGACTGAGGCAACACCAAAATCACCAGGAGCAAGGCAAATCTTTTCTAAAACTGATGGTTTAAATATAAAGAAAAGAATTTGCCTTAGTTCCTGGTCCACTGCTGCTGGGGTGACCGCCTCAGGATGAGCTGCAAGAGGGATGACCTCAGAGAAGAACTGTGACTGGGGAACACGCCACTGAGAGCAGGAACTGCAGGAACGTGCTGGTAGTAGGGAGGAGCAGCCACTGCCGGAATGTGAACATGGAGAGGGGCTGTAGCAGCAGGTCAGCTTGCCTTCCCTGACGTGGAATCCATAGCAATGGAGATGACCCGCCTTCTCTCATGTTCTGCTGCCGCTGCCGCCGACGCCGAGGCTGGTGTTGGTACAGAGCACCGAAAGGAGCGGTGTCTCCCGGAGCACTCGTCCACCCTCTTCCACCATGCCAACCCACTGCTGTAAAAGAACTCCCTCTGCTCTGCAGGAATTAACACTGACAGCCAGTCGGCTGCCTCCAGCGAGGAGGAGGCTGGTGGTGCTGGTAGGGCAGGGAGAGGAAGCCCCTGCAGCCAATGAAGGGAGCACAGGCTTGGGTGGGCTTCCAGAATGTTCACCACAGCCCTCTAGCAGTCTGCGGGAGAGCAAGCTGCGGGCAGAAGTGATGAGGTCCTGCAGCACCTATGTGATTGGCCACTTTCCCCCTCTCCATCTCCTCCTCCTCTTTTTGTCTGCTGGGTCCAGTACTAGTGGTAGAAGAGAAGAAAACCCAATTGCGAGGCAAAGTTTGTGCATTATTGAAAAAACAGAACAAAACACAACTCGTGGACTGGAACAATAAAGGAAGCTGCACAGCAGGAAAAACTGTACAATGAAGTAGGAACCATGACTAGCTTGGATGAAGTGGGAGTAGGTTGTGAGTGTGAGTGTGTTGTGAATAGATCGCTGCACTGAGAGTAGGGTGTGAGGTGTATAAATAAAGCAGGGTGAAGCGGCATGAAATAAAGCGGCGTTGGTGAAGGTTTTAAGCAGGTTTATTGAATCATACCGCCTTCATGAGCTCCGCTCCCGGCGCCGTGCATACGCACCGGGAGCGAGCCCAGAGGCTCTCAGCAGAGGGACACAATGTGCGTGTCCAGCAGCAGCAGTTGAAGAGACAGTGAATGAGAGGGTGAGCATGGGTTACAGTGCAGTATATATACCCAACTACAACAATACATAAAAGAGCATTCCCCCAGCAGTTGGTATGATCAAAGAGATAACAGAACAGGCATGAGACATTTGCATTTGACAGACATATTGATCTCGGTCTCTAGGTCACAGTAAGGACAGGACGCATGAACACAATGCATGAAAGGCAACATTAACATCACAGAAGTGAGCCAGAAGAAGCGGGGCTGCCTGTAGACATTAATACACATTTCACTGTTCTGTTAATTGCTCTAGCCGAGCGCTGTGTCTGTCCAGTCTGTTGTGGGGGTTACACCAAACCGCCACATGCTCCCTCCCAGAGGGCTCGGCAGGAGGCCGACGTCTCGATCATTCAGCTTGGGCAGCAAGCAGGAGAAGCTCTCTGCAGGAGGAGGGGGAGGGAGGAGGGGGGTAGTACGTGCCGGACGGGGACGGTGAAATCGTCCGAGCCACGCAAAAATTGCTTGCTGGTCCACAACGTCGAGGGGCTGTCCCGTTGAACGTGCGGAGGTCTGCAAGAAGAAAAATTAGTCTCTAACTCCTCTCGTGGCCATGAAGAAAAGCAGGAGTGGCTGTAAGAAAAAAAAAAAAGACAAAAGCAGAGGGACTGGCGTGTTGACTTTAGGTTCAGGCGTAACCCTAAAGCCTCGGGAACCGCAGACAGCTGAATTCCCCTTGTGTGCCGTGGCTAAGACCATAAAATCCAGTGAGCAAGCTGCGGGCCTCAGGTGTACGAGCAAGCCTGAAGGGCCAGTGTGCAGCAGAAGGAAGGCGGTCAGTGTAGCCGTATGTGTCCCGTGCGTGGTGCGCCGTCCTCGTAACTCCCCGGTGCGTGCGCCGGGGTTCCGTGATGGGTAGGCCAGCTGGAGAGGAGAACCAGGGTCAGGAAACTTGGTGGAGATCGGCGCAGTCGGCGCCGAAAAACATCTATGATGAGCTGTGGCTGCAGATTAGTCATGGTGCGTTGGAGCGTTGAGGGGAGATAGACGATCTTTGTTCCTCAGGCTCGGGTAGATGAGTAGGATCGCTGAGAGGAAGGAGTAGCGGTGAGAGGGAGAAAACGTTCTGTGTCCCTCGGCTGGTCCAGCGTGGACGTCCCGATCTCAGGCGAGGGTCACGCCATGACGTTTTCTGCAGTTTTCCCGGTCGTGGGTGATGTCCGGAGAGTAGCTCGCCTGTGTTGGCTCCGCGTCGAGGTCTCCCTGAAGCAGAAGGGAGGGCAGCTCGTTTGCGTCAGGCTGCTGTGTTCACTGGCAGCGTGTTTTTTTCAGCGTCGGGTCGCCAGCGTGGCCGTCCAGACCAGAAGGTTGCGTTGCACAAAGCGTGTGCATTCTTGGGGTCACCAGTGAAGCGGCATGAAATAAGGCAGCGTTGGTGAAGGTTTTAAGCAGGTTTATTGAATCATACCGCCTTCACGAGCTCCGCTCCCGGCGCCGTGCATACGCGCCGGGAGCGAGCCCAGAGGCTCTCAGCAGAGGGACACAATGTGCGTGTCCAGCAGCAGCAGTTGAAGAGAGAGTGAATGAGAGGGTGAGCATGGGTTACAGTGCAGTATATATACCCAACTACAATAATACATAAAAGAGCATTCCCCCAGCAGTTGGTATGATCAAAGAGATAACAGAACAGGCATGAGACATTTGCATTTGAGAGACATATTGATCTCGGTCTCTAGGTCACAGTAAGGACAGGACGCATGAACACAATGCATGAAAGGCAACATTAACATCACAGAAGTGAGCCAGAAGAAGCGGGGCTGCCTGTAGACATTAATACACATTTCACTGTTCTGTTAATTGCTCTAGCCGAGCGCTGTGTCTGTCCAGTCTGTTGTGGGGGTTACACCAAACCGCCACACAGGGGATGATTAGCACAATGAAGCTCAGCCATGAATAATTGACAACATAAGAACCAACAAACAGCGAAGAGGAAATAACTAATGGCGCTGTAAAAATAAGAGTCAATACAGAGATCATGAGCTAGACAGGATAATGGCGATAATAATACAAAAGATTAAACTCAGGGTGAGGGCATGATTAACAATAATAATAACTAAAGGTTTGAACATAACAGAAAGCGAGGGCATGAGCTAAGCCCATGTCTTGATCATGATAAAATCTGCAACAGTACTACAACATTAGACAATAGTGTGAATCCTACAAAGAGTGTATTAACAAATGTTCAGCATCTACATTAGTATTATCTCAGGGAAAGTCACTTTCCAGCCTTGAACTTAGCCCAAGTGCACGTCCCACCAGAATGATAGATGGCAAAGTTATCATCTGAACTAATTAGGAGTACAAACTCTTGAAGTCTATGAAGAATAGCATTTCCACCAGAGTGAGTTTAATCAGCTTCTTTCATCTCAGTCATACTTACAGCTAATTTAAAGGACACGTTCTTGTAGGAGATGAAGGATCATATTTCTTCAGGAGCAAAAGTAAGTTCAATTCTTTATTCTCCTTTATCACACAACAGCCCTAGTATCGTAAACAATGTTGTTCTTTAGTGCACCAAAAGAATAAAGTCAATGCATCTTCTCCAAACATTATTAAATACAAATAATTAGCAAAACCAAACATTATTTTTTGAAATTCTAATAGTCACTGTGTAATAGTATTATATGATGGAGGGTGATTCTGAACTGAAATATTTCAAGAACTATTGAGGTTTGATGGAATTTTGTAGAGAAACTCAGCATACTCCGAAATCCTATTGATTTATCAATGTGTAACTTTTTGTGCTTTTATGCTGTTGTTAATGTGTGCTTTAAAAGAAAAGTCTGTGCAGTAAGATTAAATGGACAGCTGTTCTTTTCATGATAAATGATAAAAATGCGGGACATTTATTTTAGTTATTTGATATAAATTATTCCCAGTGTTTCAACTGTGTGTTCAGCACTAAATGGCTTCATCGGGGTAGTTACACCTTCATTGTAGTTTGTCTGTTTGCTAGCGGGATGATTCAAAAACAACTGACCCAGTTCAACTAAATTTGGTGGACTGGTGGAGCTTTCAGCCGTGGAAGCTCCCATTATATTTTTGAATGGATCAAAATCGATGAATGGATCCAGCACTGAGCCTGAGTTTGAAAGGCCAAAATCTTTGAAGTGAATGGTACAAAAGCAACATGGTATGCCAAGTGAAAAATCAATTTGCTGTCTACACAAGACAAGACTGGATGCCGACTGAGCCATTAGGTGTAACTGCATGTTATTATCAGCCTAGCCTCACAAAATTTAGTGCATGAGGAACATATTTTCCTTAATCCCTTCCCAATGTTCACCATCTCACAAAGCATTTTCCCCCTTCACATGCATTTTCATGCAAACTAACACTACTGCATTACTTACCCTGGGCGCAGTTGAAAAGTTTCAGATGTGACAATCAGAATGTGCCTCAAGAGGCTTTCCATTTATACATCTAAATATATTCTGCAAAGAATGCAATGGTAGAGGTGCATTATGCTATAAATCTTGTCAGAAGACATAGATTAAATACAGCAATGCTTTTGTGGGATAAGAGGGTTTAATTTGTGTCACTGTTCAATAGAAAACAAAGAGTTGTCCTCTGAACACAGAGGACTGAAGACATACTGATGAAGTCTAAGTCCCTTTGATTTTTCTGACATTATGTGGTTGCTCATTCTCATTCTGTGGACTGAACATTCCAGCTGTGACTGTGTCCTGCATGACTAATTAAAGACTCTTGGTGGTGGTATTTCCAGTTGGCTGTCACTTTTAGCACTCCTGGGTAAACCAAGCTGTAAACTGTTTCTTGTTGACTCTAAGTTGGGTGGTTGAACTCAGGCTTTGACTTTACAACCTTGTTTAAGAAACAGAAATCCATCTTAAACACATTCAGCAGTTAAAAATTCTCTTTACTGGCTTACGATTAGCCAGGTGTACTTTTGATGTCTAAGTTTATACTTCATGTTAGAAGATGTGCAAACTTAAAAGTCACTCTAACTTACGGTGGAGCTTTAAATTGGACACCAAAACAGAGAAGACTGTGCCTGTAGTATTTTAGCTAGATGCAGCCAGAGCCAACCATTCACCCATCCATCCATCCATCCATCCTGGTCAGAGTGATGCTTCTGCCTGAAAGCTTTTTCCTCAGATGATTTCTCTGACAGCTGAATGACAATGTTTGTGCCAAAGAGTTCACAAGACCTTGCAGTTCACTATCAGCCTCAGGCCACTAGTCAGGGGGAAAAGCCTGAAGGACTCAAGTGAGCAGAGAGATCCTCTGAAAAATTTAGTAGACACACCTTGATATGAATTGACTTTTTGGACATGAATAAAAAGCCAGACCTGCAGCAGATGAGTAGTTGAGCATATCCATCCATCCATCCATCCATCCATCCAGCCATCTTCTTCCGCTTAAATATCAACAGCAAAACCATTTAGTAGTTTCTCCAAAGTAAAATATCATATAGACCATATTTAATTTGTCATTATTTATTTTAGAGTTGGGGCTTCTTGAAGGCAACCTGGTGAAACATGTTAGCCTTCCCCTGGCATCTGTATTCAGTTGAAAGCCTGGGCATGCTTCTCTGTAAGGGTCAGGTTAGTTGAAGCAGGATCCAGAGGTACTTAGGGTCACTTACAAAAAAGCATTTCAAAGACACTGATACATGTGGTATAAGACTTCCCATCCTAGAGACCTGAACAGCTACAGACCAGTGGCCCTGACTTCTCACCTGATGAAGACCCTGGAGAGACTCCTCCTTGCTCACCTCCGCCTCCTGGTGGGACCAGCGATGGATTCACTCCAGTTCGCCTACCAGCACGGCATCGGGGTGGAAGATGCAGTGATCTTCCTCCTACACCGTTCCCTGTCACACCTGGAGAAGCCTGGAAACATGGTGAGGATCATGTTCTTTGATTTCTCCAGTGCTTTCAACACCATCCAACCAGTGATCTTGAGGGACAAGCTGCTGTACGCAGGGGTGAACCAGCACCTGTCATCGTAGATCTTGGACTACCTCACAAACTGGCCACAGTTTGTGAGAACCCAGAATTGTGTATCTGACACGATCATCTGCAGTACAGGCCCCCCCCCCAGGGAACAGTTCTGGCTCTCTTCCTGTTCACCCTTTATACTGCGGACTTTTCACCCAACACAACACACTGCCATCTACAGAAGTTCTCTGAAGACTCTGCAATCGTTGGCCTCGTCTCCAACGGCGATGATGCTGAGTACAGAGGACTTATCCAGGACTTCATGGACTGGTGCCATCGGAACTGCCTCCAGATCAATGCGAGGAAAACTAAGGAGCTGGTGGTGGACTGCCACAGGCGAGGATAACTCCCCACAGCACCAGTAAACATCCAGGGAACAGACATTGAGATGGTGACATCCTACAAGTACCTGGGTGTTCATTTGAACAATAAACTAGACTGGTCACACAATACTGACACATTCTACAAGAAGGGACAGCACAGGCTGTTTCTACTGAGGAGACTCAGGTCTTTTGGTGTACAAGGGGTGCTCCTGAAGACCTTCTACGATTCGGTGGTGGCATCAGCCATCACATTTGGAGTGGTCTGCTGGGGCAACGGCATCACGACAGCCGACAGGAAGAGACTGGACAGACTGATTAAGAAGGCTAGCTCTGTCCTGGGGCAGCGCCTCGACTCAGTGGAGGAGACAGGAGAAAGGAGAATGGTGGCTAAGCTGTCATCTCTGCTGAAGTCCGAGTCCCACCCCATGCGAGACACACTGAACTCACTGAGGAGCTTATTTAGCAGTAGGCTGCATCATCCTAGGTGCGCGACCGAGAGGTTTCGCAGGTCCTTCCTACCTACGGCTGTCAGACTTTATAACCTAAGCAGGTCTGCTCGTAGAGGTTGTAAAAAAAACCCCAAAAAACTTTTTGACCTAATAAGCACTGAGTGCATAAGTCGCAATAAACTTGCACAATAATAGTCCCCTCCATTACACAACTAGGACACTATCAGTCGCTACAGAGGGTGACAACTAGGCTGACTCAAATACAAAATATGCTGTATAGGTACATATTCATACTAGGTGGGGTAACTGAATAGACCATTTTGCTGTTTATTCCATCTAGCTACAATGCTCTGCACTGTGTATATATATTTATGCGCACATACTGTACGTATATTCACTGCTCTTTTTATCTTATCTGCTAAATTATTGTCTGAGTTTTACTATCCCTGTGCTGTTGCAATCCTGGAATTACCCCACTGTGGGACTAATAAAGGCTTATCTTATATTGTAGGTTTTAACTTCCTGTCCATTACTATAGCAAACAAGGAGCTCAGAGCCAATCCCTGATGCAATCCCACCCCCATCTTAAATCCATCTGCCATTCCCTACAGCCCCACCCCACCACAGTCTTGCTGTTCTCATTCATGTCCTGCACCACTCTCACATACTTCTCTGCCACTCCTGACTTCCTCATACAGTACCACACCTCCTGTCTTTGCACCCTATCACATAATTTCTCTAAATCCAAAAAGACACAGTGCAGTTCCTTCTGATTTTCTCTGTACTCTCTGTAATGCAAACATTACATCTGTGGTACTCTTTCTTAGCATGAAACTGTACTGCTGCTTACTGATTATGACCTATCTTCTTAAAAAATACATCATAGTAATGAAGATAATTTTTGCCAACATATCACAACTGTCCAGTAAGATTAGGTTATACTTTTCATGTGACAGTAAGCTCTCATAACAGTTCTTTTGAATATTTATATCATATATCTTCCTCCATTTGCTGTCATTGTTAAACAACACGAAAATATAGTGTGGAATTAAATCATCTTTCTTGTTGCTGAAAGTAATCTATTGATCTAAGTACAGCACACAATTGAGTTATTTATGTCATGTTTGTTACACAGGGTAATGAAATCATGTGTAATGCTACTAATGAGCTGTCCTTACAGAAACAGTTACTGAGGGGGAAAAAGAGGGGGATACTTGGGATTGTCTGAAGCATATAAAGCTGTGATGAAGAGAAGGAAATCTCCCACCAGAGTCTGTTATATCAATGTTTTCTCTTTCTTGTTGTTTCACTGTCTTTAATAGCCTCTGATAATGGGTTCATATGTAAAGGATTGCAGGCCAGCAGATGTCACGTCTCCAGGATCACACTGCAGATCCCTCCTCTCAGTAATTACTCCTGCAATCCTACTCTTTATCAGCTCTCTTTTATTTTAACCAGGTCGGGATCTGGTACATCTCTCTCCGTTCTTCTCTTCCTCCATGATGCATTTAGCGCTTGACTGACATTTGTTTTCAAAAATTTAATAACATACAGATTGCAGGTCAATAATATGAATAGCTTTTGCTTTTCTAATTATCAGTGCTGTTAAAGTGTGACCTCCTGACACCCTTACTTAAATCCATCCAACCATCATTCCAGTGGAGACCTGCCATGACTGCCTACAGGGCTGCTCAGCTTCAGCTTCCAATTTAGTCAAACAGGGCTTCACCTAATGGAGTACCAGTGCCTGAAATTAATAACAGACCACAGGGTTCTAGTCTTGGATAGCTCTGAGAGCCAACATGATGAAACGTGTATTAATAGCCATCACTTTTAATGTGATTTTGCATGTCATGCACATGCATTTCAAGTATTTCATGCCCTATCCTTCGTAATACTGCAATGTACAGTGATATCAATGTGATTCAACATTTCAAAAGCAATCTCTTACTGAATTATTTGGTTTCACTTTGCATTTTTAGCTAATTCTGGTGAAGCCGAAAAGAGCTAATGTTATGATACTGCGTCCTTCGTCCGTCCAAATTTCATGGGAATCACTACTCCTCCTATGCCAGGGGTGTCCAATTATGTGCCATGGAGGGCCAAGACCCTGCAGGTTTTCTCTTCTACCCATTCTCTTCAGCAGGTGTTTTCACTGATCAGCAATCAATGGGAAGAAGTTCAGTGAAATCTGCTGTTGAAGACACTTTGTTGGCAGTAAAGCCTGCAGAGTCTTGGCCCTCCATGGCACATGATTGGACACCCCTGTCCTAGGCATTTTTTTCCCCAATGATCACCAAACTCACACACAATGATCCACAGGTGCGTCTGCTTCCAGGTTAGGAGATCTGGGCACTTAAGTGATTTCAGAAAACTCACTACTCCCACTAGGCGGTTGCCTCAATACTCACCCAGCTCACTCATAATGATCCTCAGGTAGGTTTGCATCTAGCTTGTGCTCATGGTCAAGGTCAAAAGTCAGAAAATCTGAACACTTATGTAATTTCATGAAAACTGCTACTTCTCCTAGGCAATTGCTTCACTGTGCACCAAATTCACTCACAAGGCTCCTCAGGTGGATTTGTATCAGAGGGTGTGCTATGCTTTTTTATTATCTGTCATTTTAACAGACAGGGTTGTAAAAATTGTGTCATAATCTGTTAATATCTGTCATTTTAATTGACTTTAATTAGATCACCCTCAGTGTAATCGGTCAAAATGACATGCAGCTTTCAGATTTTTTTGTTGCTGCTGAAAAAAAAAAAATCAATCAATGAAGGACAATTTTCAGTTAACATAACCTCTGGTCTGTATCCAAGTTGTGCTGAAGGTCAAAGGTAAGGAAATCTGGGCACATATGTGATTTCAGAAAGCTCAATATTACTCCTAGGCCAGGGGTGTCCAATCATGTGCCATGGAGGGCCAAGACCCTGCAGGCTTTACCTCCAACCAGTGTTTTCAACAACAGATTTCACTGAATTTCTCCCCAATGATTGCTGATAAGTGAAAACACCTGCTGAAGAGACTGAGTAGAAGAGAAAACCTGCAGTGTCTTGGCCCTCTATGGCACATGATTGGACACCCCTGTCCTAGGCGATTGCCCTAATTCTCAACAAATTCTTATGATGATCATGCGCAATGATCATCAGGTAGGTCTGTATCCAGGTTGAGCAGGTTGAGTTCAAGGTCATTGTCAATGGTCAAGAAATCTGGGAATTTGTGATTTCATGAAAACCGTCACTTCTCCTAGGCAATTTCACCATTCTTTGGCAAACTCATGCACAATGATCCTCAAGCGGGTCAGCATCTTGGCAGTGCTCAAGCTCAGGGTCAACAGTCAGAAGATCTGAGCACTCTTGGGATGATTTCATCAGGCCAGAGTGAGTTACTCCATCATTTACAGTCTAATTTCAGTATCTGAAATACACGTGTTTTACTCAAAAACTACACACTTTCAGGTGGCAGAATCTCAGGGAAAGGTTAAAGTTTGACACTAAAAATGCATTATACATTACAACTCTGACAGTGTGCCAAGTCACTTCATGTAGTTATTTTTATAACCACCAGATGTTACTGTCAGAATGCGGGTTGGGCCCATGTCCTCATCTTGATTTCTGGTTTATGTCTTTTCTTGTCATCAGGACATGGGCTCAGCCCACATCCTCGCTTTGAGTTAATTCTTGCATGATTTTCTGTTTTGTTCTTGGTTTTCATTATCCTCCCCTAGATGAGCAGGCTATAAGCCTAGATTTGGCTAGTGTGAAGAGGACCCTCTCCAGGATCAACCCATGTAAGGCAGCTGGACCAGACAACATACCAGGTTGCGTTCTGAAGGACTGTGTGGAGGAGCTCAAGAATGTCCTGATTGACATCTTCAACATGTCCCTGAGTCAAGCTGTTGTCCCCACATGTTTCAAAATTGCTACCATAATACCAGTCCCAAAGAAGACTGTCCTATTCAGCTACAATGATTACTGGTCCGTAGCACTTAACTCCATCACAATGAAGTGCTTCGAGTGTCTGGTCATGCAGAACATCAAGTCCACCCTCCCTCCCTCCCACGACCCATTTCAGTTTGCATATAGGTCAAACAGATCAACAGAAAATGCCATTGCTGCTGCTCTCCATCCAGCCCTCACCCACCTGGACTCAAAGAACTATGTGTGAATGCTGTTCTTGGACTTCAGTTCAGCATTCACCCCAATCATCCCCCAGTATCTAATACAAAAACTCAGACTCTTGGGACTCAAAACCTCTCTTTGCAAATGGGTGCTGGACTTTCTCATAGAGAGGCCGCAGAACTTGTGGGTCAGCAGCAACACCTTCGAGACCATCACACTGAGCACAGGGACCCCACAAGGGTGCATGCTCAGCCCACTGCTCTTCACCCTGCTGACCCATGACGGTGTACCAGCCTACAGCACCAACCACATCATCAAGTTTGCAGACGACACAACGGTGGTGGGCCTCACCACCAACAATGAAGGAGAAATGAAGTGAGCCAACTGGTCCAGTGGTGTAAAGACAATAGTCTCTTCCTGAACGTGGGAAAAATCAAAGAGATTGTGGTTGACTTCAGGAGAGGACACACACAGCATTCCCCTCTAATCATTGATGGAGCATCTGTGGAGAGGGTGAGCAGCACGAAGTTCCTGAGGGTGCACATCTCTGAGGACCTCTTCTAGTCCAACAATGCCACATCATTGATCAATAATAATAATAATAATAGATTAGATGTATATGGCACTTTACATATCAAGTGACATCTCAAAGTGCTTACAGTGAGTCCAGTATTCATTCATTCCAGACAGACACTGATAGTGGTAAGCTACTTCAGTAGCCACAGCTGCCATGGGGCAGACTGATGGAAACGTGGCTGCCAATCCATGCCAACAGCCTCTCCAACCACTACTGAACATTTATACACATTCATGCCCAGTGTCATGGACACTGGAGGCAAGGTGGGTAAAGTATCTTGCCCAGGGACACAACGGCAGGATGGCTGGGGAGAGCGGGATTTGAACTGCCAACACTCTGGTTATTGGATGAGCTGCTCTACCTCCTGAACCCCTGCCAACCACAATTCCCTCCTCTGTTCCATTTGGCCAAGAAGGCTCAAAATTGCCTCTATCTCCTCTGCAAACTGAGGAGAGCACAAGTCCCACCCCCCCATCATGTGCTCATTCTACTGGGGTACTGTTGAGAGCATCCTCACCAGCTGCATCACGGTGTGGTACAGAAGCTGCACCGCCTCCTGCCGGAAGACAATACAATGCACAGTGAAAGCAGCCAGCAAGGGCTGCGCCCCAACCGTAGGTGTCCGGAGGGCCTGTTCATCTGGCCTGGGGGGGTGTTGGTCGGTGGAGGCTGTGGGGTGGGCCGGGGGGTGGGCTGTGGCCCCTGGCTGGCTGACCTTGCCTCCTGGGGGGGCGGGGGTCTGGCCCTGGGTCCTTGGTACTGGGGGTGGTCCCCCCCAGGCCAGGGTCGGGTGTGCGCCAGTGGTGCGGATTGGCCCTGGTGCGTCCTTGCGCGGTGGGGTCGTGTTCTCCCTGGGGCCCTGGCAGCACCCTGGGGCAGGTGCCTGCGTCCTGGGTTGCCCTCCCCGTCCACTGAGGTCTGTGGGTGTGGGCGAGCATGTGTGTGTGTGTATGTGTGTGAGAGTGGGTGTGAGTAGGGGCTTGTGTATGAGCGGATGCAGAAGTGGGTGTGTGTGTTGTGAGTAAGCAGGTGGGGCTGTGTGTGGGTGTAGGCGGGCATGTGTGATGGTGGGTGGGGGTATGTGTGTGTATGGGTGTGGTTACCTGTGGATGGATGTCTGGGGGTGGAGGATGTATGTATGGGTAGGAGAACTTTGTTGGGTGGTGAGGGTGGGGCAGTCCATCTAGTGGCATGGGGGTTGGCGTTTCGGGGTCTGCTTGTCACGACCGCCCTGCTGTTGTGTTGCGGGGTGGGGCGCTTTGTCGCATTGCCCCTGGTGTCATTGACGGCGGGTGTGTGTTGGTGCTTGGGGGTGGCTGGGGGGGTGCTGGCGCGGGTTAGTGGCCGTGTTTCTGTTGGGTTGCTCCGGGGTGGCTGTGGCTGCAGGGTGGCCTGCCGCTGTTGGTGTGCGTCTGGGGTATGTGGTCAGTGGGCTTGCGTGGGCACTCGGGGGTGTTGCTTGGCATGTGGGGCACCGTATGGGTCCAGCCCATTGTTCACTATTGTGACTATTGTCCATGTTTGTGTGTAAGATGAGTGGGAATTGGTATGGCTGCCCCATCATGTTTGTGGTGCTGGGAGCGCCAGGGCATGATGCTGGTGGGTCATGGGCTGTTTGCACTGGTGGCCCTTGCCCTGGGTTGGGATTTGGGGGCAGTCGGTGGCCTCATGAACCAGTTTGCAAGCTGGCTTCTGGGGGGGGAGAATGGCCTCGCTTTTAGACTGCCTCCCTCCCAGTCTTATCCCCCCCCCCCCCCCGACTCTGGGTGGAATATACATCTTCTTGGATACATTTAGGGCTTTGGGGTGGGGTTGTGCCACACTGTGTCGGTGAAGGGGATATCTCTGCTGCGCGGTGGGGCTGCACTCACCTCAGTTTTAATTGCATTTTAGACACAGAGCTTGGGGGGATGGGGGCCCCGCTGCCCATCACAGTGGCTAGTGGTGCTGCAATCACTATCCCCCCAGTTTTAATTGCACTTTGGTAGTCCACACATTTACACACAATTACATCATATAACCAACATACACCCACCATGTTTTGTGCGGGAGGGAGGGGGGTGGGGTTCTTCCCCCACTCCTGTTGCCCTCCTCCTGCTGGGGGAGTGGGGGCCCGGTGGGGAGCCTGGGACCCATCATGTTGTCAAAATCCCTGAGTGCTACTGAATATATTGATACAACCAAGGGAGTGAGACATGGAATGAATATGATCTTAAGTGAGAATGAGGAGGTGATGAATGGAGGTGGTGATGGTGGGTCGGTTTTGTGCAGCGCTTTGCATGTCGGGTGGCATCTCGGGGTGCCTGGGGTGGTCTTCTGATCAGTCGCTCACGTGGGCGCCGAGGGTGGGGGTCTGCTTCTGTGGCCTGCGCCGGTGGTCTCCCCGGTCACTGCCGGGCACTGGTGCGCGTTCAGGCTTGCTGCATTTGCTTTGCAGCTGCCTTATGAAACAAGGGTGAATGAGGGGTGAGTTTGAACGGGTACAGGAGTGAGAGAGAACGGGTTGGTCCGGGTGAGTGAGAGTGAGTTAGTGCATATGGGTGCGCGTGGGAGCATGTTGGTGTGAAGGTGTGGGGAGGGGTGTGTCTGCGAGTCGGGAGGTGCTGGATTAAGGGGGGTAGTGCCTCGCGGCAATGTGGGCTCCCCTGGGCGGGGGGACTTCTTTGTGCATGGGGGTCTCCGGGGTGTGCGGCGGTGGCGCTGGGGTGGGCCCGCTGTGGGAGTGCCTGGGGGGGTACGTGCGGTGAGGGGCAGGCCAGTCTCCGACCTGGGGGGTGGAGTCGCTGGCCTCCTGGTACCTGGGGCCCAGGGGAGGGTGTTGGCCCCTTTGAGCGGGTAGGGGGCAGGCGGGTCCGGGGGTGTGGGCTCACCACGCCGGCCGCCAAGCAACCACTGATGATGGGAGCACAACACACTCGGAGGAGGGTACAGCCACTCCAAATTTGACACTGCAGAGAGAACACAGCACGGAGAGAGGGCACAAACCGGACTCACCTGTGATCCTTGCCTGGCATAAACCTCAAGGAGCCGCCGCAGAGCTGCAAGAGAGGGACTCCGTGACCAAAGGGGACCCCAGTGAACAACGACAACCCAACACACTTCCCGTCACCAGCAACAACGACACATCGCCATGACCACAATCAGCACCAGGAGAGAGGGGGCAGAAGCCGGACTCATCTTGCACCCTCGCCCGGCATCAGCCTCAGCGAGCCACCGCAGCACTGCAGGATAGAGAGTTTGTATCCCAGCAGGACCTAGCAGAGGAATGCCAATCCAGAGGGTGTCCTGCCGCCAGCATGAACAGCACGTGGCCCCAACAGCAACCAGCATCCGGGACAAGAGAGCAGCAGCGCTGAGAGCAGCAGCGTCGAGATCCAAACAGATTACCACTCGCAGTGCTTGACTGGGTTTGTGTACGCCGAGCTGAATGCCCAGATGACCTGCAGATGCTCCTGTCAGTGCTGATGCAGATCACCATGCAGTTGGGGCCAGCTACCTTTCAGATGACCGATGGTTCAAGATGGCACGCCAGCCATCTGCGAAAGGTAAGAGCAGCTGCCCCAGGCCAAGCCGCGATGCTGGAACTGGCCAGTGTGGGACCTGGACTCGGATTTTGCAAGACAACACCCATGTCTGCTGCAGTTGGTACCTCCAGGGCTGCGCCCACCGCGGGCTCACCAGAGGCCCCCTGGACTCAAACCACAACAGTGACGTTGTTTCAAAACTGTTTAATAGAGCACAGTTGTTCACAGTGGCAGAATAATCCACTCAGTCGTGCAGGGTCAACCGGTAGTCCACCCGGTGGCCCAAGTTCTGTTTATAATGCTGTTGTGAGTTTTAAGAATTTTGAAAATGTGCATAATGCTTCTGGCTTTCCCAGGGGGAAGGTGAATGTTAGATACTCCCATATTAACAATGAGCAGCACGGATATGATGGCGCAGGCACAAACGACATCATCATGCCGTGTCTATATTAGGGGACTGACAGCGGGAGACTGCCTCTTTGACGCGCCACCTCTACTGAACATCAGCCTGTATCTCTTACTAGTTAGCATAGCAGCTATATTTCTGCATGTAACACGTGCTACCAACTATCTTTATTAAAGTCACCATTCAGCAGAGCCACTGCCTCCGCTGTCCTAATTCCCAGACATAACACAACCTATTTTACAAGTTCACAATTTTGGATCTGTTTGTTCATTGAAATGGAGGATGCAGAAGTTGGATCAACCATTGCATCAGTGAAAGGAGAAACAATAAAAGATCATTCATTCCTTAATATTAACACTGCAGTCCTTGGAGTATTTTGTTGTTGCTAGACAGCGAGGAAAATAAATGCATGTACTTCAATACTAGAGGTGCTGCAGCAGAAAATCCCAACCTAAATGCCCTTAATCTAAATGAGGAACTTTAAGATCACACAGAACGGTGTCATATAGTGTCATATTGTATGCTGTATATCGCCTCCTGTCAGTTCAGTCTATACCATGTGAGTGAAGATGTTTTGTAACTCAACATGAACAAATGAACTTAAAATATCTGCACTTGCAGTAACTGGAAGGCTGAGTTCAGTGCGTGCTCTTGGATAACTTCTCTCTGTTTTAACAGTCACACAACCTCAACTTGCTCACAGCTGCAGAGCCTGTTTTTTTTGTTTTTTCCTCTTGGTGAAATGATCTTGATGGCATGGGGCCATCTGGGAAATCGAAAGAGCGGTGAAAAAAAAGGGAAAGCTGAAGAACTCAAAAAGCAGAACTTGGGGTATTATAGTGATTTTTTTTTTCTCCTTTGGCCAGAACTTTCAAAAAGTAACCCCCCCCTCCCACACACATACATCAAAAACAGATCAAAAGGAATATTTAATGCTCATGGTTTGAAATTATGCATCAGCAAACTGCTCTCATCTTGGCACTGAGTTGTTTACTTCCTGAATTCATGAGTCAGCAGTGGAGAAGTTGACCTAGATAACACCAAACCCGAGGGAGCAGTGATGGCCGGTGTACTTTTTGAAACCTCACCGGGGGAGTCCATCTGACCAATCTGATTGCCAATATGTGCAAGTCTGCGGTTATCAATTTCTCCCATTTGCATATGGATTACATGATTGATTACATACTTTGTAAAAGTTGTTCAACTTACACTGTGTTGTCAAAGTAAATTTGGGTTTACAAACTTTAAAAGAAATAGTACTGCAGTGACTGCAATATTGGTTATACATTGTATTATACATTGAATGGGCAGTGTTAGCACCAGATGGCCAATAACAAATAGGTCAAGCACTGCCTTTTTTTATAAAGAGGACATTTTTAAATGAACAAAAAAAAAGGAAAAAGGGAGATTAAATGTATAATAAAGGTCATAAGAAATACAGCTGTTGCACTCAATGCTCATAAAGAAAGCTAGCGACAAACTGCCAGCTGTATAAGCTAATAGACTTATGAATCACTGTCCCATCGTTAAGGCAGGGGTAGCTCAAACTATAATTACCACAGTGTATTCCATTAAATTAATGTGAGGCTAAGATGTGTATTCATGGTGTGTTGGATGCTTTTTTCTTTCTGTGAGTTATCACTATTCAGCTTTAACCCTAGGAATAGTAAATTGACTTCGAAAGGAACACAGAACAAACTAACTGCTGGTTGGCACTGTTGTTAACCGTTGCATCATACAAGTGTTAGGGCTATTGATTCTAAAGTGGTTGTAGACTCTCATGTGAGATTGTGTGGTTGTCTGTCTCCCCATGCACTCTGACTGACTGCCAAACTGTGCATGGTTTATCCCACCTCTCAATCCTTGGTAGCTAGGACAGGCTCCAGTCCCGGAAACATTACACCTGATAGGTAATCCTGAAGTATCCTACAATTGTGGAGCGTGAGATCATTATAAGGGCAGATGGATAATCCTGCTCTGTCCTCCAAAAGAAAATACACTGTGGTTATTATTTTTACCAGCAGACATTAAAGAGGCAAGATCCTGTCCAAAGTAGAGGATTCAAGTATCTTGAGGTCTTATTCTATTCAACTTTATTTATATAGCACCATTTCACAACAACAGTCATCTCATAACACTTTCAACTGTAGGGGAACCTCCACAATTGCAGAAAGACCACAGCAATCAGGCGATCCCCAGTGAGCAAGCACTTGGTGATGGTGGAGAGGAAAAACTCTGTTTTAGTAGGAAGAAACCTCCAGCAGAACCAGGCTCAGGGAGGGGCAGTCATCTGCTGCGACTGGCTGGGGGTGAGGGGATAGAGAAGAAGAAAAGAACAGATATGTAGAGAGCAAACAGCACGATGGGGACTCAATCTATGGGAGAGAAGAAGCAGATGTTTATGACCAGCAAAAATATTTCATTGAGAGTGAAGAAAGGAGTGAAGCCCAGTGCATTATTGGAGGTCCCCCAGCTGTCTAAACCTATTAGCAGCATAACTAAGGGAGGGTTCAGGGGCACATGAGCCCACCCTAATTATAGGCTATATCAAAAAGGAAGGTTTTAACCCTATTCTTAAAAACAGAGATTGAGTCTGACTCCCGAATTAAGATTGGCAGCTGGTTCCACAGGAGAGGAGCTTGATAACTGAAGGCTCTGCCTCCCATTGTACTTTTGGAGATTCTAGGTATTATGAGTAATCCTGCAATTTGGGAGCCTAGTGCTCTGTTAGGATAATAGGGTAGTATCAGATCTTTTAAATAAAAAGGGTCCTGATTATTTAGAGCTTTGCAAGTCAGAAGAAGGATTTTTAACTTAATCAGTCAATCAACCTTTATTGTCATGATGCTATACATACAACTGTAGTGCAAGCAAGATGAAATTGCATTTCTCTAGGCATCCATATATGTAAAAAGAACATAATTTAAAACACACTCACCCCCCCCCCCCACACACCCCAACAGCCATTCACACATCCCTAAGACACATTTGGTTTTTATAGTAATATTAACTTATTAACTTAAAAACTTTTATCAGTATGTCTCCTGCCCAACCAGGCGAAAAAAGACATTGGACCTGTGCTATGGATCCATAGAGATGGCCTATAAATCACTTCCCCTTCCTCCTTTAGGATCCTCAGATCACAACTGTGTACATTTGCTGCCCACATATAAAACTGCCCTCAGAAGAGGCAAGGTGGAGACGAGAGACATTGATGTGTGGACAGAAGATTCAGTGCACAGCCTCCAGGAATGCTTTGACTGTACAGACTGGGAGATGTTCACACTGTCCTGGGGGGATGATTTGGACTCTTTGGTGGACGTCACATGCTCATACATGGCTTTCTGTAAAAATAAGATTGTTCCACGTAAACGTGTCAAAATATATCCCAACAACAAACCATGGGTTACAAAATCAGTTAAATCCTGCTTACAGAGGAAAGCACTTGCCTTTAAACAGGGGTCTGTTTCTGAGCTACAGGTTGCCACAAAAGAGCTGAAGTCCGAAATTTTAAGAGCAAAACAGAATTATAAATCAGAGTTGGAAAGGGAGGAGGGGAGGAGCTGCGCACGTGCTTGGAAATCACTGACTGGGACATGTTTAAAGGAGCCACGCATAATCTGGATGAGTACACGGACACTGTGACCTCATATATCCACTTTTGTGAGGAGAGCATTCTTCCATCGCACACCAGGGTGAGTTACTCCAACGACAAGCCCTGGTTCACAGCTAAGCTCAGACAGATCAGGAAGGAGAAGGAAGCAGCGTTGAAAAGTGGAGACCGGGACTGCTACAGGGAGGTCAAATACAGTGATCCCTCGCTACTTCGCGCCTCACCTTTCGCGCCCTCAGTGCATCGCGGATTTTTCAAAAATATTCATCAAAAATTCAAAATTGAGAAAAAATGGGCGGGCGCTAGCAGAAGGCAGGGAGACTACATTACAACATCAGGTATCAACACGGAGAGCCCGCACAGCTCAAAATCCACCTCTCTGTTTGCTGTTCTCGTGTTGGCTCGGCTCGGGAATCTCGCAAGCTGATTGGCCGAGATGTTTTACCCAGCTTCTCTCCCTGCCGAGCGTCCATACCCAGCGAAGGAAGACCGCATTCATTATTCTTTATCGCTCGTGTTGCTTAGTCTCGCCGCGTGGAACTTTTCGCTGCTCTCTTGTGCCTTTTTGTGCGAAATAGTCTTCCCGTCGAGCCACTATGCCGCCTCCTGCAGCTTCTCCAGCTCTATCGGAAGCTGCCCTCGACGATGCTGCGCCTCTAGCACCTGACGATGAGGCGTCACCTGAGGAGCAGTAAAGCTCTCATTAACCTGTGCAGTAAATCATCTTCATCTTGAGTTACGTATCTTGTTATAAGAATAAAAGAGTTCTAAAAACATATTTATGTACACTTTATTTACATCTACGTATGTATGTACACTTACACACACACACACACACACACACGTATCATATGAGAGAGAGAGTGAGAGAATGAACGTACGTATTATTTATGGGTGACGTCATTAGGGGTGACGCTACTTCGCGGTTTTTCACTTTTCGCGGTCGGTTCTGGAACCCATCAACCGCGATAAGTGAGGGATCACTGTACCGGTTTAGCAGAGAGCTGAGGAGAGCTAAATCTGTGTATTCTGAGAGACTCCAGCAGCAGTTCACTGCTAACGACTCTGCGTCTGTGTGGAGAGGACTGAGGCAATTCACCAACTATCGGCCTCAGGCTTCTAAGGGACAGGATGACAAAGCCCTTTGTCAAAGACTGTCCCAACACTATGCCCGTTTTGACACCTCGTCAGCTGTGTCCAACTCCCCCCCCCCCCCGCCAGCGCCACTGCCTCCATGGTCCCCACTTCATCAAAGGCGGCCCCCCTCCTCCCCCCCTGCCCTTGCCATCAGTGAGCAGGACGTGCACAGACAGTTCTCCAGACTGAACC
Organism: Pholidichthys leucotaenia; assembly: GCA_020510985.1. Taxonomy (NCBI): domain Eukaryota; kingdom Metazoa; phylum Chordata; class Actinopteri; order Cichliformes; family Pholidichthyidae; genus Pholidichthys; species Pholidichthys leucotaenia. Next base: position 36,708,950 of record CM035843.1, on the reverse strand, counting down.
CGCGCAAGGCTCCCGGTCCGGACAGCGTGTCTCCCTCCACCCTGAGACACTGTGCGGAGGAGCTGACTCCTGTCTTCACAGACATTTTTAACACCTCCCTGAAGTCATGCCACGTGCCGGCCTGCCTCAAAACCTCTACCATCATCCCTGTCCCCAAGAAGCCACGGATCACTGGACTTAACGACTACAGACCTGTAGCACTCACCTCTGTAGTCATGAAGTCCTTTGAGTGCCTGGTCCTGCCCCACCTCAAGACCATTACCACTCCCCTCCTGGACCCGCTGCAGTTTGCTTACAGAGCCAACAGGTCTGTGGACGACGCAGTCAACCTGGCCCTCCACTCCATCCTGCAGCACCTGGACTCCCCGGGAACCTACGTCAGGATCCTGTTTGTGGACTTCAGCTCTGCATTCAATACCATCCGCCCCGCTCTGCTCCAGGACAAGCTGTCCCTGCTCAACGTGCCTGACTCTCTCTGCAGGTGGATCACCGACTTCCTGACGGACCGGAGGCAGCATGTGCGGCTGGGAAAGACTGTCTCAGATTCTGTTAGCATCAGCACCGCATCACCCCAGGGCTGTGTACTTTCCCCACTGCTCTTCTCCCTGTACACCAACTCCTGCACCTCCAGCCACCAGTCTGTCAAGCTGATCAAGTTTGCGGACGACACCACCCTCATCGGGCTCATCTCCAACGGCGACGAGTCCTTCTACAGGAGAGAGGTGGCCCAGCTGGCATCCTGGTGTAGCCACAACAACCTGCAGCTGAACGCTCTGAAGACAGTGGAGATGATCGTGGACTTCAGAAAAGTCACAGCCCCTCTGCCCCCCCTTACCCTCACAGACTCTTCCATCACCACTGCAGATTCCTTCCGCTTCCTGGGCACCACCATCACCCGGGACCTCAAGTGGGAGCCGACCATCAGCTCCCTCATCAAAAAGGCCCAGCAGAGGATGTTCTTCCTGCAGCAGCTGAGGAAGCTCAAGCTACCCACCAAGATGTTGGTGCAGTTCTACACGGCCATCATCGAGTCCATCCTCACCACCTCCATCACCGTGTGGTACACAGGAGCCACCGCCAGGGACAGACTAAGACTGCAGCGCGTTGTGCGCACTGCTGAGAAGGTGATCGGCTGCAAGCTTCCATCCCTCCAGGACCTGTACATCTCCAGGACCCGGAGGCGTGCAGGTCGGATCATAGCCGACCCTTCACACCCTGGACACGCACTGTTTGCCCCCCTCCCCTCAGGCAGAAGACTTCGGTCCATTCAGACTAAAACCTCCCGCTACATAAACAGCTTCTTCCCCTCTGCCATCAGACTGCTGAACACTAAATGACTTATTAGACTCTCGTGCACTATGTACAGCAGCTCAACCGGACTCATGACAATTATCACTGTTTTCTTTTTGCACTACCGACTGCACTATGTGGAACTCCACAATATCTGCTGCTTGTTAATATATTTAAAAATTGCATATTTAAAAATTGCATAGATTAGTATTATTTATTCATATTCTACCTTTTATTGCATGCGTAGTTTTTTATTTTTATCTTTAGTGCTACTCCATGTTTAATGTTGCAGCATTGCACCGAGACAAATTCCTAGATTGTGTACTACATGAACAATGGCAATAAATCTCATTCTGATTCTGAAAGCAAGATGGCAACAAAGAAACTTGGTTCAGCCTGGGCCAGTATGAAAACTATTGCAGGCCTTCAGAGCACAGAGCGCAGTAATTGTGTGTTTTTAGATGGTTTTAATTCAGACACAGAGCTGGCTAATGCTCTTAATTGTTTTTATGGTCGTTTTGACTCCTTTGATTTTAGCACAGAAACCCAAGATTTGAAACAGAAACTCAAAAACAATCAGCACTTTAATATTGAGGTGCAGGATGTTAAAAGGGAGTTCTGCGCTGTAAAAGTGAACAAAAGTCAGGGCCCTGATAATATATGTGGGCGCTTGGTAAAGTCCTGTGCACATGAACTGAGTCCTATATTTCATTACATTTTCAATAAGTCCTTACAGACGCAACACGTGCCTAAGATCTGGAAAGAAGCCGTGGTTGTTCCCGTTCCAAAATCCAGCTGTCCTAAAACGGTAAACGACTTTAGACCAGTTGCTTTGACTTCAATTTTAATGAAAATTTTTGAAAAACTGGTCAGATGTGAGGTCCTAAAGCAGACTGAGCATGCATTGGATCCTCTGCAGTTTGCCAATAGGCCTCACAGAGGAGTGGAGGATGCCACTGTCACTCTGTTTAACATGCTTTTTAAACATCTGGATTTTAATGGGACACACGCCAGACTTTTATTTGTGGCCTTTCCTCTGCCTTTAATACAATCCAACCTCATATCTTAGTTGAAAGGCTCCTGAAGCAATTTGATTTGAGCAATAATCTGGTGGGTTGGATTCTGGATTTCTTAACCAACAGGACACAGAGAGTAAGGGTCAATGGTACATTGTCTGACCTAAAGTGCTCTTCTAATGGCTCAGGGGCCAGACCACCGAATGTGTACAATCCTACAAATATCTTGGGACGATTATTGATAGTAATTTAAAGTTTGAAGAGAACTGTGAAAGGGTGTGCAAAAAGGGTCAGCAACATTTGCATTGCTTGAGAAAACTTGCACGCTTCCAAGTTGACCGAACCATAATGATAATGTTTTATCGGGCTTTTATTGAATCTGTTTTATCCTTTTCTTTGGTGTCATGGTTTGGTCAGATAAAACTGAAACAGAGGAAATCCTTGGATCAGGTAGTTAGATGGTCCAGTCGTTTGCTTGGTGAGCCACAGCTGAGCCTGACATCTCTGTACACCAGACAAGTACAGAGGATGGCTACCTCCATTTTAAATGATGACTCCCACTCTTTGCACCTGCCACTTTCAGCTTATTCCCTCAAGACGGAAGTTTGCTGTCCCAAAAAGTAGAACCCAGTGCTACAAAAACAGCTTTGTCCCTGCTGCTGTCAAAGAGTTGAACAAGCTGTAACAATATATTGCACAAAATTTAGGTACCTATTTATTAACTCCATTTTATATTTACTTATTTTTGTAGGATGTCACTTGGGTTCTAAATATTTTATTGGGTTTTAGACCTTTGAGTTTTTAACCTCTTTGACTAGTTTTTAACTTTTAATATGACCCTTCTCTCTTACCTCTGGTTTTTCTCCCATCTCTTTGTCTTTTTAAACATAAAGCCTCTAAATTGAATGATTTGGCCTCTGTTCCTCCTCATAATTTAAAAATTAAATGTGGTTTATTAAATATTAGGTCTCTAACTCCCAAGTCTCTGTTAGTCCATGATCTGTTAATTGATCATCAGATTGATTTAATTTCCCTTACAGAGACTTGATTAGGGCAAGAGGATTATGTTGGTTTAAATGAATCAACTCCCTCTGGTTATTTAAACTGTCAAAATCCCAGAAGTTCTGGTCGTGGAGGAGGAGTAGCAACAATTTACCATTCCAAATTACTAGTTAATGTAAAGCAAAAAACATGTTATAATTCCTTTGAGGGCCTGGTCCTCAGTGTTGGGCACTTTAGCAATTCCAGGTTAAACCCAATTTTATTTGCCATAGTTTATCGTCCCCCATCAACCTATTCAGAATTTTTATCCGAATTTGCTGATTTCTTAGTTGATTTAGTGCTGAAATCTGATAGAATAATTATAGTAGGGGACTTTAATATACATGTGGATGTAGATAGTGACTGCCCTAATGTGGCTTTTAATTCAATATTAGACTCGATTGGGTTTTCTCAGAAAGTAGGAAATTCTACTCATTACCTCCACCATACATTGGACCTTGTTCTGACATATGGCATAGAAATAGAAAATCTTGTAGTGTCTCCTCATAACCCTGTACTGTCAGACCATTGTCTGTTAACCTTTGATTTTACTATTTCTGACTATTTGGCTCCTAAAGAAAAATATTATCACAGTAGATGCCTCTCAGATGATGCTGTTTCCAAATTTATGCAGATTGTTTCCTCTATGCCATGTGTCAACACAACGGAAATAAGCTATAGACAGCTTGCTCCTTCTGTAATTGATAACATGGTGGATAGTGTTTCAGCTTCTCTGCATCAGGCTCTAGACTTGGTGGCCCCCTTAAAAAAGAAAAAGTCTAATCAGAGATTTTTAACTCCTTGGTTCAACACAGAAACTCGTAGCTTAAAACAGAAGACTCGTCAATTAGAAAGAAAATGGCGCTCTACTAATTTAGATGAAATCTATTTAGCTTGGAGAAATCATCTTTTAATTTATAAAAAATCTCTTAGAAAAGCTAGAACGAGTTATTACTCTGCATTAATAGAAGAGAACAAGAATAATCCCAGGTTTCTTTTCAGCACTGTAGCCAGGTTGACAAAGAGTCAGGACTCTGTCAATCCTAGCATCCCCTTAGAGCTTACTAGTCAGGACTTTATGAACTTTTTCAATAATAAAATTTCATCCATCAGAGATAAAATCAATCAGATTCTTCCCACAGTTAACTTAAATACTGTAACTATTACAACTCCTTCTATTGATGTCTGTCTTGATGAGTTTACTCCAATCGACCTTTGTGAGTTAGACAAAATAGTTTCCTCATCCAAACCTTCAACTTGTCTTTTAGACCCTATTCCTACCAGGTTATTTAAAGAAGTCTTCCCACTTATTGGTAGCTTTATTCTTCATATAATCAATTCTTCATTAACTTTAGGCCATGTACCGCAGGCTTTTAAAACAGCTGTAATTAAACCCTTACTCAAAAAGCCAACGCTAGATCCAGGAGCTTTAGCTAACTATAGACCAATCTCTAATCTCCCTTTCATTTCAAAAATCTTAGAAAGAGTTGTTGCTACGCAATTATTTGACCACCTGCAGGGAAATGGTTTACTTGAAGAGTTTCAATCTGGGTTTAGAATCCATCATAGTACTGAAACAGCCTTAGCGAAGGTCACTAACGACCTCCTCATTGCATCTGATAATGGACTAGTTTCTGTACTTGTCCTTTTAGATCTTAGTGCAGCTTTTGATACTATTGATCATAATATTCTACTTGATAGATTAGAACACTATGTTGGACTTAATGGAACTTCGTTGCAGTGGTTTAGATCTTATTTAACTGCATCCAGGATGCTGGATGCAGTTACTCTTTCTCTTAATAGCTCTGTGAGGAACCTTGGAGTTATTTTTGATCAGGATTTGTTCTTCAATTCACATATTAAATTTGTTTCTAAGACTGCCTTCTATCATTTGCGTAATATTGCCAAGATTAGGAGCATCTTGTCTCAGAGTGATGCTGAGAAGCTGATCCACGCTTTTGTTAGCTCGAGATTAGATTATTGTAATTCTTTATTATCAGGCTGTCCTAAAACATCTTTAAAAAGTCTTCAGCTGATCCAAAATGCTGCAGCAAGAGTTTTAACAGGTACTAGAAAGAGAGATCATATCTCTCCGGTTCTGGCCTCCCTTCATTGGCTTCCCATAGAGTTTAGAATTAAGTTTAAAATCCTTCTTCTTACTTACAAAGCTCTAAACAATCAGGCTCCTTTTTATTTAAAAGATCTGATACTACCGTATTATCCTAGCAGAGCACTACACTCCCAAAATGCAGGATTACTTGTAATACCTAGAATCTCCAAAAGTACAATGGGAGGCAGAGCCTTCAGTTATCAAGCTCCTCTCCTGTGGAATCAGCTGCCAATCTGGATTCGGGAGTCAGACTCGATCTCTGTTTTTAAGAATAGGGCTAAAACCTACCTTTTTGATATAGCCTACAATTAGGGAGGGATCATGTGTTTCTGAACCCTCCCTTAGTTATGCTGCTAATAGGTTTAGTCAGCCGGGGGACCTCCAGTAATGCACTAGGCCTCACTTCTTTCCTCACTCTCTTTGAAATATTTTTTTTTGCTGGTCATTAACATTTGTTTGTTCTCTCCCATAGATTGAGTCCCCATCGTGCTGTTTGCTCTCTACATGTCTGTTCTTTTCTTCTTCTCTATCCCCTCACCCCCCAGCCAGTCGCGGCAGATGACTGCCCCTCCCTGAGCCTGGTTCTGCTGGAGGTTTCTTCCTGTTAAAAGGGAGTTTTTCCTCTCCACCGTCGCCAAGTGCTTGCTCACAGGGGATCGCCTGATTGCTGGGGTCTTTCTGCAACTGTGGGGGTTCCCCTTACAGTTGATAGTGCTATGAGATGACTGTTGTTGTGAAATGGCGCTATATAAATAAAGTTGAATTGAATTGAATTGAATTGAATTGAATTTATCTGATAGGTTCCAGTTTGTTCATGTAAATGATGAGTTTTCTTTCAGCTCAAAGCTTAGTCATGGAGTTCCACAGGGATCTGTGCTAGGCCCTACTCTTTTTACTTTATATATGCTTCCGTTAGGCAACATTATTAGAAAGCACTGTATACATTTTCATTGTTATGCAGATGACACACAATTATACCTGTCAATGAAGCCAGATGATACTAATCAATTAGCCAAGTTAGAAGCCTGTCTTAAGGAAATCAAAGCTTGGATGACTTGTAATTTCCTGCTATTAAATTCAGATAAGACTGAAGTCTGTCATATCCGGCTCTAGGGAGCCGGGCAATCAGAGCCAGGGACAAGCCAGTGAGTCGTGATATTTTATTCAGGGTAAAGGGGAAGGGATGAGGAGAGCACAGATACTCATGCAGAGGTACATTCACAGGTTGCACAGCGCAGAGGTAAGCAGCTCGTACCGGACGTGGGGGTAGCAAGACGTACATACTCACAGCGGGATACAAACACAGGAATGCTGCAAGAGGAGTATAAGCTGACACCAGACGAAGGGGCTTCAGCTTAGCAATGTGTTTATGTCGCAGCCCCGAGTCATCGAGGCTGCTCCTATTTATCCTCATTGGCAGCGCCCCAGCTGATGAAGACTAATTGGCCCCAGCCGTCCATAATGCTGCCAGCTGGGGGCCAGCTGAGACGCTGCTCAATGGGAAGCAGGGATGAGGGAAAACATGGGCTGAGTGCCGAGACGGCATCTCAACCCATGGTGACAGAGCCCCTCCCTCAAGGTCGGGCTCCTGAACGACCAGGAACATCCCAGCCCCCCCCCCCCCCACCTAGGGTGGGAGGAAGGGAGGCGGACCGGAGGGGAAGAAGCCAAGGGAAGGACAACACCAATGGGGCAATGTAGGGTAGCGGGAAAGAAAAACCCAAATACAATACTGACAAAACAGAATAATTAACCCAGGTACAGATGGGGAGAAGAACTGGGTCAGCACGCCGGTTACATACTACCCAGAGAGTACCAACCATGCGTGACCCAGAGCAAGGAAAAAAGAACCACCAAAAAGGTACAGGGCAAAAAATGCTGAGTACGGTTAAATAAAGGGGAACCTATACACAGTGCTAATTTAAGTACATACACACACAGTCACCAAGAAAAGTGAGGGTGACTGGAACAAATGACAATTATAGAGCATGGTGTTACGGAAAACAGGGCACATGACTCTAATGAACCAACAGGACAAAAAAGAAATACTGAGTGCAGGCAAAGAAAAACCCACACACACGAATATATAAATACCCAGTCACCTAAAGAAATGAAAGTGACTGGAATAAATGAATAACTGCAGAGCATGGTGTTACGGAAAACAAAACATAACTCTACAATACAAAAAACGGGACTAAAAACATGGCACAAAAAGTAAAATGCTGAGCATGAGCGATGGAAAACACAGCACTATAAAAACGAATCCACCAACAGGACAACACATTACACCCGAGTGACCTTAATAACAAAAGAAAAAGTGACACCCGAGGTGAATGGCAGGCAGAGTCCAAAAATGGCCGAGATGGCTCCGGAGATCTCCCCGCCCATTGTCCAGCTGGCGAATCAGGGAAAGAGAAGTGTTCGGACGGCGAACTCTGGACCCAGATCCCAGGAATCCAGTCCACCGGCAGCCGAACCAGGCTGCCCAGAGGGAAACACAGACCAGTGGGGGGAACCAGATCACCGAACCGAAAGTTCTGTGGGTCGGGTCGTCGACCCGCATCACTCAACCACCAGGACCGTTGAGACGGGCGAAGGATCAGAGCGGATCCCGGTGGAAGAGGCTCAGGGGAGAGCCGATGACGAGGGCGGCGGGCCTCAGGCCGCAGGAAAACGGCCACCTCCTCACCGGACCTGGACAATACTGGGGCAGCACCCACGTCGGACCCCGATCGGGCCTCAGGCGAACCCACGTTGGACCCCGACTGGGTCTCGGGCGAACCCACGTTGAATACTGCACCAGAACCGACCTCCAACGTTGAACCCGGACCCTCCAGCACCACGAGGAACAGCAACTCCTTGCCGGTGACCCTGGAAGAAGGCTCAGAAGAGAAAACAGAACCGGGATCAGGATCACCGGCAGCGCCAGAACCCGGCGAGACGAGCTCAGACGCAGCGGACGGCTGCACCCTGCTCGTCTCCCCTGGAGATAGGCTGAAGTGCTCGGGGATAAAAAGAGAGAAAAGAAAGGAGAGCACTCGCCTGATCTCGGGTTCTGACACCGTCCAGGACTGCGAAGATCCAGGATCCGTTGTCAGGAGGTCGTTGTCAGGCTCCCATCTAGCCGCGTCGGGCCCCGCAGCCAGCACGATGGTCAGCGCAGCTTGAGATCCCTCCAGCTCAGGTAACCCCGCCGACGATCCACTCGGCGTGAAGCCAGAAGAATATCGTCCCGCCGGACCGAACCGCTCCTCCGTGGAGACCCGGGGACGCTCAGTCGTCGGCGTAGACTCCACGCAGCAGTCAGTCCCCCTCCTCCGTCCGCAATGTAGCTGCGGAACCACAGGCCCTCTCCATATCCCACCACGTTGACCCGGAGCCGGGGACCGCTCGGCGGAGAGAGACACAGAGGATGCGGGATTAGGCATACAGGTTACAGCAGGTGGGGAGAGTTCAGGGAGCTGCGAACCCTGAACTTCTCCTCCAGGGATGTGACAGAGCAAATCATTAAGCAGGTGTGAAAAAACAATGACTTGCCTGCCCCCTGGAGGTTGAGTATCGCCTGCTGTAGTGGATACTGCTTCTTCCTCTCCCCGCCCGGCGATAACGGAGGACCCCCCGGGAATTCGTCTGAGGGTCGCTCGCGTTGTCTCCAGCAGAGAGCTCACCAGGCCGGGATTCCAGGCACACACAGCGGTCAGGAAGCGCGTCGAGGAGGACGGGGAAACAGCCGGGGTGAGCCAGCCCGAATGTCCAGGAATGACAGCGGGGGAACGAGGCTCAGGGGACGAGGCTGTAGAATCTCCACACTGACGAGGCGAAGGGATGACAGCTGCGTGGGAGGAACGGTTCTGACGATGACCCAGAACTGGATCCGGACGAGGTTCGTGCAGAGGTGACTCGGCGATGTGATGACGACTACTCCCAGGGGACGAAGCGAGGGGGAAACCCAGGATTCGCTGCTCCAGATCGGAGATCGAGACGAGGAAGGCGTCGAGCACGGGAAAGCTTCGTAGCCCTGAAGTCCTCACCATCAATCTCACTGCCGCCGCCACATGCCTGAAGGTGGTGACAGGAAACACAGTAGAGCTCGCGACAGCCACTCGACCCCGGACATAACTGCTGTCAGCTGCGGCTCCTAGAAGGGAATCCCGAGTGACGTGGCGCAGGTCGGGGGAAGTCCTCTGGTTGGCGCGAACTCCCGGACTGGAATGGCGGCAGGAACGGGACTCCGAAGCGGGGAAAGACGTCGCCCACTTCGACTCCCTGCCGGGATTTCCATCCACCCCGTGGAGCTTCTCTCGCTGTGTACCTGCAGCATCTATCCTGGCACTGTCCTCCAGATGGTACAGAGAGTGAGGGTGACAGTCCAGGAATCAGAATCAGAATCAGAATCAGAATCAGCTTTATTGCCAAGTATATTTACAAGTAAACACACAAGGAATTTGACTTGACATTGGGCGCGCACATTAAGCGCATCCAATCCAATGACACGGCAGCCATAGAGGCGCCTGTCTGCAGTGAGGGTAAAGGGGGGAGGGGGGGGGGAAACACAATAGGCAGAGAGAAAAAACATAGTTATCAGAATCACGCTCGTATAAGCTCATATAAGCTTATGAGCCAAATTTTGATTACACAGAAAAAAACCCTCTATGCACATTAGCAGACGATAGATACAATCACACAGCAGAGGGAGGGAGAGCAGTGTGTGTATATTTGCATGTCATTGTGTAGTGTGAGTGTAACAGTTGTTAGTGAGCAGCAGAGGGCGCCTCCAGGCAGTGGATAGATGTTATAATCATGTGACTTATAAACAAGTCAGAGATCAGAGTCTGTCTCTCTTTTCCTCTTCCTTGCAGAAGGCACATGGGCAATGTCCTCGAGAGACCAATCCGCTGACGACAACAACTGATTGTTGATGTATGGGTAGACATAAGCCACTTCCCAGCGTTATCTTCATCGAGGAGGAATGTAAACAAAGGCGCCAAAACACAAGGTCAAATCTGCACAGTGCACTCAGAGAATAAAAAATTTCTCTCTCTTCGATTCTGTGCTTCAATTTCAAACAGGCTTGAATCATACTTTAGATCATTCTCTGGAGAGCACTCAGCGATCCACAGATGTTATCCACCTACCGAAACATAGGTAAAACATGTCCAGAGAGTTCGTTCTCTCTTCAATGCATGCCAGATAGTAAATTCCATGTTAATCCTGCCGCTGACAGTCAGTGCTCCCCCCAGCTGGACGAATTGTTGAATTTGTTAAGGGAGCTACGCCGGGGTCCGCATTTGATTAGCTCACCCAGATAATTTCGATACACTAGGAAAACTCCAGGGGCCAAACAGAAGATCCTGTGATCAGTTCAATCTCAGTCGAATCACACAGACACATGAATTCCAATACCATGAGTCTCCCTTGGGTTCCCCCTGACCCGATCTTCTACTTTTTAAAGTGGTGACAATCGCATATAAGTCGCTTTCCAGATCCATAATTTCCATTTGGATTAAGATTCAGCCAGGAGAAGAGTGACATTGCAAGCTGGGATCAGAAGGGAGAGGATTAGGAGGGAGAGGGAAGAAAAGCGTCTGCTCTCTCTCAGAAGCGGAAGTGAACAGAGCGGAGCTCCTCAGCACGGCCCGGATGCCAGCGCCCCGCGCCGGAGGCGCCGCGCAGGGCAAATAACGTCCCGTCGACAGCCCCCGAGATGGACCCCAGCCCGTCGCGCCGGCGCCGGAAGTGACTCCCGGGAAACGGCACGCCAGCAGCGCTGACACCCGGACAGAAAGGTACATTTCCACGGCGACTCACGGCCGCCGGTAGCTCTTCTGGCTGCGACATACTGTCATATCCGGCTCTAGGGAGCCGGGCAATCAGAGCCAGGGACAAGCCGTCCCAGTGAGCAGTGAGTCGTGATATTTTATTCAGGGTAAAGGGGAAGGGATGAGGAGAGCACAGATACTCATGCAGAGGTACACTCACAGGTTGCACAGCGCAGAGGTAAGCAGCTCGTACCGGACGTGGGGGTAGCAAGACGTACATACTCACAGCGGGATACAAACACAGGAATGCTGCAAGAGGAGTATAAGCTGACACCAGACGAAGGGGCTTCAGCTTAGCAATGTGTTTATGTCGCAGCCCCGAGTCATCGAGGCTGCTCCTATTTATCCTCATTGGCAGCGCCCCAGCTGATGAAGACTAATTGGCCCCAGCCGTCCATAATGCTGCCAGCTGGGGGCCAGCTGAGACGCTGCTCAATGGGAAGCAGGGATGAGGGAAAACATGGGCTGAGTGCCGAGACGGCATCTCAACCCATGGTGACAAAGTCATTCTTGTTGGTCCAAAAAACCTTAGAAATTCCTTTCCAAATCAAACTTTCAGTTTGGATGCAGTTACTCTTTCTCTTAATAGCTCTGTGAGGAACCTTGGAGTTATTTTTGATCAGGATTTGTCCTTCAATTCACATATTAAATTTGTTTCTAAGACTGCCTTCTATCATTTGCGTAATATTGCCAAGATTAGGAGCATCTTGTCTCAGAGTGATGCTGAGAAGCTGATCCACGCTTTTGTTAGCTCGAGATTAGATTATTGTAATTCTTTATTATCAGGCTGTCCTAAAACATCTTTAAAAAGTCTTCAGCTGATCCAAAATGCTGCAGCAAGAGTTTTAACAGGTACTAGAAAGAGAGATCATATCTCTCCGGTTCTGGCCTCCCTTCATTGGCTTCCCATAGAGTTTAGAATTAAGTTTAAAATCCTTCTTCTTACTTACAAAGCTTTAAACAGTCAGGCTCCTTTTTATTTAAAAGATCTGATACTACCGTATCATCCTAACAGAGCACTACGCTCCCAAAATGCAGGATTACTTGTAATACCTAGAATCTCCAAAAGTACAATGGGAGGCAGAGCCTTCAGTTATCAAGCTCCTCTCCTGTGGAATCAGCTGCCAATCTGGATTCGGGAGTCAGACTCGATCTCTGTTTTTAAGAATAGGGCTAAAACCTACCTTTTTGATATAGCCTACAATTAGGGAGGGATCATGTGTTTCTGAACCCTCCCTTAGTTATGCTGCTAATAGGTTTAGTCAGCCGGGGGACCTCCAGTAATGCACTGGGCCTCACTCCTTTCCTCACTCTCTATGAAATATTTTTTTTTTGCTGGTCATTAACATTTGTTTGTTCTCTCCCATAGATTGAGTCCCCATCGTGCTGTTTGCTCTCTACATGTCTGTTCTTTTCTTCTTCTCTATCCCCTCACCCCCCAGCCAGTCGCAGCAGATGACTGCCCCTCCCTGAGCCTGGTTCTGCTGGAGGTTTCTTCCTGTTAAAAGGGAGTTTTTCCTCTCCACCGTCGCCAAGTGCTTGCTCACTGGGGATCGCCTGATTGCTGGGGTCTTTCTGCAACTGTGGGGGTCCCCCCTTCAGTTGATAGTGCTATGAGATGACTGTTGTTGTGAAATGGCGCTATATAAATAAAGTTGAATTGAATTGAATTGAATTGAATTTTTATACCCTGATTGATGGAGCCTTGAGTATTCTTATCATGTTTATAGTCAGCTTCATATGTGCCTGTGTTTGTGTCTATGTTGAATGTAATTTGTGGCTTGTAAATATGGATGTCACCAGACTGCAAAACAAATCTACCTACGGGTACAAATAAAGTAACCTGAACCCTGAACCTGAACCTTATTACAGTTGCAGTTTAAGGTGATAATAACTGCCTATATATATACAATGCCAGTTAAAATGGCTAAGCCAGTCAAGGTAGCTAAGTGAAATAAATACTTAAAACTAACTAGAACTATAATATACATATACAGTGGGGCAAAAAAGTATTTAGTCAGCCACCAATTGTACAAGTTCTCCCACTTAAAAGATGAGAGAGGTCTCCAGTTTTCATCATAGGTATACCTCAACTATGAAAGACAAAATGAGAAAAAAAAATCCAGAAAATCACACTGAAGGATTTTTAATGAATTAATTGGTAAATTCCTTGGTAAAATAAGTATTTGGTCACCTACAAACAAGCAAGATTTCTGGCTCTCACAGACCTGTAACTTCTTCTTTAAGAGGCTCCTCTGTCCTCCACTCGTTACCTGTATTAATGGCACCTGTTTGAACTCATTATCAGTATAAAAGACACCTGTCCACAACCTCAAACAGTCAGACTCCAAACTCCACTATGGCTAAGACCAAAGGGCTGTCAAAGGACACCAGAAACAAAATTGTAGACCTGCACCAGGCTGGGAAGACTGAATCTGCAATAGGTAAGCAGCTTGGTGTGAAGAAATCAACTGTGGGAGCAATTATTAGAAAATGGAAGACATACAAGACCACTGATAATTTCCCTCGATCTGGGGCTCCACGCAAGATCTCACCCTGTGGAGTCAAAATGATCACGAGAAAGGTGAGCAAAAATCCCAGAACCACATAGGGAGACCTAGTGAATGACCTGCAGAGAGCTGGGACCAAAGTAACAAAGGCTACGTCAGAAACACACTACGCCGCCAGGAACTCAAATCCTGCAGTGCAAGACGTGTCCCCCTGCTTAAGCCAGTACATGTCCAGGCCCGTCTGAAGTTTGCTAGAGAGCATTTGGATGATCCAGAAGAGGATTGGGAGAATGTCATATGGTCAGATGAAACAAAATAGAACTTTTTGGTAAAAACTCAACTTGTCGTGTTTGGAGGAGAAAGAACACCATACCTACTGTGAAGCATGGGGGTGGAAACATCATACTTTGGGGCTGTTTTTCTGCAAAGGGACCAGGACGACTGATCCGTGTAAAGGAAAGAATGAATGGGGCCATGTATCGTGAGATTTTGAGTGAAAACCTCCTTCCACCAGCAAGGGCATTGAAGATGAAACATGGCTGGGTCTTTCAGCATGACAATGATCCCAAAAACACTGCCCGGGCAACGAAGGAGTGGCTTCGTAAGAAGCATTTCAAGGTCCTGGAGTGGCCTAGCCAGTCTCCAGACCTCAACCCCATAGAAAATCTTTGGAGGGGGTTGAAAGTCTGTGTTGCCCAGCAACAGCCCCAAAACATCACTGCTCTAGAGGAGATCTGCATGGAGGAATGGGCCAAAATACCAGCAACAGTGTGTGAAAACCTTGTGAAAACTTACAGAAAACGTTTGACCTCTGTCGTTGCCAACAAAGGGTATATAACAAAGTATTGAAATGAACTTTTGTTATTGACCAAATACTTATTTTACCGAGGAATTTACCAATTAATTCATTAACAGTCCTTCAATGTGATTTTCTGGATTTTTTTTTTCTTACTTTGTCTCTCATAGTTTAGGTATACCTATGATGAAAATTGGAGACCTCTCTCATCTTTTAAGTGGGAGAACTTGCACAGTTGGTGGCTGACTAAATACTTTTTTACCCCACTGTACATAAAGTCCATAAAGTGCAGTAATATATATAAAAGATTCCAGATCAACTGTTCAGCATCCTAACAGCTTGTGGAAGGAAGCTGTTGATCAGTCTGGTGGTTCTACCTCTGATGCTCCGGAATCGTTTGCCAGATGGCAGCAGTTCAAAGTGTTGAGAGTGGTCCTTTACAATGTTCAGTGCCCTGCTCCTACAACGGCTCTGAAAAAGTTCTTGGACAGAGGGGAGGGAAACTCCAATTATCCCCTCAACTCTCAACTGTCCTCTGCAGGGCTTTTTTGTCTGACATACTGCAAATGGAGTACCATGTTGCAATGCAGTACGTCAGAACACTCTCCACCACACCTCTGTAGAAGGTCCTGAGGATGCAAATGGGGAGAGAGGCCTGTTTGAGTTTTCTCAAGAAGTGCAGTCTCTGCTGGGCCCGCTTCCTGATCTCCAAGGAATTCTTGCTCCAGGTCAGGTCCTGCGAGATCTGCACTCTGAGGAACTTAATGTTCTCCACTCTCTCCACCGAACAGCCGCTGATGCAGAGAGGGACGTGTTCAGGCCGTGACCACTGGAAGTCGATAATCATCTCCTTCGTTTTGTCCACGTTGAGCACCAGATTATTCTCCCTGCACCAGCCCTCCAGGTCTCTAACTTCTTCCCTGTTCATTGATTCCTCATTCCTCTGAATAAGTCCAACCACTGTGGTGTCGTCCGCAAACTTAATAATCTGGTTCCCCTCATGTCTGGACACACAGTCATGTGTTAGAAGTGTGAACAACAGTGGGCTGAGTACACAGCCTTGAGGGGATCCAGTGCTCAGCGTGATGGAGTTGGAGATGTTGTTTCCAACACGGACAGACTGAGGTCTCTCGGTCAGGAAATCCAGGATCCAGAGACATGTGGCGGTGTTCAGACCGAGAAGGAGTAATTTTTCCATCAGTCTCTGGGGAATAATGGTGTTAAATGCTGAACTGAAATCAATGTACAGGAGTCTGGCATAGGTGTCTTTCTGATCCAGGTGGGTAATGATAGAGTGCGGGGTGGTGACTATAGTATCCTCTGTGGAGCGATTTGAACGATACACAAACTGGAGTGGGTCATGTGATGCAGGGAGGCAGGCTGTGATGTGTGGTTTGACAAGCCGTTCAAAACTCTTCATCACAATTGGTATCAATGCGACAGGACGATAGTCATTCAGACAAGACACAACTGGTTTCTTTGCCACCGGTACTATGATAGAGGTCTTAAAGCATCTAGGAACGATGGGCTGACTCAGGGAGATGTTATAAATGTCAGTCAGGACATCCGCCAACTCGCTCGCGCAGACTCGGAGCACACATCCCGGGATGTTGTCCGGACCTGCAGCTTTACGTGGGTTGATCCTGATTAGGGTCTTCCGTGTGTCCGCTGCATTGATGGTCATAGCTGGCCCCACAGATGGTGGAGATGGGCCAGCCCTCCCTCTAATTGTCGGGTTTGATGCTTCAAAACGTGCAAAGAAGTTGTTGAGCCTGTCTGGAAATGAAGCGTCATCATCATCGACCCCCTGCCTAGACTTATAATCCGTCAACGCCTGAACTCCCTGCCACATCCGTTTGGTGTTCCCTGTGTCACAGAAATGTCCCTGGATTTTCTCTGCATAGGCACGTTTCGCTAATTAATTCCTTTTGAGAATTTTTTTTTAATTAATTCCCTTTGAGAGCGCAGACCTGGCTGAGCGGAGGGCAATCCTGTCCTCCGCTCTAAAGGCTGCATCTCTGGCTGTGAGCAGCGAGCGCACCTCTGCAGTCATCCAGGGTTTATAGCTGCACCGTGCAGTGAAGGTCTTCACTATAGTGACATCCTCTGTGCACTTTGCGATATAGCTGGTGACCATTTCAGCATACTCCTCCACATCAATCCTGTCTCCCTGACAGGCTGCTATTTTGAAAACCTCCCAGTCTGTATGCAGAAAACAGTCCTGAAGTGCTGAGGCTACACCCTCTGGCCAAGTCCTAATTTGTTTCTCTACTGGCCCGCTGCGCTTCAGTAATGGTTTGTAGGCAGGCACCAGCATCACGGATAGGTGGTCAGAATGGCCGAGGTGGGGGCGAGATATTGCCTTATATGCATCTGGGAAGTTTGTGTACACCAAGTCCAACATATTCTCTCCTCTGGTCTTAACCTGTTGAACTCTGTTCAACTTCCCTAACAACGCCTAAAAATAACATGCCCAAAGTAAATCAGAAGCTGTTCTTCAACCCTTTGCAGCATCTTCATGGGGTTAGTCTCATTTAAAAGAAAACACTCTGAATTTTTTTGCAAAACAGTCAGAATCAGAATCAGAATCAGAAAAAGATTTATTGCCAAGTACATTAACAGATCACTGATAACATACAAGAGAATTTGACTTGACACAGAAAATGAACCTGCATTTCCAGTGACACGGCTGCATCGGGAACGTGCCTGCCAACAGGATGGTACAGATAAGAAATCATACAATAGGAAGGAGCAAAAAAATCATTGAATTCAGAATATTGACCATAAGTAATCAATATTATGATTACAAAGACAAAAAAAGCCCACGATGCACATTCAAGACCAGAGTTCACAGGACACAAGGAGAGCAGTGAATGTTATCTTGTTGTCAGTTTCTGGGTCAGTGTGGATGTAGTGTTGAAGCAATGTTGTATCAATATGAGCACAAGGACACTTTGCAGAAGATGTTTTGTCTGGCTGCAGCAATTGTCCTTGGCAATTGTCCCAAGCAGCTACTGTCCAGAGGCCGTGTGCTCAGTGTTTTGAAAAACAAAGACTGGGGATTATCAGGAGGATTTTTGTAAGGGAAATTGAGCCAAATAGACTGAACACAGAGAAAGAACTTTATTTTCTTCTGCAGATTCAGTGCTTAATCCTTCATTGCGGGGCTTTGAGTCCGTCGTGGATAGACTTAAGCGTAACATGATGTAATCCACCTTCCGAGACAGTTCTCCATTTGTCGCTATCAAAGTCTCCTCCATTTTTCCAATTTGATGGATGCACCTCGCGTGGCCAGCATTTTGATAGGTTGTATCCATCTTCAGCAATTTGCGGTACACCAGGACAATCCCAGTTCCAATCAGAACGATCCCAGTCACCATTATTACGAAGATATACAAATCTTCAATATCTTCGATAGAGAGATTACTCAGGCACAAGATCCTCCAAACACTTGTCACCCATAAATAGCCCGCTGGAGCCGTCCCTGCGGGGCAAACAGCTTCCCCCGGAGCACTATTCCTTGTTGAAAAAAAAGTGTCAATTGCGTTCAAAGCCCAGCTTATCAATTCCATAATTTCTTTCGATAATCAGCAGTAGACGCAGACAGACAACAGCAAGCTGGGATCCAGTTAGTTAGGGAAGTGGGGAGCTAGAGCAGAGAGAAAAGAGAGAAGCGTCTACTCTCCTTGAAGAGCGGAAGTGAAGTGGAAGCGGAAGAAGTCATAATCTCTCTAAGTGCTACTGCCACTGAGTAACAAGAAAGTTCGCCTGGGTGTTTTTTTTTAGATACAAATGCTTGCAAATAACATACAGCTGTCAGATACTGGCTGGAAAACACAACAGAAATGTAGAACCAAGTGTTTTCAAGCTCAGGTCAAAATTTTGTAAAAATACCACAAAAAATTAATATATTACACAGCTTTTTTCTCAGGTTGTAACAAGGCTATGTCTGTACTGGAAGACAGGAAATACAGCTTTTTTTTCAGTGCGCACTGAGACGCAATAAGATGCAGAGACGTGACCGCCCGCGGAATTCACAGAGTTCAAGGGGTTAAAGTCCATACATTGTTTGAACTTGGGGAGCACAGTCTTTAAACTGGTGTGATTAAAATCCTCTGCAACCACCACAAAACTGTCCAGGTGTGAAGTTTGAAATTCACTGATAACATCATACAGCTCTCCAAGTGCCTCGTTAGCATTAGCTTTAGCATTAGCACTAGGAGCTATGTAAACAGCAGCTACAAACACGTTGGTGAATTCCCTCGGCAGGTAGAATGGCCGGCAATTCCCGATAAGGAACTCCGCCAACAGAGAGCAGTGTTTAGTTGCTAACGTGGCATTAACAAACCAGTTCTTATTAATATAGATACATAGCTGCCCCCCCTCCCTTCCCCGGCTCTTACCGGAGCTAGCAGCCTCTCTGTCTGCCCGGAATGATGTCATCCCTTCCAGCTGAATGGCCGCGTCAGGGATGTTGTTGTGGAGCCATGTCTCCGTGAATGCAAACACACAGCAGTCCCTCCACTCTCTGCGGGTTTCTCTCAGCAGACGCAGCTCATCCAGCTTGTTGTCAAGGGAGCGGACATTGGAAAGTAGGAGCGACGATACTGCTGGTCTGGAGGGGTTAGCCTTTAGCCTAGCATGAATTCCCACTCTCTTTCCTCTCCTTTGTTTGCATTTGTGCTGCTTACGCTTCGTCCTTTCCCGGGTAGCTGCCAGCGAAACCTCCGATAGTATTCCTTGCTGGCGTAGAATGTCCAAGTCACACCCGAACGCCGCAATTCTTGCAGCGTACATTACCTTGATGCTTAATAAGGTCTCTCGATTGTAAGTTGTACGTCTGGGATGATTAAAACACTCAAAACTCTCACACTCACTGATGCCTAGAGAGGCAGCAGCGTCCGTGCGTGCCGCAATCTTTGGGAAGCCAATGAAGGGAGGCGAGAACTGGAGAGATATGATCTCTCTTTCTAGTTTCTGTTAAAACTACTAAACTGTAAAACTCTTGCTGCAGCATTTTGGATCAGCTGAAGACTTTTTAAAGATGTTTTAGAACAACCTGATAATAAAGAGTTACAATAATCTAATCTCGAGCTAACAAAAGTGTGGATCAGTTTCTCAGCATCACTCTGAGACAAGATGCTCCTAATCTTGGCAATATTACGCAAATGATAGAAGGAAGTCTTAGGAACAAGTTTAATATGTGAATTAAAAAACAGATCTTGATCAAAAATAACTCCAAAGTTCCTCACAGAACTATTACGAGAAAGAGTAACCACATCCAAACTAAGAGTATGATATGGAAAGGTATTTCTAAGGTTTTTTGGACCAACAAGAATGACTTCAGTCTTATCTAAATTTAATAGCAAGGAATTACAAGTCACCCAAGCTTTGATTTCCTTAAGATAGGCCTCTAACTTGGCTAATTGATTACCATCATCTGGCTTCATTGACAGGTATACGTAATTGTGTGTCATCTTCATAACAATGAAAATGTATACAGTGCTTTCTAATAATGTTGCCTAGTGGAAGCATATATAAACTATAAAGAATAGGGCCTAGCACAGATCCCTGTGAAACTCCGTGACTGAGCTTTGAGTTGGAAGAAAACTCATTACTGACATGAACAAACTGGAACCTATCAGATAACTAAGATCTAAACAATACAACGAAGTTCCATTAAGTCCAACATGGTGCTCTAATCTATCAAGTAGAATATTATGATCAATAGTATCAAAAGCTGCACTAATGTCTAAAAGGACAAGTACAGAAACAAGTCCATTATCAGATGTGATAAGGAGGTCATCAGTGACCTTCACTAGAGCTGTTTCAGTGCTACGATGGATTTTAAACCCAGATTGAAATTCTTCAAATAAACCATTTTCCTGCAAGTGGTCAAATAATTGCGTAGCAACAACTCTTTCTAAGATTTTTGAAATGAAAGGCAGATTAGAGATTGGTCAATTGTTAGCTAAAACTCCTGGATCCAGTGTTGGCTTTTTAAGTAAGGGTTTAATTACAGCAGTTTTAAAGGCCTGCAGTACATGGCCTAATGTTAATGAAGAATTGATTATTTGAAGAATAGAGCTACCAATAAATGGGAAGACTTCTTTAAATAACCTGGTGTGGAGCCCATAGTTATAACCTATGTAACTCACATGTGGCTGGCTGAATTCAGCCAAGAGAGACTTTGAGCTAGCCATGTGTATTGACTTCACACCTCAAGAGGAAGACATGTCTGCACCCCCTGGGGACTCAGGAGAGAGGAGAAGATTACCCGGCCTGACCTTTGGGGGTCGGAAAGGAGAACAGAAGGACTCTGGGTGTTCTATTAGAGATGAAAGGATGTAGCTGAGTATTGTGACTTTTGTGTGTGATGTATTGTTAGAAGATGAATGTATAAATGTATGTGTGTTACTGCGTCCTGCCTCTTTTCACTCCGATCGAGAGAGGACGTAGGATGAATGAGAATTAAAGCAGTTACTGGAAAAATCATCCAGTCTCCTCAATTCTTGACTCGTACAATTGGTGACCTACGCATGAATCTGAGCACGCCGAGGCTGGAGGACAGCCTCGTGATCGATATGGAAGAGCTGGGAGACAGCCGCTCAGACCCGGATTCACCGGGGAATGCCAGTAGGGGCACAAGACTGATTAAGCTCCCCGAGTTCTGGCAAAGCGACCCGCACTCGTGGTTCCAGCATGTGGAGTCGCGGTTCCTGCTCGGGGGAGTTTCAGCGGATGACATTAAATTCCATAATGTCATCGCGACGCTCGACAGCCGCACGGCTCAGTGTGTGCGGAGCCTGGTGCAGCAACCACCCGCTGTCGGCAAATACGACGCGCTGAAAGCCACCCTCATCAGGAGCTTCATGCCGTCGTCTGAGGCAAGAGCCAGGCAGCTGCTGGACCTGCGCGACAGAGGTGGACGCAAGCCGACTGTCCTCATGGAGGACATGCTGCAAATGATCGGGACGGACAACGACGCGTTCCTTTTCAAACATATTTTCCTGAGAACCCTCCCAGCGCACACGAAAGGTTCCCTGTCCAGCAGGAGATGTTTGACCCAGCAGGACTTCAGCGACCTGGCCCAAGAGGCGGAGCGGCTCCTCAACGCCTGCGAGGAACCAGAGGCTTCCGTGGCAGCGGCAGACCTCGGTGCGGCGGCCAGGGGCAGTGTGGAGCCAGAGACGGCAGTGACCACCCCAGCGGCGACAGCAGCGGCGAGATTCCGTGGCAGGGGAGATGACGGCCTCTGTTTTTACCATCGACGTTTCGCTGGGAAGGCGCACAAATGCATCCCGCCCTGCAAGTTCAAAAAGCAGGGAAACGACCGGGCCGAGAGCCGTTAGCAGCTTCCACTCTCGGCGAACGGAACAAGCTGCTTTATCTTACAGACGCGGGCTCCAGGCGGCAATTCCTAGTGGACACCGGAGCCCAGAGGAGCTTCATCACTGCCACCTATGCTGATCAGGTCGCGGGACCCCGCGGAGACGGAGCGACAGCGGCCAACGGCTCCAGCATCAAGACGTACGGAGAGAGAACCTTGCCTCTGTCCTTCCACGGCCGCGCCTATGAGTGGAATTTCATCGTGGCGGCAGTGAGCTTCAATATCTTAGGTGCTGATTTTCTGTGTTCACATGGTTTGTTAGTTGATCTGGCCAACAAACGACTAGTAAATGCACTCTCTTTCTGTTCTATCCCTTGTGCAGCTCGGGTGTGCCCGCCGCCAGTTCAGACCAATGTCGCCACAGCAGGTGGCAAGTTTCACAGCCTTCTACACCAGTTCCCAGCACTCACAGTTCCTATTTTTTCAGCTAAGGTGGCGAAGCACGGGGTGGAGCACTTCATAACCACGAGTGGCCCACCCGTTTTTGCGAAGGCTCGGCGCTTGGATGCAGCTAAACTCTCCATTGCGCGCGAGGAGTTCGCCAACCTGGAAAGGTTGGGCATAATTCGCCGCTCGAAGTCCGCTTGGGCTTCCCCCCTCCACATGGTACCTAAAGCTGACGGCTCATGGAGACCTTGAGGCAATTACCGCAGGTTGAACAATGCCACAGCGCAGGACCGGTACCCGATTCCGCATATCCAGGACTTTTCGGTGCATTTGGCGAAAGTGCGAATTTTTTCTAAAATAGACCTGGTCCGCGGTTATCACCAAGTCCCGGTCCGACCAGAGGACATCCCCAAAACAGCCGTAATAACCCCGTTCGGGCTTTTTGAGTTTTTACGAATGCCTTTTGGCCTTAAAGGCGCCGCACAAACCTTCCAACGGATGATGGATGCAGTGTTGCACGACCTTTCTTTCGTTTTTGTCTATTTAGACGACATTTTGGTAGCCAGCACCTCCGAGGAGGAGCACGCAAAACACCTCACGACAGTTTTTCAGAGGTTAGGAGAGCATGGGTTGATAATCAACCTGGCCAAGTGCCATTTTGGCGTGGCACAAATCGACTTTTTAGGGCACCGCGTTTCCTCGGAGGGAGCAGTTCCTCTGCCGGCCAAAGTACGCGCGGTGGCAGATTTTCCCCAGCCTCGAATGGTAAAAGCGTTGCAAGAATTTTTGGGGATGGTGAATTTTTATAACCGTTTCATACCCCACGCAGCACAGCTTATGCAGCCCTTGTACACCGCGCTCAAAAAGCAAAGCTCTCCCATGTGATTGAATGGTCCCCGGAGCGGGAGCGTGCATTCACAAAGGTTAAACGAGCACTGGCAAACGCGGCACTGTTGGCCCACCCAGACCCGGCAGCCCGCATAGTGCTAACCACGGACGCGTCAGATGTGGCCATAGGGGCCATAGTGGAACAGCAGGTTGCCGGGGTTTGGCAACCACTCGCATTCTTCAGCAGATCCCTACGCGAGGCTGAGCGAAAATACAACGCGTTTGACAGGGAGCTGCTGGCGCTCCACTTGGCTATTCGCCATTTCCAGTTCTGGTTGGAAGGGCGGCGTTTCACCGCGTTTGTCGACCACAAACCGCTCACTTTTGCGATGTCCAAAACTTCAGAACCGTGGTCAGGGTGGCAACAGAGACAGCTGGCCGCAATTTCTGAATTTACCACCGATATTCAGCACGTAGCCGGTAAAATCAATGTGGTGGCGGACTGTCTGTCATGCGCGGTAACAGCACCCGTCCGCGCGGAAACGGATTGCGCGGCCGCTTATCCAGAGCGCGGTAACAGCGCGGACACGCGCGCGGCTCCGGTCCACGTGAGAATAGATTATGCAGCCATGGCGGCGGAGCAGAGTGAGGACGCGGACGTGCGCGCGCTCCTGTCTGGACCAACAGGGTTAAGGCTGGAACGCAGAAATCTACAAACTGGTTTCCCCCCACTTATTTGCGATGTATCCACGGGGCGACTGCGCCCGGTGGTGCCAGCCGCGTGGCGCCGTCGCGTTTTTGACGCCGTGCACTCCCTAGCGCACCCAGGGGTGCACGCTTCGGTGAAAATGGTGGCGGAGAAGTTTGTTTGGCCGAGCCTGCGCAAGCACGTGAAGGAGTGGGCTAAAACCTGCATGGCTTGCCAGCGCGCTAAGATTCACAGGCACACTAAGGCGCCCTTAGAACCGTTCCACAATCCGGCTAAAAGGTTCGATCATGTGCACGTGGACCTCGTGGGCCCCCTGCCCACTTCACAAGGGTTCACGCATCTCTTGACAATGGTAGACCGAACCACTCGTTGGCCGGAAGTGGTCCCGTTAACATCGACCACAGCGGCAGAGGTGGCACGCGCTTTTTTAACAGCCTGGGTAGCGCGGTTCGGGGTCCCGTCAGATATTACGTCTGATAGGGGACCTCAATTTGCGTCGGAACTGTGGTCAGCAGTGGCCAGCGGCATAGGAGCGGCGGTACATCGCACGACCACTTACCATCCCCAGGCCAACGGTTTATGCGAGCGTTTTCACAGGTCTTTGAAGGCAGCCCTCAGAGCGTCACTGACGGACACAGATTGGGTAAACAAACTACCATGGGTTTTATTGGGGTTGCGTTCGGCACCCAAAGAGGATCTAGATGCCTCACCAGCAGAATTGGTCTTCGCACAACCGCTCAGGCTGCCAGGTGAGTTTTTACCCGACCACACGGCACCAGGGCCCTCCCCGATCCGGGGGTCTCTGAGTAACACGGGAGCAGAAATGCTCCCGGGCCCCGCTCATCACTCTTTCCCGCGTGTGTTCGTGCCCCAGGCTTTACGAGACGCAGAGTTTGTTTTTGTCAGGCACGAGGCTCAGCGGCATAGTCTCCGCCCACCTTACGATGGTCCATTTCGAGTGCTGGAAACCGGGGAGAAATATTTTGTGCTAGATTTGGGGGGCAGGAGGGAGACGATCAGTATCGATAGATTAAAGCCTGCTTTTGTGTTGCATAACGAGTCTGTACGGCCGGCGGGCGTGCCTCGACGCGGCGGGCCGCCAAAGGGGCGGCCCCGGGACCCCCCACGGGGGGCAAATAACCCTTCTCCCCCTCACTCCACAGATGCACAGCAGGACGGCCCAACACAGAGCAGGAGACCTGCATACACCAGATTCGGGAGAAGATTGAAACCTAAGCTGCATGCAGAATGATGTGTTTTGTTTGTTTGTTTGTTTGTTTGTTTTTTTGGTCAGGTTGTTTGGGTTGCTGTGAGATTCTGTTGGGGGGGGTGACGTGCTGTATGACTGTTGTATGACTGTATGTGGGTGCCTAGTAGTTCGCGTGGAAGGGGGGAGTGATGTGGAGCCCATAATTATAACCGATGTAACTCACATGTGGCTGGCTGAATTCAGCCAAGAGAGACTTTGAGCTAGCCATGTGTATTGACTTCACACCTCAAGAGGAAGACATGTCTGCACCCCCTGGGGACTCAGGAGAGAGGAGAAGATTACCCGGCCTGACCTTTGGGGGTCAGAAAGGAGAACAGAAGGACTCTGGGTGTTCTATTAGAGATGAAAGGATGTAGCTGAGTATTGTGACTTTTGTGTGTGATGTATTGTTAGAAGATGAATGTATAAATGTATGTGTGTGACTGCGTCCTGCCTCTTTTCACTCCGATCGAGAGAGGACGTAGGATGAATGAGAATTAAAGTAGTTACTGGAAAAATCATCCAGTCTCCTCAATTCTTGACTCCTACACTGGTAGGAATAGGGTCTAGAAGACAAGTTGAAGGCTTGGATGAGGAAATTATTTTATCTGACTCTAAAAGGTCAATTGGAGTAAACTCATCCAAACAGATATCAATTGAAGGAGTTGTTACTGTATTTAAGTTAATGGTGGGAAGAATCTGACTGATTTTTATCTCTGATAGATGAAATTTTATTATTGAAAAAGTTCATAAAGTCCTGACTAGTAACGTCTAAGGGAATGCTAGGATTGACAGAGTCCTGACTCTTTGTCAGCCTGGCTACAGTGCTGAAAAGAAACCTGGGATTATTCTTGTTCTCTTCTATTAATGCGAAATAATAACTTGTTCTAGCTTTCCTGAGAGATTTTTTATAAATTAGAAGATGATTTCTCCACGCTAAATAGATTTCATCTAATTTAGTGGAGCGCCATTTTCTTTCTAATTGACGAGTCTTCTGTTTTAAGCTATGAGTTTCTGTGTTGAACCAAGGAGTTAGAAATCTCTGATTAGACTTTTTCTTTTTTAAAGGGGCCACCATGTCTAGAGTCTAATGCAGACAAGCTGTAACACTATCTACCATGCTATCAATTACAGAAGGAACAAGCTCTCCATAGCTTATCTCTGTTGTGTTGACACATGGCATAGAGGAAGCAATCTGCTTAAATTTGGTAACAGCATCATCTGAGAGGCATCTACTGTAGTAATATTTTTCTTTAGGAGCCAAATAGTCAGAAATAGTAAAATCAAAGGTTAACAGACAATGGTTTGACAGTACAGGGTCATGAGGAGACACTACCAGATTTTCTATTTCTATGCCATATGTCAGAACAAGGTCCAAAGTGTGGTGGAAATAATGGGTAGAATTTCTTACTTTCTGAGAAAACCCCATTGAGTCTAATATTGAATTTACTGTCATATTAAGGCAATCACCTGATTTCAGCACTAAATCTGCTAAGAATTTGGCAAATTCTGATAAAAACTCCGAGTAGGCTGAGGGAGGACGATAAACTATGGCAAATAAAATTGGGTTTAACCTGAAATTGCTAAAATGCCCAATACTGAGGACCGGGCCCTCAAAGGAATTATAACTTGTTTTTAGCTTTGCATTAACTAGTAATTTGGAATGGTAAATTGTTGCTACTCCTCCGCCATGACCAGAACTGGGATTTTGACAGTTTAAATAACCAGAGGGAGTTGATTCATTTAAACCAACATAATCCTCTTGCCCTAACCAAGTCTCTGTAAGGGATATTAAATCAATCTGATGATCAATTAACAGATCATGGACTAGCAGAGACTTGGGAGTTAGAGACCTAATATTTAACAAACCACATTTAATTTTTAAATTATGAGGAGGAACAGAGGCCAAGTCATTAAATTTAGAGGCTTCATGTTTAATTTGAGCTTTACCAACTTTTTGTTTAATCACTTTGGGATGCTTATACATTATATTTTTATTTACTTCGAAGGGGGCAGACTGATTCTCTGATGGGGAAGACGGGGGCTAAGTTGAGGGGTGGCGGATGAAGAGGAGCTGCAGAGAAGCGTGTAAGACTGCGACTCTGCTTCCTGGTCCCAACTCTGAGTTGTCAAGGTTTTGGAAATTTGGACAAAAATGATGCCAGATTGTTAGATTAATGAGATGCACCATCCAAAGTGGGATGGACGCCGTCTCATCTAATAAGACCAGGTTTTCCCTAAATGAGTTCCAATTGTCTGTGTAGCCCACATTGTTTGCAGGACACCACACAGACAGCATCACTGGTCAGGTTGTGAAGGGGCCCAGAGAATACTACAGAGGCCGATATCAATTTGGGAAAGTTACACACCGATTCCACACTAAGTTTTGTAACTTCCAACTGCCGGAGTCAGATGTCATTAATGCCGGCGTGGATAACAATTGTGGAGTATTTACAGTTACTTTTAGCCAGCATTTTCAAATTTGACTCGATGTCGCCTGCTCTGGCCCCAGGAATGCATTTGACTATGGCTGCTGGAGTCTCTAGGTTCACGTTTCTGACTATAGAGTCACTGAGCAGGGAAAAGCAATAAAAAACATGAACAGGTTAGTGGTGAACGGTGGTGGTGGCTTGCGACTATGCTTCCTCCTCACCGTCACCCACCCATTCTCTCCTGGCTGCTCAGGAGAGGTGGAAGCCGGGGGACAGCTAGCAGGCCCCAAGCTAGGGTGCTCTGCTGCAGCTAAGAGGAGTTGTGTCATTAACTGGCGCTGACGGTATTTCAATGCAGCGGAGCCGGGATTCCAAATCACACAGCCTCACCTCGAGCGCCTCAAAAAGACAACATTTATTATATTTACCATTATCACTAAAAGAGGCAGAGGTGTAGCTAAACATCTGACACAGAGAGCTCACCGGAGGTGAAGGGGAAGGAGAGCTAGTAGCCATGACTAGTGGCTAACCCGAAGCGAACACAAACACTGATGAAAGGTGAACAGAAGGCTAAAGAAGGTGATTAGGTGACACTGAGTGCACACACAGGTGCAAGAGGCTTGTTAAACAAAAGTGAGAGGTGACGGTTGATGGAAAAAAACGATTAAAATACAACTAAAGGCAATAATCCTCAGGAGAGTGAGGAGAGCTAACTATAGAGCAAACCACACCAACAGCCAGCAACACAGGAAGTGACGATACGTTACCACAGGAAGCCAGCTCAGCTTATTCACGGGTGAGGGGAGAATGGAGCAGAAGATTGACAGACAGATTGAAGCATGCTGTATCGGTCTGTTGTGGTGAAGAGGGAGCTGAGTTCTAAAGCAAAGCTGTCTATTTATCAGTCAATTTATGTTTGTACCCTCACCTATGGTCATAAACTTTGGGCATTGACCCAGAGAATGAGACCACAGATACAAGTGGCTGAAATGAGCTTTCTTCCTAGGATTGCTGGACTCACCCTTACAGATAGGGTGAGGACCTCAGTCATTTGGGTGAGGCTCAGAGAAGAGCCGCTGCTCCTCCACATCAAATGGACACAAGTGAGGTGGTTTGGGGATCTGATCAGGATGCCTTTTGCATGTCTACCGCTTGAGGTGTCTCAGGCACGTCCCACTGGGAAGAGACCATGGGGCAGACTCAGGATGTGCTGGAGACACTGTATCTCCCAGCTGGCCTGGGAACACCTTGGTGTCCCCTCTGAATACCTGGAGCAGATGGCTGGGGAAAGGAAGGTCTGGGCATCTCTACTTGCTGTGTCTGCAACCTGAACCCCTGGAAAAGAGGTGAAAGATGGATGGATGGATGGATGGATGATATTAAGCGTCCTCCAGTGGTCATATGAATAGGGACAGTGCAGGCTGTTCCTACTGAGGAGACTCAGGTCTTTTGGTGTACAAGGGGCGCTGCTGAAGACATTCTGACACGGTGGTGGCATCAGCCATCACTTTTGGAGTGGTCTGCTGGGGGAGTGGCATTACAGCAGCTGATAGGAAGAGACTGAACAAACTGATCAAGAAAGCTAGCTCTGTCCTGGGGCAGCACCTTGACCCAGTGGAGGAGATAGGAGAGAGAAGGATGGTGGCTAAACTGTCATCTCTGCTGGAGTCCGAGTTCCACCCTATGCAGGACATATTGAATGCACTGAGGAGCTCATTTAGCAGCAGACTACATCATCCTAGGTGCACAACCGAGAGGTTTCGCAGGTCCTTCCTACCTACGGCTGTCAGACTGTACAACCTAAGCAGGGCTGCTCGCAGAGATAGCAAAAAGATGTGACAACCTAATAGTATTGAATGCAAAAGACGCGATAGACTTACACAATGGGCCCCTCCGGCATACAACTAGGAAAATACCGATCGCTATGGAGGGTGAGAATATGTATGGGTACATAATCATACCATGTAGGATAACTAAGTAGACGGTTGTGCTGTTTCATTCCATCTAGCTACAGTGCTCCACGCTGTGTGTGTTTATATATTTACATATTTATTCCATCTAGCTACAATGCTCTGCACTGTGTGTGTTTATATATTTATATATTTATTCCATCTAGCAACAATGCTCCACACTGTGTGTTTATATATTTACATATTTATTCCATCTAGCTACAATGCTCCACACTGTGTGTTTATATATTCATATATTTATTCCATCTAGCTACAATGCTCCGCACTGTGTGTGTTTATATATCTACATATTATTCTATCAAGCTACAATGCTCCGCACTGTGTGTGTTTATATATCTATATATTTATTCCATCTAGCTACAATGCTCCGCACTGTGTTTATATATTCCCATATTCATTCCATCTAGCTACAATACTCCGCACTGTGAGTTTATATACTCATATATTTATTCCATCTAGCTACAATGCTCGGCAACTGTGTGTCTATATATATATATATATATATATATATATATATATATATATATATATATATATACGTATATATATATATATTTATATTTATATGTACATATGTATACTCGCTGCTCTTGTTTTTTCTCTTGCCTTCTGATTGTTGCTCTGAGTGTTGCTATCCCTGTGCTGTTGCAATCCTGGAATTTCCCCATTGTGGGACTAATAAAGGCTTATCTTATCTTATCTTATAAAGTGCAGACTTACAGCTGTTTTCCTATAACCTGAACAATTTTCTCTAAACTTCACCAAATAACAGGGGCGTCCAATCATGTGCCATGGAGGGCCAAGACCCTGCAGGTTTTCTTTTCTACCCAATCTCTTCAGCAGGTGTTTTCACTTACCAGCAATCAGTAGGAAGAAATTCAGTGGAATCTGTTGTTGAAGACACTGGTTGGAGGTAATGCCTGCAGGGTCTTGGCTCTCCATTGTGCATGATTAGACACCGTTGCCATATACAGTGGTGTGAAGAAGTGTTTGCCCCTATCCTGAGTTCTCATTTTTTTGTATGTTTGTCACACTTAAATGTTCAGATCATCAAACAAATTTAAATATTAGACAAAGATAACACAAGTAAACACAAAATGCAGTTTTTAAATGAAGGTGTTTATTATTAAGGGAAACAAAAATCCCAACCTACATGGCCTGTGTGAAAAAGTGATTGCCCCCTAATCCTAATAACTGGTTGGGCCACCCTTAGCATCAACAACTGCAATCAAACGTTTGCAATAACTGGCAATGAGTCTTTTACAGTGCTGTGGAGGAATTTTGTCCCACTCATCTTTGCAGAATTGTTGTAATTCAGCCACATTGGAGGGTTTTCGAGCATGAACCGCCTTTTTAGGTCATGCCACAGCATCTCAATTGGATTCAGGTCAGGACTTTGACTAAGCCACTCCAAAGTCTTCATTTTGTTTTTCTTAAGCCATTCAGAGGTGGACTTGCTGGTGTGTTTTGGATCATTGTCCTGCTGCAGAACCCAAGTGCGCTTCAGCTTGAGGTTATGAACAGATGGCTGGACATTTTCCTTCAGGATTTTTTGGTAACCAGCAGAATTCATGGTTCCATTTACCACAGCAAGTCTTCCAGGTCCTGAAGCAGCAAAACAGCCCCAGACCATCACACTACCACCACCATATTTTACTGTTGGTATGATGTTCCTTTTCTGAAATGCTGTATTACTTTTATGCCAGATGTAATGGGACACACACCTTCCAAAAAGTTCAACTTTTGTCTCGTCAGCCACAAAGTATTTTCCCTAAAGTCTTGGGGATCATCAAGATGTTTTCTGACAAAACTGAGCTGAGCCTTTATGTTCCTTTTGCTCAGCAGTGTTTTTCATCTTGGAACTCTGCCATGCAGGCCATTTTTGCCCAGTCTATTTGTTATGGTGAAGTTATGAACACTGACCTTAACTGAGGCAAGTGAGGCCTGCAGTTCTTTGAATGTTGTTGTGGCGTCTTTTGTGACCTCTTGGATGAGTCGTCGCTGCGCTCTTGGGGTAATTTTGGTCAGCCAGTAACTCCTGGGAAGGTTCACCACTGCTGCATGTTTTCGCCATTTGTGGATAGCTCTCACTGTGGTTTGCTGGAATACCAAAGCTTTAGAAATGGCTTCATAAACTTTTCCAGACTGATAGATCTCAGTTACTTTGTTTCTCATTTGTTCTTGAGTTTCTTTGACTCGCAACATGATGTCTAGCTTTGAGAATCTTTTGATCAACTTCACTTTGTCAGGCAGGTCCTATTTAAGTGATTTCTTGATTGAGAACAGGTGTGGCAGTAATCAGGCCTTGGTGAAAGCTGGTTGAACTCAGCTTTCCAAAGATTTTGATAAGCCACAGTTAATTTATGTTTTAACGGGGGTGGGGGGGAAAATCACTTTTTTACACAAGGCCATGTAAGTTTGGATTTGTTTTTACCCTGAATAATAAATACCTTCATTTAAAACTGTATTTTGTGTTTACTTGTGTTATCTTTTTGTCTAATATTTAAATTTGTTTGATGGCGCGGTGGCGGAGCGGTTAGCACTGCGGCAGCACAGCAACTCACCCTTGGCCGGGGGATCCTGGGTTCGATCCCAGCCCCCGACCAACAGTGATCTGTGTGGAGTTTGCATGTTCTCCCCGTGTCTGCGTGGGTTTACTCCGGGATTTCTCCGGTTTCCTCCCACATGCCAAAAACATGCAAGTTAGTTTAACTGGCATCAAAACTGGGGATTCTAAATTGTCCTTAGGTATGACTGTGAGAGTGAATGGTTGTCTGTCTCTCTGTGTTGGCCCTGCAATGGACTGGCGATCTGTCCATGGTGTACCCTGCCTCTCGCCCAAAGATGCTGGGATAGGCTCCAGCCCCCCCGCGACCCAAAAAGGATTAAGCAGAAGAAGATGAATGAATGAATGAATGAATGGATCTGAAACATTTAAGTGTGACAAACATACAAAAAAATGAGAAATCAGGAAGGGGGCAAATACTTTTTCACACCACTGTAAAATGTGTATTTAATCCTTAAAAAAAGTAATATGCAAACCCAGACATAACTTGCAAAAAATGAAATGAAATTAAACACGGACAGCAGTAAAACAAGGACAAGGCAGGGACACAAACTTTGGTCTCTTGTCGTGGTGTGCAATATTGCAAGATTTGGGATTAGATAGATAGATAGATAGATAGACAGATAGATACTTTATTTTGAACAAAAAAGTATAACAAAAACAAAACAAATGACAAATGCAATAAAGTAACAGTATACAGTGTTCGAAAGGGAGAAGGAAGAAGTGAACACTTATTAATTCCATCTCCTCTTTTCCATAAATACACCCATGTGAATTATATACAAATTACCACCTTTAAGACCCCAAGTAAACAATTTACTGTATTTTTTACATATCAACATTAACACCCATCCATCCTAACATACATTGATGTCCATACATCAAAACCAGCCTCGAACAACACAGATATACACAGTGCTGTCCCACCCACCATTCCATAGTGTCCCATAATGTCCCAGAGTGAGCATAGTGAATCGTACATATAAATACTACCCTTCTAACATATATCCTTTCAGCAAATAATGTTTATACCTCTTATTGAATTGAATTCTGTTTGTACATAGTTTCAGTTCCGGCTCCAGACTGTTCCACAAATCCACCCCACTGCACTGTGGTATATATCACTCATATATTCCATACCTACATTTGTTAGAGCATGTGGAAATGTTTGGGACAGAATATACAAAGGAACTTCACACCTCTGAAAGAACAAAGGAATCTCACCGCCGTGTGAAGACTCATGACACAGGACGCCATGGCAACAGACTCGACACCTTTACCCCCCTAAAGCGAGAGGGGGAGTTCCCATCACCTCCCAAGACAGGGAGAGGGGATGGCAGGACAATGGGGATTAAGATAACGGGGAGATGTTACCTTTTTCAATGAGTGGCTCTGACGTCGGCTGTTTCAATGAGTGGTGCTATGCATGCTTGTATTTAACCAGCGAGCGAAGCAGAGTTCTTTCTCTTGCCTTCTGCCAAGCTCTGCACCAGATGAGACAAGATAGAAGAGTTTGTTCATTAAAGACTCTACTTTTGTGATACAAAACCGCCTCGTTATTTCCAGCTCTTCTACATGCACATACTTTTCTTGGTTGTTCGTATCTTGGGTTTTGTAAAGTTTAAGTCTCCTCTCAAATTACGATCATTGTCTCTTTTTTAAAAAAAAATATTTTGTATATTAGTTGGGAGTTGATTATTAATTGCCCTGTACATTACTTGTGCTGTCTTAAATTTAACTAAATCGATGAACTTTATGACATGTGACTTTAAAAACAACGAATTGGTATGGTCTCTATATCCTACATTATTTATTATCCTTATAGCTCTTTTTTGTTATGTGCATATTGACTGTAGGTTGGTCTTGTAGGTGTTTCCCCAGACTTCTACACAGTAGTTAAGATAAGGTAGAAACAGTGAATTGTACAGTAAGACCAATGATTTATAGTCCAAGATGTGTCTTGTCTTCCCCAGTATCCCTATACATTTTGCTAACTTGTCCTGAATGTGACTGATGTGAGGTTTCCAGCAGATTTTATTGTCTAGCGTCACCCCCAGAAACTTATTTTCCTGTACTGTTTCTATTCTAGTATCATCTATCGTTACCATTATTTCATGACTTATTTTATAATTTCCAAACAACATAATCTTTGGTTGTTTTAGATTTAGAGATAATTTATTTTTGTTGAACCACTGCGTTAACTTTTTCATTTCAGTTGTGACCACCTCTAAAACCTGCTGCAAATTCTCACCAGTGCAAAGGATATTTGTGTCATCCGCAAACAAAATAAATTTCAGAATTTTTGATACTTGGCATATATCATTTATATACAAAATAAAGAGTTTGGGTCCCAAAACTGACCCCTGGGGCACACCACAAGTGATGTCCATGAAGGGTGATTTCTGCTCACCAATTTGTACAAATTGTTGTCTGTTACTTAAATAACTTTCCACCCAACTCAGTCCTACCCCTCTTTTCACATACCTTTCCAGTTTCCTTAGTAGTATTCTGTGGTCAATGGTGTCAAAAGCTTTCTTTAAATCTATAAATACTCCTACAGCAACCTTTTTTTTTTATCTATACAACTAGTAATTTCTTCTATAAGTTCGATCAGTGCCAAAGATGTAGATTTATCTGCTCTAAAACCATACTGGCTGCCTGTAAGGAGGTTGTGTTTTTCAATGAAATCATCCAGTCTCAGTGAAGATTTTTTCAAGTATTTTGGAGAATTGTGAGAGTAAAGAGACTGGCCTGTAATTTGTGACACAATGACTGTCTCCTGTTTTGTATAGAGGTATTACTTTTGCTATTTTCATTTTGTCTGGAAATTTACCAGTTTGAAGTGACAGGTTACAGATGTGGGTGAGTGGCTTAACAATTCCTTCAATTACTTTTTTCACTATTGTCATGTCAATTTCATTCCAGTCCGTTGATTTTTTGTTCTTAAATTTACTCACAGTCTCGATAATTTCCTTTTCAGTAACTGCACCCAAAAAGATTGTGTTTGGATTTCTATCTTCTATTTCATTTACAGACCCACTGTTGTTTTTTTCTGCTGTCACTATTGATTTTGCTAATTCAGGACCAACGTTTACAAAAAATTTATTGAAACCACTGACCACATCCTCCATATTATTTATCAAATTGCCATTTTCAATAAAATATTCTGGATTGAACTGATACCAAGTAAATACAGGGCCAGTATCGCTGATACCGATAGTTTTTTAATAATAAAGGTGGATGCATCATCAAATTACTCAATCTGAATGAATTTTCCTGACATTTAAGTGTTTTGTGAGTTTTCCTTTGGGTTATTAATTAGTTAAAACCCAGGACAGAATTTGTGCAAAGTTTAGAGGTAAATACATACAGTATCACTTTCACAGTTAACATAGAAGGGTAATTATATTCAAACAAATCTGAGCCATATTATATTCAGTATATTTGTTTCCATTCCAGTAAATGTGTTCATTTAAGTTACATGTTTCAGTGGGATAAATGTATTATACCAGGGTCTTAGCATAATTTATACTTTGAGTTGGCTAAAGTAACAAATGACCAGTTGCACTTTGAAAATTAATATTAACTAATGCCGAAGATGACTAAAATATTACTTTCCCCACTAATATCTACCTGGATATTGCCATACTGAAAGGCCTCTGCCAATGATCTCTGCCTCTGGGTCGGGGTCTGTTGGGGATAGGAAGTGGGGGATTTCTCTTTTCCTCTTTCCGTTTCTGTAGCTCGGCATTGTCTTTAGGATGATTTTTCAAATGCTATTTTTTTTTTATTACTTATTTTGTACCCGTAGGTTGATTTGTTTTGCAGTCTGGTGACAAGCCACCAGCTGCCGGTCGCTGCGTGCGCAAGCGCCCCTTAACTCCCTAACGTGCATGTTTTTGACATGTGGGAGGAAACCGGAGAAATCCCGGAGTAAACCCACGCAAACACGGGGAGAACATGCAAACTCCACACAGATCACTGTTGGCCGGGGGCAGGGATCGAACCCACGATCTCACGGTCCCCGCGATCCTCCGGCCGAGGGTAAACTGTGCTGCCACAGTGCTAACCACTGCGCCACCGTGCAGCTTGTATAAATTAGTTGTGTTACCAGTACCACAGTATTTCTCAGCCTTTTTACAAATTGCACAGCTTGCTGTTGTCTCATTTTCAACCTGAAAATATAGCCACAAGACACGGCGCTCTTCTTCCTCTCTGCCATTCTTTTGCTCCGTCTCTGTGCTGTGTGTGCGCGGCACTGCGCGCTGCCAGCAGCTTGTAGCTGTTGCTTCTAGCTTGTTTACCTGGCGCTGCTGAGTCACGTGATGGTACAAGAGGGAGGAGTAGGGAGTAGGTAAAACCACAAGAAGAAGAAGAGGAGCAAAGTGTGCCTGCTCCGTGCTATGAATGGGGCGGCAACACAGACACAGAGTATCGATCTCAATACACTGGTATTGATCAATATCAATTCCAACATTTGTATCGATATTATCGATATCTGAATCGATCCGCCCATCACTAGCCTCTACCATGACAGCATAGTTTTTAGTCCCCACCACCTTCTCCCACTACCTCTGTGTTACGATTTACATAGTTTGCAAAGAGTGAAATGCAGTAAAACACTTAAACACAGTGACAGTCCTGCCTTTGACACTGTATTTGCATTTGAACATTAGGAATGCACAATGTATTTTTATGTATTACTTACAGGACATGTTAGCTTAAAGGTATGAGACTTTTGAAAGCATGTGTTCCAGAGACACCTTGTGGTCACAAAGTGAAATGTAGCCACATTCACTCCACTTCTGAGAAGGAATACAGGTTGAGATCAACTTCCTGACTAGATGGCTGATTACATTTTAATTGTTTATTCTTACAAATGCGACATACTGAGAGAAAACAACCATGAAGTCCTTCTCTTATGTATTCACTGACTGAGCATTTCATTCATGACTTCACCCTGTCATAAATCGCCCTTTTCAAGGGCTGCATAAGACACCAAACACCATCTGTGAGTTTGTAACATTTATTAACATAAACACAAACATACATAAAACATTACTCTTACATAAAATGAAACAGTGAGGGCAGAGGAGGAGAATGGGGCTTACTGTCTACAGGAGGAAGAACAACCTGGTAGGAACTCAGGCTATGGCATGTGGGAACGCCTGGGAAAAAAGAGATTAAATCTGCCAGAGTCACACCCGAAAGGAAACAGAGCTCATGGCAGAGAATAAAAAAAAGAGACAAATTTTACCTGGACAAAGCACACCTGTTCACCTCGGCGCACAACCGCACTCACTCAGGGTTTAACTGAATTCTCTGAGGAGGCTAACAGTAGGACATAGCAACAGGAAAAATGTTGCCGTATCCTTAAATAGGTGAATGGAACCAATGAATAATGACACGTGTGGGTACGTGAATGAGGAAATGATCACAACAACAAGTGACACCTGTGCAGCCCGTGAAACAGAGTTTGACAGCCGGAGGCTGCACAGCACTGTCAAAATAAAAGCACAGACCAGACATTAAATAATAATACAAGAATACGATAACCCCCCCAAAAGATGTAAACAATACCATAAATACAAAATGACCTACAATAAATAGACAGGATTAAGGACAAAACTAAGAATACAAACACTTCATAAATAAACAGAGACCAAACACAGTAGACCATAATGCATGCAACATAAACAAAGAAGTAAACAAACAGAAAAGGACTAAACTCAAACTAGAGACTGAGCATGGCACCTGCCCGTGCTCAGGAGCATGACACATCCCTGGAGGGGGAGAAGTACTATTACTAATATTTGTAAATGTGTTTAATTTTAAAAAATGATTTGACTTTTTGGATACATAACATTCACATACACCTCTTTTCCACTAGTACTTATATAGCCCAGAACACCACGATATGGCTTTATTCAGTCCAGTATGTTTTTGTTTCCATTACACCAGAGTACCACTCGAAGTGGGTGGGATTTTTTTTACAGGGAGGCGGCGCCACCCTCCCGTGATGTAAAACACGTGACACACAAGCAACACTCTCAAAACACAAGATGGAGGATTACGAGCAGATGATTTAGAGCAGTAGACATGAACTAGCACACATATGAAGGTAAGCTAATACTCCTTTGCTTTAAGTCCACCATACTCCATTGTAATGTCAGCAAGTTATCACTATTAGGTAATGTTACAGCCTCTTTCTGGGCCAAAGCCAGAACTGCCTATTTTTTAATCCTGGGATTTTTCAAGTCCATCTCGGCCCCTACACCAAGGTGGACAAACCTAGTCATTTTCACTCTTTTCTTAGGCAAGGAAGATATTCACACAGTCTCTCCTTGTTCACAGCAAGGCAGACCTACACCTCATGTCCCAGGCTGGAATTTGAACCCATGACACCAACACCTCCTGCTCTACCACTGAGCCAAAGAGGAATTCCTCACTAGCTCTTGGCTAGTAGCGGAGGTGTACTCTGTGGTGTCAGGACCTGCACCACTGACCAATTACCCATGGAGGGGGCCGTCACAGTACTAAAATATGTATGCTGTGTGTGTTTCAGATGGCTCTCTTGTGGCAAAATTATCGCTTCAAACCGTCGGTCTGGACGTTCAACACAGCCTCCCAGTGATGTCACCCCAGCTTCACAAACGCACAGTGGTTACAGAACTTCAGAATGTCTGAAGAAACATTTAGCTTCCCGTGCAACAAATTGCTCTGATCTGTGTGAAAATCACGGAGAGACTGTTGAGACATCATGGGATGTACCTGCTCCAGCCGGTAGTGTCGTGGCAAAAAGTGATCAGCTGCCAAAACTTGATCGCCAGGTGCCATATTGTAGTTATGGGGTTATATTCGGCATAAAATATATATTTCAACAGGTAAACAGTAATGACTTAGGTATAACAAGATATATTTAACAATTATGATGCATTTTAAGCCAAAGCAAACTTGATCTAGGATTAAAAGCAATTAAAATAATGCAGTCACAAGGTTATATGGAAAATACATGAATTTACTGGATATACACATGAGATACTCTATAAATATATATTCTCTGCATCAACAATATACTATACATGTATTCATTTAGTATAGCACTGGGAATTTTGACAATAAACCTTTGTGCTTTTGCAGATGTGTCTCCACTTTTGTTTTATTTGTGAAGGTTACCACCAAGTGACATAAATTAAGTACTAAAAGATTGGAAAAGCTGTCTAAGAACAATCCAGCGGTTTGAGAAATCACTTTTGGTTTGGTGTAAGTCTGCCAACAGAATTATGAGCCATAAAGCAGTTTGTGTTAAAATGTTAAATCCCATTAATCCCAAAGACCCTGCGGGCTTTACCTCCAACCAGTGTCTTCAACAGCAGATTCCACTGAATTTCTTCCACTGACTGCTTATCAGCGAAAACACCTGCTGAAGAAACTGGATAGAAGAGAGAGAACCTGCAGGGTCTTGGCCCTCCATGGCACATGATTGGACACCCCTGCTCTAACCCAATTTTAGGAAATCCAGATGCTAATATGTCCCAGAATTCCTCCATATACTGGTACTATCACTAAACTGTGCAGTGTCTTCTGCACTGGCACATCCAACAATACAGCCTTCAGTAAATAAAATAACTGCTTTTGGTTACTTTTTCTTAAAAATGAGTCATTATTTTCTAAGTCACAGATAAATGGTTTGTACTGTTGACTCTTTTCCCACTGGTGTGTTAACAGACAAAATAGAAAATCATGATACAAATACATGTCACTAAATTGTTTATTACAATTGTTTATTAGCACTGTGGCAGCACAGTTTACCCTCGGCCGGGGGATCGCGGGGATCGTGGGACCGTGGGTTCGATCCCTGCCCCTGACCAACAGTGATCTGTGTGGAGTTTGCATGTTCTCCCCGTGTTGCGTGGGTTTACTCCGGGATTTCTCCGGTTTCCTCCCACATGCCAAAAACATGCAGGTTAGGGATACGGGGCGCTTGCGCATGCAGCGACCGGCAGCTGGTGGCTTGTCACCAGACTGCAAAACAAATCTACCTATGGGTACAAAACAAGCAACAAAAAAAAAAAAAAAATCAGCAGCAAATTCCAAATTATTTAGAATGTGCAAAATTCAAACTGTAAAAAAAAGAAAAAAAATAGAGTGGATCTAACATGAGTCTGAGCTCAATTATTCCCTCTGAGCTAAGACTCAATTTATTTCTGAATTTTGCATGTCTATTATTATTATGTTGTCAGTTTTCTGTACATATTTTGGTTTATTGTCACTTATGTGCCCTCCTCTTTCAGACATCCCCACTCACTGCTCACAGTCTGTTCCCAGCTGTGAGCAGTGGGTAATTAGGTCACCTGCCTGCTTAGCCCACACCTGCTGCTCATTTGTTTGTCCAAGTATTTAAGGACTGCACGTTCACTGTTTCACGGCTGCAGCATTACATTGTTTGCATTGTATGGACTTCACCCCCTCCGTGTACTCCTCTCCTCCTCCAGAGCTATCCTTGCTCTGGTGTGTATCCTCTGTAAGTTACCTTTGTTTGTATTTTTGTCTTGTCTGCACCGTTTTGGTATTTTTGTTAATAAATGTCACACTACAGTTCAGCACTTGGGTCTGTTTTTCTGCCCCAAAGGGGCCAATTCATGACAGAATGCTGCAGCCATAATCAGACCCAGCTGCTGTAGGTGTGCATTTTTGCCTTTTTGCTTTTTCCTTTTTTTTCCACTCACCTGTCTGTGGAACAATTATGGATTCAGCAGGTGGACGGGGATACCCAGTGCATCTGGGGTGGGAGTGTTGCCAAGCTCTCATGGAGATTGATGGGCTAATCTCTGTGGCACGGTCATTTTCCACCCAGAAGGACGCATTGTGGTATCTGGAGCTTGCAGAGGCAGCTGCTCGTCGGTGCCCTCAGCTGTTGGAGCATGCTGAGGGAAAGGAGAGGATCTCTCTGGTGGCAGCACTGCAGTGTGAGAATGGTGGGATGGTGAAAAGTTCTCCGGAGAAGACTGGGAACACGTTGAAGGGGAAGTGCTCCCGGGCCACTGTTGTCTCCACTCTGCACCAGCCTCCGGCACCCGTTCCTGTTCCATTCACTCTGCGACGACAACGTCATCCCACTCCGGACCGTCGGAGGAATCCTCCTGCCTTTTCAGCAGCCACTTCCCTGACATCGAGCCTGACAATTCCTGCAGCAGTCCTTCTCTCGTCTCCTCCTTTGCTGGCTGTCCAATCAGCCTCCTCTTCCTCCATTGCTGCTGCAACTCCCGTCCCCTCAATGTGCTCTCCTGCTGCTGAGAGGTCCTCCATTTTTTCCCCGGCTCCGTTCATCTGCGTGACTACAGGGGTGGCTCCTCCACAATCATCAAGGGGGCCCATATTCACCATAGCCACGGAGAGGGATGTACAAAATATAGTTAATTGTTTACTTGGGGTCTTAAATGTGGTAAATTGAATATATTTCACATGGTTTGTATTTATGGAAAAGAGGAGTTGGAGTTAATAAGTGTTCACTTCTTCGTTCTCCCTTTCGAGCACTGTATACTGTCACTTTGTCGCACTTGTCATTTGTTTGTTTTTTTTACTTTTTTGTTCAAAATAAAGTATCTATCTATCAATCTATCTATCTAAAAGAGATTGATAATTAATGTGTTTGTGCATATGATTTGCCAAAAGACAGAAATATCACAAGAATTCTGATAAAATGGAGAAAGGGAATTTAATTTCACTGGTAAACTGAGACTGATTAGTGTGTCAGTCTGACCTAGATAAGAATAGACAGAATCAGCCTTCAAAGAAAAAACACACAGACTGTGGTTCTGTGTCATAAATTCTTGAAAACAGAGATTAGATTTATATCTACAGTTATTCATTCTAAAATGCAACACTGGTCTAAGGCTTTGAATATAGGATATTGTTTTGTTTGAATATAATCTTAAACTAAGTGATTACCCATGTTAATTGGTAAAACCTTAATTGATTCATAGAATATTTAGTGAATACTTGTTGTGAGTAGTGAACTCACATTCAAATTGTGGAAGCTTTAGGTGTGATTTAAAGGTTTTTCTGCTATTCCTTATTTTTTGTTTTTCAAAAGGAAAGGAAAAAGCATTCAAAAATTTTTTTTAGCTTTCACCAGGAATTAGATTTGCCAAATTAACAAGGAATCATAACATCATCATTACCTTTTAATTAACAAATCTTTGGTGACATATGCGATATGTAATAAAATAATAAAAAAACAATAATTGACAGTCATTGACTGGAAGGGGCGACACTGACATTGACATTGACTGACCACAGGAGAAAGGACCCCTAAATTGATAAGCATTTTTTTTTGAAGCTAAGTATGACTTTGCATGATACTGTAAATGACATAAAGCATAATGATTTAAATGACTCTGACTTTACAAATGTAATGTTTATATGATTTTGCACTGCAGGATACATCTGATGTTACTCACCACATAATGGTGTGGCAACATCATATTTCAGAAATGTGAGAGTAATAAGGAATGTATTTTCCTGATGATCAGCCGTGGCCAAGCTGGGCCTCAGGACTACATTTCACCCCATAATTTACCAAGGAATGTATAAAATGAGGCATTCCTTGTACAAAATTAAACCAAATTCTAATTAGGCAAAATGTCCACTTTTCCATTGACTGAAAGAGTGTGACGCAATCTTTATTCATTTATACAAATTCAACCTATCTGTGTTCAGTTGGACAAACTGACCTTATTTATTAACACTAAAGCATATCAAATATGCACAGATAGCTATTTTGTTTTTCTTAAATGGAATTTGTAAATTAGTTCAAGAGACGTCACAAAAGAAGCCATGATTGAATGATGAAATCTCATTTTGAAGGAGCTGTACTACCCACAAATTTTTATCTAAATTAAAAGTGGTAACACACTTCCTTTCAGTAAAAAAATCAAGCAAATACCCTGTAACTTTGCTGCATGTGCGTCTCCATGCATCAAAAAGAGGCTATCAAAGAAATTAATTAGCAAAAATCATTAGCAATCCTCAGAAAAATAGATAATACATAAAAATTACCAATAGATGATCAATAATGAAAAATATAAATGAAATCGCTTGGTAATGAAATCACAACATTCAATAGAAGTTAAAAGTTACATCAATAAATTTCCAGATATTTAAGGAAATATCTGTAGATTATTGTAAAGGAAATATCATGTCTATAAGGAACAAGGTAAACTGATAAGGAAGAAAACCATGTAAATTTATGAGAAAAGTTCCAAATGTCTTAGGAAAGTTCAACTTGTGCTGAATTTATGTTTACTGTGGGATTTGATTTAGAATCTACTATAAAGACAATACAGATTTTTACATTTATTAAAATTGCTTTACAAAAATTAAGTGGGTACTGGCACAAGTCCCACTGTATCAAATGCAATGTGCCTCCAGGAACTTGGACATTGGCAGAAGTCCGTGATTCATTACCTTTGTAACGCTAAAATTCTAATCACATGCAAAAAGACATGATAACATAAACATACACTTCATAAAATTTTTGAAATTTAAAAGGGCTCTCAGAAAACAGGGGAAAATACAGTCAACATGGACCAAGAAATGTAAGGTAATGATTAGAGAAATGGAGGAATTAGATACATTTAAACCTTAGTTTTGATGTACGAATAAGAGTGCAGTAAGATTATGAGTGGAGATTTTTGTGTTCTTTTTTTTTATCCTTAGTGTTTCTTCTTTTTTTCCTTTTCCTTATTTAATAATGGAAGTGTATTATGGTAAATTGAAGCTGAAACCTTTGTCAATACTGAACAGCAACCACAAGACATTTTAGGAGATACTGACCCAGACAATAA
This sequence comes from Pholidichthys leucotaenia, assembly GCA_020510985.1. Classification (NCBI taxonomy): domain Eukaryota; kingdom Metazoa; phylum Chordata; class Actinopteri; order Cichliformes; family Pholidichthyidae; genus Pholidichthys; species Pholidichthys leucotaenia. Next base: position 36,664,988 of record CM035843.1, on the reverse strand, counting down.
CTATTTTAATCATATTGACAATAAGTGTGCTTATTATGATCAACAATTAAATGGAATTATGAATTTGGATCAGACACTGACAATAATACATATTAATAGTAGGAGTCTCTATGCAAACTTTGACAGTATTAAGGAGTTTTAAATCAATTTAACGCTCCATTTAGGATTATTGCAATAAGTGAAAAATGAAGTATATAAAAAAAAGGGAATATATGATAAGGCAGAAGCTGCATAACTGTACAGGGCTTCAAGGCCATCAAGCAGTTTACTCCCAGGACAGTCTTGGAACACAAAACACAATAGACAAAACATAATAGACATATCGGAGTCTTACACGCCTCTCTGCAGCTCCTCTTCATCCGCCACCCCTCAACTTAGCCCCTGTCTTCCCCATCAGAGAATCGTTGTCTGCTCCCTCCAAAGTAAATAAAAATATAATATATAAGCATCCCAAAGAGATTGAGCAAAATACTGGTAAAACTCAAATTAAACATAAAGCCTCTAAACTGAATGATTTGGCCTCTGTTCCTCCTCATAATTTAAAAATTAAATGTGGTTTATTAAATATTAGGTCTCTAACTCCCAAGTCTCTGTTAGTCCATGATCTGTTAATTGATCATCAGATTGATTTAATTTCCCTTACAGAGACTTGATTAGGGCAAGAGGATTATGTTGGTTTAAATGAATCAACTCCCTCTGGTTATTTAAACTGTCAAAATCCCAGAAGTTCTGGTCGTGGAGGAGGAGTAGCAACAATTTACCATTCCAAATTACTAGTTAATGTAAAGCAAAAAACATGTTATAATTCCTTTGAGGGCCTGGTCCTCAGTATTGGGCACTTTAGCAATTTTAGGTTAAACCCAATTTTATTTGCCATAGTTTATCGTCCCCCATCAACCTACTCAGAATTTTTATCCAAATTTGCTGATTTCGTAGCTGATTTCGTGCTGAAATCTGATAGAATAATTATAGTAGGGGACTTTAATAAACATGTGGATGTAGATAGTGACTGCCTTAATGTGGCATTTAATTCAATATTAGACTCGATTGGGTTTTCTCAGAAAGTAGGAAATTCTACTCATTACCTCCACCATACATTGGACCTTGTTCTGACATATGACATAGAAATGGAAAATCTTGTAGTGTCTCCTCATAACCCTGTACTGTCAGACCATTGTCTGTGAACCTTTGATTTTACTATTTCTGACTATTTGGCTCCTAAAGAAAAATATTATTACAGTAGATGCCTCTCAGATGATGCTGTTACCAAATTTATGCAGATTGTTTCCTCTATGCCATGTGTCAACACAACGGAAATAAGCTATAGACAGCTTGCTCCTTCTGTAATTGATAACATGGTGGATAGTGTTACAGCTTCTCTGCATCAGACTCTAGATTTGGTGACCCCCTTAAAAAAGAAAAAGTCTAATCAGAGATTTCTAACTCCTTGGTTCAACACAGAAACTCGTAGCTTAAAACAGAAGACTCGTCAATTAGAAAGAAAATGGCACTCCACTAATTTAGATGAAATCTATTTAGCTTGGAGAAATCATCTTTTAATTTATAAAAAATCTCTTAGAAAAGCTAGAACGAATTATTATTCTGCATTAATAGAAGAGAACAAGAATAATCCCAGGTTTCTTTTCAGCACTGTAGCCAGGTTGACAAAGAGTCAGGACTCTGTCAATCCTAACATTCCCTTGGAGCTTACTAGTCAGGACTTTATGAACTTTTTCAATAATAAAATTTCATCCATCAGAGATAAAATCAATCAGATTCTTCCCACAGTTAACTTAAATACTGTAACTACTACAACTCCTTCTATTGATGTCTGTCTTGATGAGTTTACTCCAATCGACCTTTGTGAGTTACACAAAATAGTTTCCTCATCCAAACCTTCAACTTGTCTTTTAGACCCTATTCCTACCAGGTTATTTAAAGAAGTCTTCCCACTTATTGGTAGCTTTATTCTTCATATAATCAATTCTTCATTAACTTTAGGCCTTGTACCGCAGGCTTTTAAAACGGCTGTAATTAAACCCTTACTCAAAAAACCAACGTTAGATCCAGGAGCTTTAGCTAACTATCGACCAATCTCTAATCTCCCTTTCATTTCAAAAATCTTAGAAAGAGTTGTTGCTACGCAATTATTTGACCACCTGCAGGGAAATGGTTTACTTGAAGAGTTTCAATCTGGGTTTAGAATCCATCATAGTACTGAAACAGCCTTAGCAAAGGTCACTAACGACCTCCTCATCACATCTGATAATGGACTGGTTTCTGTACTTGTCCTTTTAGACATTAGTGCAGCTTTTGATACTATCGATCATAATATTCTACTTGATAGATAAGAACACTATGTTGGACTTAATGGAACTTCGTTGCAGTGGTTTAGATCTTATTTATCTGATAGGTTCCAGTTTGTTCATGTAAATAATGAGTTTTCTTTCAACTCAAAGCTTAGTCATGGAGTTCGACAGGGATCTGTGCTAGGCCCTACTCTTTTTAGTTTATATATGCTTCCACTAGGCAACATTATTAGAAAGCACTGTATACATTTTCATTGTTACGCAGATGACACACAATTTTACCTGTCAATGAAGCCAGATGATAGTAATCAATTAGCCAAGTTAGAAGCCTGTCTTAAGGAAATCAAAGCTTGGATGACTTGTAATTTCCTGCTATTAAATTCAGATAAGACTGAAGTCATTCTTGTTGGTCTAAAAAACCTTAGAAATACCTTTCCAAATCAAACTTTCAGTTTGGATGCGGTTACTCTTTCTCTTAATAGCTCTGTGAGGAACCTTGGAATTATTTTTGATCAAGATCTGTCCTTCAATTCACATATTAAATTAGTTTCTAAGACTGCCTTCTATCATTTGTGTAATATTGCCAAGATTAGGAGCATCTTGTCTCAGAGTGATGCTGAGAAACTGATCCACGCTTTTGTTAGCTCGAGATTAGATTATTGTAATTCTTTATTATCAGGCTGTCCTAAAACATCTTTAAAAAGTCTTCAGCTGATCCAAAATGCTGCAGCAAGAGTTTTAACAGGTACTAGAAAGAAAGATCATATCTCTCCGGTTCTGGCCTCCCTTCATTGGCTTCCCATAGAGTTTAGAATTAAGTTTAAAATCCTTCTTCTTACTTACAAAGCTCTAAACAATCAGGCTCCTTTTTATTTAAAAGATCTGATACTACCGTATTATCCTAACAGAGCACTACGCTCCCAAAATACAGGATTACTTGTAATACCTAGAATCTCCAAAAGTACAATGGGAGGCAGAGCCTTCAGTTATCAAGCTCCTCTCCTGTAGAATCAGCTGCCAATCTGGATTCGGGAGCCAGACTCGATCTCTGTTTTTAAGAATAGGGCTAAAACCTACCTTTTTGATATAGCCTACAATTAGGGAGGGATCATGTGTTTCTGAACCCTCCCTTAGTTATGCTGCTAATAGGTTTAGTCAGCTGGGGGATCTCAAGTAATGCACTGGGCCTCACTCCTTTCCTCACTCTCAATGAAATATTTTCTTTGCTGGTCATTAACATTTGTTTGTTCTCTCCCATAGATTGAGTCCCCATCGTGCTGTTTGCTCTCTACATGTCTGTTCTTTTCATCTTCTCTATCCCCTCACCCCCAGCCAGTCGCAGCAGATGACTGCTCCTCCCTGAGCCTGGTTCTGCTGGAGGTTTCTTCCTGTTAAAAGGGAGTTTTTCCTCTCCACCATCGCCAAGTGCTTGCTCACAGGGGATCGCCTGATTGCTGGGGTCTTTCTGCAAATGTGGGGGTTCCCCCTACAGTTGATAGTGCTATGAGATGACTGTTGTTGTGAAATGGCGCTATATAAATAAAGTTGAATTGAATTGAATTGAATATCAAACAGCTTGTTAATATAGTAAATTAAAACAGTTCATATATGGATAAAAGTTACAGTCATATGTTGTAACACACCCACCCACACACTTATAAAACATGTGATCTGCATGTATAATTAGTGAATTTCTATTACAAGGTAATATTAGATGATAAATGTAGTTGGAAACCACACGTCAGATAAATACAAAACAAAGTTGCAAAAAATATTGCAATCATAAATAAAATTAAGACAAATCACTTTATATCTTGTATTGCTCATTGATACTTCCATACTTGACCTATTGTATAGAGGCCTGGGGTAACAATTATCAAAGTACACTTAAATTCATTGCTAACATTACAAAAAGGGCTGTCCATGTTATACACAAAGTCGGGTATCTTGAACATACTAATTTATTGTTTACACATTTAAAGTTATTGAAATTGTGAGATTTGGTTGATTATTATATAGCACAATTAATGTTTAGAAAAAGAAAAAGAAAAAAGAAAAACCTTTTGCATAATTAATCAATCAGCTTACTAAAATAGTTATAAAATCCATAAGTTGCATATTTTTAATAAAATTATTATAAAATGTAGCTTAAATTTTAGAAAAATAAAAATCTTTATAAGAGCTAAAAGCTCAATAAAGCTTAATCTGGCATTGATAATACAGTGGGTAGTTGGTTTGACAACATGTTTAGTAAATTGGGGAAGATTATACAGGGGGCCTTAGTATCGGTATTACTTTATTAATTATTGCTCTCTGTGGGTGTTCAGGTTCAGGTTACTTTATTTTATTTGTACCCGTAGGTGTATTTGTTTTGCAGTCAGGTGACATCCATATTTACCAACCACAATTACATTCAACATGAACACAAACACAGGCACACATGAAGCTGAATATAAACATGATAAAAGTACTCAAGGCTCCACCAATCAGGACATAGGACAAAGAGATAAGAGAAAAAAAAAACAAGGAGATAAGAGAGAAGGGTCATATTAAAAAGTTAAAGACTAGTCAAAGAGGTTAAAAACTCAAAAGTCTAAAACCCAATAAGAGATTTAGAACCCAAATAAAAAACCTACAAAAATAAGTAAATATAAAATAAATTAATAAATAGGTAACTAAACTATGTGCAATATATTGTTACATCTTGTTCAATTCTTTAACAGCAGCAGGAACAAAGCTGTTTTTGTAGCGCTGAGTTTTACTTTTTGGGACAGCAAACCTCCGTCTGGAGGGAAGAAGCTGAAAGTGGCAGTGCAAAGGGTGGGAGTCATCATTTAAAATGGAGGTAGCAATCCTCTGTACCTATCTGGTGTACAGAGATGTCAGGCTCAGCTGTGACTCACCAAACAAACGGCTGGACCATCTGACTACCTGATCCAAGGATTTCCTCTTTTTCAGTTTTATCTGACCAAACAATGACACTAAAGAAAAGGATAAAACAGATTCAGTAAAAGCCCAATAAAACATTGTCATTATGGTTCGGTCAATTTGGAAGCGTGCAAGTTTCCTTAAACAATGTAAATGTTGCTGACCCTTTTTGCACACCCTTTCACAGTTCTCTCCAAAGAACAAGGTGTTGCTGTATTCCTATGATTAAATGACTTGTTGAAAGATCTATTGTTGCAGTTTACTCCTCTAAAGACCCACCCCCATACCAAGGTGTCCAGGAAGCGGTCCACCTGCTCTCTCTCTACCAGGATGACGATGAGGTCGTGCCAAGGCTGGACTCTGACGGGGACCCGGAGAATGAGGATGAAATAGTTTAGGATCTATGATAGGGTCTACAATTTTACCATCCTCACCTGTACATAACTGCCCATCTAACTTATTGTACATTATTTGCACATAACAGTACTCTTAACTTTCTGCACTGCTGCATATATTTGCATATATTTGCTTAAAATTGCACATACTGTCAATTACTGTATATACTGCACTGCTGTCCTTTGCACTTCTGATTGGATGCTAAACTGTGTTTCGTTACCTTGTATTGATACATGTGTAATGACAATAAAGTTGAATCTAATCTAATCTAATCTAATCTAATATACATTTACATGGTGTTAGATTTTGCTTTGCTGTGCTTTGGCCCCACAGGTTTCCATTGTGACCACTGATTTTGTATATACATGTGTTTATATGTTTTTTTCTCTCGGCGCCACACGAGTCGGCTGCCTTTTGCAACAGCGGCTCGATTCCGAGTCTTTTTCCCTTCCTCTCTCTTTTGATCCGTCTTTTTTTTTCACCCCACTTATATCACGGACACACAGATCGTCCTAAATGTCTCCTGAGCCGGTGGACGGAGCCACTGTCTATAGCAGGATACGATACAGCAGAGAACAGCTGCTAGCATTCAACCGCCACCCGGTCCCATTGGAAAAACTCGACATACCGAGAGAACTGAGGCGAAAACGCCGCGGCTGCCGGGCTGGAGTAAGGCGGAGGACAAAAAATATAAGGTACAGACCCTCCCTTCCATCTGTTGTCATGGGAAATGTACGGTCGATACTGGGAAAGTTAGATGAGCTAGCGGCTATCTCCCGTTATGATAGCACATACCGGGAGTGCTCTCTCCTTTTGTTTACTGAGACATGGCTAACTGAACTAGCAGCAGATGCTAACATTGAGCTGGAGGGTTTTCACATGATACGAGCTGACCGAACACCAGACAGTGGCAAGGCTAGGGGCGGTGGAGTGATAATGTATGTTAACAACAACTGGTGCAGACCGGGACATATCACTGTTAAACAACGACACTGCAGCAAAGACATTGAGTTGCTAGCTGTTAGCATGAGGCCTACATATCTCCCGAGAGAACACTCACACGTGATCTGCATTGTTGTTTATGCAAATCCGACGGCGAACGCTGGGACAGCACGTGACGTCATCCATTCAGTAACCAGCAGGCTGCAGACAGAACACCCAGATGCTCTTCTCCTCATCTCAGGCGATTTCAACCATGTTTCACTGTCTCCCATTCTACCCACGTTCACCCAGTATGTCACATGCCACACTAGAGACAATAAAACACTGGATTTATTCTACGCAAACACTAAGGAGGCGTACACCTCATCACAACTCCCCCCACTCGGGAGATCGGATCACAACTTGGTTCATCTCCGGCCGGTGTACAAACCCCTAGTGCACAGACAACCTCCGGCCATGCACACTGTGGAGTTATGGCCTGAGGAGACAATGGACACCCTAAAGGGCTGTTTTGAAGCCACCGCCTGGAAGCAGCTCTGCGATCCACATGGTGAGGACATCGATGGCCTCATTCACACCTTCACGGGCTACCTCAGCTTCTGTGTGGACAAATCCGTTCCCACCAAGACCATACGGCGTCACTCAAACAACAAACCCTGGATCAACCCTGAGATAAAAACACTTCTGAGAGAGAAGAAGAGGATCTTCAGGTCAGGGAACAGGGAGATGCTGAAGTCCGTACAGAGGGAGCTGAGGAGAAAGATCAGAGAAGGCAAGGACAGCTTCAGGAAGAAGATGGAGGACAAGCTGCAACAGAGCGACATCAGCGGGGTCTGGAGAAACCTCAAAACCATCTCGGGGCTCCAGAATACCTCCCCCCAGGCCACAGGGGGCAGGGAGTGGGCGAACAACCTGAATCTGTTTTTCAATAGATTTGGCCAACCGCCCTCCCCCCTGACTGCACAACAACCACTGCTGCCTCTAAAGAAATCAAGTCCTGCTGCCCACTCCCCACTCCACCAACACCCCCCCACTCCCAACACACAGCCCCCCATCCTGACCCTGACCAGGACCCAGGTGAGGACGGAGCTGAGGAAGATCAAGGCGAGGAAGGCGCCGGGACCGGACGGCATCAGCGCAAAGCTCCTCAAGTCCTGTGCAGACCAGCTGTGTGGGATTGTGACGTATATCTTCAACATGAGCCTGAAACTGGGGAGGGTACCACAGCTGTGGAAAACATCTTGTGTGGTACCTGTACCAAAAACTTCCCACCCCAAAGACCTGAACAGCTACAGACCGGTGGCCTTGACGTCCCACTTGATGAAGACCCTGGAGAGACTGCTCCTTGCTCACCTCCGCCCCCTGGTGGAACCAGCGATGGATCCACTCCAGTTCGCCTACCAGCATGGCATTGGGGTGGAGGATGCGGTGATCTTCCTCCTTCACCGTTCTCTGTCCCACCTGGAGAAGCCCGGGAATATGGTGAGGATCATGTTCTTTGACTTCTCCAGTGCTTTCAACACCATCCAACCGATGATCCTGAAGGACAAGCTGCTGCGCGCAGGGGTGGACCAGCACCTGTCATCATGGATCCTGGACTACCTCACGAACCGGCCTCAGTTTGTGAGAACCCGGGACTGTGTGTCCGACACGATCATCAGTAGCACGGGGGCCCCCCCAGGGAACGGTGCTGGCTCCCTTCCTGTTCACTCTTTATACTGCGGACTTCTCACACAACACAACACACTGCCATCTACAGAAGTTCTCTGATGACTCTGCGATCGTTGGCCTCATCTCCAATGGAGATGAAGCTGAGTACAGAGGGCTTATCCAGGACTTCGTGGACTGGTGCCATCGGAACTGCCTCCAGATCAACGCGAGGAAAACTAAGGAGCTGGTGGTGGACTGCCGCAGGCATGGGCAGCCCCTCACAGTACCAGTAAATATACAGGGAACAGACATCGAGATGGTGACATCCTATAAGTACCTGGGTATTCATCTGAACAATAAACTAGACTGGTCACACAATACTGATGCACTCTACAAGAAGGGACAGCGCAGGCTGTTCCTGCTGAGGAGACTCAGGTCTTTTGGTGTACAAGGGGCGCTGCTGAAGTCATTCTATGACACGGTGGTGGCATCAGCCATCACTTTTGGAGTGGTCTGCTGGGGCAGTGGCATTACTGCAGCCGATAGGAAGAGACTGAACAAACTGATTAAGAAAGCTAGCTCTGTCCTGGGGCAGCGCCTTGATCCGATGGAGGAGATAGGAGAGAGAAGGACGGTGGCTAAACTGTCATCTCTGCTGGAGTCCGAGTTCCACCCTATGCAGGACATACTGAATGCACTGAGGAGCTCATTTAGCAGCAGACTACATCATCCCAGGTGCACAACCGAGAGGTTTCGTAGGTCCTTCCTACCAACGGCTGTCAGACTGTACAACCTAAGCAGGGCTGCTCGCAGAGATAGCAAAAAGACGTAACAAACTAATAGTTTTTTGAATGCAAAAGATGCAATAGACTTACACAATGGTCCCCTCCGGCATACAACTAGGAACATACCGGTCGCTATGGAGGGTGAGAATATGTATGGGCACATAATCATACCATGTAGGATAACTAAGTAGACGGTTATGCTGTTTCATTCCATCTAGCAACAATGCTCTGCACTGTGTGTGTTTATATATTTGCATATTTATTCCATCTAGCTACAATGCTCAGCACTGGGTGTGTTTATATATTTATATATCTACATATTATTCCATCTAGCTACATTGCTCCGCACTGTGTGTGTTTATATACTTGCATATTTATTCCACCTAGCTGCAATGCTCCGTACTGTGGGTGTTTATATATTTACATATTTATTCCATCTAGCTACAATGCTCTGCACTGTGTGTTCATATATTCATATATTTATTCCATCCAGCTACAATGCTCTGCACTGTGTGTCTGTGTGTGTGTGTATATATATATATTTTATAGTAATACGTACATATGTTTATTAGCTGCTCTTGCTTGCTTGTTTTTTTTCTTGCCTTCTGATTGTTGCTCTGAGTGTTGCTATCCCTGTGCTGTTGCAATCCTGGAATTTCCCCGTTGTGGGACTAATAAAGGCTTATCTTATCTTATCTTATCTTATATAGTGTAAGTGCTCACATGAGAACACATACACATGTGCATATATATGCATGTGTGTGCCTTTATTCTGTGTCCACATGTGTGCACTGGTTATTTGTAGTATAGTTTTATACATGGTACACACATAGGCCTTTTGTTATGGTTGTTCACGATGTCTGCACCACACCAGATGTCCTCTGGAGATATGGCGGCCTGAGGGGGGTAGGTCAATCCGATTGCCGGAAAGAGGACATCGCGCACATATAGAATCTTAGACTCACTACACACAGGGATTAGAATAGGGTTATGAGATGGGTTTAGACCCATCTCAACAGGGGGAGATGCAAAAACAAAATATGAAATTGACAAATGTGTGAGGTACCCTGTTAGGACACCTCAACAGGGGGTATTGTTGGTTAAAATTTCCAACTGCATCTGTTTTTCTTAGAATGTCAGTTTCTGTGCAACAATGTTATCACACTTCTTTCTCTGCTTGCCTTGCATGCCACAACTCACAGCTTGTTGAGGTCACGCACACATTCCATGACCTGTCTGCTGAAACCAGATAGAAGTGGTCCAGCCTACAGCTGTACCCTCACATACTGAGACACTGAGGGACAGACCCCTCCTTCTTGTGTGAAGGAGTGAGTGAGCATTAGGGTGCGGTTAGGTTTTATAAAAACTGTAAGTTCCAGAGTTCGGGAGCACTCTCTCGGGGCATGCACCTAAGAGGTGTTCCAGCGCTGCCTGTATCCATATCTCATTTTCAGTAAAATAAGTGAAAGTATATTTCATTTCTCAGTCTGGTTATTTGGCCTTCGTATAAATGAACTGAGGGTGAAAGCATTTTAGACGCAACCGTTCTCTCCTAACCTGCTTTCCCCCATCTCCCACATGGGGTAGTTTTTTGCTGTACCCTTTCCCTTGGTTTTGGGGGGGGGGGGTCCTTTTTGGCGTTGCCTGGGGGTGTCTGGTTTCCCACCCCTTGGGAGGGGGGGCTCTGTCATGAGTCTGAGCTCAATTATTCCCTCTGAGCTAAGACTCAATTTATTTCCGAGTTTTGCACGTCTATTATTATTATGTTGTCAGTTTTCTGTACATATTTTGGTTTATTGACACTTATGTGCCCTCCTCTCTCAGACATCCCCACTCACTGCTCACAGCCTGTTCCCATCTGTGAGAAGTGGGTAATTAGGTCACCTGCCTGCTTAGCCCACACCTGCTGCTCATTTGTTTGTCCAAGTATTTAAGGACTACAAGTTCCTGTTTCATGGCTGCAGCATTGCATTGTTTGCATTGTATGGACTTCATCCCCTCCGTGTACTCCTCTCCTCCTCCAGAGCTATCCCTGTTCTGGAGTGTACCTTCTGTAAGTTACCTTTGCTCGTATTTTTGTCTTGTCTGCACCATTTTGGTATTTTGTTAATAAATGTCACACTGCAGTTCAGCACCTGGGTCTGTTTTTCTGCCCTGGAGGGGCCAATTCATGACAGGGTCACACATGGTGGCCATGCTGCCTCACTGAGAAGCAATTGGATGTGCCGCTCACACTGGTCCCGGTTCACCAGATCTTCAGCCTGCTTCTCTGTAAATAGTGACATAAGGTCCGGTTTGGGTGGATCGCTTTCCTCTTGGCTAGATGAAAGACAGAAATGGGTGGTAATTAATTAAAGCAAGTTTAAAACATATTTGGGAAATACACTTGTTGCTAAAAGCCAGTGGTGGAATGTGACAAAAAGAACTTTGTTGTTGTATTTAACCACAATTTTCATGTAGCTGCGCTTCAGTAAAGTAGATTTTACAAGGGCTGGGTTACGTTTAATATCATTTGTTTTTACTGTGGCCTCAGCAATCAGAATGAATGAATCTTTATTTCGGATAGATTAGATTAAAAGATTAAAAGAAAGGAACAGAATAATATAACAAGGGGAAAAAAAATCCAACAAGGTCAAATTAAACAATAACTTCTCGGATTATACAATTCAACATAAGTTATCCGAAATGGGTGATGGCTGAAGCCACAGCTTAAATTGCCCACCCATGTTCCATCTAAGAATTCAAAAATAAAATAAAATAAAATAAAAGTGATTACAAATCAGATCAATGCTAAGACAAAACGTGACAAAACAAAACTAAGCAACAGCATAACACAGACTGGATATGATAATCCTTATGTGATGTTACATGTCATTTTATATATATGTTTGGAGTATTTCTTCCTTTAGTTTTTGTTTAAATTGTCCAAGTGTTGTACATGATTTTAATTCAGGTCCAAAAGCGTTCCACAGTCTGACTCCCTGCACTGAGACACAGTGTTGCTTGGTGGTAGTTCTCACTGAAGGTTTTTGAAATATACATGTTCCTCTGAAATGATATTGTTTCTCCCTTATTTGGAACAACTTTTGGATATTTGCGGGCAGTCATAGATTCTTCAGTTTAAACATTATTACTGCAGTTTTAAAATCAACCAGATCTTTCAACTTGAGAGCTTTTAATTTAAGAAAAAGTGGGTTTGTTGGTTCCCTGTAAGCAGCTTTGTTTATTATTCTAATAGCTCTCTTATGAAGCATAAAGACTGGATATATGTTTGTTTTTTTATGTACAGTATTTCCCCATACTTCAGTACAATGTGTCATGTATGGGAGTATTAATGAATGATACAAAGTATATAGTGTGGGTTGATTCAGCAAATATTTCACTCTGTGTAGTATTGCGATTGATTTGGATATTTTACCTTTAATATAAATAATATGTGACTTCCAACACAGTTTATTATCAATTATTAATCCAAGAAATTTAATTTCGGATACCCTTTCAATCTCTACACCATTTACACTGAGTTTAGATACTGAGTTGTTGTGATGGTTGTTAAAAATGATAAATTTTGTCTTACTTAAATTGAGCATTAATTTGTTTGAATCAAACCACAGTTTAAGCTTACCTAATTTCTTTCTGAGTGTATCTAAAAGTTGTTCCAAATTGCTTCCACTGCATAATAAATTAGTGTCATCTGCAAACAGTATTAAATCCATTTTTTTCCGAAACTTTACATATATCATTTATATACATATTGAATAACAATGGCCCCAAAACTGAACCCTGTGGGACTCCGCAAGTAACCACCAGTAACTGTGAGTTTTTCCTACCAACACATACATACTGATATCTGTTCTTTAAGTAACTTATTTATTTAGCGAATGCAAAGTCCTCAAGCCAAGCAGTTGCCTCCTGGTTTGCTGTATGGAGGGTGTGTAATCCTCCTTCCAGTCTTTGGAGCGGGCAAGCCTCTATGATGTGTTCCATTGTTTGCTCCTCTCCACATGCGCACAGTGGGCTAGGGATACTACCCCATCTGTGAAGACTGGCCAAGCAGGGGCCGTGTCCAGTCCTGAAGTGATTGAGTGTAGACCACTGTCTCCTTGGGAGGTTGGTGCCCGGGACCTGTTGGTTGGGGTTTGCCACCAGGTGTTTGTTTGGGACCTCCTTGGTCTCCCATTCCTCTTGCCAAGCTGTCTGGATGGTAAAATCAGCTAGGGGAGGGTTCTTCCAAATCGGCCGTCTGGATGGAAGTCAGGCAGTGGGTGGGGTGTAGATATCTGCATGGATTGGTAAGTGAGGAGAGTCTTTGGCTTTTTGAAGCATCCTTTGAGTTAGTGCTGCTCGCCAGATGTGTGGGGGGGCTATGTTTGACAGCACAGGGAGCCAGGGGAGTGGTGTTGAGCAGATTGTCCCAGTTATGGCTCTCATGGTTGTGTTGAGCTGGGCGTCTACGTGGTGTGTGTAGGATGACCTGGACCAGACAGGGGCACAATATTCTGCTACAGAGTATGAAAGGGCCAGTGCTGAGGTGCACAGGGTGGAGACTGCCACCCCCCCATTTTGCACCAGCAAGCTTGCAGAGCAGGTTGTTTCGTGCCTTCACCTTAGCAGCCGTCACTGTCCCACGTGACTTTTTTATGCAAGTTCAGCATAGGACCTCGGGAAACTATCAAATCTCAATTTTAGGGGTAGGGAAAATACAAATTAGCATATCTTTAGATTGCAACATCACAGCTACATGTAATACCACTCAAAATGTTCGGAATGATCTCGGCTTTCCATTGGTGGGTAAATATCAAAATTCGGTGCAATATTAGGTCAGCAGAGGGCAAAAGGTCGCCAAAATAGGTCATTGCTGAAAATTTTGCATCGTGTCAATTAAAGCTTATGCCAGCCCCCCAGTGGTTCGTTCAACAGTTTTAATGGCTAGATATTGTCGACAGGATGCAAATTGATCACTTTGATGTGACAAAACAAGATTATCTTATAAATGGCTCATACTGTACGAACATCTGTTTTATCCATTTTTACGAAAGCTCAAATATGGGGTAGGGGAAACTAAAATGCACGTAACTTTTGAACCACACAAGATAAATGCGATATCTACCACTCATCTTGACCGTCTTGCATTCCGCTATTCATTCATATAAAGTTTCTGCAGATGGGGCCAGAAATGGGGTCACCAGAGGTCAAGAGGTCACAGATTTGAGACACGGTGGGTGTATAAAATAATAATAAACTTTATTTATACTGAATAACTCAGCCATCAACAACCTGGAAAACCTTTTTGATCCATGCTATGTTTACGACTTTGGTGTCAAGACCGTGTTTGTAGGGTCAAAGTACATTATTAGACCAGTCTCAATATGAATGCTTGGCATGTTTACATGTCAGTATAACCTTTCATCCCTTGATCATTATACACCATCGTCACTTTCCTCTCCAGAGTCAAAGTCAAACTGGTCAAACTCAAAGTCATAGTAATCTTCCTCCTGTTCACCATCAAGCTGTTCTTCCACTGTTCCCATGAGATCAACAAGGGACTCTGGTAACACAGGGACACTTGACCACAATGGTTCCAACACGCCTTCATTGGTTCTCTTCCATCCCTGTCCTTGATCGTAGGGTTTAGGCTTTTCCAGAATAGGAAAGTCAGCTCTTTTGTATAAGCACATGCGATGGTTTACACGATTGACATGTTGCTTCAAAGCAGATTGGCAAGGGGGAAGGCGTGCCAGGTCAACCTTAGACTTGGAAGTCAATTTCTCATTATCGCCAACCATCTTGCGTAGCAGCTTTGCTCTGGCAACATCCACTGAAGTATCACAACTTCGGCCGTACATCAGGCAAGTGAACTGTTCTATCTGAGTTAGCACAAACAAGTCAACATCCCAGTCATCTCCTAGTTGCCGGAAGGCCTTGTGAAACTTTGGGTTTTTCTCTAGTTCTTTGAGGGGCCTCACCTTTCCTTTCCCCTTAAATGCACTGGTGCAGTCCTCTCCACTGAAAACATAGAACCCAAGAAGAGTGGCACAGTATTCTTCTCCCAAGGACTCTGCCAGCTGAGACACATTTACCAGTTGTTGATGTTTTCCTGAGCCAGTGTCCAGGTAGATGGTCAGCTTGATTTTGTGAGAATGGTAGAGAAGAATAACAAATATGTCTGTGTCTGATGTTCTAACTACCGCATTCTTGTAGCCAATAGCAGCAGCATGGTGAAGGTACAGCACCACTCTTGTATCCGTCTCTTCCTGGTTGCTGTAGATCGTTGGAAGCTTGTTGAATGTTACTGCGAAGAAGAAGTGCGGCATTTTCAAACTTATCCTCGCTTCCAAGATTGTAAGCTTGTGCAAAAGCATCAGCAACAGTGATCTTCGAACTGTAGACAAGCCAGAATGAAATTGCGCAGATTTATCTGGGATGATTTTCATAAAGGAAACATGCTGGATTGGGTCATTCTGCAGGCGTTTCAGTAGTTTTTCAGAGCGATAGTTCTCATTCTCATACCCATTTCGTTTCAACTCTTCGATGAACAGAAAGCGCAAGGAACTTAGCCGTACAACCTCATATTGCTGGATGACATGAATCTGAATATGGTCCCGTACTGATGCCAGAGCCTTCTCATGGGCAATTAGCATTTCGCTGTGCTTCGGTTCTTTAGCTCTGTTGATCCCACGCTCGTAGTTAGAGAAAGTTGTACGGAAGGACTTAAAACATGACTCATGGTGCTTGGCCTCAGCAGAGAAAAGATCAACACCTTTCACCAAGCGATGTAGTCGAGATAGACCCAACTTTTCTGCCTTTGATTCGATTTGCTCCCAAGCATTGTCTTTGTTCCTCCAAGATGAGAACAGTCGAGGCCGCTCAGTTTTTCGGTCAGGTCCTTTAATCTCTACTTTTTCACAGAAAATGCACTCGCGTGGGAAGAGAGGACCTGGGGTAGATCGTTTGCGGGGTGAACGTAATGCCGAGGTTGATGCCTTTGGTTCATTGTCCTGTCCATCTCCAAGACGATCCAAGTTGTAGGTAAAACGCTGATAACACTGACGGTGATACCCAATGCTTTCCAAGTCATCAGGGAGGGCTGCAGAAATCTGGTCACATACAGATTGCATACGATGTGGCGAATCATGTGGCTGGTGGAGACGGCGGTCCCGAATACCATGAAGGTACTGTAGTTTTTCAGCTGCAGTTCCTTTGACGTTACTTAATTTTGTGAAAGGGCCATGATCAGATAAAGATGGCACATGAAGCATGCATGTGGCATGGGTGGGCTTTTTGCGAGAAGGCTTTGGAGATGCTGCAGCAGCACTTCCATCACGTTTTCGTTTCGGCATTTTGGCCTCTTTCACATGTTATTCTGAAATGAAGAGTAGGACTATAGCATCAATACCAAAATATCTCTGAGTTTTAGTTTAGAAAAAAAGAGAATTAAAAGTATCCCTAACGAAAGGTTTCCTTTTTTCCACTACATAAATGTGAACACGTTTAGTTTGTTCTTTTTTACCTCGATAAATGAGAAACCATCAGAGACATTCCCTTGTGTCTTTTGTTTGGTTTACATTGCAAAACAAGACCCCGTGGAAGATTACATTTGTAACCAGGTTATCCAATAAAGTATTATTATGGACATTACCTGGAAATCCTGATTCGCCGAGTCACTGCTATGAAATGAGAGGGATTAAAGTGTAGGCCAATAAGCCTACTGACTTGAAAGCTGCTACTTTGAAATTTGTAGTATAACTTGCATCGTCTTATTATATGGATGTGTGGGTCTCACACAAAATTGGTGCTTTGACTTTTGCAGATACATGTGTTTCAAAAAGGTTCTCTGTGGGTATACACCCACCGTGGAGATAAGTTTCTGAAACTTAAAGAGTTTTCCAGTATAAATACAGAATATTATTTTATATACCCACCTTGCCTCAAATTTGTGACCTTTTGAGCTCTGGTAACCCCATTTCTCGCCCCATCTGCAGAAACTTTGTACAAATGAATAGCGGAATGCAAGACAGTCAAGATGAGTGGTAGATATTGCATTTATCTTGTGTGGTTCAAAAGTTATGTGCATTTTAGTTTCCCCTACCCCATATTTGAGCTTTCGTAAAAATGGATAAAACAGAAGTTCGTACAGTATGAGCCATTTATAAGATAATCTTGTTTTGTCACATCCAAGTGATCTAGTTGCATCCTGTCGACAATATCTAGCCATTAAAACTGTTGAACGAACCACTGGGGGCCTGGCATAAGCTTTAATTGACACGATGCAAAATTTTCAGCAATGACCTATTTTGGTGACCTTTTGCCCTCTGCTGACCTAATTATTGCACCGATTTTTGATATTTACCCACCAATGGAAAGCCGAGATCATTTCAAACATTTTGAGTGGTATTACATGTAGCTGTGATGTTGCATTCTAAAGATGTGCTCATTTGTATTTTCCCTACCCCTAAAATTGAGATTTGATAGTTTGCCGAGGTCCTATGCTAAACTTGCATAAAAAAGTCACGTGGGACAATTTATGCAACTGGTAACATAGCAAACCATTTTCTACACATATTTTTCCATCTAATGATACCAATTAAAACTATATTTCCAAAGGTGCACGCTAACCCCCTTTTTTGACTAGACTATAGGTTGGATTCGAGGCATGCTTAAGCTTGAGTCCGCTCAGGTGGATGTTTAGTTCTCTGGCAGCTTTTACATTGTGGAGATGGAATACACTGGAGACGGTTTTTGCTGGGCTTGGTTTTAGGTGCCAGGTTTTGCAGAATTGGTCCAGTTTGGCAAGATCTTCCATGAGCACCCGTTCCAGTGACTCAAAGTCTGGTGCTTGAAGTGCCAAACAGATGTCGTCTGCATAGATGAATTTGCGGGATTTTGTAGTGGGCAGGTCGTTTATGTAGAGGTTGAACAGGGTTGGAGCTAGAACTGAGTCTTGTGGGAGTCCGTTTTTCTGCGTTCTCCATGCGCTTGTGTTCTGACCGAGGTGGACTCTGAACCTTCGGTTGGTCAGCAGGGTTTTTATAATTGCTGTTGCCCAGGCAGGGATCGCCTTTGTAAGTTTCAGGAGGAGGCCTTTGTGCCAGACCGTATCATAGGCGGCTGTAAGATCAAGAAACACAGCCCCTGTCTTCAGTCTGCTCTCGAAGCCATTTTCGATGAAGGTGGTTAGGGCCAGTACTTGTTCTCCTGTGCTGCGGTCCTTGCGGAAACCTGCTTGACCCACACTTAGAATTTCCTCTATTTCTGGGGAAATACGTTGCAGTATTAGGCGCTCCATGATTTTATAAGGAACGCTGAGTAGGGAGATTGGGTGGTAGCTTGCTGGTAGTTTGTGGTCTTTGCCAGGTTTTGGTATGGCAATGACCTTTGCTGTCCGCCATTTCTTTGGGATCGAGTTTGTTTGTATGATCCTTGTGTAGAGTTGTGTCAACCAGGTTAGGGCTCGGGGGCCAAGATTTTTCATGAATTCTGGGAAGATGTTGTCGTATCCTGCTGCCTTTCCACATTTCAGGCCCTGTAGGACTTTCTCCAGTTCAGCAGCCTCAAAGGGTTCAGGGTTCGTTTCCTCTACGGGCATTTTTTGGTGTTTTTTTTAGCTCAGTTGTAACTGCTCTTCTGGTGTCTTTGTCTTGGGGTGCTTTGGCGATGGTCAGTAGGTGGGATGCAACTTGGTTGGGTGTGACAGATGCTCGGCTTTGGCTAGGGGGCTTCTGTGCAGTTCCTAGGTGACGGATGAGGCTCCAACATTTCCTGCTAGAGTGGATAAAGCTCCGGTCAGCAACTATCTCCTCCCATTTCTTTCGCCAGGCTGTACTTAGCGATTCAATGAGATGGTCTGCTATCTCTGGGTCCCCTGATGTTTGATAGGATTGTAGGGGGGCAGCGCTTTCTCCGTCCAGGCATGGGACATAGAGGGGTCGGTAGCCTCGTGGGATTGCAGTGTGAGTAGCCTTGAAGATTGCGCTGCAGAAGCGGTTGTATGCTTCATCTACAGTGATGGTGTGGAGTGGGATGGTAACAGCACTCCGATCCAGGGTTTCACTGAATTTCTTCCAGTTGGCTTTGCGGAAGTTCCAGCGCATCTTCCTTGGGCTGTTTATGACTGGAAGTTGTAGGCCAATGTGTACAAGCAGGGGCCGGTGTTGGCTGTGTGGAAGATCGTCAAGAATGAGGATCTGTGTAGGATATGGCATCTCATTCAAAGAGCTGACCCAGCACAGGTCAGGAGAATAGTCCTTCTTCCACCTAGCAGAGTGGAAGGTTCCTCTTTGTTCGGAGTCGTGTATCAGAGCGAGATCATTTCTATATGCCCAGTCTGAAAGTACCTCCCCATCACTATCCACTGCTGGGTACCCCCAGTCAGGGTGATGGCTGTTAAAGTCCCCCACATAGATGGCAGGGTGGGGTGGGGTGGGTAAGACCTGCAGATCCCAGTTGGCACTAGGGGGCTTGTACACATTTACAATATGGAAGCCATCAATGGTTATGGTGTCTGAGAAATGTGTTGTTGTCAGGTGGTTTACTTCAACTATGTCAGAACGCACATAGGTGGCACGTCCATGTTTGGCATGTGGAACATAGCACAGGAGGTCAAAGCCATTGATGGTGTAGTGGCCAGCTTCCTCTGTGCCAATATGAGTCTCTTGGAGGCAGATTACATCAGTTGAGTGTTGGAAGGCGAGGACTTCAATAAGGCTTCGCTTGGCTGCAGATAGGCCTTCAACGTTTAGTTGTAGTATGCGAAGGGCAGGTCCTACCGCAAGGTGCTCTCGGGGCTGTTTGCTTTCGGCTTTGGGACTGTGACTAGGATTCTTCTTTGACTTGGCACTGAGGCGTCATCTCTTCGAATTTAGTCTGCTGGTAGGATCATTAGCTTCCCTGGGCAAGCCCAGGTACTGGCGGAGGGCGCGACGAGAACGCTGATCCATTGCCCTCCTTTAAGTAACTACATAACCAGGACAGTGCTACCCCTCTAATACCATAATTTTGTAATTTCTTTAACAACAATTTATGATCCACTGTATCAAATGCTTTTTTTAAGATCCAGGAATACCCCAGCTGAATACTCTTTATTTTCTACAGCAGTTGATATTTTTTCTATAAATTCCATTAGAGCAAATGCAGTTGTCCTCTTGTGTCTGAACCCATATTGCTGCTCACATAATAAATTATTCTTCATTATAAAGTTGCCAATTCTCTCACAGAATATTTTTTTGAGTATCTTTGAAAATTGCGGCAATAGTGAAATAGGTCTATAGTTTGAAAATTCCCCTCTGTCACCCGTCTTGTATATCGGAATTACTTTAGCTATTTTCATTGCATTAGGAAATATACCTGTTTGGAGAGACAGGTTACAGATATACGTCAGTGGCTTCACTAAGCATTCAATGATAGTTTTGACTAAAATCATGTCAATAACATCACAATCCGTAGATGTTTTACTTTTAAACGATTTAACAATTTCAATGACCTCACTCTCATCTGTGTTCTTTATGAGGATGGTGTAGTGATCCGCTCTGCATGCCTGCTGCCCTGATTTCCTCCACAGCTGCACGCACACCTGCTCACCTCATTAAGTCTGCCTATTTAAGCCGCGCTGCCTTCTGGTCTGCATGGAGACATCACGCTCCTTGGTCTGGCAAGACCTCTTCGTCGACTCATCTCCTCTGGATCAGGAGTTCCTTCTCCAGCAATCCTCCCCAACTTGTCGTTCCTCCTGGGAGTCCTAGCTCCCCAGCTACAAGTATGCCTACACCATTCCTTCACCTCCTTGCTCCGCTATTACTCCCCTGTGCACAGGTGGAAGCCTTCTGGCGGCGGACCTCCTCCTTCTGGAGGTGGATTGGGCACTACCTGCACTCCACCAGTTCACTGCACGCTTCACCATCTCACCTCTTCAGCAGTCGGAGCCGAAGTCACAGCTCAGCTGGCTGGAGCCTTTGGGAGTCTTCTGCGCTTCCCACCAACAAGCCAAACGTAAGACTGAACCTTCTCTGAGTCACTCCTCCAAATCTCAGTCGCTAATCCACCTGTCTATGCTCTCTCCTAGGGTTGCCAGTCTGAACGGTGCTCTGCTCGCCAGGCTGCTAAATTCCTGCACACACGCACATATCCACACTCACACTTTACAATAAAAGATAATTGAGTTTATTCTGGAGCCTGTGTCTGCCACTGGGTCACCAATCATGTCAGATAGAGTCTTTTTTTAGCAATGTTTTTGTTTATTGAATCACCTGTAGGTGTCGTAATGGTTATTTCTTGTGCCAAATTAGGACCAATGTTAACAAAAAATTTATTAAATTCATCTGCAGGTGAGACTGCATTCACACTCTGAGTCATTTTTTTTTTTTTTGAAAGACTGGTTGGGTAGCTTGTATTTCTGTTTTTATTTCCAAGAATATTATTAAATATTGTCCATGTATTTTAGTGTTATTTCTGTTTTTCTCTAGTTCTTTACTGTAATAGTCTCTTTTACTACATCTCATTATATATACTAACTTATTTTTATATGTTTTATACTGCTGCTCTGCTTCTTTTGTCCTTTTCTTTAGAAAACCCTTATATAGTGAATTTTTCTTTTTACACGCTTTTTGTACTCCTTTCATTAACCATGGCCTGTCAACAAATTTCTGTTTAAGCTTTTTCTTTACTAATGGACAATTTTTTTCATAAAGAGCAGTTATAATGTTCATGAATGTATTGTAGGCTTCATTTACATCTGATACATAGACTTTTGTCCAGTCTTGCTTCAGCAGATCTTCTTTAAAAGAACTGAAAGAATTTTGTGATTTGTATCTGAAAGAGTTTAAAGTTTTTTCTGTATTGGCCCCCGTGTGGCTGTGGATAAGTGCAAAGACTGGCAGATGGTCACCTATGTCATTTATCAATAATCCACTTCCTATTTTCTTATCAATAATATTAACAAACAGGTTGTCAGTAAGTGTAGCAGTGTGGACTGTGATTCTACTGGGATGTGTTATTGTGGGATATAGACTCACACTGTACATAGAAGTCATGAACTCTGTAATTACATTTTGGTTGAAATGGATTTAGTAAATCAATATTGAAGTCTCCACAGATTACAACCACTTTCTTTATTAGTTATATTATTGTACAGCTCAACTAACTTATCTCTGAATGTCTCAATGCAAGTTCCCGGCATTTTATTGTAACAGAAATATGGAATATTAATAAATAATAAATATGATCAGGTATGAATTATTTAATTTATATTGATGTATTGGAATCTGAGCTCAAATCTCATTTCATATACATCAGAAAAGTTAATAACACTCGTAAGGGGCACCAGCTTCTATCTTTAAGAAGCAATTTGATCTTTAATTTCACTTTATACCTGTTGGATCACTCAATAAATTAATCAATAATCAGTCTCAAAAATTCTCTGTGAATTCGATACCTGGGCTTGAAACAGACTCAGAATGAAATAAATTCCCAACAACTTCTCTCATTTTTAAATATTTATTAAATGAAATGATGAACAGACATTGTAATTTCCTTAATCAAATCAATCTTGTAAATGATAGATTAACAATGTCAATATTTTCGGAACCAGGGTTAAACTGAGAGATGAATTTCTATCAGTTTGAGTTAACAGATTATTAAAAACAACGCAAATTTATGGAGAAAGTTTGCTAATTATGAAAAAGTCCTAAATTAATCTTAAGAAAATAAAAACGGAATTTTAATGAAAAGAAGAGTTATGTTAAGGGCTTCTTAATTTGCATCTGATTAGATATACAAATTATTACCGAACCTCAGACGTTAATTCAGCAGTGGAATTAAAGTTTGCAGCTCACGTGCTCCTTGGCCGATGATAGTTCTGTCGTCGTCCTCAGCCCAAGATTTC
The DNA here is from genome assembly GCA_020510985.1 of Pholidichthys leucotaenia. Taxonomy (NCBI): domain Eukaryota; kingdom Metazoa; phylum Chordata; class Actinopteri; order Cichliformes; family Pholidichthyidae; genus Pholidichthys; species Pholidichthys leucotaenia. The sequence goes on along the minus strand of CM035843.1, from coordinate 36,642,102 downwards.
GTGGATGTTAGGGGAAATATCTGCCCGCAGATATTTCAGCATCCACAGTTCGACCTTTAAATTCAAGCAGTCGAAGAGGCTGGATTCTGGGCTGTATGACCCAGAGTTGTAACTGAGCTCGGAGCCAGATGGTGACGTTTCTTCAGAGCGTGATGAACAGCCTTGATTCCTCAGCTGCACGTGACGTGGGAGCTGCGTCTTCAAGAGGTCTTCGATAATAATTAAAAGATATCTAATCCGATCTCAAATTAAAAAGGCTTCGGACTTTAGATAAAAATGGTAGCTTCTGGTGGGTGCTTGGTCAAGAAAAATATTATAAAAATAAAGTCAAGATTAAGTTTACATTAAAATCAAACAAATGGTGGTTTTACAGAAAGTTTAACAAAGAAAAAGTGATGAATAAAAATTGGAGTTTAACTCCGATTCAGAATTGAGCTCAAAGAAATAGGAATTCCTAGGCATTTAAGAGAAAAAGAAAATACAAAGTTACATAAATTACGAGTTATCTGCTCTGTGTTCAGAAAAGCGACGCGTGGTCAGACGGTCCTTTGTTCTCTCTTGCTGTGTGTAGACAAAAAGAGTTGACGAAAAGGGGTGAAGCAGAGTCTGACGAAAAAGAGATTGAAGCCGGAGTCTCTCTCCTTTTTATAAGCTCTGTTGAGTTTCACGGGATTCCGGCCTGACCGGAATCTCAGCCAATGAGCGTCCTTCGTGGGCGGGCTTGATGAACTTTTAGTCCAATGAACAAACAGTCTGTTGTTCGGAGTCCTTTGGGGTGAAGAGTTGTCATGCAGAGATTGGCTGTTGGAGTCACATGGTTTTAGAGGCAAAACTTTGATACATACTGGAAGTTAATATTTCCCTTTATGTATTAAACTAAGATAACTTTAGTGATTAGTATAAATTATAAGCAGTGCTTCTAAATCAACATGCAGGAATAAACATTCATATAAACATTAGCATGCATATATATAAAATCACAGATTAATGCATTTCACACATATTGATTTTCCACATCAAAAACATCAGAGTCCATCTGCATTTTCATAGTTCTGAAAAGAATGAAGGTTTAGAATTGAGTTTGTAATAATGTACTTTTAAAGTTCACTGGTTAAATCCAGCGTTTCCCAGAATTTAAGGAAATTTGTGGGTCTGTGTGGCCAGGTCTGTTGCATGTTTGTGGGGGCAATAAAAGTGAAGCCGGACATTGGGGGAAATTCCTTAGGCTGGTTTTAACAAAAGAAAGGGGGATTTAAGCTGTGGCCTGGGGGAAGAAAATCCATTCCTTTGCGTTATTCCTGGATGAAACAAAAATGTCTTTAAGCAGGAGAATAATTATTGCTGAGCCAAAGTGAGATGATGCTACAGTCCCCCCTCTGGAATCAATGGTGACGTTGATTCAGCGTTGATAGCAATCCTAGGCATCAAATCCCAATTTGGCGAGGCTTGATCCAAATGCTGAACTAAAGTTCTGATGTCGATAAGTCTTAAGCTTGTGAACAGTATCTATTCCAAAGTGTAGGTCCTTAAATTTGATTTTCTGAAAAACTTCTGGAAATTTCAAAAATAATTTTGGCATGACCAAATATAAACATTGTATAATTGTCTAGGATATACTAAAGTTCTGTATAAGCTTGTAAAGACTGTGGGGAAAAAATGAACTAGAAGTATGTGGGTTTTGACATACTTGATATAAATGTTTTGGGTTTGCTGAAAAATATCTAGTCAAAATTTCAAAAACAGTTTAAATGTGCATAAAATCTAAATAGAGTATAAATGATTATTTGTATATACACAAGCATGTATCCAAAAATCTTAGTCAAAAGCAAAAATAAAATTCTTTCATATTTGAGGTAGATTCAGACTAATCAATATTGAGGTGACTCAAGGAGGTTCAAATTGAATTTGTTTAGTTAGACTAAACCATGGTTCCACAGATGTCCAAATCATAGGGTGTTTGAGGCTTTTGTTCGGAAAAACTGAGTGGGCATAGGATGTCGTTATCATTTTTTGGATGGCAATGAGAAGTAAATTTGGATTTACTGCAAAAAGGATATGATGAGAGAGCATATTCATTGCTAAAGCGTTAACTGAAAAGCTAATGTTTCTAGCTACTTCTGAGAGTAACATATGCATTGGCTGTGTGTGAGTATAGTCAACCTTTAACACAAAGAGCAAAGAGTTCAAGACCTTGTTGAGTTTGACTGAAGCTTCTGAGCAAGCATTCAAAACCAACACAGTGTCTTGCAAGATTTTGGTAACCATTTGTGGTTCGACAACCTGGCGTTTCGGTTTAGCGGTGTTGACCGAGTTAACAGTGGGCATGCTAAGGTTAACTAGAGGCTCTAACGATGAGGCTGTGATCAAGAATCCACCCGAGGAACTTTGACCTTTCGTTTTGGCTTGGCCCAATTCTGACTGGGTAGCAGTGGGTGTGATTGCTAGGCAGATGGCTAAACTGATAAACAGGAGGGCCATCATCTTGGCAAACATAAAAGTGAGTGGTTTTGGATCTTAATCTTCTTGTGGATCTTTCTTTAGATACCTGGTTGGCAAATGAAAATTCCTCTTAGAGGTGGAATGATTTCTTTTAGATGGATGTACTTTATTGATCCCAAAACTGGGAAATTACAGAATAGAGCTTAAGAGATTAAACTCTAAACCTTGTGCTTGTTTTTCCCCTTTGATGGGAGTTTTTAAGATTATTAGCTTAAGCTAATGGTGTTGAATGTCTTGTGTATACTATTTGGTAATAGTAAGTTGATTGAAGTTTATTAGATTTTACAGAGGTCTTTGAACTTAGTTTAAGGGCTAATTTGGTTTTAATATACCCTTTCCTTTCTGGAAGTTTGATGCAGTTAACTGATTGGAGAAATTTGACTGAGTGTACCTGAGGCTAGTAGTTAGCTACGGTTATTTCTCAGATGTAGGTTTGATTTTAATCTTATTTATGGACTTACTTTGACAGTGTTGTACCCGACAAGTCCCATGGGGTTTTGGTAAAGGTTACTCTGATTTTGGTGAGCCCATTTGAAAATGGGGTCCTGGATTTGGCTCTTGGGTGGCCAAAGATTGTTGTTGACAATGTGTGGATTCATCCACTTGGGCAGGAATTTAGGAGTGATTTTCCTTTCCTGTAAATTTATTTCAGGTGTCTGTGGTACAAATGTGGGGTGGAAGATCTTGTCCCCCCTTCGCAGTTTGTCATGCGAGAGTTTTTGATTGTTGTACGCTTTCTGTTGTTTAGCGACTCGGTCCGAATGGTTTTGAAATACAGCCTTGGGAGCTTTGTATGTCGTTTTGACGCTTTTGTGCTCTGCAGCTGGAATGTTATAGGCATTGGCAGTCATCACCCCCCTCTGGTTTCGAGGAACTTTGAGCGGTGGCGATGATGGTTCGTCAGAAGCATGATCAGGAGTGCCATTGCATAGCTGCAGAGAAGATTGTGTCGCATGAAGTGGTTTCAGTTTTGGTATGTCATAGGGGTTAGATGCGGGTAGCGCATGTACCGTTTTATCCAACCGGTGTTTGACGGTTTTATGGATCATTTGGTTGCACGGTTGAGTGACTGGGCGCCTTGCGTTTGCAAAAGTTGGTTTCTTTGTCGCAAAAAGTTGAGGTTTCAGAGGGTCCAGAGAGCCGGTTGGTGTGGCTCTTGTGACAATGCAGGCCTCATGGGTGGGTGGGTGGGTTTCAAAATGTGACACCACCATAGAATCATGGGTATCAAGGGTTTTAAGAGGGCCGTTTGGGGTTTTCTGCTCGGCCATTGAGTTTTCAAGATCATTTGAGTGTTTGGCTTGACCTTGTATTTGAAGGTGACTTTTGACTTCTTTAGGACAGTACTCACCTTGGTCTTGGCGGTCGCTTTCACTCGGTTGCAGTTGTTCCAACAGTGCTAGTTGTGTGAGACTTGGGGTGTCCAAAGTGTTCAGAACAAAGCACTGTGATTCAGTTGTTCTTGTTGGGTCAAATGGGTGAGGGTGTTGCATTTGAGCCCATAGTTTGAGGTTCTTGAAATCAATCAGTGGCTCAAAACGGTTCAGCAGGTCTTTGCCAACAAGCAATGGAATGGCGTCAAGTTTGGACACATAGACCGGATGTGTCAAGGTCATGGGTCTAATGGACATGTTTAGTAGTGATACGCCCAACAGGGTTGTTTTAGTGAGCGCATATGGTCGCACGGCTAATGAACAGGGTTCCAGTTTCAAATGTTTGTTAGCGCGGTTCGCGGCTACACGTAGTTTGTCAAAAAGGGTGTGTGACATGAGAGTGATGTCAGCAGCGGTGTCTAAAACAGCGTCCTGACACACCATGTCTTCAAGGGTCAGTGGAAGGTAGAATTTCCGTGCCACCCCCCTCTTGTTTAAATCGCATAGAAATTGTGGAACCGGCGGTTCGACACAGAGTTGCGACATGTTAGAGGAGTGGTCTGTGACCTGTGGTTGGGCTGCCATGGCAGCACTGGACTGTGTTGAGTCCTTTGGTTCTTCCTCATTTGCATGAGGGATTTTCTTTTTGCGTTTCCTTTGTTTGGAACGCTTGTTTTGAGTTGGCACAGCTGATATAGCTAGAATGTTAGCAGTTTTATTCTCTTTGTAGTTTTGAATCTCTGCTAGGAGGTGTTGGACAACTTCAATAGCTTCTCTACTGAATGTAGGAGTTTCTTCTTCCTTCCAAGGTTTGTGATAGGTCTCTGCTTCTGAGCTTCTGTGATGGGATGGAGACCATTTGTCGCGGTTACGCGAGTCTTCATATCGGTATCTGTCATCATGGTAGTCCGTATCGCGTTCTCGTGACCTATCCCATGGATATGGTCTACGACGGTAGTCGGGTTTTCGCAAAGTTGGTCCAAAGTGGTATCCAGAGGACCTAGTGTGATTTTGACCTTGATGAGGTCGCTTGGGAAAATGCTTCGGCTGTTGATGTACTCGCGGTGTAGGAGGTGGAGAAGAGCGAGGAGCTCCTTCCAACTCCAAGGTGTTAGATGCATCGCTAATAGCTAGCACTGTGGCAAGCTCAGCGTGCTTGTTGCGACTTTGTTGCTGTTTTTGGAACGCATAGTGTGCAAACTCTCTCAGCTGACTTATTGAGTTTGACCTTGGGTTAGCTGTAACTCCTAGGTAAAGACTCACAGTGGGATGGAGGTTTTGGATGAAGAGGGTCTTGAAATTGTGGTCTTCTTCCATCCCTGGTGTATTCTGAGATCCAAAATATGCAAGTAGGAGTCTCTGGTAGTAGGCTTGTGTTGGCTCTGAGCGTCCTTGCTTCACAGCTAGGGCTGCGGTTAGCCCTGCTTGTAGGTAGTCATCGGAGAACTCCTTTTCGATGGCTTCGCGGAGCAGCATGTAGTCTGCTTTGATGTTTGTCGGCTGTCTTTCTATGAATTTTGATACTGATCTGTTAGATGTTAGTTTAATCAGATAGATGCGATCGTCTGTCGTAGCATCAGGGTGCTTACGCAGGTAGTAATCAATGTCCTGTAAATAGACTTTGGCATCAGGTGAACCCGTAGGTCCTGGATCAAATTTGGTGATATTTCGCGCGATCTTGTCAAGGTCGTGATCTGAAGGGGCACACGCACGCTGTCCACGCGGTCGTCCGTATTCGAAACGGGAATCGGGCGAGGGAGCGCGGTGGATGTCCCGGTGTTCATGTCTTTCCTTTAGGAGCAGTTGACATTCCATGTAGTCCTTCTTCACATTTTCAAGTTGACCTTCAACTCTTCTGAATTCCTTCTTTGTGTCTTGAAGGGCATCTTCAAGTTCATTGTTGTCTTGATGAAGCGTGTCATTGTTATGCATCAACCTTTCCTTTTCTGACTCTGCACGGTCCAAATCTTGTAATGCTTCATCCAGTTGATTTTGAGTTTTGTCATTCTCCTCTTGAGATTGTTCCAGATTTTCCTTCAGTGTCTCGTTCTCTTCTTGGAGAGATAGGATCGTTGTTTGTTGATTTGCTAGCTCGTTCTCGGCTACCTTTAATCTTGCGACTAATGTTAGCGCAAACTTACCTAACACACTGGTGAGGTCCTTGCCTTCTGGTGGTTTTTCAGTGTGTTCATTCAAGAGTTCTTCAGTGAGTTGCTCCAATTCTTCGGGTGGTGTTTCCTTGACCCGTGTTGTGAAGCTAGAAATTAAATTAGAAGTCCATGCTTCCAATGTTGTTTGAAGGTCATCCAGTTTGGTAAGTTGGTTGGTTGTCTGATGACTCGTCATGTTTGACCGTTGCTGTTATTTAGCTTTTTTTAAAAAAAAAAAAAAATTCAACTTGTTGATTCTTCTTAAATGTGTTCAACAAAGTTTAACCTTGAGATTTTTATTTCACAACTGTGATAGTTGAAAGTTCCTTTAGAATTTGTTTCAACTTGTAGGTTTGCAGGATGGGAAAATAGAATTTTGAAATTATTTAGAAATGTAGAGATGCTTCAAATAATTCGTTCGTTGAAACCGTATGTTGATAAATAAAGTTGAATTGAAATTGGATTGAATTTGTTTCGCAAAACAAAAACTGAAATTTCAATTGTGTGGATTGACTTCCTTCCTTTGATTTTCAAGTCTAGTATTGGAATTTGTCATCAATAACTAGCTTTGGGATTTTGCAAAATGTCACTTTGAAAGTGAGGATTTTATTTACAAAAGAAATCCAAAAGCAAAAGAGGCTAAATGCTTTAAAGATTTAGGATTATAAGTTTCCACTTTCTTTTAAAGTTAAGGCTTTCCTTTGGTTTTATTTGTTAAAGCCTATTTTCCTTTGAAGTATTAAATGTTTAAAATATTTACAAATTAGAAACAAGTGAATTGTTTGAGTATTTGATATCCAAGGATTTCCTAGGATTGAAGCCAATAGTGATCTTTCTTGATTGTGATCTATAAATTTCTTATTTACAGAATAATCAATGTTTGCACCTTTTTGACTTTTCTTTTAAATCCTGGGAAAAATTTGAAAATTATGCTGGTTGGTTAAATGTTTTTCTTTTCCTGTAGAGAAAGCATGAATCAGAAATGACACAATGAGTTTAAATAACACCTAGAGCTTCTCTTAAGTGTTAATTGCTTGATGTGGTTTCCTAAATTTGAGAAAGAGGAAAAATTATGAATATTCACTAAGTCTGTAAATTTGTCAAAATGCACAGATTTAATCCTACTTTAATGTTACTCTTGAGTAAACATCAGCATTAGAATCCTTAAGCTAAAACTGGGTTTCTGTGGGAAGGGAATCACACCATATCACATTTAAAAACAGCAAAATAAGCACACATAGCTTCAGAGTTTGTAACTTTTTGCTTAAAAGTGTGTAAATATGTTTGCTTTTAGCTTAAAAGATTATAATATGTGGTTATATAAGTGATTAAATACAATAGGAGTGTTTATATATGTTCCTGCTATAGGTGTCTATGCAGTTAGTGGGGTTTCACCACTGAGAAAAAACTTTCAGAAGCCAACAGGTCCCTTTCCTTTTATTCTTGGCATAAAAGTTTGGATTAGTGTTAAATTTAGTTTATTCCGAATAATATGAATTGCTTTGAAGTTACTTTGAAGACTTAATTTGGTTATAAATCGTCTTTAAAGATTAGAAGTTTAAATAAAAATTGCAGTCCCTACGTTTCACCACAAGATGGAGGCAGTTTTCGTCTGCACTTCCAGAAGAGGAAACCCAATGACGTCGCAAGGAGTCAAGGATCTCTACTCAAAATGGCGGCTACAGGGAACTCTACCTAGACTTAAGATGGCGTCGCTGAGCCGATCTACACATGCGCAGTTTTTTCATGCACAGCTTGACGGTCGCGTGCGCGACTGAGCGTGCACGTGCCACGTGGATGCAGTTCAAGCTTCAGTCCATAAAACCACGCCTTGCTTTCCAAAGGCGGGAAAACTTTAGTCTCCCTAAACTTTATTCAACAAGTTTATACAATGGTTAATTCAATTAAATCCTCCCAAGGGTTTGCTTCGCCTGTGGGGTGTTGAAATAATGGGGAAAACAAATAGGATTTCTTCGCTATTTTGTTCCCAGGCCTATTTTAATTATTCAGCGTGTAATCACGTTTAAGCATGCATTAAACAACAAAAACTAAAACTGACTAGAGTGGGGTCTCTTCACCCCCACCTTCTCTTGGTCAGCAGACACACACACACACAGACACAGCAGTAATCGGGGGCGAATTCACCCCCTCCCCCTCGTGACACAGAGACAGACAATAGACTGCCTGCAGACAATGAAGCACCTTTGTGAGTTAAAATTGACCAAAATCCCACACAGTTTATGTATTCATTTCCTTCTGAGTCTGTCAAGTTCAGCCAGGCGTCCGCGCGGGGCACCAATAATGTAACGGAAATATGGAATATTAATAAATAATAAATATGATCAGGTATGAATTATTTAATTTATATTGATGTATTGGAATCTGAGCTCAAATCTCATTTCATATACATCAGAAAAGTTAATAACACTCGTAAGGGGCACCAGCTTCTATCTTTAAGAAGCAATTTGATCTTTAATTTCACTTTATACCTGTTGGATCACTCAATAAATTAATCAATAATCAGTCTCAAAAATTCTCCGTGAATTCGATACCTGGGCTTGAAACAGACTCAGAATGAAATAAATTCCCAACAACTTCTCTCATTTTTAAATATTTATTAAATGAAATGATGAACAGACATTGTAATTTCCTTAATCAAATCAATCTTGTAAATGATAGATTAACAATGTCAATATTTTCGGAACCAGGGTTAAACTGAGAGATGAATTTCTATCAGTTTGAGTTAACAGATTATTAAAAACAACGCAAATTTATGGAGAAAGTTTGCTAATTATGAAAAAGTCCTAAATTAATCTTAAGAAAATAAAAACGGAAGTTTAACAATTTTAATGAAAAGAAGAGTTATGTTAAGGGCTTCTTAATTTGCATCTGATTAGATATACAAATTATTTCCGAACCTCAGACGTTAATTCAGCAGTGGAATTAAAGTTTGCAGCTCACGTGCTCCTTGGCCGATGATAGTTCTGTCGTCGTCCTCAGCCCAAGATTTCGTGGATGTTAGGGGAAATATCTGCCCGCAGATATTTCAGCATCCACAGTTCGACCTTTAAATTCAAGCAGTCGAAGAGGCTGGATTCTGGGCTGTATGACCCAGAGTTGTAACTGAGCTCGGAGCCAGATGGTGACGTTTCTTCAGAGCATGATGAACAGCCTTGATTCCTCAGCTGCACGTGACGTGGGAGCTGCGTCTTCAAGAGGTCTTCGATAATAATTAAAAGATATCTAATCCGATCTCAAATTAAAAAGGCTTCGGACTTTAGATAAAAATAGTAGCTTCTGGTGGGTGCTTGGTCAAGAAAAATATTATAAAAATAAAGTCAAGATTAAGTTTACATTAAAATCAAACAAATGGTGGTTTTACAGAAAGTTTAACAAAGAAAAAGTGATGAATAAAAATTGGAGTTTAACTCCGATTAAGAATTGAGCTCAAAGAAATAGGAATTCCTAGGCATTTAAGAGAAAAAGAAAATACAAAGTTACATAAATTACGAGTTATCTGCTCTGTGTTCAGAAAAGCGACGCGTGGTCAGACGGTCCTTTGTTCTCTCTTGCTGTGTGTAGACAAAAAGAGTTGACGAAAAGGGGTGAAGCAGAGTCTGACGAAAAAGAGACTGAAGCCGGAGTCTCTCTCCTTTTTATAAGCTTTGTTGAGTTTCGCGGGATTCCGGCCTGACCGGAATCTCAGCCAATGAGCGTCCTTCGTGGGCGGGCTCGATGAACTTTTAGTCCAATGAACAAACAGTCTATTGTTTGGAGTCCTTTGGGGTGAAGAGTTGTCATGCAGAGATTGGCTGTTGGAGTCACATGGTTTTAGAGGCAAAACTTTGATACATACTGGAAGTTAATATTTCCCTTTATGTATTAAACTAAGATAACTTTAGTGATTAGTATAAATTATAAGCAGTGCTTCTAAATCAACATGCAGGAATAAACATTCATATAAACATTAGCATGCATATATATAAAATCACAGATTAATGCATTTCACACATATTGATTTTCCACATCAAAAACATCAGAGTCCATCTGCATTTTCATAGTTCTGAAAAGAATGAAGGTTTAGAATTGAGTTTGTAATAATGTACTTTTAAAGTTCACTGGTTAAATCCAGCGTTTCCCAGAATTTAAGGAAATTTGTGGGTCTGTGTGGCCAGGTCTGTTGCATGTTTATGGGGGCAATAAAAGTGAAGCCGGACATTGGGGGAAATTCCTTAGGCTGGTTTTAACAAAAGAAAGGGGGATTTCAGCTGTGGCCTGGGGGAAGAAAATCCATTCCTTTGCGTTATTCCTGGATGAAACAAAAATGTCTTTAAGCAGGAGAATAATTATTGCTGAGCCAAAGTGAGATGATGCTACATTATATATACAACTTATAATTAGATTTTTTGTTTTATCTTGGTCAATCTCAACAGTAACACATTCCAGAATCCCTGGTAGTGCAAAGGACATTCCATTTACCAGTTTACACCTACTGTATACAGGTCATCAATATACAGTGCAACAACACCACTTTTTTTTTTGAGATCTGTTAATATGAAACATCTGATATCCCTCTATTGCCATCAAAGAAGCCTGCTCTTCATTGAGCCAAGTTTCAGAGACTGCGATAGCTGTAAATCTTCTATCTAGCTGTTTTAAATAGTCCTGAATCTGTGGAAAGTTTTTGTTAAGACTTCTGCTGTTGAAGTGTATTATTGATAGTTTATCATCTACTTGCACTTGACTTTTAAATTGCTTTTCAATGCAATATTCACAGTGATTCTGAATATTACTGAAGAAGTGGTTATCAGGATCAGTATCATTCTCCATCTCTTGTAGTTTATGTTCAGCATAATGAGATATTTTCAGAGTCTGAATTTCCTCTCTCTCTGTCAAATGACTTCCTCCAATTGGGGATGATTGATGTCTACTAAAGTCAGTCATGAGTTTGTTTTTTTTTTGTTTGTTTTTTTTAAAGTACATTATCATGTTATTTCACAAAAGGACTGTTCTTGTTGTGTGTGTGGATATGGATTATCGTAGTCTCTTGATTTTCTTAATCAGTGTTCATCTATATTTATTTAAGTCAGTGAGATCTCTTACTATTATGGCCTTTGCTTCCTCAGGTGTTCCATTTAGTTTAATCCAGACTCTACAGTTTCTTGTCCATGTTGCCTGTATCTTGTTTTGTCTTTTCAACATCTGTGCTTGCCGTGCTATTTCAGCATTAGTCTTTGTTCAATGTTCATTTAGGTAAACTTCTGTTCCCCGTAGCTTTCTGGCCTGCCTCAGCACGTCATTTTTTACTCTTCTGTTCACAAAGCACATCACAATTGATTTCTTTGTTTTATTATCCTTTCTGGGTAGTGTATGGCAGGTTGAAATTGCATTTACTTCAACCTTTATGTTTCTGCTTTCAAGGAACTTAAGCACCTGGTTTTCCAAGGAGACTGATTCACTTGGGGGAGCCTCCTCACCTCTCATTCCTACTGTAGCATGAGCATATGATTGATATTTAATGTCTAGTTCACTAATGATTAAATCATCCATACGAGTATATTGCTCAAGATCCTCAATGCGTCGCTCCAAGTCTGCAGTTTTTTTGTCTCTTTCCTTAATTGTTAATTTCAGCTCTTGGACTTCCTCCATTAGCCCTAATAATTTGGACTGTTGATTGGCCACTTTGGTAAGTTCTTCTGACATGAAGTTCAGAGATTTTTTAATCTCTTCCATTTCCTCTTTCTTTGGTGGTATTTTTTTCTGACCTGATGATAGCAGGATAATTTCTGCTGGTGTTGCCGGTATCTGGCCCAGCTGACCTCGTATCCAGCTGGGGCCTCAGCTAGCCCCTCCGCTGCTAGCCCCGCCGCTTACCGCCGCAGTAGTATCAGTTGAGACCTACAGTTGAATGGAATCTAGTACTTTAACTGAGGGTGTGCATCCTCGAGTATGAAGTCACTCAGTCAAAATATGTAATTTTTATCAATAAAAGTTAAGCCACCGCTCTGTCACCACTGTGTCTCCTCTTGGCCTGGCTTCAAGTGTGGGCGGTGTTTTGTACTTGTATTGCTAAAATATAAAAGGATACACTACAAAGGGTCTCAAATATTTGTAGTGTGTCCTGTTATTATAATACTGCATGTGTTTATTGACAACAGACTATAAACTACACATATAAACTAAATTATAATGGTGACTGAACAACTCCCATTCCCCAAAGTGCAAGATACACTATTATGAATATAACTCATAAAGGATCACACAAGTGATCTGACAAAAAATAAACACTGTTTTTAAACAGTGGCTAATATTGGATGTTCCATTCATTTTCAATTATTCTGTAATTAATATTCACACAATCAAATAAATATCAGTTCAGTCCCTTTCATATTAAGTGGAAATTGTGCTACTTTCGTTTTGGCACTTTATCTATACTTTAACTTAAAAAGCAAAGGATCTGAGTACTTTGTCCACCACTACTAAAAGCAATGGGGTGTGCAACTTTATTGTGACTTACCAGTCATAACGCATTGCTGTGTCGTGCTGCATTGCCGGTGTCAAAGCAGATGCTAGTTGGCCTCTAGAACGAAAATACACACAACTTAAGTACATGCACAGCACGAAAGTGCAACATGAAAACCCCCCCACCTTTTTAACCAGGATTACCACTAGCTTATTTCATCAGATGTTGTCGACACAAACGCCAAATACAAGGAGAGCACGGAGCACGGAGTTAGCATTGACAGCTAACTAGCTAGCTCATTGTCTGCATACAAGAGACAACGTTGATGCTTGTTCAAAGTGAACTTTCCACTGCTGGGATAAATAACGTAAAAGATGCATACTATCACATCATATCACATCACTCACCATCCTCTATATCCTAATATCACGGCTTTCAACTGCTGAAGTTGGGTGCTCCCGTGGCTGTAAATTTATTTCAGGTGTCTCCATCTAGTTCCCTCTGGAATCTCTCATCATCCGAAAGGCACAGAAAACTCTGCTGGACCATGATGTTGTTTTCTGTGGGTCTGATTTCTGTGAAGCCATTCTATTGTTGTTGCTTATACTGATGCTTGCTTGCTGGCTCACGGACGAATCTTTGCAAATGGCGGCTCAAGATTCTGTAATTCAGCCTTAAGATGTCACTCTCATGACGTTACGCCTGGACCAATCAGTGGCCTGCAGTCTTCTGACGTCACATTTTCAGGTCGGAACGGAACGCTTAGTACAAGTCTTGAGCAGTCCCGAAAAATCAGGACCAAAACTGTTATAGTTCCTAATGGAAAAGCCTACAAAGCGTGCCGAACCAAAATGAATAGGGCCAAACAGGTACTAGTGGAAAAGGGGCTTATACTGTAGGCAACAGCATGAGTTAATGAGCCAATCCAGTAATAGTGGGTCAGATTACACCAGGGCTGTTTTCTGTGGTGTCACATCTGGGCCATTTGGTTTGGTAATTTAAAATATAAAGATTTAACTGAAAGCTTTAAATTGAAAATTTTGTAATATTAAAATTATAATATTCATAAATTTATTATTTCGTCGGCCTCCGTCGGTCTATGATGACCATGGAAGAGAATCCTAAACGTCTACTCTGCTGGAACAGCACCGCCTGTGGCTGAACAGGCCGATGCGCGAATGGCAGTCCCTGTCACACAGGTCGCACTTGTGGGTGGTCTCCGTGCTGCTGGGTCTGTGGCGGTTCTTCCTGCGGGTCCTTTTTTCATCTGCAGCAGCAGTCAGTCTCTCTTCACCCGCCTTGAGCTGTCTGGTCAGGGTGCCTCTCCATTTGGAGCGGTCCGTTGCAAGGTCCTCCCAGCGCTCTGTGTTGATCTCCAGGGCCTTCATGTCTCTCTTGCAGACGTCTCTAAAACGCAGCTGTGGGCGGCCAACGTCTCTCTTGCCAGTTGCCAGTTCTCCATAGAGGATGTCTTTGGGGATTCTGCCATCCTCCATACGGTGAACGTGGCCTAGCCAGCGGAGCCTGCGCTGTCTGAGTAGAGTGAACATGGAGGGAAGGCCGGCGCGGGACAGAACTTCTGTGTTGGGCACTTTGTCCTGCCAGGATATGTCCAGGATGTGGCGAATGCAGCGCAAGTGGAAGGAGTTCAGTCTCTTTTCCTGCCGGGCGTATGTTGTCCACGTCTCACTCCCATAGAGCAGTGTGCTGATGACGCAGGCGTTGTACACTGCCATCTTCGTCTTGACAGAGAGTTTGGGATTCTCCCACACTCGTGTGGTGAGGCGAGCGAGTGTGAAGGCTGATTTTCCAATCCTCTTGTTGATCTCTGTATCAAGGGAGAGGTTGTTGCTGATCGTGGACCCCAGGTAGATGAACTGATTCACGACCTCCAGCTCGTAGTCGTCAATGGTGATGGTTGGTGGTGCTTCCGTGCCTTGCGCTAAGACGCTAGTCTTCTTCAGGCTGATGGTAAGCCCGAAGTCCTTGCATGCCTGGGAGAAGCGGTCCATAAGGGTCTGAAGCTCCTGCTGTGTGTGGGTTGCGACTGCAGCGTCGTCTGCGAACAGCATGTCTCTGATTAGAGCCTTGCGTACTTTGGTTCTGGCTTTCAGGCGGGCGAGGTTGAAAAGCCTGCCGTCAGATCTTGTGTGCAGGTAGATTCCCTCTGTTGCTGTGCTGAAGGCATGCCTCAGGAGCATAGCAAAGAAAATCCCAAAGAGGGTTGGCGCAAGTACACAGCCCTGTTTCACTCCGCTGCGTATGTTGAAAGGCTCTGAGACGTTGCCATCGTGCTGCACTATCCCCTGCATGTTGGTGTGAAACGATTCAATGAGGCTTTGCAACTTTGGTGGGCATCCTATCTTTGGCAGGATCTTGAAAAGGCCTTCTCTGCTGACCAGATCGAACGCTTTGGTGAGGTCGATGAAGGTGACGTACAGGGGCATGTTCTGTTCTCTGCATTTCTCCTGGAGTTGGCGGATGGAGAATATCATGTCTACCGTCGATCGCTCAGCGCGGAAGCCACACTGAGACTCGGGGTAGACACGTTCGGCAAGCTTCTGTAGACGAACGAGAACAACTCGTGCGTAGACTTTGCCAACAACGCTGAGGAGGGAGATGCCCCTGTAGTTGTTGCAGTCGCTTCTCTCCCCTTTGTTTTTGTAGATGGTGATGATCTTGGCATCCCTCATGTCCTGTGGTACAGCACCTTCCTTCCAACACTGGCAGAGGACGTCATGCAATGGCAGCAGTAGGGCGGTCTTGCAATGCTTGATCAGGTCGGGGGGTATGCCGTCGTTGCCGGGTGCCTTGCCAGCGGCCAAGCTATCAATGACCTTGCTGAGTTCGTCGATGGTTGGCTCGGCGTCAAGTTCGTCCATGGATGGCAGGCAGTCGATGGCATCAAGGGCTGATGGTGTCACAGTGTTCTGTCTGGAGTAGAGGTCGGAGTAGTGTTCCACCCATCTCTCCATCTGCTTGTTCTTTTCTGTGATCATCTCCCCAGTGGAGGATTTGAGGGGGGCCGTCTTGCTCTGAGCCGGACCAAGTGCTTTCTTGATGCCATCGTACATACCACGGATGTTCCCTGTTATGGCAGCGGTTTGAATGTCTTGGCTGAGCTGAGTCCAGTACTCGTTGGCACAGCGCCGAGCAGTCTGCTGAACTTTGCTTCTCGCAGCCCTGAGAATCTGGAGATTCTTCTCGTTTGGGTACTTCTTGTACTCAGCAAGTGCTGAGCGCTTGGCTTCAATGACGGGGGTCATCGCGGTCAACTTGGCATCAAACCAGTCCTGTGACTTCGAGGTCTTCCTCCCAAAGGTAGCCAAGGCTGTGCGGTGGATGGTGTTTCGCAGCTCTTCCCACTTCTGCTTTGCAGCTTCTCCTTCTTGTGGTACACCAAGTTCCTTCTCAAAGGTGGAGGCAAACTGCTCAACAAGTTCTGGTTGAGCCATCTTGCTGGTGTCAATCCGTGCCTTTCCAGGTTGTCTAGCACGATGGAATTTCTTCAGCTGCAGCTTGACCTTGCAACACACCAATGAATGGTCTGTGTCGCAATCTGCACTCTGGAACGAACGGGTGATTAGCACGTTCTTCAGTGAGGTGCGCCTGGTCAGGATCAAGTCCAGCTGGTGCCAGTGCTTTGAGCGTGGATGTTGCCAGGAAACCTTGTGTTGGGGCTTGGTCTTGAAGAACGAGTTTGTGATGCACAGATCGTGATATGTGCAGAACTCGAGCAGCCGCTGTCCGTTGTCATTCATTCTGCCCACGCCAAAAGGTCCAAGACAGGAGGGCCAAGAGTCGTGGTCAGCACCCACTCTGGCATTGAAGTCTCCAAGGAGAATGAGTTGTTCAGAGTTGGGGACGATCCTGACAGTTGTTGCGAGATTCTCGTAGAACTCGTCTTTTGCCTCTGGTGTGGCTGTCAGTGTTGGAGCATACACACTGATGAGGGTGACTGGGCCTTGAGCGGTGTTCAGGCGGAGGGTGAGGAGTCGTGCAGAGCCAGTGCTGCTCGGTTCCACCATCTTCAGCAAGGTGTTCTTCACTGCAAAGCCCACTCCGTGTTCCCTGTGTTCGTCACTGCCCTTTCCCTGCCAGTAGAACGTGTAGTCCTTCTCTCTCAGTGTGCCTGCGTCAGCTAACCGTGTTTCCTGGAGAGTGGCGATATCCACTCCCAGTCTCTTCAGCTCATTATTGATGATGGCAGTCTTCCTGGTGTCGTTGATGTCCTTGAGGTTAGTAGCGAGTCCTGTCATCATAGTGCGGACGTTCCAAGTTCCCAGTTTTAGAGTTGGTCTCTTTTGTTTTATTGTCTTGCCTGGTGCGAAAGTTCTCAGCCTGCTGTTCGGACTTCTCCTCATCCCCATGCACCCAATGAGGAAAGCAAGCTGTGGCGGGACATCACCTTATTGGCTGGGGGCTGCCCAGCTTGAGGCGGGCGGTAGCTGTCCAGTGAGATCCGATGATCCCTCCCACCGTCGGGAATAACCCCTGGCGCCGAGCTCTACGCCAATTGAGCGTTGGCTTATAACCGGTAACTGTCATTCCCCGTGTTTTGTCTACGCCAAAGGCGAAGCTGGAGTGTCCTCTCCAGTGATCCGGTGTTCTACCTTCCAGCGTTGGGCGTTGGTAGGATTCAAGCCTGGGCAGGAAGATATGGAGGATAAGATGTTGCCCATGCAGCATGTCCCCCCTCTCCACGTCACTGATGAATCCAAAGGAACAGCAGGGCTGCTACAGTTTGGCACCAGCGCCGTTGCAGGAGCTGCCAGAACGATGTTGAGCACAACATAGAACTGCCTTAGGGGCTCCGACTCCGGATTTTTCCTCAGGGTTGACTCCCGAAGCCGTTCCCGTGACCGGGTATGCCGCAAGGCAGCGGAGGTTTGAAATCAGGGTTTACCTTCCCCTAGATGGGCTACCTTCCCAGGTTGACGAGCCACCATCTACCCGAAGCATCTGGTTTTAAGGCGCCAGAGATCCGCCCTCGCCCCTTCTCCTATTAGTAAAAGCAGTTCCGCCGGGCTTAGAGACTAAACCACACGGGCAGGCTAGGAGTTGGACTTAGTTGTCAGAGGCTTTTCGAGACGCACGCCATAAGGAGCATTTTATGAGCACTGGGAGCTTAACCCCAGTGCCGCTCCTGGCTATGACAACCTTGGAACCAAATTTATATAAATTTATTATTTAAATATATAAATTTATTATATATTAAATATATATTAAATATATATTATAAATATACTGTATATTAAATATATATTTATAAATTTATTATTTATATACATAATATTATAATTAAGTTTTTACTTCTAAGAAATACACAAGAAAAAGCATTTCAAATTAATTTTCAGACTGGATATAATTTTTTAGGGTATTGTTTTTTCCAATATGAAGTTTTAATATTTTAAGACTTACAGTGGGGCAAAAAAGTATTTAGTCAGCCACAAATTGTGCAAGTTCTCCCACTGTAAAAGATGAGAGAGGTCTCCAATTTTCATCATAGGTATACCTCAACTATGAGAGACAAAATGAGAAAAAAAATCCAGAAAATCACATTGTCTGATTTTTAAAGAATTTATTTGCAAATTATGGTGGAAAATAAGTATGTGGTCAATAACAAAAGTTCATCTCAATACTTTGTTATATACCCTTTGTTGGCAATGACAGAGGTCAAACGTTTTCTGTAAGTCTTCACAAGGTTTTCACACACTGTTGCTGGTATTTTGGCCCATTCCTCCATGCAGATCTCCTCTAGAGCAGTGATGTTTTGGGGCTGTCGCTGGGCAACACGGATTTTCAACTCCCTCCAAAGATTTTCTATGGGGTTGAGATCTGGAGACTGGCTAGGCCACTCCAGGACCTTGAAATGCTTCTTACGAAACCACTCCTTCATTGCCCGGGCGGTGTGTTTGGGATCATTTTCATGCTGAAAGACCCAGCCACGTTTCATCTTCAACGCCCTTGCTGATGGAAGCAGGTTTTCACTCAAAATCTCATGATACATGGCCCCATTCATTCTTTCCTTTACACGGATCAGTCGTCCTGGTCCCTTTGCAGAAAAACAGCCCCAAAGCATGATGTTTCCACCCCCATGCTTCACAGTAGGTATGGCGTTCTTTGGATGCAACTCAGCATTCTTTCTCCTTCAAACACGACAAGTTGAGTTTTTACCAAAAAGTTCTATTTTGGTTTCATCTAACCATATGACATTCTCCCAATCCTCTTCTGGATCATCCAAATGCTCTCTCGCAAACTTCAGACGGGCCTGGACATGTACTGGCTTAAGCAGGGGGACACGTCTGGCACTGCAGGATTTGAGTCCCTGGTGGCGTAATGTGTTACTGATGGTAGCCTTTGTTACTTTGGTCCCAGCTCTCTGCAGGCCATTCACTAGGTCCCCCCGTGTGGTTCTGGGATTTTTGCTCACCGTTCTCGTGATCATTTTGACCCCACGGGATGAGATCTTGCGTGGAGCCCCAGATCAAGGGAGATTATCAGTGGTCTTGTATGTCTCCCATTTTCTAATAATTGCTCACACAGTTGATTTCTTCACACCAAGCTGCTTACCTATTGCAGATTCAGTCTTCCTAGCCTGGTGCAGGTCTACAATTTTGTTTCTGGTGTCCTTTGACAGCTCTTTGGTCTTGGCCATAGTGGAGTTTGGAGTCTGACTGTTTGAGGTTGTGGACAGGTGTCTTTTATACTGATAACGAGTTCAAACAGGTGCCATTAATACAGGTAACGAGTGGAGGACAGAGGAGCCTTTTAAAGAATAAGTTACAGGTCTGTGAGAGCCAGAAATCTTGCTTGTTTGTAGGTGACCAAATACTTATTTTCCACCATAATTTGCAAATAAATTCTTTAAAAATCAGACAATGTGATTTTCTGGATTTTTTTTTTCTGATTTTGTCTCTCATAGTTGAGGTATACTTATGATGAAAATTGGAGACCTCTCTCATCTTTTAAGTGGGAGAACTTGGTGGCTGACTAAATACTTTTTTGCCCCACTGTATCTTTTTTACACTTTTAATCTTTTTATAAGACTTTTTTCAGGTTCAGAGTTTTCTTTTTTGAGGGGAGGGGGTAGCTGGCCTTTAGTTTGATATGCTTGACACGGCTGTGTCGTGTGTATATATCTATGAAGCACTGCAATCAACTGTATTTCATAATGAGGGTCCAGCACAGTGTAAGCAAAGTCTGCTGTCTCTGACTATCCTGCATTTGCTGATTTTTATCCTTAAGATAACTGGACAACCTTTTCCTGTCCCCTTACTGCTGCTACCCTTCATTCATTTATTCACCTCTCCCAAGGAGCCTTTTTATCACATTATGTCCTCGTTCCTTACTTGTTTCCAGTCAGACAGACATTGATTCATGTGTTATGGCCCAATACATTCCAGTAATCATGATGAGTGTAGTAATGACGTGAGCTGCGGTGGGGCCTAATGTTATTTGCAGCCATATTGCAGCTACACCGAATCAGAGCTGCATGGGAGGGCTGCTTTGCACTCACAGACCAACGTTTCCCGCAGAGACAGGGGTGTTAAGGTGGTGATTGTTTCATCTGTTGAAAAACATCAGACGGAATTTTAGCGGTGAATGTAAAGCGTCAAATCACAGCTGCTAAGATGTCTGTGGATGTTCAGTTGTCGGCTGTCGGGCTGAGGGCTATGAACAGTCATTCAGGATTAGAGTTACCATCCATTATTCAGGCAGCTGAAGAGAAAATTCAAAACTTTTCAGCAGTGACCTTATTCACACATCTACTCTCTAGTAATGCTGCCCCCTGTGGTGAGCAAGAAAAGAGCTCAGTTGGCACACAGAACTGATGGTTTTTTGTAAAAGGAAAGTTAGGTGAATGTTAACAATCCTTACCTAAGCTGCCAAATTGCATGTGGAAAAAGGCTCAACAATGCGCTGTCATTTATTTGTACATTGGCTCACATCCAAGCAAACACAAGGGGTGGGGGGATGAGCCAACAGGAGACAACAGCTGAGGAGGATCAATCTATCTTCAGTCTCACAGAAGGAGGTGTGATCATTACGCAAGGCCTATCCAAGAGTGCATAAAAGACATTTCAGCAGAGTTACCTAACTATTCTTCCTTACAAAAGAATCTGCTTTAATGTCTTATAATGAATCTGAAATATTTGTGGCCTCAGATTCCACAGTCTTGTACAGGAATAATCACGGCATCTCTTAAATTCTGTAAGTGGAAACAAAGAGTTTTCAGTTTAGTTTTGTCTTTTGGAGCTGAAAAAAATTCAACACCATTAGTGGGTTATCAGTAAAGATACAGCAGTCACATTTTCAGTGTTACTTTGTTGGGATTTCACTCGGGAAAACATAGGTTTAAAAGATTTTATTTTATTGTTTTGAAATGCACTTTTTTTTACTAATTGTTAACAAAAATAATTCAGATTCAGTCAAATCAAGACTATTAGATTCATGAATTTTATCAAAGAACAATACCATATAATATAGCTCTACTGGAAGAATGACTTTTTGTCATGAGTCTGAGTGCAGTGTCTTCACAGAGCACATACGTGACCTGCTTTTGGACTCACATTTTAGATCAGAACAAAGGCAGAGCTTCCTTGGTGATTACAGGAAGCTGCAAGAGTGTTAGCTTTGGTATGCAAGGCTTGAGACTGTGAGGGTATAATTAAAGGATTAAAGAAGGGATGCATTGTAGACAGTGGGGGTGATATCATGGAGAGAGGATGCATTGTTACTGTCATTATAATGCAACGTGGTCTGTGAGACATGTGACTTGTGAACTGTAAGAGTCCTGGTATTTAAGGATGAGAGTTCCCTGTGTGGCTCTCTTTTTCTGCTTCGAGATGTTGGAGATGTGAATAAAGCTGACTCGAGAGAGAACTCTGTCTCGTCCTTCTCACATTCCCACACTGGTGACCCAAGACGTATCATGCAAGAGGAGAATTCCCCCGGGCCAGCCTCGGCAGGAACCCCCAGCCAAGCGAATGCTGCTACAGTCCAGCTACCGGACTTCTGGCAGAACAATCCGCACTCCTGGTTCAACACGGTTGAGGCGCAGTTCAACCTCCGGGGGATATCGGTAGACGCCACAAAATTCTACCACGTAGTCGCAAAGCTGGACAACAACACGGCCCAGCATGTGGAGAGCCTGATCGACCAGCCGCCGGACAGCGACAAATACGGCACGTTGAAGGCTGCACTCATCCAGCAATTCACCCCCTCGGCGGAGGAGCGAGCAGAGAGGCTCCTGGCGCTGACAGAGTTGGAAAATGACATGCCCGCGAACCTGATGGAGAAGTTGTTGAAGTTGAAAGACTCTGATGACGATCACTTCATTTTCACCCACCTCTTCCTCAGGACTCTACCGTCACCAGCGAGAGCGACCCTGGCCAGTTCGCCACTGTTGGCCCAACGGGACTACCGCGCGCTGGGCCGAGAGACGCAGCGGATTGTCAACGCCACCAAGTGGTGCGCAGCCACGGCCGCTGCAGCGGAACTCGGCGCGACGACCGGAGACGACAGGAGGCCAGAGGCAGCGGTACCAGACTCACCGACGACGGCGGTGGCAGGGGCCAGGGAACGCAGATCGGACGTCCTTTGTTTCTACCATCGCCGCTTCACAGAGAGGGCACGCAAATGTGTACCACTGTGCCAGTTCGGGCGTTCGGGAAATGCCAAGATCGGGGGTCGGTAGCAGCCGCGGCCCTCAGGGAGGAGAACAAGCTGCTCTACTTGTCGGACGCACGCTCAGGGAGGCAGTTCCTCGTCGACACAGGCTCCCAGTTGAGTTTCATCACACCTTCCTACGCGGACAGACTAGCCGGTTCCGGAGGTCCCCGGGTGACAGCAGCGAACGGCTCGGAGATTAAGACCTTTGGTGAGAAGACTCTGCTTCTGTCTCTACACGGCCGTACATTTGAGTGGACTTTTGTTGTAGCAGCAGTAAATTTCAATATGTTGGGGGCTGATTTTTTGTGCTCACATGGTTTGTTGGTTGATCTCGCTAACAGGCGCCTGGTTAATGCACTTTCTTTTGATTCTATCCCCTGTACAGCGCGAGTGGCCCCGCCAACAGCACAAGCCAACGTCACAGCTGCAAGCGGTAAGTTCCACACACTGCTCACTCAGTTCCCAGCACTCACGGTCCCCACATTTTTGGCAACAGTCGCTAAACACGGGGTGGAGCATTTTATTACCACTACCGGACCGCCCGATTTTGCAAAAGCTCGGCGCTTGGACGCAGTTAAACTGGCCATAGCGCGCAAGGAGTTCGCCAACCTGGAGAGGTTGGGCATTATCAGACGTTCAAACAGTCCGTGGGCTTCCCCGCTACACATGGCCCCGAAAGCTGACGGGTCATGGCGACCTTGCGGGGATTTCCGCAGGTTAAACAACGCTACAGCGCACGACCGCTACCCAATCCCGCATATCCAAGATTTTTCCGTTCATTTGGCAGGCGCGCGCGTTTTTTCTAAAATAGACTTGGTCCGCGGTTACCACCAAGTCCCAGTGCGCGCTGAGGACATACCCAAAACAGCGGTAATAACTCCGTTTGGCCTATTCGAGTTTTTACGCATGCCGTTCGGACTTAAATGGGCTGCTCAGACGTTCCAACGCATGATGGACGCGGTGCTTCACGATCTCCCTTTCGTGTTCGTCTACTTGGACGATATTTTTTTTTTTCCACAATATCTTTATTGAACCTTTTTTTTTTAACAAACATGATACAAACAATCAAACACTAACACTAAAGTACTACAAAAAAAAAAAAAATGCACTAAAAACACCAACAACCACCAACAAAATCAAGTCTTCAACAATGCTCCTCTGTTTAGTCTAGACAATCCAATACATAAGTATACATATTATGTTCACCAGTTTGGAATTTACAAGGTCCACACACATCATTCACCTTCTTCTTCAAGAGTTATGTTTAAATTTTTTACATAATCAATAAAAGGTCTCCATATATTCTCAAACACAGTTTCCTTTGATTTTAGTATATATGTTATTCTTTCTAATGGAAGGTTTGTTAACATCTGTCTTAACCACTGAGTCACATCTGGTCTATGAGTCTTTTTCCATAATAGTGCAATACATTTTTTGGCATTAAGCAAACTGAGGTCTATGAATGTTCTTTCACTTTTATTAAAATTATGCTTTTCTGGGTACAGACCCAACAAAAACAGTTTAGGATTCAATATGATTTGTTTTGAGATTATTTTTTCAATTGTTACCCTCACCTCTTCCCAAAACATTCTTATTAATCTACATTCCCATAAACAATGAAATAGGGTTCCTTTACTTTCCATGCATTTTGTGCATGTATCTGGTATATTTTTGTTATATCTATTTAACTCCTCCGGTGTAACATACATCCGCATTAACCATTTGAAATGTATCAATTTAAGGCGTGCATTTATTGATTTGGTTTGAGCTTCTGTACAAGCCAATTCCCATTGTTCCTCTGAAATTTCAATTTGCAGATCTTCTTTCCAGTAGTTTAATCTTTTCAGTGAATTTTCACTTGAAGATAGTGTCAGTGAGTTATAAAACTCTGAAATAATACCCTTTCTTTTACTATCTTTCATCATCATTTTTTCCAAGGATGAATAAATAGGTCGAGTGAGAGCTTTATTTTGATTTGATCGAATAAAGTTTCTAAGTTGAAGATATTTAAAAAAATGTGTTCTATTGAGATTAAATTTGATCCTCAGCTCTTCAAAAGACATTATGTTGTCTGCACATGGCAAATATAAATCCTGAATCTTTTGTATCCCTTTTAAATTCCATACTTTAAATACAGCGTCCGCTCTCCCTGGTTTAAAATATTGATTACCCCATATTGGACTAAATTGTGACAATAACTGTGGTTCTTTTAAATAGTTTTTAGCTTCACACCATATTTTGATCATATGCTTTACAAATGGATTTTTAACTTGTTTTTGTAATTTTTTTGCCGAATCTGAGTATATGAATATGGGAAGAGGTAAAGGTAAATTGTATGATTCCATTTCAGTCCAGTGAGGGAGATCATTTGATGAAAAATAATATGTCATAGACCTCAGTTGTGCCGACCAATAATACAACATAAAATTTGGACATTTCAGACCTCCACGATCAAATGGTAAATATAATAAAGACAAACGTAATCTAGCCCTCCTGTTGTTCCATATAAATTCCACTAACTTTTTTTTTATTCTTGAGAATAGATCTAAAGGTGGTGATAAGGGAATGTATTGAAATAAATAAAGTATTTTAGGTAAAATATTACTTTTAAGTATATTGATTCTCCCGATCATCGACATTGGTAGTGACATCCATCTCTGAGTTAACTCATTGATATCTGACATTAAGGCTTCATAGTTGACACTGGCGACTGATTCTAGCTTAGGCATAATTTGGATTCCTAAATATTTAAACTGATTTACAACATTGAATTGATTTACCTCAGGGGCTGGGTAATTTCTCTGGGTCTCATTTAGCATTAATATTGAAGATTTAGTTTTATTTATTTTATATCCTGATATTTCCCCAAAATTCTTTATTAAATTCAACAAGGTTGGAATTGATTTTTTTAGATTCGACATAAACAAAATTATGTCATCGGCGTACAGGGAGATTTTATGTTCTGTTGGTCCAACTTTAATTCCATATATTTGTGAATGTAAACGTATCGCTATCGCTAAAGGTTCAATTGCCATAGTAAACAGTAAAGGTGAAAGTGGACAGCCTTGTCGACATCCTCTATTGATTTTTATTGGTTTTGAAATATTGTTATTTGTTAGGATTTCTGCTGTAGCATTATTGTATATTATTTGAACCCATTTTATGAAATTATTTCCAAGTCCAAACCTTTGTAGGACTTCAAAAAGAAAGGGCCATTCAACTCTATCAAAGGCCTTTTCGGCGTCCAATGATAGGAGAGCTGTATCCGGTGCTTCTTTATTAAAATAAATAATATTAAATAGTCTTCTTACATTATGGAAGCCTTGTCTACCCTTTATAAAGCCATTCTGATCTCGATTAATAATATTTGGTAAAATTTCTTGTATTCGTCTTGCTAAAATTTTACAGATTATCTTAAGGTCGGCGTTTAATAGGCTTATTGGTCTCATATTTTCACATTTATTAGAGGGCTTACCTGGTTTTGGCAGCAGTATAATTAAGGCATTATTTATGTATGATGGTAAATTATTATTTTGAAATGCTTCTAAAACCATTTCCAAAAAAGGTTTTATTAATTTATTCTTAAATTTTTTATAAAGGTCAACTGGAAGACCATCTGGTCCTGCACTTTTTCCTGATTTCATATTATCAATGGCTAGCCCAACTTCTTCTTGACTAATTTTAGACTCCAATATCTCCCTGTTTTCATTTGGAATACACGGTATAGATAGTTCGTTCAAAAACCCATTTAGTTTTGTTAAATCAGGTTCATTTTTGGTATCATATAATTTTTCATAGTAATCTCTAAAGGCTCTATTAATTTCTAAAGGATCTATAACTACCTGTCCATTACTTATAATACTGGTAATTGGTGTTTTAATTTCCAGTTGTTTAATCTGCCATGCTAATAATTTTCCTGATTTTTCACCTTGTTCATAAAAAGATTGTTTCAATCTTAGAAGACTCGAGGCAGCTCTATTCGCTGATTTTTTGTCGTATTCAGCTCTCAAAATCAGTAATTCATTCTCCAACCTTGGGTCACTTCCTGCATACACTTTTTCCTGAAGATTTTTTATTTTATGTTCCAATTTAGCTCTCTCCTCTCGAGTCTTCTTAGATTTTGATCCTGTATAACTAATAATATGTCCCCTAATAAAAGCTTTGAAAGCCTCCCACTTTACACATGCTGATGTTTGTGTAGTATTGATGTCAAAGAACTCGTCTATCTGTTTTTCTATATACTTGACAAATTCCTCATCCTGAAGCCATTTATGCTGAAATTGCCATCTACCTGATTCCTTTGTCAATTTTTTATCTACATATATTAGACAACAGGGTGCATGATCAGAGATCACGATGTTATCATAAAAGCAGTTTTGAATCTTGGACCTTAATTCTGTGGAAATCAAAAAATAATCAATACGTGAGAATGTCTTGTAGGTACTGGAATAACACGAATAGGCTTTAACTTGTGGTTTCATTTCTCTCCATATATCTAACAATCTCAATTCTTTCATAAAATGATTAATAGTCATCCTACATCCAATGTGCGTACAATCCAGTCCTGTTGATCTATCCACACCTGGATTCAATGTACAATTAAAATCCCCTGCTATTATATGTTGCCCTGTAAGTGATGATAAGATGAGAAATAAATTAGCAAAGAACTTCTGATCATCTATATTGGGACCATATAAGTTCACAAGATTTATATTTTCTAATAGCAAAGAGCCTTGAATGATTACATATCTTCCAAATTTGTCTCCAATTACATTTTTCACTTGAAAAGGAACTGATTTATGTATGAGAGTCATAACTCCCCTGGCTCGGGATGAAAATGAAGAGGTGAATACACTTCCCTGCCATCTACTCCTAATTCTTTTAACATCCTCCTCTATCAGATGAGTTTCTTGTAAAAACACAATTCTTGAACCCATGTCCTTTATTTTATTCATAACTTGTTTAAGTTTTTTTAAATTTTGTAGACCTCTGCAATTCCATGAAGTTAAATTAAGATTAACACTTTGGTCCATGATCAATAGAGAGTTTGGGATTACCTTGCAGTGTAAACATGCTCATACAGAGAAGCAAAAACATGAGTGGTTGAACATTCATCCTACAAACTACACACAAACAAATTTCCCCTTCCCACACTTGTGGCAAACCCCCCAAAATCAAAAGAAAAATTCTGTCTCCCGATATAGCCATCGACCGTTCCACACCCACGGGGAACAGCCTAAGCCACTCCTTCTTCATCCTCCCAATCACCCTAACTCTACTGCTTTTAATGACGTAACATTAACTCTCCTCTGTAGTTTTCCAACTTAACTCCAAAATTTTTAACAACTTTGTACATCATAGTTTTTTTTTTTTTTTGTTTGTTTTGTTTTTGTTTTGTTATTTTAATATATAATACAATCTATATTTTGTAAACTTACTATTTACTTCAAGTCAGTCAGATGCCTGTGCAAATGCTTAATTATTCTACCTTATATTTTGTTCATGCTTAGCTCCCACCAGTCTCTTCTTCTTCTTTGATCTTCTTGATGAACTCCTGCGCCTCCTCTGGGGTCTTGAAGATGTGGGTTCTGCCCTCATACGTGGTCAGCAGTCTCGCAGGATAGATTACACCATGACGAATCCCAAGGTTGCGCAGCTCCTTACGTACGGGATCAAACTGCTTCCTCAATTGCTGGATTCCTGTGGCCAAATCTGGGTAGAACCGCACCTGCTGGTCCTGGTGTTTAATCTCTCCTTTAGCACGTGCAGCGTTGAAGATCTTCATCCTGTCTCTGTTGCTAAGAAACTTCATAATTAAGGTCCTCGGCGGTCCCTTATCTCTCCGTGGGCCAATACGATGTGCTTTTTCCAGAACCACTGCTGATTGCAACTCCTCGCTGCCCAGCACCTCCGGAATCCACTTTTCCAGAAAGGAACATACGTCCCGACCTTCTGATTCCTCTGGAAGACCCACCAGCCTCAAATTATTCTGTCTCGACCGAGATTCCAAATCCAAAATATTATCTTCCAGAGATTTATTTTTTTTTTCCAAAATGCGCACCTTTAATTGAAGACGGGTGACGTCATCTTCAGCACTAGCGAGACGGAGCTCCATCTGCGCCGTTCGTTCTACACAGTCACCCAATTCCTTTCTTATTCCTTCCAACGCTGTCATAATCCCATCAAATCTAGAGGAAAAGTCCGCTCTCATTGAACTCATGGCAGCCATCAGCGCATCTGCGCCATTCCCCGCAGAAATCGCAGCGTTGCCAGCCTCCTCCGCCATATATGGAGTTTTGTTTACTGCGTCACAGACCTGAAAGTCCGTTAATTTGGACTGTTTCGGTGGCTCGCTTTTTCCTTTTCCTGGTTTTCCAGCCTTAGGCTTCGCCGACATATCCTCGCCCAAATGCTGGGATACGTTCTGTCCCAAATGAGAGAGTTATTTGCCGATTTTTTTCTCCAGGAGCAGAGCAGAGCGAGACACGTCCGTCCTACGTGGCAGCCATAACCGGAAGTCACTTGGACGATATTTTAGTAGCCAGCGCGTCCGAAGACGACCACGAAAAACATCTGGCCACATTTTTCCGAAGGTTGGGAGATCACGGGTTAATAATCAACCCAGCGAAGTGTCGGTTCGGGGTGGTGCAGATCGATTTTTTTAGGACACCGTGTCTCCCCCAAAGGAGCACTTCCGCTTCCGGACAAAAGTGCGCGCAGTGGCAGATTTTCCCTGGCCGCAGACGGTCAGGGCGTTGCAGGAGTTTTTGGGAATGGTGAATTTTTATAACCGTTTTCTCCCCCGCGCGGCGCAACTCATGCAGCCGCTGTATGCCACGCTAAAAAAAAAGAAACCCGCGGATAAGGTCGAGTGGTCCCCGGAGCGGGACCAAGCGTTCGCAGAGGTGAAAGCAGCCTTGGCAAAGGCTGCGTTGTTGGCACACCCAGACCCAACAGCGCACAGCGCTCACCACTGACGCATCAGAGGTGGCCATAGGGGCGGTCGTGGAGCAACATGTAGCCGGGGTTTGGCAGCCCCTCGCCTTTTTCAGCAGGACCTTGCGCGATAGCGAACGTAAATACAGCGCGTTCGACAGGGAGCTGCTGGCTCTTCATTTGGCCATCCGCCACTTTCAGTTCTGGCTAGAAGGACGCTCTTTCACCGCGTTCGTTGACCACAAACCGCTAACATTTGCGATGGCCAAGGTTTCCGAACCGTGGTCAGGCTGGCAGCAGAGACAGCTGGCCGTGATATCAGAGTTTACCACTGATATTCAGCATGTGGCGGGCAAACTCAATGTAGTGGCAGATTGCCTCTCGCGCGCCGTGGTGGCCACAGTCAGCATAGGAGTAGATTACACAGCCATAGCCGCGGAGCAGGTTGGTGACGCGGAGGTGCGCGCACTTCAGTCTGGACCAACAGGATTAAGGCTGGAGAGCAGGGTGCTGCAAGACGGTATTCCCCCCCCCCCCCCCCCCAATCTGCGATGTCTCCACTGGACGGCCGCGTCCGGTAGTACCGGCTGCGTGGCGCCGCCGCGTTTTTGACTCGATTCATTCTTTGGCACACCCGGGAGTGCGCGCGTCGGTCAAAATGGTAGGAGAGAAATTTGTGTGGCCGAGCCTCCGCAAACAAGTTAAAGAGTGGGCAGCAGCATGCACGGCGTGTCAACGAGCCAAAGTACACAGGCACACGAGGGCTCCTTTGGAGCCGTTTCACATTCCGGCCAAGAGGTTCGATCACGCTCATGTGGACCTCGTGGGCCCCCTCCCGCCGTCACAAGGGTGCACACACCTTCTCACAATGGTGGACCGCACCACGCGCTGGCCTGAAGTGGTCCTGCTGGCATCAACCACGGCCGAGGAGGTGGCGCGCGCATTTTTAACAGCTTGGGTGGCGCGCGTCGGCGTTCCGTCGGACATTACGTCCGACAGAGGCCCTCAATTTGTGTCCAAGCTTTGGTCAACAATGGCCCGCAGCCTGGGTGTCACAATTCACCGCACAACCGCGTACAATCCGCAGGCTAACGGGTTATGCGAACGTTTTCATAGGTCATTGAAAGCAGCTCTCAGAGCGTCACTGACGGATGCAAATTGGGTGGACAAGTTACCATGGGTGTTATTGGGGTTGCGTTCTGCGCCTAAAGAGGACTTAGAAGCCTCCCCAGCGGAGCTCGTGTTTGCGCAGCCACTCCGGCTACCTGGGGAGTTTCTCCCAGATAACCCCGCGCCAGACGCCTCCCCGTCTCAGCTGTTGCGGAGTAACATAGAATCAAGCACGCTGCCCGGCCCGGCACACCACAGTTTTCCGCGCATTTTTGTGCCCAAAACTTTGAAGAACGCAGAGTTTGTGTTTGTCAGACACAATGCGCATCGAACCCCGCTGCGACCGCCTTATGACGGACCCTTCAGAGTGTTAGAAACAGGGGGCAAGCAGTTTTTGCTGGATTTGGGGGGTAGGAAAGAAAGTAGAGAAAGTTGGCATAAACAGACTTAAACCCACTTTTGTGGTGGCAGATGAGCAAGTGCTGTTGGTGAGGGCTCCGCGGCGAGGTAGACCCCCGCGGGGGGCTTCACAGAGTAATGTTTCCCCAGAACACCCACAGGTGCTGACAAAAGGTTCCCACCCCCAGACGGCAAACCCCCAGCGTGACAGTGCCACAGAGACGTTGAATCCCAGCTACAGCAGATACGGCAGGAGACTGAAGCCCAGACAGCATGTGGACTGATGTGTATTGATACAATCACGGCATGCATGTTGTTATTCCCTTGTTTGTTCTAAAATGTTGGGGGGGCTTTGTGTGGTGGGCACACATAAGTGACCTGCTTTTGGACTCACATTTTAGATCAGAACAAAGGCAGAGCTTCCTTGGTGATTACAGGAAGCTGCAAGAGTGTTAGCTTTGGTATGCAAGGCTTGAGACTGTGGGGGTATAATTAAAGGATTAAAGAGGGGATGCATTGTAGACAGTGGGGGTGATATCATGGAGAGAGGATGCATTGTTACTGTCATTATAATGCAATGTGGTCTGTGAGACATGTGACTTGTGAACTGTAAGAGTCCTGGTATTTAAGGACGAGAGTTCCCTGTGTGGCTCTCTTTCTTCTGCTTCGAGATGTTGGAGATGTGAATAAAGCTGACTCGAGAGAGAACTCTGTCTCGTCATTCTCACATTCCCACAAGTTGATGTATATATTTTGGTTTTGTGACACGAGCACCTTTCCTCCTTTTCCAGACACTTCCACCAGCTGCTCACTGTCTGTTCCCCAGCCATCTCAACTGTGAGCAGTTGTGTAATTAGGTCACCTGCCCGCTCATCCACCCACACCTGCTGCTCATTTGTTTGTGTGTTATTTGAGTACTGTCAGCTTATTTTCTCACTGCGGCAGTCTTGAATTGATTTGATTCTACTGTGTTGTCTCCTCATCTCTTCCAGAGCAATTCCAGCTCTGGACTGCCTTTCCTGTAAGTTACCCTAATTTGTATTTTTTGTTCTCTGCACAGGTTTGGATTTTCTGTTAAATAAATGTCACTACTGCAGTCCAGCGCGTGGGTCTGTCTCTCTGCCCCGGAGAGGCCATTCATGGCACTTTTTTCCCCTAGTAGCACTGCTTTTTAACTGTCCTGAATAATTTAGATAGGAGCCCAGCTGCAAAGCCCAAACACAAGGAGGCAGCAATTGAGGCAAAGGAGTTTTTTTTTTTATTTACACAGATAAATGATTGGTGAGTGGAACCTGCGGCGCAGGAGTTTAGCCTGCAGGGAAGAGGAGAAGGAGAATAGGAATTCATGGAGCACCTAACTGATTGTTTATGGTATGAGGAGACTTAGAGGCTAGTTGCAAGCCAGCTTGGTGGCTGCTGAGGGTTCTGGACAGGTAGGTAGCAGCCCAGTGCAATACAGTACACAAAGGGAACCAGCAAGGAGATCCAGGTAGGTATTGTTTGTTCACTGGATTTCCAGATTCAGGTACAGAGTTCTGACAGGAAGCGAGCAGAGGTGACTAGAACCTGTGGCTGAGAAGGTGTTAGGGAATGTCTGAATTTTCAAGATGAGCTTACTTGGTTTCCAGAGCTGAAAGCAGACCAGGTAGGTTTTTCAGAATCAAGAGGCAAGTTGATGTTAGGTGAGCATGGACAAACTAAGGAGGGTGTGTCAGCAGACTGGCAAACAAGCAAGTCTTCCTGAGAGCCAAGGAGCGCAAAAACAGGTTAGCAAGATTCATGAGCAGCCACAGAGCTTGATCATGGCGTCCACAAGGAGTCAGTGACGTATGGTGAGGTTCACTGCCGGTGTGGCACTAAAGCTTTCAGAGTCAATTTACAAATATATGAACCAAACAGAGTAACTTAAGTTCAACATTCAGTTGAAAATTTGTATGGTTTTATAATCTGATAATCTTACATTTTAAAAATCTGATTTTATACCTAAATATTTTGATCAAAACAAGTAAAAGGTATTTGATTGAATTACTTCTTAATGGAATACACAGAAAAGGCAGTAATGTTTTCATGTTATAGCTCTAGTGAGTATAGACAAAGTGCAAAGACCCTTGGTTACACAAGTATAATGTATTAAGTTATTTTACAAACAAGTTTTTGAGGGCACAAAATTCATTATACTTTGTTTTTTGCTAAGGAAGAACAATTATAGTGGCTAAGAGAGTGCATTTCTCTGTGTTGCAGTGCCACAATTTACACTTATTTAATAAAAATTCAAGTATATAAAAGTACAGTATGCATGCATGGTCTTATCTTTTCTTGAAAATGAAGTCCATTCACCCATCCTTTTGGACAAAAATGTGACTTTGTTATAAAAGTCCTCTTTGCCTTTTAGTTTGAAAAAAATCCTGTGCTTACAGAGCTCAAACCCTGTACTGACAGTCTCATATTGTGATTTTTAGCTGCAGTTCTATGTCAGATCAGGAAGACTAAATATGTTATAAACACATGAAGGACATTATGTAGACTATGGAAAGTGATGACACCCAACAAATGTACCTACCAACATTACAGTGGTGATGTACAGTGAGATGGCAGCAGGCATATTATGGCATGTTGCATGATTTCAATCCAGTTTGAAGGATTGTGCAATCCAAGGTGAGGCTCCGTTTGCCGCTGCTGCACTTCACCTCTCTCCCTTGAATATGAACAGGAAATATGCAGATCCAGTGATTTTAAATATAAATATTAATGAAATGATTATTCGGAAATTATATTTAGACCTACAAGACAGATCAAAGGACAAATAATAATATTGGTTTATCATTATTTCTTTTAATTTTTCATGATGACAGGTGCGGCTCTGCCTCCCCTGCCTCCCCTGCCTCCCCTGACTGCATGTCACTGCAAGGAGTTTACCATGTTATCGATCCTGCAGCCCTGATTGGTTCTGTGAAGACAGGTTATGCAACTGCACAGATCTAGATAGGACCACTAGACTGGACATGCTCACTTGTCCACTACAATAACTTTATAAAAGTTAACTAAATTCACATGTACATATTTACAATACTTATTTTTGATTAACTGAGCCCCGATAAGTGGATTTACTATAGTTTAATAGTTTCTTTGAGCTTACCACAATTCATCATTATTTTTAGCACGGTCAAAAATGTTCTTGGAGATCTGAGGGATTAAAAAAATTGTTGGCAATACTCTACTGCAAATTCTCTACACATAAAAAAGAAAGATATAAAACCATAATCGGATATGATTATTCAACCGAAAACCAGCATCCATCCCCTCATAAGGTAACAAAACTTAGAAATAAGATAGGAGGGGGAAAAGCCTGCCGGTTTCTGTGGCCTACATACGGAATGAGGATCAGCAGAAACAGAAGGCAGAGTCAGAAACTGTACTCATGTAAAAGTAGTGATACATTAATTACTCAAGTAAGAGTAGTCACCACAACATTACTTGAGTAAGAAAGTATGCACTGAAAAAGTTACTTTCATCTCACATATTTATGAGCTTTTTCTTTATCAAAATAAATTTGTGATGTTTTTCCGCATAAATTCACTTTTTTTCTTAAACATTTAAAACTTAATGTCATGAATTTGTGTCACCAGTTTCTACAGTAAACTACCAAAGTCCCCCCCCCCCCCCCCGTTGACCTGGGCCCCTTGGCAGGGTTTGTCCAACCTACTCTTACTAATCTGGGTTTTAAGATGGACAGTGATTTTAAAGTTCACTTCAGTGAACTGAAGTGAACGGCATTGAACGGCACTGGGTGATAGTACATACAATTATAAAGATAATTTATCATTGGCACCCCCTCCACCAATCCCAGAATCTTGGAGAAAATCGCGATTTTGAATTTCCCGCCCTGAAAAATCCTACGAATCCGCCGATTATCCGGAAGTGCAGCCGGAGTTCCGCGTGACGTCACGAATGTGACCCAGTCCTCATGTTTACCATTGCGAGCACGTCGACACTGGTTGTTTTTGGTGCATTTTGTCGTGATAGTCGACTACAAAACACTTCCAACACCTGAGAAGATCTGTTCAGTGGCCAAGGAAAGCTGTCATGGCGACGAAAGAAAAGAAAGGGGGAGGAAAAGCGACCGGGAAGCGATGCGTTTCTAGATATACAGTGATCCCTTGCTACTTCGCGTTTCACCTTTCGCGCCCTCAGTGCATCGCGGATTTTTCAAAAATATTCATCAAAAATTCAAAATTGAGAAAAAATGGCACGAAAGTTGCCCGGGCGCTAGCAGAAGGCAGGGAGACTACATTAGAACATCAGGTATCAACACGGAGAGCCCGCACAACTCAAAATCCACCTCTCTGACCACCGCTCCACTCCTCTCCGCCCACCTCTTCACCGCTCGGGAATCTCGCAAGCTGATTGGCCGAGATGTTTTACCCAGCTTCTCTCCCTGCCGAGCGCCCATACCCAGCGAAGGAAGACCGCATTCATTGTTCTTTATCGCTCGTGTTGCTTAGTGGCACTTTTCGCTGTTCTCTTGTGCCTTTTTGTGCAAAATAGTGCTTGTGACGCCCTTGGGGAGGGGGGGGGGGTGACGCTACTTCGCGGTTTTTCACTTTTCACGGTCGGTTCTGGTCCCCATTAAACGCGATAAGTGATCACTGTAGATATTATTTATAAATAGCACAGTCAAATGCAGAGGCCAGTTCTGTTCATGTGTATTGCCACTATAGTCTGTAGAAGTATTGTAATACATAGCCCATGGTTATGGAACCTGTCCTGAATACATGTGTTAACCCTACGCCACGGATGTGTCTATTCAATGCCAAGTGTGTACACGGCCAGGCTATTGTACAGTCCTAGCCCTATGTATAAATAATAAGTTGGAACAATGCTGATGGGTTTTTTTTCTTTCTTTTTTATTGTTAATTTTCCTTATCCTGACACCCCAAACATGCCAAAGTAGAGAAGTAAAGACTCACCATTCTGTATTCAATAAGCGACTCTCCTCCCCATCACTGCTGCGGTCTGACTCTGAGTCGGTGCCGGAATCCCCTGAAAATTCTGGCTCGAATCTGTACGGTTCGATGCCTCCCTCGCTCTCTTCCTGTTCACTTGACACTCTTGCATCCTCCTCTGTCTCGTCACCGATCCTGAATGCCTCTTCACTCTGAAAACTCTGGTGTTTTTGACTGCTGGAACTGCTATCATCTGCCATTGTTGTTTTGATAAGGGTCACACTCGTGACGTCACGCAGCGTCGTCTGCACTACTTCCGGTTTGTTTGGCACTGCCAGCCAGAGGCAAAAGTTTATCAGCTTATAGCTTGGCCATCGCACGGCCCAAAAATTTCTTTTATGTGTTGAAAAATACAATAGGTAATAAGGAATTAATCTGCTATTCTACTTTTTGCACAAAAAGGTGGTTTCAGTTCACCTTTAAATTAGATCGTCAAATTGCTGCAGTAGTGAAGTGCAGCTTGTTTCATTTAAGGCAATTGGCAAAGGTTACACCCATCCTTTCTAAGCAGCACTCTGAAACAGTAATCCATGCCTTCATCACATCTCGGCTGGATTACTGTAATGCACTTTATTTTGGAGTCAGCCAGTCTTTCCTCAAGTCTCCAGTTGGTTCAGAATGCTGCTGCACATCTTTTGACTGGAACACATAAGAGCAACCACATTACACCCATTTTAGCCTCCCTCCACTGGCTGCCTGTGCACTTTAGGGTTCATTTTAAAATTCTTTAATTTGTTTTTAAGTCATTAAATGGCCTTGCCCCCTTACCTCTCTGAGCTTCTTCACTTTTACACTTCTGCTCGGCCTCTCAGATCAGCCGATCAGCTGCTCCTGGAGACACCAAAATCAAAGAGGAAGCCCAGAGGGGACAGAGCTTTTCCTGTCACTGTGGAACAGTCTCCCTTTGCCTATAAGACAGGTTCCTTCACTGCCCATTATTAAAACTTATCTTAAAATTTATTTTTACTCCTTGGCCTTCAACCCAGCATGAGACATTGATTTCACTTGTTTTATTGCGTTTTTTATATGATTGTCATTTTTAATTGTCTTGTTTTATATGTTTTAGTTGTATTTTAATCTTTTATTTATTTTTATGTCTTACATGTCTTTCACATTTTATTGATTCCTGATCCACAGCACTTTGTGTCAGCTGTAGCTGTTTTTAAAGTGCTTTAGAAATAAAGTTGGATTGGATAAATTTGTGATACTTGTAATTTTACAGTTTTCTTCCTTTCAAAAGCTGTAAATTTCCATTTTTTTCTTCATATATTTGTGATAATTTTTTACCCACAGTGTTTTACATTTTTTCTCATAAATTTGCAAGTTTTCCTTCTACATTAGCAACCATTTTCTTATAAATTTGCAGCCTTACACTCACCGATTACTGAGTTTTTTCTCTTAGATGTGTTAGAGAAAATTTAAATATAAACATGCCACATGCGTAGTCTAAGACGGAGTATTAGGGCCACATTAAAAAAGAAAGTTTTCCATTTTGAGAATAAAGTTGAAA
This sequence comes from Pholidichthys leucotaenia, assembly GCA_020510985.1. NCBI lineage: Eukaryota > Metazoa > Chordata > Actinopteri > Cichliformes > Pholidichthyidae > Pholidichthys > Pholidichthys leucotaenia. Next base: position 36,604,984 of record CM035843.1, on the reverse strand, counting down.
TTTTGAGAAAATAGTCAAAAGAATATTTTGAGGGAAAAAAAAGTCATGTGTGCTTGTGTGCCGAGTGTGCACATGTTGGCTGTTGGTGGTGCATGTAGACGCCTCTCCATCCCTTCTGAAATGATCAAAGTGTAGTGATAACTACACTGAGTAGAGCAACATTGAAGTACTCTGCTCGTTGTCATATTAACCTTAATAGTTCATGGAAACATCTTATTGTTTTAGTTCTGACTATAAAGAACAGTTCCTCCATATTTCGACTTCTTTCTCAAAATACTCTGACTTTTCCTCAAAATTCTGACTTTTGTTCTCAAAATACTATTCAATACTATTTTGACTTTTTTCTCAAAATTTCAACTTTTTTCCTTAAAATTTCAACTTTTTTTTCTCAAAATACTTCTTCTTTCAGCTGTTTCCTTTAGGGGTCTCCACAGCAGGCCATCTATCTCCATCTCACCCTATCCCTTGCATCTTCCTCTGTAACACCAACTCTCTCCATGTCCTCCTTCACTACATCCATGAATCTTCTCTGTTGGCCCAAGCTAGTCCGCTGGCCCAAGCTAGTTTGGGGTTCTTTTATTGTAACAAATTGGGGAGGGTCGATTCGATTATGTGTGTTCTACTGTTTTTCCAAAAAGGGGTGAATTTGGTGTAATAGAACCACAAGTTTGGTTGGCATCAGAGTGGTGACATGGCCGCTTGGTAACGTCATCACGCCAAGCACATAAAAGGTAAGGGACAGCCATTTTAGCTCTCTCTGTTAGCACGCTCTGCCTCCTGACAACAGACCTGTATTGTATTTCTGTGCATAGTTGTTAATAAAGTTCCCAGTAAACATAAACTCTCTCGGTCCTTCCAGTTTTCCAGACATAACAAATACCATTTTGACTTTTTTGTCAAAATTTCAACTTTATTCTCAAAATGCTATTTTTTTTTTCATTTTCAGTGTGGCCTTAATACTCCTTCGTACCAGTCTAATCCAAATCATGCAAAGAAAAGGCAGACAGTTATAAATTAAATAGTTCCTGATTTATAAAAGGATAAAATGATTTTAAACCTGATGCAAAGAAAAACACAAGTCCAGTTCAAATCAGAGAAATCAAAACCAAGTGAAAGAGTACAACTAAATATACCTGAGTAAAACTTGACCTCACTGGGGCAGTGGTTAGCACTGTTGCCTCACAGCTAGAAGCTTCCAGATTTAAATCCTCAGACCAGCAGGGGTGGGAACCATTCTGTGTGGAGTTTGCATGTTCTTCCTGTACTGTGTGGGTTACCTCCGGTTTCCTTCCACAACCCAAATACATGGATGTTAGGTTAATTGGTGAGTCTGAATTGTCCCTAGGTATCTGTCTCTGACAGGCCATTAGACAGAGGGTTAGTGTACCAGCTAGTTAAGCACTTTGAGTGGTCTTTTGCCCCTTTTCCACTAGTACCTATATAGCCCAACTCACCTCTACACGGTTTTACTCAACTCAGGTCGCTTTTGTTTCCATTACAGCTGAGTACCGCCTGAGGTGGGTGGGATTTTTTTACAGCAAGGCGGCGCAACACTCCCGTGACGTACAACACACGACACAAGCAAAACACAAGATGGCGGATTACGAGGCAACTACTCGGTCTCTGGCATTTTGTCAGAGTAAAGGCAAAAAAGGAGAGCCAGAGAAGGCTACAGGCAGCGAGACGACACACTTTGGAAAAGTACTGGAGCGTTTAACAAGCCATAGAGCACTATAAAGCTGAAGACACAAGGATGCGAACTAGATCACATATAAAGGTAAGTTAATGCTACTTTTCTTTAAGTCTGCTATACTACATTGTAATGTTGGCAAGTTATTGCTATTAGGTACTAAAATATGTATGCTGTGTGTGTTTTAGATGGCTCTCTTGTGGCAAAATTATCGCTCCAAACCATCGGTCTGGACGTTCAACACAGCCTCCCAGTGATGTCACCCCAGCTTCAAAAACGCACAGCAGTTACAGAACTTCAGAATGTCTGAAGAAACATTTAGCTTCCTGTGCAACAAATTGCTCTGATCTGTGTGAAAATCACGGAGAGACTGTTGAGACATCATGGGATGTACCTGCTCCAGCTGGTAGTGTCGTGGCAAAAAGTGATCAGCTGCCAAAACTTGATCGCCAGGTGCCTTATTGTAGTTATGGGGTTATATTAGCTGTAAAATATATATTTCAACAGGTAAACAGTAATGAGTTAGGTATAATAAGATATATTTAACAATTATGATGCATTTTTGAGCTAAAACAAACTTGATCTAGGATTAAAAGCAATTAAAATAACGCAGTCACAACATTACGCTGAGAAATACATGGATTTACTGAATACATACATGTACTCTATAAATATATATTCTCTGCATCAACAATGTACTATACATGTATTCATTTAGTATTGCACTGGGAATTTTGACAATAAACCTTTGTACTTTTGCAGATCTTTCTCCACTTTTGTTTTATATGTGAAGGTTACCACCAAGTGACATAAATTAAACACTAAAAGATTGGAAAAGCTGTCTAAGAACAATCCAGCAGTTTGAGAAATCACTTTTGGTTTGGTGTAAGTCTGCCAACAGAATTATAAGCCATAAAGAGTTTGTGTTAAAATGTTAAATCCCATTAATCCCTATCCCAGGGGTGTCCAATCACGTGCCATGGAGGGCCAAGACCCTGCAGGTTTTCTCTTCTACCCAGTCTCTTCAGCAGGTGAAGAGACTGGATAAAAAAAACAAAAAACAAAAAACAAAAAAAACAAGATGGCGCCCACAGCGGCCGCCATGGTGCTTCGCTGCCCTTTAATTTTTATAATTTGTCTGTTTTTGTTCATTGATTGTGCGTCTGCCGGTTCATACACCCGTGAAGAACTATTAAACATCAGGACTCTCACTCCCATGGACCTTCTTCCAGTTTTTTTAGCTCCTGCCGCCGATCTGATCCATTGTTTGACCAAAAGAGCAAGACGGCGGAAAAGAGGAAAGAGAGGGGGGATTCTCGCTCGGCTACGGAAGAGAGGCACGCAAACAGCCTTGCCTGGCATATTTCTATCCAATACCAATTCTCTCTTGAACAAGGTAGAAGAACTAAGACTGCTGATGCGATTCAAGGACCTCGCTTCCTCGTCTGTCATCTCCTTCTCTGAGACCTGGCTTAAAGAGAACATTCCAGATTGCGCAATCAGCCTCGAGGGATTTCAGCTGTATCGTGCTGATCGCGTCACAGAGCTCTCCGGTAAGTCTATTGGAGGAGGAGTGTGCTTCTATATTAACAACAGCTGGTGCTCTGATGTAACGGTGATTTCCAAACACTGTTCTCCCGCCCTGGAATTTCTTTTTATTAACTGCAAGCCATTTTATTCCCCGCGGGAGTTTGCCTCATTCATCCTCACCGCTGTGTACATCCCTCCCGACGCGGACACGCACGAAGCTCAGCGCGTGCTCGCAGATCACATCCAACTTACGGAGCGGAACTTTCCAGACTCCCTGGTTATTGTGGTGGGCGATTTTAACCAGAGCAATCTGAGTCACGAGCTCCCCCACTACAAACAGTTTATTAAATGTCCAACCAGAGGAAATAACACGCTAGATCACTGTTATACTTCAGTAAAGGACGCATATTGCGCTGTTCCCCGCGCTGCGCTGGGACTATCTGATCACGTGATGGTCCACCTCATCCCCACATACAGACAGAGACTGAAACTCACTAAACCTGTTGTGACCACCACAAAGAAATTGACCAGTGAAGCTGGAGATAAACTGAACACATGCATGGAAATAACTGACTGGGGCATGTTTAAAAGAGCCACACATGATCTTAATGAGTACACAGACACTGTGAACTCATATATCAACTTCTGTGAGGAGGACATTCTCCCATCGCGCACCAGGGTGAGAGATATTCTAATGACAAGCCCTGGTTCACAGCTAAGCTCAGACGGATCAGGAAGGAGAAGGAAGCAGCGTTGAAAAGTGGAGACAGGGACTGCTACAGAGAGGTCAAATATCGGTTTAACAGAGAGCTGAGGAGAGCTAAATCTGTGTATTCTGAGAAACTCCAGCAGCAGTTCACTGCTAATGACTCGGCTTCTGTGTGGAGAGGACTGAGGCAAATCACCAACTATCGGCCTCAGGCTTCTAAAGGTCAGGATGACAAAGCCCTTTGTCAAAAACTGTCCCAACATTACGCCCGTTTTGACACCTCGTCAGCTGTGTCCAACTCACCCACTCCACCCAGCTCCACTGCCTCCTCAGCCCCTAATTCATCAAAAGCGGTCCCCCCCTCCTCCTCCTCCTCCTCCCCCCCTCCCCTTGTCATCAGTGAGCAGGACGTGCACAGACAGTTCTCCAGACTGAACCCGCGCAAGGCCCCCGGGCCGGACGGTGTGCCTCCCTCCACCCTGAGACACTGTGCGAAAGAGCTGGCTCCTGTCTTCACAGACATTTTTAACACCTCCCTTAAGCAATGTCACGTGCCGACCTGCCTCAAATCCTCCACCATCATCCCTGTCCCCAAGAAGCCACGGATTACTGGACTTAACGACTACAGACCTGTAGCGCTCACCTCTGTAGTCATGAAGTCCTTTGAGCGCCTGGTCCTGTCTCACCTCAAGTCCATCACCTCACCCCTCCTAGACCCGCTGCAGTTTGCCTACCGTGCTAACAGGTCTGTGGACGATGCAGTCAACCTGGCCCTCCACTCCATCCTGCAGCACCTGGACTCCCCGGGAACCTACGCCAGGATTCTGTTTGTGGACTTCAGCTCCGCATTCAACACCATCCGCCCCGATCTGCTCCAGGACAAGCTGTCCCTGCTCAACGTGCCTGATTCCCTCTGCAGGTGGATCACCGACTTCCTGACGGACCGGAGACAGCATGTGCGGCTGGGGAAGTCTGTCTCAGACTCTGTTAGCATCAGCATTGGATCACCCCAGGGCTGTGTACTTTCCCCCCTACTCTTCTCCCTTTACACCAACTCCTGCACCTCCTCCCACCAGTCTGTTAAGCTGATTAAGTTTGCGGACGACACCACCATCATCGGGCTCATCTCCAACGGCGACGAGTCCGCCTACAGGGAAGAGGTGGCCCAGCTGGTGTCCTGGTGCAGCCACAACAACCTGCAGCTGAATGCTCTGAAGACAGCGGAGATGATTGTGGACTTCAGGAAAGTCACAACCCCCCTGCCCCCCCTCACCATCACAGGCTCTCCCATCACCATTGCAGATTCCTTCCGCTTCTTGGGCACCACCATCACCCGAGACCTCAAATGGGAGCCAACCATCAGCTCCCTCATCAAAAAGGCCCAGCAGAGGATGTTCTTTCTGTGGCAGCTGAGGAAGCTCAAGCTACCCACCAAGATGTTAGTACAGTTCTACACGGCCATCATCGAGTCCATCCTCACCTCCTCCATAACTGTGTGGTATGCAGGAGCCACTGCCAGGGACAGACTAAGGCTGCAGCGCGTCGTGCGCACTGCTGAGAAGGTGATAGGCTGCGAGCTCCCATCTCTCCAGGACCTGTACATCTCCAGGACCCGGAGGCGTGCTGGCCGGATCATAGCCGATCCTTCACATCCTGGTCACGTACTGTTTGCCCCCCTCCCCTCAGGTAGAAGACTTCGGTCCATTCGGACTAAAACCTCCCGGCACATGAACAGCTTTTTCCCCTCTGCCATCAGACTGCTGAACATTAAGTGACTTTTTGACTCTCGTGCACTATGTACAGCAGCTCAACCAGACTCACGTCATTCATCACTGTTTTTCTGTTGCATTATCGACTGCACTATGTGGTACTTCACATTATCTGCTACTTGCTAATTTTTTAAAACTGCCTTGACTAGTACTACTCATTATTACTAGTATTATTATTATTATTATTATTATTATTACTTATTATTACTTATTTTTCTACACTTATTGCATGTTTTTAGTCCTTTAGTTTTTTAATTTATCCCTTTTTCTCATCATGTTTTTAATGTTGCAGCATGGCACCGAGACAAATTCCTAGTTTGTGTACTACATGAACAATGGCAATAAATCTGATTCTGATTCTGATTCTGAGGTGTTTTCACTTGTCAGCAATCAGTCAAAGAAATTCAGTGGAATCTGCTGTTGAAGACATTGGTTCCAGGTAAAGCTTGCACGGTCTTGGCCCTCCATGGCACATGATTGGACACCCCTGCCCTAATCCATTATTAGGAAATCCAGATGCTAATATGGCCCAGAATTCCTCCATATACTGGTACTATCAATAAACTGTGCAGTGTCTTCTACACTGCCACATCTAACAATACAGTCTTCAGTAAATAAAATAATTGTTTTTGGTTACTTTTTCTTAAAAATGATCCATTATTTTCTACGTCATGGATAAATGGTTTGTACTGTTGACTCTTCCCACTGGTGTCTTAACAGACAAAATAGAAAATCATGATGCAAACACATGTCACTAAATTGCTTATTACAATCAGCAGCAAATTTCAGATTATTTAGAATGTGCAAAATTCAAACTCTAAACTGTAAAAAAACCTAACTGAGAATGGGTCACACATGCCAGCCACGCTGCCTCACTGAGAAGCGACTGGATGTGCCGCTCACACTGGTCCCGGTTCACCAGATTTTCAGCCTGTATCTCTGTAAATAGTGACACAAGGTCCGATTTGGGTGGATTGTTTTCCTCTTGGCGTAGATGAAAGACAGAAATGGGTGGTGGTTAATCAAAGCAAGTTTAAAACATATTTGGGAAATACACTTGTTGCTAAAAGCCAGTGGTGGAATGTGACAAAAAAGTACTTTGTTGTTGTATTTAACCACAATTTTCATGTAGCTCTGCTTCAGTAAAGTAGATTTTCCAAGGGCTGGGTTACGTTTAAAACCATTTTTTACTGTGGCCTCAACAATCAGAATGAGTTAATGTCACGATCTGAGCACGGGGCGATCCCGCCGTACTCTGTCTCTTTGCCTTTTTTCTATATTTGTATGGGATTGTATTTTTGAGTTCTCATTCCTGTTATTTTACCTTTGGTTGATTTTCTCACATTCTGTATTGTTTTTTAGTATGATTTATTTTCCTGTTTGTGTTCATTGTTGGTTTGTTATTTACATATTTGGATTTACTTGTTTTTATTTGCCATATTACATTCGTATGCTGTGTTTTTTCTCTCTCTCTCCTTCTTTGGGGCTGCAGATGTCGGTGGCACTTCTGGGTTTTTTGCTCTGTTGTGGGCGGCGCCCCTGTCAGCTGTCAGTCCCGTCTTCTCCCTCTCACTACTCCCAGCTGATTTCTGTTGTAATCATTGTCACCTCTTGCCCGCTCATGTGATTCGCACCTGCCGCCACTAGTTATAATTTGTTTTAGGCTTTATTTAAGGACTGTTATTTTCTTCTTTCTTTGCCGGAGTCTCTCCTACTAGTCTTCACTGGAATCCTGACCCTGCTCTTGTGTGCCTTACTTGTAAGTTTGTTTTTCTGTGATCTGTTTGGATTTTCTGTTTGTGCATTGTTTGGAATTTGTGTTTTGATTTTCAATAAATACCACTAACTGCAGTTCAGCGTCTGGGACTCTCCTCTCTGCCATTTGGGCAATTCATGACAGAAGACTCCAGTCAGTTGGAGACCCAGCTGCTGCAGTTTGTGGGTATTTTTTTCACTCACCTGTGGTTTGGCTGTTGGGCAGTGGGACCCAGCCAATTTGAAAACTCCAGCGGCAGCGAGGGTTTGCTGTTTTCTCTTACTTCTCCCCAGTTCTGTTTCTCACCAGGGGTCTCACCATGTCAGCTACTCAAGGAAGTCCAATTCTTGGTCTGAGTGAAATTGAACGGTGGGCTGTGAGTATTGTGGAAGATATCCTCACTCAGGCTCGTACCTCCCGTACCCCGAGGCAGCCAGAGAGTGTCTGAAGGGCGCGGCGCAGGTACTCGAGATATGCCCCAGCCTGTGGGACCACCCAGAGCTCGCTGACCTACTCCTCTCCATAGTCACCACACTACCTACAAGTCACGGGCTGGGGGAAACCACTCCAATGTCCGTCCTTCGCCGACGAAGACCAAGCGTCCGTGTACACAAAAGCCTTCAACCTCTTGCTGCTCTCTGGCGGCAGCACCGCCTCCTCCTCCCAAACACTGGCCTGCACGATCGGCTGAGGAGCTGGAGGAGCACAGGCAGGTCATATTAGCGGAGACAGAGCTTCTACTGGAATATAAACCATGGCTCCTCCTGGCTCTCACCCAGGAGCTGGAGGAGGTTTCACTGGTTCTTCTTCCATCTCACAATGAGCCGACGTCTCCGCCTCCCACTACTTGCTGCCGCCGCCCAGGGAAATCTCGCTGGAGGAACGCCTCCACCTCTCAGGCAGCAGTTTCTCCTGCATCAAGCCAGACAATCCCCACAGCAGCTTCTTCGCCGGCCGTCAGCCTCCTCCTTCCCCATGGCTGCTGCGACTCCCATCTCCTCGACATGTCCTCCTGCTGTTGAGGGTCTGGCAGCTTCTTCCCCGGCTCCGCCTGTCACCGTTTCTGCAGGGGAGGCTCATCCATGTTCCTCTGAAGGGTCCATGGCCGCTGAAGTCACGGAGAGGGCTGATTCCCAACCAGCTGCAGCAGAAGACATCACACCCTGGGAGTTCAGGCAAGTGGTTTTTCACTCTCACTCAATTAAGCATAAATTATCTTGCCTGATTCCTGGTGGTGAGGCTCAGATTAGGCAGTCTTCTGAGTCCTCACCATCTGCTGCAGCTACAGACTGTTCACCTGCTCTCTCTGTGTCTCCTCCTTTTCCCCTTGAGTGTCCGCCGACCCCAGGACTGAGCTGCCAGGCGATGGAGGAGCCTGCGGTCCTGGAAAACCTGGTTCCAGCCCCACAGCCATGGCTTGGACGGAGGGAGAGCGCTGTTACCGAGCTGGAGCCTGCGCCGACAATGGAGTGTCCCCTGGCTTCAGCAGTACAAGATCCAGTGCCAGCAGGGAGCCAACCTTCTGTCGCCATGCCAGGCCAGCCACGTGTGTGGATCATGTTGCTGGGGGGGGGGGGATCCGGCACTGCACCTGCCACCATGCCTGCTGCAGGGGTCGCTGCAGTAGAGCCCTCCACTGGGCCGGGCCCAAGATGTCGTCGCTTGGATCGACGGAGTCCTGAACGGCGGTGGAGTCTGAGCTCAGGCAAGTGCCCTTCTTTGTTTTCACCATCTCCATGTTGGAGAGATCTTGCCTGGCTCTTGGTGGGGAGAGTCAAGTGCAGCTGTCCGCTGCACCTGAGCTCACCTCGCTGGGCTCCACTGCCGCCGGTGACCCTGATCCTGTTTCTCTGCCTCTCCTGTCTGAGCTTTTCCCCAGGGTCACCGAGGATTGTCCAGCTTTGCCAGAGGCCTCCGTGGGTGCTGCTTCCCCATCACCTGAGGTTGGCGCGGGTAGTCCGTCCCAGCCCGGAATCTCTGTGGGTGCTGCTCCCCCTCCAGATGATGTTTTTGCAGGTGCTCCATTCTAGCCCGGGGCCTCCGAGGATGCTGCTTCCCCATCAGTTGAGGTCATCATGGGTGCTCCGTCCAAGCCTGGGGCCTCCGTGAGTGCAGCTCTTCCTCATTCCGGGCCCACCGTGGGTGCAGCTTTGCCCCAGTCCGGGTCCACCGTGGGTGCTGCTTCGCGCTGGCCCGGAGCCACCGCGGGTGCTGCTTTGCTCCGGCCCGGAGCCACCGTGGGTGCTGCTTCGCTCCAGTCCAGAGCCACCACGAGTACTGCTTTGCTCCAGCCCGGAGCCACTGCGGATGCTGCTTCGCTCCAGTCCGAAGCCACCATGGGTGCTACTATGCCCCGGTCCGGGGACACCGAGAGTGTTACAGGTCTGTTCGAGGCTGTCGTGGTCCCCTGTTCTCTGCCCGAGGCTGTCGTGGTTCCCTCTCTTCTGCCCAAGGCCGTCGGGGGTTCCTCTATTCCTCCATCTTCCTCACTACTGGTTGTCCCTGTTGGGCAGCCACCCCCTGGACTACCTTTTCTGGTTAGGTGGTTAAAGAACTCTGGCCGACCACCTGACAGACTGTGCCGTTGGGTTGGGTGGCCCACATTACACCTGACCACCTGACCACCACCTGACTCTTACCATCACGTCATCTGCCAGGTCTGGGAGTTTAGCCGGCCACCTGAACTGTCTAGTTCTTTGGTCCAGGTGGCCTAAGTGCCTGGTCCTGCGTGGGTGTGGGTCCTGAGTGGATTTTTTTGTTTCCTCTTAGTTTGGGTTTTGCTGGGGTGTGAGTTCTGAGAGTTTTTCTTATTTTCCCTGGGTTGTTTCGGTCCCTCCGTGCCTGGGTTCCGTGCCAGGATTTACTTGTTTTATTTGCCATATTATATTCATATCTTGTTGTGGTTTTTTTTCTCTCTCCCCCCTTCTTCAGGGCTGCAGCTGTCGGTGGCACTTCTGGGATTTTTGCTCTGTTGTGGGCGGTGCCCCTATCAGCTGTCAGTCCCGTTTTCGCCCCTCTCACTACTCCCAGCTGATTTCTGTTGTAATCCTTGTCACCTCTTGCCCGCTCATGTGATCCGCACCTGCCGTCACTTGTTATAATTTGTTTTTGGCCTTATTTAAGGACTGTTATTTTCTTCTTTCTTTTCCGGAGTCTCTCCTACAAGTCTCCACCAGAACCCTGCCCCTGTTCTGGTGTGCCTTACTCGTATGTTTGTTTTTCTGTGATCAGTTTGGATTTTCTGCTTGTGCACCATTTGGACTTTGTGTTTTGGTTTTCAATAAATACCACAAACTGCAGTTCAGCATCTGGGACTCTCCTCTCTGCCGTTCCGGCAATTCATGACAGTTAATACATTCAGTTGAATGGAATCTATTACTTTAACTGAAGGTGTGCATCCCGGAGCATAGAGTCGCTCAGTCAAAATATGTAATTTTTATCAATTAAAAGTTTAGCCACCACTTTGTCATGGCTGTGTCTCTTCTTGCCCTGGCTCCAAGTGTGGGTGGTGTTTTGTACTTGTATTGCTAAAATATACAGTGGGGCAAAAAAGTATTTAGTCAGCCACCAATTGTGCAAGTTCTCCCACTTAAAAGATGAGAGAGGTCTCCAATTTTTATCATAGGTATACCTCAACTATGAGAGACAAAATGAGAAAAAAAAAAATCCAGAAAATCACATTGAAGGATTTTTAATGAATTAATTGGTAAATTCCTCGGTAAAATAAGTATTTGATCACCTACAAACAAGCAAGATTTCTGGCTCTCACAGACCTGTAACTTCTTCTTTAAGAGGCTCCTCTGTCCTCCACTCATTACCTGTATTAATGGCACCTGTTTGAACTCCTTATCAGTATAAAAGACACCTGTCCACAACCTCAAACAGTCAGACTCCAAACTCCACTATGGCCAAGACCAAAGAGCTGTCAAAGGACACCAGAAACAAAATTGTAGACCTGCACCAGGCTGGGAAGACTGAATCTGCAATAGGTAAGCAGCTTGGTGTGAAAAAATCAACTGTGGGAGCAATTATTAGAAAATGGAAGACATACAAGACCACTGATAATCTCCCTCGATCTGGGGCTCCACGCAAGATCTCACCTTGTGGGGTCAAAATGATCACGAGAACGGTGAGCAAAAATCCCAGAACCACACGGGGGGACCTAGTGAATGACCTGCAGAGAGCTGGGACCAAAGTAACAAAGGCTACCATCAGTAACACACTACGCCGCCAGGGACTCAAATCCTGCAGTGCCAGATGTGTCCCCCTGCTTAAGCCAGTACATGTCCAGGCCCGTCTGAAGTTTGCTAGAGAGCATTTGGATGATCCAGAAGAGGACTGGGAGAATGTCATATGGTCAGATGAAACCAAAATAGAACTCTTTGGTAAAAACTCAACTTGTCGTGTTTGGAGGAGAAAGAATGCATACCTACTGTGAAGCATGGGGGTGGAAACATCATGCTTTGGGGCTGTTTTTCTGCAAAGGGACCAGGACGACTGATCCGTGTAAAGGCAAGAATGAATGGGGCCATGTATTGTGAGATTTTGAGTGAAAACTTCCTTCCCTCAGCAAGGGCATTGAAGTTGAAACGTGGCTGGGTCTTTCAGCATGACAATGATCCCAAACACACTGCCCGGGCAACGAAGGAGTGGCTTCGTAAGAAGCATTTCAAGGTCCTGGAGTGGCCTAGCCAGTCTCCAGATCTCAACCCCATAGAAAATCTTTGGCGGGAGTTGAAAGTCTGTGTTGCCCAGCGACAGCCCCAAAACATCACTGCTCTAGAGGAGATCTACATGGAGGAATGGGCCAAAATACCAGCAACAGTGTGTGAAAACCTTGTGAAGACTTACAGAAAACGTTTGACCTCTGTCATTGCCAGCAAAGGGTATATAACAAAGTATTGAGATGAACTTTTGTTATTGACCAAATACTTATTTTACCGAGGAATTTACCAGTTAATTCATTAAAATCCTTCAGTGTGATTTTCTGGATTTTTTTTTCTCATTGTGTCTCTCATAGTTGAGGTATACCTATGATGAAAATTGGAGACCTCATCTTTTAAGCGGGAGAACTTGCACAATTGGTGGCAGACTAAATACTTTTTTGCCCCACTGTAAAAGGATGCACTACAATGGGTCTCAAATATTTAATGAGTTTATTGACCATAGACTATAAACTACACATATAAACTAAATTATGATGGTGACTGAACAACTCCCATTCCTTAAAGTGCAAGATACACTATTATGAAAATAATTCATGAAGGATCACACAAGTGATCTGACAAAAAATAAACAAGCAGTTCTTAAACAGTGGCTAATATTGGATGTTCCATTCTTTTTCAATTATTCTGTAATTAATATTCACACAATCAAATAAATCTCAGTTCAGCCCCTTTCATATTTGTCAAAGTACATGTGTGTTTGCCTACATATAGGCTACACCTCTGTATTCCACTTTCAAACACAGCCTACATTTGGGCCTGTAAAGCTTGACTGGACTACCCGTTTCAGACAGGACTACCTGCTTTCTACAGGCATGCACTAGTTATACTTCAAGTACATTCAAAAGTGAGTTCTGTAATATTTTTACTTAACTGGAAATTGTGCTACTTTGGTTTTGGCACTTTATCTGTACTTTAACTTAAAAAGCAAAGGATTTGAGTACTTTCTCCACCACTGCTAAAAAGAACACTCTGTGTGCAACTTGTTTCTTACCAGTCATCACACATCGTGCTAAACGTTGCCAGTGTCAAAGCAGATGCTGAAGCAGACTCTAGAACGAAAATACACATAACTTAAGTACATGCACAGCACAAAAGTGCAACATAAGGGATAAGGGCCTGCACTTATATAGCACTTTTCTAGTCTCAAAGACCACTCAAAGTGCTTCACTAGTACTAATCCTCTATTCTAAGGGCCTATATATACGAGCTGACCGAACACCAGAGAGTGGCAAAACTAGGGGCGGTGGAGTGATAATGTATGTTAACAACAACTGGTGTAGACCGGGACATATCACTGTTAAACAACGACACTGCAGCAAAGACATTGAGTTGCTAGCTGTTAGCATGAGGCCTACATATCTCCCGAGAGAACACTCACACGTGATCTGCATTGTTGTTTATGCAAATCCGACGGCGAACGCTGGGACAGCGCGTGACGTCATCCATTCAGTAACCAGCAGGCTGCAGACAGAACACCCAGATGCTCTTCTCCTCATCTCAGGCGATTTCAACCACGTTTCACTGTCTCCCATTCTGCCCACTTTCACCCAGTATGTCACATGCCACACTAGAGACAATAAAACACTGGATTTGTTCTACGCAAACACTAAGGAGGCGTACACCTCATCACAACTCCCCCCACTTGGGAGATCGGATCACAACTTGGTTCATCTCCGACCGGTGTACAAACCCCTAGTGCACAGACAACCTCCGGCCATGCACACTGTGGAGTTATGGTCTGAGGAGACAATGGACACTCTAAAGGACTGTTTTGAAGCCACTGCCTGGAAGCAGCTCTGCGATCCACATGGTGAGGACATCGATGGCCTCATTCACACCTTCACGGGCTACCTCAGCTTCTGTGTGGACAAATCCGTTCCCACCAAGACCATACGGCGTCACTCAAACAACAAACCCTGGATCAACCCTGAGATAAAAACACTTCTGAGAGAGAAGAAGAGGATCTTCAGGTCGGGGAACAGGGAGATGCTGAAGTCCGTACAGAGGGAGCTGAGGAGAAAGATCAGAGAAGGCAAGGACAGCTTCAGGAAGAAGATGGAGGACAAGCTGCAACAGAGCGACATCAGCGGGGTCTGGAGAAACCTCAAAACCATCTCGGGGCTCCAGAATACCTCCCCCCAGGCCACGGGGGGCAGGGAGTGGGCGAACAACCTGAATCTGTTTTTCAATAGATTTGACCAACCGCCCTCCCCCCTGTCTGCACAACAACCACTGCTGCCTCTAAGAAATCAAGTCCTGCTACCCACTCCCCACTCCACCGACACCCCCCCCACTCCCAACACACAGCCCCCCATCCTGACCCTGACCAAGACCCAGGTGAGGACGGAGCTGAGGAAGATCAAGGCGAGGAAGGCGTCGGGACCGGACGGCATCAGCGCAAAGCTCCTCAAGTCCTGTGCAGACCAGCTGTGTGGGATTGTGACGTATATCTTCAACATGAGCCTGAAACTGGGGAGGGTACCACAGCTGTGGAAAACATCTTGTGTGGTACCTGTACCAAAAACTTCCCACCCCAAAGACCTGAACAGCTTCAGACCGGTGGCCTTGACGTCCCACTTAATGAAGACCCTGGAGAGACTGCTCCTTGCTCATCTCCGCCCCCTGGTGGAACCAGCGATGGATCCACTCCAGTTCGCCTACCAGCATGGCATTGGGGTGGAGGATGCGGTGATCTTCCTCCTTCACCGTTCTCTGTCCCACCTGGAGAAGCCCGGGAATATGGTGAGGATCATGTTCTTTGACTTCTCCAGTGCTTTCAACACCATCCAACCGATGATCCTGAAGGACAAGCTGCTGCGCGCAGGGGTGGACCAGCACCTGTCATCATGGATCCTGGACTACCTCACGAACCGGCCTCAGTTTGTGAGAACCCGGGACTGTGTTTCCGACACGATCATCAGTAGCACGGGGGCCCCCCAGGGAACGGTGCTGGCTCCCTTCCTGTTCACTCTTTATACTGCGGACTTCTCACACAACACAACACATTGCCATCTACAGAAGTTCTCTGATGACTCTGCGATCGTTGGTCTCATCTCCAGCGGAGATGAAGCTGAGTACAGAGGGCTTATCCAGGACTTTGTGGACTGGTGCCATCGGAACTGCCTCCAGATCAACGCGAGGAAAACTAAGGGGCTGGTGGTGGACTGCCGCAGGCATGGGCAGCCCCTCACAGCACCAGTAAATATACAGGGAACAGACATCGAGATGGTGACATCCTACAAGTACCTGGGTATTCATCTGAACAATAAACTAGACTGGTCACACAATACTGACGCACTCTACAAGAAGGGACAGCGCAGGCTGTTCCTGCTGAGGAGACTCAGGTCTTTTGGTGTACAAGGGGCGCTGCTGAAGTCATTCTATGACACGGTGGTGGCATCAGCCATCACTTTTGGAGTGGTCTGCTGGGGCAGTGGCATTACTGCAGCCGATAGGAAGAGACTGAACAAACTGATTAAGAAAGCTAGCTCTGTCCTGGGGCAACGCCTTGATCCGATGGAGGAGATAGGAGAGAGAAGGACGGTGGCTAAACTGTCATCTCTGCTGGAGTCCGAGTTCCACCCTATGCAGGACATACTGGATGCACTGAGGAGCTCATTTAGCAGCAGACTACATCATCCCAGGTGCACAACCGAGAGGTTTCGTAGGTCCTTCCTACCAACGGCTGTCAGACTGTACAACCTAAGCAGGGCTGCTCGCAGAGATAGCAAAAAGACGTAACAAACTAATAGTTTTTTTTGAATGCAAAAGATGCAATAGACTTACACAATGGTCCTCTCCGGCATACAACTAGGAACATACCGGCCGCTATGGAGGGTGAGAATATGTATGGGCACATAATCATACCATGTAGGATAACTAAATAGACGGTTATGCTGTTTCATCCCACCTAGCAACAATGCTCTGCACTGTGTGTGTTTATATATTTACATATTTATTCCATCTAGCTACAATGCTCTGCACTAGGTGTGTTTATATTTATATATCTATATATTTATTCCATCTAGCTACAATGCTCAGCACTGGGTGTGTTTATATTTATATATCTATATATTTATTCCATCTAACTACAATGCTCCGCACTGTGTTTTTATATATCTACATATTATTCCATCTAGCTACATTGCTCCGCACTGTGTGTGTTTATATACTTGCATATTTATTCCACCTAGCTGCAATGCTCCGTACTGTGGGTGTTTATATATTTACATATTTATTCCATCTAGCTACAATGCTCTGCACTGTGTGTTCATATATTCATATATTTATTCCATCCAGCTACAATGCTCTGCACTGTGTGTCTGTGTGTGTATATATATATTTTATAGTAATATGTACATATGTATATTAGCTGCTCTTGCTTGCTTGTTTTTTTTTTTTTCTTGCCTTCTGATTGTTGCTCTGAGTGTTGCTATCCCTGTGCTGTTGCAATCCTGGAATTTCCCCGTTGTGGGACTAATAAAGGCTTATCTTATCTTATCTTATAGGAGACTGTTACCTAGGGACAATTTAGAACAACCAATTAACCTAACATGCATGTCTTTGGATTGTGGGAGGAAACCGGAGCCCCCAGAGTAAACCCACGCAGCACAGGGAGAACATGCAAACTCCACACAGAAAGGTTCTTACCTCTGCCAGCATGGGGATTCGAACCTGGAACCTTTTAGCTGTTAGGCAACAGTGCTAACCACTGCACCACCGTGCTGCCCCATGTAAAAAAAACACCTTTTTAACCAGGATTAACACTAGCTTATTTCATCAGATGTTGTCGACACAAGTGCAAAATACAAGCAGAGCACGGGGTTAGCATTGATGGCTAACTAGCTAGCTCATTGTCTGCATACAGGAGACGACGTTGTTGTTTGTTCAAAGTGAGTTTTCCACCACTGGGATAAATACCATAAAAGATGCATAATATCACATCATATCACAACACTCATCATCCTCTATATCCTCTGATATCACGGTTTTCAACTGCCGTGGCCTGGTCCTCCCGTTATTTGCCTGTCAGTGGCCGTAAATTCATTTCAGGTGGCTCTGTCTAGATCCCTCTGGATTTTCTCATCAGCCAAAAGGCACAGAAAAGTCTGTTGGACCACGGTGTTGATTAGAAGCCATTTCTAACACTGTTGTTTATACTGACGCTTGCTTGCTTGCTCGCTCGCTGACGAATCGTTGCAAATGGCAGCTGGAGATTCGCTCTCATGACATTACGCCCTGACCAATCAGTGGCCTGCAGTCTGTTGACGTGACATTTTCAGCTCGACTCAGCTCGCTTGGAACCCCAGTCTGATGGATCCGGAAATAGTACTGGCTAGAAGGGGTAGGTACTAATGGAAAAGCCTACAAAGTGCGCCGAGTCGAGGCGAGTAGGGCTCTATAGGTACTAGTGGAAAAGGGGCTTTTGTGACTAGAAAAAAGTGTTACAATATAAGTACAAGTCCTTATCCTTACATGTTTTCTTCTCAAATGTACTCAAGTAAAAATAAAAAAGTTACTAGAGTAGTAAATGTACTTCAGTAAGTGCAACTATTGGTAGTTTGCTACCCACCTCTGGAGACCAGCCTTACCTCTGATTTTCTCCAGAGCCCCTCCTTGGAAGGAACCCTTCAGCCTGAGCGTTGGCTCCCTTCAGTCCAGTCCCCCCATTTTTTCTAACACATTACTGTCACACACACTAATGCACGCACAAGCACACGCACGCACGCACACACGCGCGCGCACATTCACAGAGAGCCAGACGCTTTTGCAAACAGACCGCCTGCCGCCGCAGCTCCACTTTGCAGAGACGCAGGAGGAACTGTCGGATGTTACTTGAGGCATTTTTTTTTTTTTTTTGGTTAAAGTTTTGTGGAGTGGAGAAAATAAACTGTCATTTCTCTTCAGGAGTTCCCTTTCTCTTCAGTGCCATATAAGGTGACAACTTTGTGGGATTTTTTTTCCTCCTGCTGTCGGACCTTAAAACTGCATATAAAGTGCAAATCAAATTTCCGGAGCGTGCACCTTGATCAAAATCGGCATCTGATGAGCAAAAATGAATAACAGCGTGAAATGATTGACTCCTCCGGACCTAAAAGGATTTCAAGGTATGCGCTCATGAACCGTGACTCACGCTTTCACAATGATCTGTTTAGCTGGGATGATTATTTCTGCCGGCGTGTTTGACTTCAGCTTCGGAGAAAGCGCTTGGCGTCATGCATTTTGATAGTTTGTGGGTATGTTAGATGGTGCAGCTTCTAATTTTACATCCATATGTGATGCTCCCTTTTGGTTGGCAACTGAGACCTGTTGCTCTTCATTTTGGGTCTAACTTGTTTCTGTAATAACCAACAGTTTGGACAAGTGTGTGCATTTAGATAAGAGTTCAATATTATTTGAGTCAGGTGCAATGTGTATAAAGGCTGTTTGGCTTTAGTTTGAGTAAAATGAGAGAGAGAGGTAGATAGATAGATAGAGAGAGATTTGCTCTCTTTATCAAATTTTGCTATGCTTTTAGGCTTAATCCTTTAGTTGTTTAACTGTTATTTACTTCTGTGTTTAAATAATAAGTTGTGGAGAAAGGCGGCAGGTGAAACAATGAGCTGGACGACACAGTAACTTTATTCTTTCTCCAACATAATTTACAGCAAAAGAGATTTCCGGGTCTCTGTGCATTCCTCTTTTATAACTTTATTTCCATGCATCGAGACCCAGAACTTCCGACCATAACACATTGTTGTTTGAACAAAGAACTGTATGGCACATTAACATAACGCCAGCGCCACTTCCATACTCTTCTTCTCCCAATGGCCCCAATTTTACTCCTCTCCCCAGGGGGGCGCATAGTCCTTACTGTCCTGTCTGGTACCTCCCGGTGACACCTCCTCTTTCGGTATTGTTCCCTGGTTGGAGAAGTCCAACACCATGCCCCCACACAACCCCCCCCCCCGAACACCCAGAAAGGGCACTAACCCCGCCCCGTCCTTTGGGCTTGAGCTGGCACACATAGCGGCTTTAGCAGGGGGCCGCCGATCCAGTCGAACTGCCCTGCTGGCAGGGTGAACAGGAGGGCACGTCAGTCTGTGGAGAGAAAAAGGGATAGAGAGAAAACACATCAGCTTTGCGCGCTCAGGTCTCTGCCGAGGGATCACCAACTTGCGGAGCCACCAACGGTGGGCATCCGTGCCAGGGAGCTTGGGCCAACACCACCTGCTCATCTGCCAACAAAAAAGCAGACTTCAGCGGTCGATGCAGATGGTCTCTTTACGTCCCCCCAAGTTTAACACAAAATGCTTTGCCCCAGGTTCCAACACCCTGAACAGTTCGTCATATGGTGGGCCAGTGGCATCCGGTGCGCATCGTGCCTGACAAAAACAAAACTGGCGTTCTGCCAGCTTTTTGGGACAAATGTGCGGGGAAAACAATGGTGGGCCGGGCCCGGTATGCTCACAGCCTCCGTACTGTGTAAAAATTGCATGGGTGGATCAGCCTCAGGCGCGGGGTTTTCCGGTAAAAACTCTCTGGGGATCCGCAGCAGCAGAGAAAAAAACAAGTTCTGCTGGGGAGGCTGCCAAATCCTCCTTAGGTGCGGAGTGCAACCCTAAAAAAAACCCAGGGCAGGCGGTCAACCCAATTTCAATTCAATTCAATTCAATTCAACTTTATTTATATAGCACCATTTCACAACAACAGTTATCTCATAGCACTATCAACTGTAGGGGGGAACCCCCACAGTTTCAGACAGACCCCAGCAATCAGGCGATCCCCTGTGAGCAAGCACTTGGCGACGGTGGAGAGGAAAAACTCCCTTTTAACAGGAAGAAACCTCCAGCAGAACCAGGCTCAGGGAGGGGCAGTCATCTGCTGCGACTGGCTGGGGGGTGAGGGGATAGAAAAGAAGAAAAGAACAGACATGTAGAGAGCAAACAGCACGATGGGGACTCAATCTATGGGAGAGAACAAACAAATGTTAATGACCAGTAAAAAAAAATATTTCATTGAGAGTGAGGAAAGGAGTGAGGCCCAGTGCATTACTGGAGGTCCCCCGGCTGACTAAACCTATTAGCAGCATAACTAAGGGAGGGTTCAGAAACACATGATCCCTCCCTAATTGTAGGCTATATCAAAAAGGTAGGTTTTAGCCCTATTCTTAAAAACAGATCGAGTCTGACTCCCGAATCCAGATTGGCAGCTGATTCCATAGGAGAGGAGCTTGATAACTGAAGGCTCTGCCTCCCATTGTACTTTTGGAGATTCTAGGTATTACAAGTAATCCTGCATTTTGGGAGCGTAGTGCTCTGTTAGGATAATACGGTAGTATCAGATCTTTTAAATAAAAAGGAGCCTAATTGTTTAGAGCTTTGTAAGTAAGAAGAAGGATTTTAAACTTAATTCTAAACTCTATGGGAAGCCAATGAAGGGAGGCCAGAACCGGAGAGATATGATCTCTCTTTCTAGTACCTGTTAAAACTCTTGCTGCAGCATTTTGGATCAGCTGAAGACTTTTTAAAGATGTTTTAGGACAGCCTGATAATAAAGAATTACAATAATCTAATCTCGAGCTAACAAAAGCGTGGATCAGCTTCTCAGCATCACTCTGAGACAAGATGCTCCTAATCTTGGCAATATTACGCAAATGATAGAAGGCAGTCTTAGAAACAAATTTAATATGTGAATTGAAGGACAAATCCTGATCAAAAATAACTCCAAGGTTCCTCACAGAGCTATTAAGAGAAAGAGTAACTGCATCCAAACTGAAAGTTTGATTTGGAAAGGAATTTCTAAGGTTTTTTGGACCAACAAGAATGACTTCAGTCTTATCTGAATTTAATAGCAGGAAATTACAAGTCATCCAAGCTTTGATTTCCTTAAGACAGGCTTCTAACTTGGCTAATTGATTACTATCATCTGGCTTCACTGACAGGTATAATTGTGTATCATCTGCATAACAATGAAAATGTATACAGTGCTTTCTAATAATGTTATCTAACGGAAGCATATATAAAGTAAAAAGAGTAGGGCCTAGCACAGATCCCTGTGGAACTCCATGACTAAGCTTTGAGTTGAAAGAAAACTCATTATTTCCATGAACAAACTGGAACCTATCAGATAAATAAGATCTAAACCACTGCAACAAAGTTCCATTAAGTCCAACATAGTGTTCTAATCTATCAAGTAGAATATTATGATCGATAGTATCAAAAGCTGCACTAAGGTCTAAAAGGACAAGTACAGAAACTAGTCCATTATCAGATGCAATGAGGAGGTCGTTAGTGACCTTCGCTAAGGCTGTTTCAGTACTATGATGGATTCTAAACCCAGATTGAAACTCTTCAAGTAAACCATTTCCCTGCAGGTGGTCAAATAATTGCGTAGCAACAACTCTTTCTAAGATTTTTGAAATGAAAGGGAGATTAGAGATTGGTCTATAGTTAGCTAAAGCTCCTGGATCTAGCGTTGGCTTTTTGAGTAAGGGTTTAATTATAGCCGTTTTAAAAGCCTGCGGTACATGGCCTAAAGTTAATGAAGAATTGATTATATGAAGAATAAAGCTACCAATAAGTGGGAAGACTTCTTTAAATAACCTGGTAGGAATAGGGTCTAAAAGACAAGTTGAAGGTTTGGATGAGGAAACTATTTTGTCTAACTCACAAAGGTCGATTGGAGTAAACTCATCAAGACAGACATCAATAGAAGGAGTTGTAGTAGTTACTGTATTTAAGTTAACTGTGGGAAGAATCTGATTGATTTTATCTCTGATGGATGAAATTTTATTATTGAAAAAGTTCATAAAGTCCTGACTAGTAAGCTCTAAGGGAATGCTAGGCTTGACAGAGTCCTGACTCTTTGTCAACCTGGCTACAGTACTGACAAGAAACCTGGGATTATTCTTGTTCTCTTCTATTAATGCAGAGTAATAACTCGTTCTAGCTTTTCTAAGAGATTTTTTATAAATTAAAAGATGATTTCTCCAAGCTAAATAGATTTCATCTAAATTAGTAGAGCACCATTTTCTTTCTAATTGATGAGTCTTCTGTTTTAAGCTACGAGTGTCTGTGTTGAACCAAGGAGTTAGAAATCTCTGATTAGACTTTTTCTTTTTTAAGGGGGCCACCAAGTCTAGAGCCTGATGCAGAGAAGCTGAAACACTATCCACCATGTTATCAATTACAGAAGGAGCAAGCTGTCTATAGCTTATTTCCGTTGTGTTGACACATGGCATAGAGGAAACAATCTGCATAAATTTGGAAACAGCATCATCTGAGAGGCATCTACTGTAATAATATTTTTCTTTTGGAGCCAAATAGTCAGAAATAGTAAAATCAAAGGTTAACAGACAATGGTCTGACAGTACAGGGTTATGTGGAGACACTACAAGATTTTCTATTTCTATGCCATATGTCAGAACAAGGTCCAATGTATGGTGGAGGTAATGAGTAGAATTTCCTACTTTCTGAGAAAACCCAATCGAGTCTAATATTGAATTAAAAGCCACATTAAGGCAGTCACTATCTACATCCACATGTATATTAAAGTCCTCTACTATAATTATTCTATCAGACTTCAGCACTAAATCAGCTAAGAAATCAGCAAATTCGGATAAAAATTCTGAATAGGTTGATGGGGGACGATAAACTATGGCAAATAAAATTGGGTTTAACCTAAAATTGCTAAAGTGCCCAATACTGAGGACCAGGCCCTCAAAGGAATTATAACATGTTTTTTGCTTTACATTAACTAGTAATTTGGAATGGTAAATTGTTGCTACTCCTCCTCCACGACCAGAACTTCTGGGATTTTGACAGTTTAAATAACCAGAGGGAGTTGATTCATTTAAACCAACATAATCCTCTTGTCCTAACCAAGTCTCTGTAAGGGAAATTAAATCAATCTGATGATCAATTAACAGATCATGGACTAACAGAGACTTGGGAGTTAGAGACCTAATATTTAATAAACCACATTTAATTTTTAAATTATGAGGAGGAACAGAGGCCAAATCATTCAATTTAGAGGCTTTATGTTTAATTTGAGTTTTACCAATATTTTGCTTTATCACTTTGGGATGCTTATACATTATATTTTTATTTACTTTGGAGGGAGCAGACAATGATTCTCTGATGGGGAAGACAGGGGCTAAGTTGAGGGGTGGCGGATGAAGAGGAGCTGCAGAGAGGCGTGTAAGACTGCGACTCTGCTTCCTGGTCCCAACTCTGAGTAGTCAGGGTTTTGGAAATTTGGATAAAAAAGATGCCAGATTGTTAGATAAATGAGAAGCACCATCTAAAGTGGGATGAATGCTGTCTCGTCTCATAAGACCAGGTTTTCCCCCAAAAGAGCTCCAATTATCAATGTAGCCCACGTTATTTTTAGGACACCACACAGACAGCCAGCGGTTCAAGGATGACGAGCGGCTAAACATGTCATCACTGGTCAGATTGGGGAGGGGCCCAGAGAATACTACAGTGGCAGACATCGTTTTTGCAAAGTCACACACCGATTCTACATTAAGTTTTGTGACTTCCGACTGCCGGAGACGGATGTCATTAATGCCGGCGTGAATAACAATTGTGGAATATTTACAGTTACTTTTAGCCAGCATTTTCAAATTTGACTCGATGTCGCCTGCTCTGGCCCCAGGAATGCATTTGACTATGGCCGCTGGAGTCTCCAGGTTCACGTTTCTGACTACAGAGTCGCCAATGATCAGAGTTTTTTTCCTCAGCGGGTGTGTCGCTGAGCGGGGAAAAACGATTAGAAACGTGAACAGGTTGGTGGTGAACCGGGGCTTTGCGACTAGGCTTCCTTCTCACCGTCACCCACCCAGTCTCCTCGCTGCTGAGGAGAGCCGAGGGACCGCTGACAGTGGGGCCTAAGCTAGCTAGCTCCGCTGCAGCTAATGGGCGTCCGTCAAGACTAACTGGCGCAGACGGTGTTTCAATGCAGCGGAGCCGGGATTCCAAATCAGACAACCTCGCCTCGAGCGCCTCAAAAAGACAACATTTATTACATTTACCGTTATCACTAAAAGAGGCAGAGGTGTAGCTAAACATCTGACAGAGAGAACACACCAGAGGAGGAGAGGAAAGAGAGCTAGTAGCCATAGCTAGTGGCTGGAGAGCAACCACACAGGCAAACCACACAGGCAGACAGCAAAACAAGAAGTGACGATACGTTACCACAAGGAAGTGACAATCCTTCCAATCCGCAACTGTAGTGCAGGCAAGATCAAAGAGCCAACCCAATTTGTGTCCATGAGCGAAGCTCTGAGTGCTGCTTTAAGTGACCTATGAAAACGCTCGCATAACCTGTTAGCCTGGGGGTTGTACACGGTAGTACAATGAATTTTGACCCTCAGGCTCTGGGCCATCGCGCAGCAGAGTTCTGAAATGAATTGTTGACCCCTGTCGGACGTGATGTCCGATGGAGATCCGAAACATGCAACCCAAGCCGACAAAAAAGCGTGCGCCACTTCTGCGGATGTGGTAGAAGCCAGCGGGACCACCTCAGGCCAGTGCGTGGTGCAGTTCACAATTTGTTAAGAGGTGCGTAAAACCTTGCAATGGTGGGAGGGGTCACACCAAATCCATGTGGATGTGGTCAAACCTCCTGGCTGGGATTTGGAACGGCTCCAGGGGGGGCTCTGGTGTGCTTGTGCACTTTGGCCCGCTGGCACGCCATGCAAGCTGCAGCCCACTCTTTCACGTCCTCGCGCAAGCGCAGCCAGACGAATTTCGCCCCCACTAGCTTCACTGAAGTGCACACTTCCGGATGCGAAAGGGAGTGGACCGACTTCAAAATGCGATGGCACCAAGAGCTTGGAACCACCGGGTGCGGGCAGCCGGTGGAGACGTCGCAGAGCAAGGGAGGGCACCCTTCTTGCACCACCCTGCTCTCCAGCCTTAACCCCATAGGCACAGACTGGAGTGCACAAATGTCTGCATCCCTGGCTTGCTCCGCGGCCATGGAGGGGAAATCAACTCCCATATAGACCGGGACGATTAACGTGCGCGACAGGCAATTGGCCACTACGTTGAGCTTACCGGCGATGTGTTGAATGTCAGTAGTAAACTCCGAAATTGTTGTTGCTGCCAGGCCGACCATGGTTCTGAGACCTTGGCCATTGCATACGTCAGCGGCTTATGGTCCACGAACGCAGTGAACTCGCGCCTCAGAACTGGAAATGGTGCGTCGCCAGTCGGAGAGCCAGCAGTTCTCTATCGAACGTGCTGTAGTTGCTTGCGTTCGTTGTCGCGCAAAGTGCAGCTGAAAAATGCGAGCGGCTGCCACGAACCTGAGACGCATTGCTCCACTACTGCCCCTATGGCAACGTCAGATGCGTCCGTAGTGAGCGCTATCTGTGCAGACGGGTCCAGGTGGGCTAACAATGCAGCATCCGCAAGCACTGTTTTGGCGTTAGTAAAAGCCTGGACTCGCTCGGGAGTCCAGTCATTGGCTTCCGCGGGCTTTTTTTTTAAGCGCGGCGTACAACGGCTGCATCAGCTGGGCTGCCCGGGGAAGGAAACGGTTATAAAAAATTAACCATTCCCAAAAACTCTTGTAGTGCCCTCACGGTCTGCGGACGCGGAAAGTCCGACACAACGCGCACTTTGTCTGGTAAGGGGATGGCGTCCTCCGGCGAAATGCAGTGGCCCAAAAAGTCAATCACTGGCACACCGAACTGGCACTTCACTGGGTTAACTATCAGCCCGTGCGCTTCCAGCCTCTGGAAAACTGTCCTGAGATGGGCGATATGCTTCTCCTCAGACGCGCTGGCTACCAGAATGTCATCTAAGTAGACAAAAACGAAGGGCAAGTCACAAAGCACTGCGTCCATCATCCTCTGGAAAGTCTGCGCCGCGCCTTGTAATCCGAATGGCATGTGTAAAAATTGGAAAAGGCCAAAAGGAGTTATTACCGCTGTTTTTGGAGAGTCTTCCGTGCACACCGGGACCTGGTGGTAACCACGGACCAAATCCACTTTGGAAAAAACACGCGCCCCAGCCAGGAGCACGGAAAAATCCTGGATGTGTGGAATAGGATAGCGTTCGTGTTCTGTAGCGTTGTTCAAGTGCCAGAAATCGCCGCATGGTCGCCACGACCCGTCGGCTTTAGGCACCATGTATAGCGGGCATGCCCACGGGCTGTTGGAGCTCCTGACGATGTCCAACTGCTCTAAGTTGGCAAACTCCTCTCACACACTGGCCAGTTTAGCTGCGTCCAAACGCCTAGGACACATGAAGACCAGCGGGCCTTTTGTCATTATAAAGTGCTCGACCCTGTGTTTCGTTAACGTAGTTGAAAAAGTCGGGACCGGGAGTGCTGGGAACTGTGTGAGCAAATGTTGGTACTTACCCCCTGGAGCTATAATGATAGCCAGTGTTGTCGACCCAGCTCCCCGAGCTGTGCAGGGCAGTGAGGTAAAAGAGACAGCGTTCACTAATCTTCTATTAGCAGCATCGACTAACAATCCATAGCACATAGAAAATCTGCTCCTAAAATGCTGAAACAGTGATGATACAAACAGATTGCCCCGTTCCTTCGTCTTCCGGTGTCCGTCCCGGCTACCACGAACGGCTCCTTGACTTCGCTGGAGTCCCTCATGGATGCCAGTGCCACTATCTGCACGCTGAGAGTTCTGGTCGCCAAAATGATGCGGTCCACTTCTTGCGCCAGGGCGTGGTAGTCCTTAGCAACCAGCCGCGGCGAGTTGGCCAGGATTGCCCTCGCTGTAGCTGGTAGGTTCCTGAGGAACAAGTGGGCGAACAGGAAAGATTCGTCGTCCTTTCCCTCAGCGCCAACATGCTCTCCATCAGCTCCACTGCTGATTTGTCCCCTAACTCCGAATATGTTAGGAGCCTCTCTGCCCTCTCACTGTCAGAAAGGGTATAGCACTGGAGATGCATCCTCTTGAGCGCCTCATATTTTCCTTGGGCCACCGGCTCCTGGAGCAGGCTCATCACCTGTTGCGTGGCACGCGCATCCAGTGCAGCGACCACGTAGTAATACCTGGTATCGTCCGTTGTTATCCCGTGGAGTGTGAACTGGGCTTCTACATGCAAAAACCACGCGGTCAGGTTGTGAAGCGAGAAGCCTGGGAGCTCGATTGAGACCACGCACATGGCGCTGGTGCCGTCCCTCCAGGCAGTCTCCGGGGCGGTGCTTGGCTCGCTTTCCATAACACGTCTTCGGGTCACCAGTGTGGAGAAAGGCGGCAGGCGAGACAACGAGCTGGACGACACAGTTACTTTATTCTTTCTCCAACATATTTTACAGCAAAAGAGATTTCCAGGTCTCTGTGCATTTCTCTTTTATAACTTTATTTCTATGCATTGAGACCCGGAACTTCTGACCGTAACACATTGTTGTTTGAACAAAGAACTGTATGGTACATTAACATTACATAACGCTGGCTCCGCT
The DNA here is from genome assembly GCA_020510985.1 of Pholidichthys leucotaenia. Classification (NCBI taxonomy): domain Eukaryota; kingdom Metazoa; phylum Chordata; class Actinopteri; order Cichliformes; family Pholidichthyidae; genus Pholidichthys; species Pholidichthys leucotaenia. The sequence continues at coordinate 36,577,383 of CM035843.1, read as the reverse complement.
TCCACACTCTTCTTCTCCCAGCGGCACCGGCATTTTACTCCTCTCCCCGCGAGGGGGGGGGGGATAGTCCTTACTGTCCCATCTGGTACCCCCTGGTGAGACCTCCTCTTTCGGTCCATTCTTCCCTGGGTGGAGAAGTCCAACACCATGCCCCCACAAAGTCATAATATGAACAAGGCAATACCATCTTGGTAAAAAACTGGTTATATTGCACTGTATTTTTTTATTTAGATGCCAGAGAGAGAGAGAGAGAGAGGGAGAGAGAGATTTAGAAAGAGAACATTTTGTCACAGGCAGTGGTGGTCCTGATCACTTGGCACCTTCAACAGATATACATTTGCAGCCCCCTTATAGTCATTTGCAACTATTCTTCGTGCATTTGACATTGTTGGAAATGTACATAAAAACTTTTCCCTACCCAGGTTAGTTCCAAGTTAGAGTAGCTACGTTGAAAGTCCTAAATTTGCTTTAACGTTCTTTTTTTTTAAAATTGTAATGTGATTTTGAAGAAACACCAAAAACATTACTCAAGTGCTAAAAAGTATGTGATTGCCAATCACAGCAGGACTTCAGGAAATCTATTGGCTTTGAAGAATCTCTACCCAGGTGTACTAGCTGGCAAGTGGGCACACTCACCACCACACTGAAGACAGGTGAAGTAGATGGCAAACAATCAGTGAACAGGAAGGGTAGAGGTACCCCCACTTTCCACTTATACCCTGGGAATTAACATAGCTTGTCTATAGGATGGGCTGTGCCTAGTCACAGATTACAGTGATTATTTTAGAAGCTGTCACTGCAGTGCACTCTGCCTCTTTCCATCATCTTTGATTTCCTCTTTCTCCTATTTTTGCAGCAATGCTTTCACTGTAGTTTCCCATCTTTCAAGCAAAGATGTATCGGAGTGTGTGTGAGCCAGGGGCATTGGTGGCTTTCCTGGTGCTGACACTCGGAGTGTCTAGCGGCCAGTCCTGCCCCAGGAGCTGCAACTGCTACCAGGCCAACGAAGTCCACTGTACCTTCCGATCACTGCTCAGTATACCTCCTGGCCTACCTGCACACACACGACGCATAAATCTTGGGTACGGGTACACGCAAACGTGTATTACATGCATGTATGGGTTCTAAATTGTACTGCTGTTATTCACCTTGCCATCAAACCAGAGAGTCAAAGTCCAGGTCAAGAATATCATGTACAATTAAGAGATGAAAGCGTCACTAACATGGCCTACGACATCTAAGAAAAGATGCTGTTCCTGTGCTCTTGCAGATTCAACAGCATCAGCAGGCTTCATGACAAATCTCTGGCTGGGTTGAAAAGGACGGAGTTGCTGATGCTCCACAGTAATGACCTCCATCATCTTCCAGACAGAGTGTTCAGAGATATGAGCTCATTACAGGTGAACAGGAAGAACATCAGCAACAACACATGCTGCCATCTAACTATGAGGCTGCACACCTGGGCTACGGAATCTAACTGAAGATCATTGGGTCAGACACTTAAAGGGCAAATGCATAGATGGCATTTGGTGAAGTAAGCTCACAGCAAGATGTACTTTTTCTGTGCTAACTGGGGCTATAAATTTGTATTCTGAGCAAGAATACAAATTGAAAAAGTGCAAAATGTGACGATTTATTACTCTGGAGTCAGGCAGAGAGTGCCCCTGCGCCAGTTCTTTTTGGCAAAAAGAGTTTAGCTCTCAAATAATTTGTCATGTGCAGCACTCAGCTCTAGTTTATATACTGTAGCTCTAAAATAAAAAAAAAAATCTCATGAAAGAGTTTCATTTGTATCAGTATTAAACAAAACATATAACTGATTAGAAAAGTCTGTTGCCATTCATTGAGGGAAGATTTATATCCTTATAACATAAGGATATAAACTTCAGTAGTTTTTTTTCTGCCTCAGTTGTTTTCAGAAACATGTTTGCTGTTTATTACTGTATACGCGTGGTGGGGAACTAGGGCTGCAAAAGGCGCGGGTTGAGTGCATTCTAGTTGTATTTATGTAAATCATTTTAAAAGCTCATTTCTTTTAATTGGCCCATTTTTTAAAATTTCATTGCCTCAAATGCATTATTTTTGCACCATGATTAGTGACAGGAAACACACTGGACAGTTTAGCAGCAACCTGAGGGCAGAGTTAGCCGTCCATGGGGAAGTGATATTACTCAACAAGCAATTGTTCCCTTCATCTCGCAGAGGCTGATATATTTGCCACTTTGTAATAATAGGATCCATATTTTCATGTGTTGACATCTTCACGTGCCTCAGCTGTCAGCAGCTGGAACTCCTCCAGCTAAGTAGCCTTCCCAGAGGGCAGATTTAGCAAAAGCCTCAGAAGCAAAACCCCACAACCCAATTTTCATATTGCGCCGCCTTAAAATTTTTGGTGGGTTCCTCACGTATGGCTGGAATAGCAATAGATTCCTTAGTGTTCTGCAAGAGATAAAAGGCAAAATTTTGTATTTGGAAAGCTGCAGACCCCCAGCTAGAATATGACCTGACTCACAGCATGAATACATCATCGGGTTACATGCCATGAGCTGTTTGCATATGTGAGATCAGGAACTGCCAGAAATAATTTAGCCATTCATTATTTAATTCTTTTATAGGTTGAGTCATTTTTGCTGAGAAAAAAAAAATCATCCCATCATCATTTAAATTACCCCATCATCCATTTATAGTTATAAATTTAATTTATAAGCAAGTAGTGTCGAGAGACAGGCTTATGATCGTGGCATAAACGTGATTCTTTTTAAATCAGCCTCAACGTCTGTATCTCTAATCCTTCATTTCTTTTGCTCACTCCATTTCCTCCTCCCCCTCAGATACTAAAGCTCAGCTACAACAAGCTGACAGAGATCTCTTCATCTCTGACCTTCTCTGGCCTGACCTCACTGCTGCGCCTCTACTTGGATCACAACCTCCTCCAGCACATCCACCCGCGGGCTCTGCTCCAGCTGCCTAGCCTCAGGCTCATACGTCTGCAGGGGAACAAACTGCATCAGCTGCACCCTCACACTCTGTGCACATTGTCCCTCCTGAATACATATTTCTTTTCGACACTCAGGTTAGCGTTGACACCTTCAGCATGTAATGTGAGAATCAGTATTGTTGGGAGTTTTGGTGTTAGAAACAGAGGAAACAGTGATGCTTGTTTTTGGCAGCGATGACAACAGCAACAGCACCAAATGTTCCATCCTAATTCCGTCTTAAATAAGCTAAAGTGGGTAACAGCCTCAGGAAAAAAAAAATGTTTAAAAAAAAATCTTGATTTCAGCACATTATCTGTGGGCATCAAATACTACTATTCTGTGAGTGAGCAGAGACACACGGTGCATTTTTGGTCTTTGTGTCCTAATTAATGAATTGCAGTAATACATGGCATTGCCAGAGTGCTTCTTTGGAGGTTGGGATGGTAGTAAGTGAAAAACTCACCTCACTTTGTCCCCCCTTTGGGCTTGTTTTCATACACATTTATTTCGTTTTACTTTGGGTATAAGCACTAGAAAAGTATTTTAAGAGAGGTTTAAGAATATAATGTGGTTAGGAATAAAATATCCCTGTTGAGAGCATTTACCGTTTACACCAAAATTAAGTTTTAAGCATGAGACTTCTGTCACTTTTTCCGTACATGCTGTGCGTCACGCCGCTGACATTAGAGGAAACTTGTGCGTGTGTGTAGATGCCAGCTACTTGGATGAACAAGTAATGGCAATATTAAATAAAAAAGCATTATTTTTAATAGATAGTAGTAGTAGTAGATTAGTTTATTTGACAGGGACAGTGCAATAAACATAGACAATTAATCAAAGACAATCAATCTGATGTGTTGCACATAGAGTGTATAGCTATTAGCTAATTTGCAACTCTTGTCCCTGGATAAAAATATCACAAATACAACAGCATACAGTAAAAAGATAACACAAGACTGATAAAACTGGATGAAAAACGAGCCATTTACTTTGTTGTTTATTTTTGTATCTTGACACCTCTCATCTTAAAAACAAAGCACTGTCTCTTAAACTTTTTTAATTTTTTTTCTCTCATGCGGTTTATATATTTTAGCATCCCCCGACTGCTGCATTTATCTTAAAGGAATAGTTAGTTCTTTTGAAGTGGGTTGAGTGAAATACTTCTGCCGTGGAGCATAATTGGCACATGTTTAGAGCCAATTTTCCCCATCTAAAACTGCAGAAACATCAAAAACAAAAGAGAGTGGTATCTCTAACTTATATCACTTTATGCATATCAGAAGGCACTGTACTTTGGAACTATATTTTCAACCGGAGAACGTCTGTGACGCTGCGCGGCATTGTACGGTGGATACCATGGTGTCCCTCCACCAAGTGGCTGAGTCTCCAGAGAGGAGTCAGAATGGAGCTGTGTCCAACAAGAAGTGTCGCAGTTGAGGCCTCTTCAGGACTGGAGTCTCCCAAGACCTACATGCTCAGTGGTCTTGGTCGACTCTGGTCTTGGTTTGGTCCAGCAACACAGAGGTTCTTCAGTTGAAAATATAGCGTTAAGTAAAGCAGTGAGCATGTTTACATGTACACGAATAAATCAGTTATGATTGGATTTCTGGAGTTAGTCAGTTGGCCATGTAAACAGAATGAGCGGATAAAGGCCATGTAACAGGGGCCATTAACTCAAGTGGTTTACCTCCATTCATTCATTCATTTTTCATTCATCTTCTTCCGCTTAATCCTTTTCGGGTCGCGGGGGGGCTGGAGCCTATCCCAGCATCTTTGGGCGAGAGGCAGGGTACACCCTGGACAGATCGCCAGTCCATCGCAGGGCCAACACAGAGACAGACAACCATTCACTCTCACAGTCATACCTAAGGACAGTTTAGAATCCCCAGTTTTGATGCCAATTAACCTAACTTGCATGTTTTTGGCATGTGGGAGGAAACCGGAGAAATCCCAGAGTAAACCCACGCAGACACGGGGAGAACATGCAAACTCCACACAGATCACTGTTGGTCGGGGGCTGGGATCGAACCCACGATCTCCAGGCCAAGGGTGAGTTGCTGTGCTGCTGCAGTGCTAACCACTCCGCCACCGTGCCGCCCCGGTTTACCTCCAATAATCCATTAATTCAGTGCATGTCAACGCAACAAAACTGATTATTGCCATTGGTGGTTTATTTCCAATAATCAGTTTATTGTGACAATGTAACCGGGATCACTAAGTGGTATGAATAAGTTTGAGATATTGCTCTCTGGAATAGTGGTGAAATTTCGGTATTTTTAATTGGTGAATACTGGCTCTAAACACTTCACTGCAGCGCTGACTCTGTGGTCAGCTCCTCTCCTTCATTCTGTAAAAGATGAGCTAGCTAGCTAGCTTAGGTCGAACTGTCACCGGTTCCCCGGCTCTCCTCAGCAGCGAGGAGACTGGGTGGGTGACGGTGAGAAGGAAGCCTAGTCGCAAAGCCCCGGTACACCACCAACCTGTTCACGTTTCTAATCGTTTTTCCCCGCTCAGCGACACACCCGCTGAGGAAAAAACTCTGATCATTGGCGACTCTGTAGTCAGAAACGTGAACCTAGAGACTCCAGCGGTCATAGTCCAATGTATTCCTGGGGCCAGAGCAGGCGACATCGAGTCAAATTTGAAAATGCTGGCTAAAAGTAACTGTAAATATTCCACAATTGTTATTCACGCCGGCATTAATGACATCCGTCTCCGGCAGTCGGAAGTCACGAAACTTAATATAGAATCGGTGTGTGACTTTGCAAAAACGATGTCAGCCACTGTAGTATTCTCTGGGCCCCTCCCCAATCTGACCAGTGATGACATGTTTAGTCGCTCGTCATCCTTGAACCGCTGGCTGTCTGTGTGGTGTCCTAAAAATGACGTGGGCTACATTGACAATTGGAGCTCTTTTTGGGGAAAACCTGGTCTTATGAGACGAGACAGCATTCATCCCACTTTGGATGGTGCTTCTCATTTATCTAATAATCTGGCATCTTTTTTTATCCAAATTTCCAAAACCATGACTACTCAGAGTTGGGACCAGGAAGCAGAGTCGCAGTCTTACACGCCTCTCTGCAGCTCCTCTTCATCCGCCACCCCTCAGCTTAGCCCCTGTCTTCCCCATCAGAGAATCGTTGTCTGCTCCCTCCAAAGTGAATAAAAATATAATGTATAAGCATCCCAAAGTGATAAAGCAAAATATTGGTAAAACTCAAATTAAACATAAAGCCTGGACTTCCGGTTATGGCTGCCACGTAGGACGGACGTGTCTCGCTCTGCTCTGCTCCTGGAGAAAAAAATCGGCAAATAACTCTCTCATTTGGGACAGAACGTATCCCAGCATTTGGGCGAGGATATGTCGGCGAAGCCTAAGGCTGGAAAACCAGGAAAAGGAAAAAGCGAGCCGCCGAAACAGTCCAAATTAACGGACTTTCAGGTCTGTGACGCAGCAAACAAAACTCCATATATGGCGGAGGAGGCTGGCAACGGTGCGATTTCTGCGGGGAATGGCGCAGATGCGCTGATGGCTGCCATGAGTTCAATGAGAGCGGACTTTTCCTCTAGATTTGATGGGATTATGACAGCGCTGGAAGGAATAAGAAAGGAATTGGGTGACTGTGTAGAACGAACGGCGCAGATGGAGCTCCGTCTCGCTAGTGCTGAAGATGACGTCACCCGTCTTCAATTAAAGGTGCGCACTTTGGAAAAAAAAAATAAATCTCTGGAAGATAATATTTTGGATTTGGAATCTCGGTCGAGACAGAATAATTTGAGGCTGGTGGGTCTTCCAGAGGAATCAGAAGGTCGGGACGTATGTTCCTTTCTGGAAAAGTGGATTCCGGAGGTGCTGGGCAGCGAGGAGTTGCAATCAGCAGTGGTTCTGGAAAAAGCACATCGTATTGGCCCACGGAGAGATAAGGGACCGCCGAGGACCTTAATTATGAAGTTTCTTAGCAACAGAGACAGGATGAAGATCTTCAACGCTGCACGTGCTAAAGGAGAGATTAAACACCAGGACCAGCAGGTGCGGTTCTACCCAGATTTGGCCACAGGAATCCAGCAATTGAGGAAGCAGTTTGATCCCGTACGTAAGGAGCTGCGCAACCTTGGGATTCGTCATGGTGTAATCTATCCTGCGAGACTGCTGACCACGTATGAGGGCAGAACCCACATCTTCAAGACCCCAGAGGAGGCGCAGGAGTTCATCAAGAAGATCAAAGAAGAAGAAGAGACTGGTGGGAGCTAAGCATGAACAAAATATAAGGTAGAATAATTAAGCATTTGCACAGGCATCTGACTGACTTGAAGTAAATAGTAAGTTTACAAAATATAGATTGTATTATATATTAAAAAAACAAAACAAAAACAAAACAAACAAAAAAAAACAAAACTATGATGTACAAAGTTGTTAAAAATTTTGGAGTTAAGTTGGAAAACTACAGAGGAGAGTTAATGTTACGTCATTAAAAGCAGTAGAGTTAGGGTGATTGGGAGGATGAAGAAGGAGTGGCTTAGGCTGTTCCCCGTGGGTGTGGAACGGTCGATGGCTATATCGGGAGACAGAATTTTTCTTTTGATTTTGGGGGGTTTGCCACAAGTGTGGGAAGGGGAAATTTGTTTGTGTGTAGTTTGTAGGATGAATGTTCAACCACTCATGTTTTTGCTTCTCTGTATGAGCATGTTTACACTGCAAGGTAATCCCAAACTCTCTATTGATCATGGACCAAAGTGTTAATCTTAATTTAACTTCATGGAATTGCAGAGGTCTACAAAATTTAAAAAAACTTAAACAAGTTATGAATAAAATAAAGGACATGGGTTCAAGAATTGTGTTTTTACAAGAAACTCATCTGATAGAGGAGGATGTTAAAAGAATTAGGAGTAGATGGCAGGGAAGTGTATTCACCTCTTCATTTTCATCCCGAGCCAGGGGAGTTATGACTCTCATACATAAATCAGTTCCTTTTCAAGTGAAAAATGTAATTGGAGACAAATTTGGAAGATATGTAATCATTCAAGGTTCTTTGCTATTAGAAAATATAAATCTTGTGAACTTATATGGTCCCAATATAGATGATCAGAAGTTCTTTGCTAATTTATTTCTCATCTTATCATCACTTACAGGGCAACATATAATAGCAGGGGATTTTAATTGTACATTGAATCCAGGTGTGGATAGATCAACAGGACTGGATTGTACGCACATTGGATGTAGGATGACTATTAATCATTTTATGAAAGAATTGAGATTGTTAGATATATGGAGAGAAATGAAACCACAAGTTAAAGCCTATTCTTGTTATTCCAGTACCTACAAGACATTCTCACGTATTGATTATTTTTTGATTTCCACAGAATTAGGGTCCAAGATTCAAAACTGCTTTTATGATAACATCGTGATCTCTGATCATGCACCCTGTTGTCTAATATATGTAGATAAAAAATTGACAAAGGAATCAGGTAGATGGCAATTTCAGCATAAATGGCTTCAGGATGAGGAATTTGTCAAGTATATAGAAAAACAGATAGACGAGTTCTTTGACATCAATACTACACAAACATCAGCATGTGTAAAGTGGGAGGCTTTCAAAGCTTTTATTAGGGGACATATTATTAGTTATACAGGATCAAAATCTAAGAAGACTCGAGAGGAGAGAGCTAAATTGGAACATAAAATAAAAAATCTTCAGGAAAAAGTGTATGCAGGAAGTGACCCAAGGTTGGAGAATGAATTACTGATTTTGAGAGCTGAATACGACAAAAAATCAGCGAATAGAGCTGCCTCGAGTCTTCTAAGATTGAAACAATCTTTTTATGAACAAGGTGAAAAATGAGGAAAATTATTAGCATGGCAGATTAAACAATTGGAAATTAAAACACCAATTACCAGTATTATAAGTAACGGACAGGTAGTTATAGATCCTTTAGAAATTAATAGAGCCTTTAGAGATTACTATGAAAAATTATATGATACCAAAAATGAACCTGATTTAACAAAACTAAATGGGTTTTTGAACGAACTATCTATACCGTGTATACCAAATGAAAACAGGGAGATATTGGAGTCTAAAATTAGTCAAGAAGAAGTTGGGCTAGCCATTGATAATATGAAATCAGGAAAAAGTGCAGGACCAGATGGTCTTCCAGTTGACCTTTATAAAAAATTTAAGAATAAATTAATAAAACCTTTTTTGGAAATGGTTTTAGAAGCATTTCAAAATAATAATTTACCATCATACATAAATAATGCCTTAATTATACTGCTGCCAAAACCAGGTAAGCCCTCTAATAAATGTGAAAATATGAGACTAATAAGCCTATTAAACGCCGACCTTAAGATAATCTGTAAAATTTTAGCAAGACGAATACAAGAAATTTTACCAAATATTATTAATCGAGATCAGAATGGCTTTATAAAGGGTAGACAAGGCTTCCATAATGTAAGAAGACTATTTAATATTATTTATTTTAATAAAGAAGCACCGGATACAGCTCTCCTATCATTGGACGCCGAAAAGGCCTTTGATAGAGTTGAATGGCCCTTTCTTTTTGAAGTCCTACAAAGGTTTGGACTTGGAAATAATTTCATAAAATGGGTTCAAATAATATACAATAATGCTACAGCAGAAATCCTAACAAATAACAATATTTCAAAACCAATAAAAATCAATAGAGGATGTCGACAAGGCTGTCCACTTTCACCTTTACTGTTTACTATGGCAATTGAACCTTTAGCGATACGTTTACATTCACAAATATATGGAATTAAAGTTGGACCAACAGAACATAAAATCTCCCTGTACGCCGATGACATAATTTTGTTTATGTCGAATCTAAAAAAATCAATTCCAACCTTGTTGAATTTAATAAAGAATTTTGGGGAAATATCAGGATATAAAATAAATAAAACTAAATCTTCAATATTAATGCTAAATGAGACCCAGAGAAATTACCCAGCCCCTGAGGTAAATCAATTCAATGTTGTAAATCAGTTTAAATATTTAGGAATCCAAATTATGCCTAAGCTAGAATCAGTCGCCAGTGTCAACTATGAAGCCTTAATGTCAGATATCAATGAGTTAACTCAGAGATGGATGTCACTACCAATGTCGATGATCGGGAGAATCAATATACTTAAAAGTAATATTTTACCTAAAATACTTTATTTATTTCAATACATTCCCATATCACCACCTTTAGATCTATTCTCAAGAATAAAAAAAAGGTTAGTGGAATTTATATGGAACAACAGGAGGGCTAGATTACGTTTGTCTTTATTATATTTACCATTTGATCGTGGAGGTCTGAAATGTCCAAATTTTATGTTGTATTATTGGTCGGCACAACTGAGGTCTATGACATATTATTTTTCATCAAATGATCTTCCTCACTGGACTGAAATGGAATCATACAATTTACCTTTACCTCTTCCCATATTCATATACTCAGATTCGGCAAAAAAATTACAAAAACAAGTTAAAAATCCATTTGTAAAGCATATGATCAAAATATGGTGTGAAGCTAAAAACTATTTAAAAGAACCACAGTTATTGTCACAATTTAGTCCAATATGGGGTAATCAATATTTTAAACCAGGGAGAGCGGACGCTGTATTTAAAGTATGGAATTTAAAAGGGATACAAAAGATTCAGGATTTATATTTGCCATGTGCAGACAACATAATGTCTTTTGAAGAGCTGAGGATCAAATTTAATCTCAATAGAACACATTTTTTTAAATATCTTCAACTTAGAAACTTTATTCGATCAAATCAAAATAAAGCTCTCACTCGACCTATTTATTCATCCTTGGAAAAAATGATGATGAAAGATAGTAAAAGAAAGGGTATTATTTCAGAGTTTTATAACTCATTGACACTATCTTCAAGTGAAAATTCACTGAAAAGATTAAACTACTGGAAAGAAGATCTGCAAATTGAAATTTCAGAGGAACAATGGGAATTGGCTTGTACAGAAGCTCAAACCAAATCAATAAATGCACGCCTTAAATTGATACATTTCAAATGGTTAATGCGGATGTATGTTACACCGGAGGAGTTAAATAGATATAACAAAAATATACCAGATACATGCACAAAATGCATGGAAAGTAAAGGAACCCTATTTCATTGTTTATGGGAATGTAGATTAATAAGAATGTTTTGGGAAGAGGTGAGGGTAACAATTGAAAAAATAATCTCAAAACAAATCATATTGAATCCTAAACTGTTTTTGTTGGGTCTGTACCCAGAAAAGCATAATTTTAATAAAAGTGAAAGAACATTCATAGACCTCAGTTTGCTTAATGCCAAAAAATGTATTGCACTATTATGGAAAAAGACTCATAGACCAGATGTGACTCAGTGGTTAAGACAGATGTTAACAAACCTTCCATTAGAAAGAATAACATATATACTAAAATCAAAGGAAATTGTGTTTGAGAATATATGGAGACCTTTTATTGATTATGTAAAAAATTTAAACATAACTCTTGAAGAAGAAGGTGAATGATGTGTGTGGACCTTGTAAATTCCAAACTGGTGAACATAATATGTATACTTATGTATTGGATTGTCTAGACTAAACAGAGGAGCATTGTTGAAGACTTGATTTTGTTGGTGGTTGTTGGTGTTTTTAGTGCATTTTTTTTTTTTTTTTGTAGTACTTTAGTGTTAGTGTTTGATTGTTTGTATCATGTTTGTTAAAAAAAAAAAGGTTCAATAAAGATATTGTGGAAAAAAAAAACATAAAGCCTCTAAATTGAATGATTTGGCCTCTGTTCCTCCTCATAATTTAAAAATTAAATGTGGTTTGTTAAATATTAGGTCTCTAACTCCCAAGTCTCTGTTAGTCCATGATCTGTTAATTGATCATCAGATTGATTTAATTTCCCTTACAGAGACTTGGTTAGGACAAGAGGATTATGTTGGTTTAAATGAATCAACTCCCTCTGGTTATTTAAACTGTCAAAATCCCAGAAGTTCTGGTCGTGGAGGAGGAGTAGCAACAATTTACCATTCCAAATTACTAGTTAATGTAAAGCAAAAAACATGTTATAATTCCTTTGAGGGCCTGGTCCTCAGTATTGGGCACTTTAGCAATTTCAGGTTAAACCCAATTTTATTTGCCATTGTTTATCGTCCCCCATCAACCTATTCAGAATTTTTATCCGAATTTGCTGATTTCTTAGCTGATTTAGTGTTGAAATCTGATAGAATAATTATAGTAGGGGACTTTAATATACATGTGGATGTAGATAGTGACTGCCTTAATGTGGCTTTTAATTCAATATTAGACTCGATTGGGTTTTCTCAGAAAGTAGGAAATTCTACTCATTACCTCCACCATACATTGGACCTTGTTCTGACATATGGCATAGAAATAGAAAATCTTGTAGTGTCTCCTCATAACCCTGTACTGTCAGACCATTGTCTGTTAACCTTTGATTTTACTATTTCTGACTATTTGGCTCCTAAAGAAAAATATTATCACAGTAGATGCCTCTCAGATGATGCTGTTTCCAAATTTATGCAGATTGTTTCCTCTATGCCATGTGTCAACACAACGGAAATAAGCTATAGACAGCTTGCTCCTTCTGTAATTGATAACATGGTGGATAGTGTTTCAGCTTCTCTGCATCAGGCTCTAGACTTGGTGGCCCCCTTAAAAAAGAAAAAGTCTAATCAGAGATTTTTAACTCCTTGGTTCAACACAGAAACTCGTAGCTTAAAACAGAAGACTCGTCAATTAGAAAGAAAATGGCGCTCTACTAATTTAGATGAAATCTATTTAGCTTGGAGAAATCATCTTTTAATTTATAAAAAATCTCTTAGAAAAGCTAGAACGAGTTATTACTCTGCATTAATAGAAGAGAACAAGAATAATCCCAGGTTTCTTTTCAGTACTGTAGCCAGGTTGACAAAGAGTCAGGACTCTGTCAATCCTAGCATCCCCTTAGAGCTTACTAGTCAGGACTTTATGAACTTTTTCAATAATAAAATTTCATCCATCAGAGATAAAATCAATCAGATTCTTCCCACAGTTAACTTAAATACTGTAACTACTACAACTCCTTCTATTGATGTCTGTCTTGATGAGTTTACTCCAATCGACCTTTGTGAGTTAGACAAAGTAGTTTCCTCATCCAAACCTTCAACTTGTCTTTTAGATCCTATTCCTACCAGGTTATTTAAAGAAGTCTTCCCACTTATTGGTAGCTTTATTCTTCATATAATCAATTCTTCATTAACTTTAGGCCATGTACCGCAGGCTTTTAAAACGGCTGTAATTAAACCCTTACTCAAAAAGCCAACGCGAGATCCAGGAGCTTTAGCTAACTATAGACCAATCTCTAATCTCCCTTTCATTTCAAAAATCTTAGAAAGAGTTGTTGCTACGCAATTATTTGACCACCTGCAGGGAAATGGTTTACTTGAAGAGTTTCAATCTGGGTTTAGAATCCATCATAGTACTGAAACAGCCTTAGCGAAGGTCACTAACGACCTCCTCATTGCATCTGATAATGGACTAGTTTCTGTACTTGTCCTTTTAGATCTTAGTGCAGCTTTTGATACTATTGATCATAATATTCTACTTGATAGATTAGAACACTATGTTGGACTTAATGGAACTTCGTTGCAGTGGTTTAGATCTTATTTATCTGATAGGTTCCAGTTTGTTCATGTAAATGATGAGTTTTCTTTCAGCTCAAAGCTTAGTCATGGAGTTCCACAGGGATCTGTGCTTGGCCCTACTCTTTTTAGTTTATATATGCTTCCGTTAGGCAACATTATTAGAAAGCACTGTATACATTTTCATTGTTATGCAGATGACACACAATTATACCTGTCAATGAAGCCAGATGATAGTAATCAATTAGCCAAGTTAGAAGCCTGTCTTAAGGAAATCAAAGCTTGGATGACTTGTAATTTCCTGCTATTAAATTCAGATAAGACTGAAGTCATTCTTGTTGGTCCAAAAAACCTTAGAAATTCCTTTCCAAATCAAACTTTCAGTTTGGACGCAGTTACTCTTTCTCTTAATAGCTCTGTGAGGAACCTTGGAGTTATTTTTGATCAGGATTTGTCCTTCAATTCACATATTAAATTTGTTTCTAAGACTGCCTTCTATCATTTGCGTAATATTGCCAAGATTAGGAGCATCTTGTCTCAGAGTGATGCTGAGAAGCTGATCCACGCTTTTGTTAGCTCGAGATTAGATTATTGTAATTCTTTATTATCAGGCTGTCCTAAAACATCTTTAAAAAGTCTTCAGCTGATCCAAAATGCTGCAGCAAGAGTTTTAACAGGTACTAGAAAGAGAGATCATATCTCTCCGGTTCTGGCCTCCCTTCATTGGCTTCCCATAGAGTTTAGAATTAAGTTTAAAATCCTTCTTCTCACTTACAAAGCTCTAAACAATCAGGCTCCTTTTTATTTAAAAGATCTGATACTACCGTATTATCCTAACAGAGCACTACGCTCTCAAAATGCAGGATTACTTGTAATACCTAGAATCTCCAAAAGTACAATGGGAGGCAGAGCCTTCAGTTATCAAGCTCCTCTCCTGTGGAATCAGCTGCCAATCTGGATTCGGGAGTCAGACTCAATCTCTGTTTTTAAGAATAGGGCTAAAACCTACCTTTTTGATCTAGCCTACAATTAGGGAGGGATCATGTGTTTCTGAACCCTCCCTTAGTTATGCTGCTAATAGGTTTAGTCAGCCGGGGGACCTCCAGTAATGCACTGGGCCTCACTCCTTTCCTCACTCTCTATGAAATATTTTTTTTTTGCTGGTCATTAACATTTGTTTGTTCTCTCCCATAGATTGAGTCCCCATCGTGCTGTTTGCTCTCTACATGTCTGTTCTTTTCTTCTTCTCTATCCCCTCACCCCCCAGCCAGTCGCAGCAGATGACTGCCCCTCCCTGAGCCTGGTTCTGCTGGAGGTTTCTTCCTGTTAAAAGGGAGTTTTTCCTCTCCACCGTCGCCAAGTGCTTGCTCACAGGGGATCGCCTGATTGCTGGGGTCTTTCTGCAACTGTGGGGGCCCCCCCTACAGTTGATAGTGCTATGAGATGACTGTTGTTGTGAAATGGCGCTATATAAATAAAGTTGAATTGAATTGAATTGAATTGAATTAAAAGGACAGAAATAAAACTACTCTTGGAAGTGCAATTTTGTGAACATTTGAGTAAATTTACCTAGTTACTCCCCACCTGAATTGACCTGACTTTTTCAACACAATTTTCTTTTTTCTTTTCTCTAACATAATTGTCAGTTGTGATGGATTTTTCTTCCACCTTAGAGTAGTATTTCTGTGCTTTCTTGTTTCCCCATTTAGACATCTGGACCTCTCCAACAACACTCTAACCACTCTGCCCAAAGATGTTTTAGCAACAGCGCCTTTCCTGGAGACGCTTGTGCTGCACCATAATCCGTGGAGTTGTGACTGTTGGATGAACTGGTTGCTCCGTTGGAGTCTTGCTCATCCAGGTGACTGTTATATTTGAAAAGTCATATATTTTTACATATTGTTTTGTCTAAATTGTGCTAATAAGAAAGGAGGGAAAAAAAGAAGAAGCATGGAAAGTTCTTCAAAGCTGAAGAGGTATTTGTTGATATTTCCATTATAATAACCAGGACCAAATGCTCCATGTCAAATATATCCCTTGATACTACATCTATTTTTCCTTTTTTAATATATTTTACCACTGCCTTCTACATGCTTTAGTCACAGATTCTTGATTGTTTTTCAGTGTTATCTTCCAGCCTGTCTTGTGGCTGTTATTGAGAGGTGAAACAAGGCTGGACCGTGAAATGTGTCTCAACGATATGCCAGACTTAACCAGCTATGACTAATCCATGTTGACAGCTCTGATTTGTGGCCATTGAAATATAGGCTAATGATTGCTGTGTTATAATAATAAAGTGATGCATTTTTCTGATTTATGAATAGATGAAGTAACCATAGCTAATTTGTAAGTAATAGAAAGTGTAATTGATGCTTAAAATGAGCTGGCATGGCTAATACATGTCTGTAACATTCAGTTATGTTTTCAAAAAGCTGAAATGTATACTAATTCATTTGTGTAGTGGCAATAATGTCACACACAGTTGTTATATCAGATAAGGTAAAATTGCCCTTTGTGATATAATTCTCTCTGCCCCATGCTTTCAATTAGGCTTGTTGAAATGTCCTGGCGGCGCTCAGTGTCCAGTCTGTGCCTCGCCATCCTCACTTCAAGGACAGGGCGTGTTTGAGCAGGCTGACCTGGCGTGCACTTCACCCGTCATCTCCACCCGAGGAAAAGAGACACCTTTGGAGTCAGAGCTCAGTGAAATTCAATCAAGTGAGGCCTTCAGGGAGCCTTTGGGCACTGCCTCACTGGGTCTATCTGATCAGCAAGGGTACAGTGTTGACCTGAGTTGCAACATCACTCACTCTTCCGACTCCCAGGACATTGCTCCCCCTCCAGATCTCTCTCTGTCCTCCTCTTCTCCTCTCCCTCTTGCACTGTCGCTCTACCTGGAGTGCCCTGTGGAGAGACAGAGCTATGAGAAACTTTGGAGGATTTTGGCTTACTACAGTGAGACTGCAGTGCGTCTCGAGTGGGACATCATGCTCAGAAAAGCCCCGGCACTGGCCTACCGCTATAGACAAGCAGCAGAGACAGAGGGATATTATCACACCGGAGTCAAAGCTTCGATTAAAGCTTCACCTGAGTGGTTACTACAGTCAGCTGTTAGCATTCAGCTAAACAGAGCTCAGTCTAATGGACATAAAGTTCAGCTTATATACTCTACTAGAGTCTCTGCTCATCCTGACCCTACTTCTCATTTCTCATCAGCCTCTCCTGAGACTCACCCATGGGTGCTAATTTCTACTAATCAAACCACCACAGCATGGGCAGCTGTAGCGGGCAGTAAAGTGAAGCTTCCCTGTTCTATTGTTAGTTCTGGCAACCCTAAAACACACTGGATTCTCCCAGATGGATCCAAGCTCATCGCCCCCTCTGGCAGAATAGATGGCAGGCTCCAGGCTTCAGGCTCTGCTTTAGTTCTTCAAAATGTACAGCTGTCAGATGCAGGGATTTACTACTGTGTTGCTAGAGCTGGAAGGGATGTAGATGTGCTCCCTTTGCGTCTCGCAGTGGAGGAGTCATCTGTTCCGCCTTCAGGAGAACAAGTTGGGCCTGAAGTCATGGGAACATTTGGGGAACCTGTCAGTCTTCCCTGCCAAGTGTCTGGTTCCCCCGAACCTTATATGAGTTGGATTTTGCCAGATGGAAATGCAGTACGGCGGGGATTAGCTGTATCGAGTGGACTTACAATAGAATCAAATGGGAGTCTCTCTCTTTCCAACCCCTCTGTGAGAGATGCTGGTCATTACCGTTGCATTGCAGTCAATATGTATGGCAGTTACTCCCTGTCTACACACTTGATAATAAATCCACGACAAATGCCCCCACTTCAGACTTCATTTCCCAGAGGTCCACAGTCAGTTGCTGGCCGCTCAACCAAGATACGGGCTCCTTTATTACATCAGGAGGATGAAGGATCAGGAGATAGAGAGGAAGACGACCAGAGAACTTCTGATAACAACAGGAAGAGCTCTGTATTGTTCCAGCATCTACCAGACAGACACAATCATACTGGAAAGCCACAAAGACGTGGTCCTCATCCCATGAGAAGAAGGCCTGTTTCATACCATAATCAGCGAATAAATCGATTTGAGAGTAGACACAGAGTTCCCACTACCAAAAATAGAATAGATCCGCAGAAATGGGCTGACATCTTGGCAAAGATACGTCAAAAGACTTCTTACAATAATAACCAGTCTATGTCAACAAGAAAACCCACAGTTCCACCAATTCAAGAAAACAATGGTAACGTTACAAGTGGCCCAGAGGTAGAAGATGTAACAGAAAGCAGGAGAACACAGGGAACAGGAGTGGAAGCAGAAGGTGAAGGATCATCCATTGATGATACTTATTTGCAAGAGGAAGAGCTACAGCTAATTCAACCTGTTGAGGCAGAAACACCAACAGAGACAAATGCAGACATAGAAATAGATACAAATATTGAGACAGATACTGAAAAGTCAACAGAAGCACAAACAGAAGTAGAGAGTGAGTCAGAGACACAATCAGAAATAGCCACAAACCCAGTCACACAGAAAGCAACTTTCACATCTAACCCAATATCAGGAACAAATGAAATAGTCCAAGAAAAACCTGAAGAAAACCAGAGAGGAACAAACCCTAATTTATCTGGAACCATTCCTCAGAATCCCCGCCAGGGACTATTGCCTAATTTGGTCCTAAACACCCGTGTTCAAAGCCCTTGGAACTCAAGGAGAAGGGTTGGACAGCGCAGGCGAATCATCAACAGGCACAGAGGGCGACCTCTCCCTAACCCCATAACTCTAATTTCTGAGACTGTGAAAGCTGACACTACCACAAATCAAACTATTTTGTTGGTACCGGTGTCAAACGCATCGCCAACAGTTTTCTTGGCACAGAGCAACCACATCAAGACAGCCCCAACTACTGTGGCTCTAAATGCTTCATCTACTCCTGTCACCAACACTCCCAGTACTGCCACTTCAAAATCTGTGTTCCCCTCCCTGACACCCTCCCACACAAACACAGACACACGCACAGACATAACCCAGATGCCAGACACTGAAGAGTCTACTCATCTTATCAACACACAAGTCAGTAACTTTGTCATTTCAGGAAAACATGCCCCAGACACACATGCGGGGACATTTACACATGGCTTTCAGACTCAAACAGAAATGCAAACAGCTTTGGGAAAACATGTGGGCAGACCCTCAAGCACACACAATGAAGAGTCAGAGAAGAACTTTTTGGGTGAGTTTTATCCTCCAACAACTCACTTCTCAATAGTTTCCTCAGTACCCAGTGGAACTACAACTGTAGCTACTCTTGCAAAGGATACAACAACTAGCTCAAGTGCACTCAAGAGAACTCATTCTTCTAGTCATGTTAGATTGATTGAGACTACATTTTCTACTATGACTATTGAAGAACTACTTACCACAACAGCTATAAGTACTCCCATGACTACAAGTCCCCCTAGTTCTAGTGTTAACACCAGTAATGTCCCATCTGCTAGCACAGCCTCTCATACTCATACTACACCTGCTCCTAAACCTAAGAGTGCAGCTCCTGTTCCTACATCATCTACTTCCACGTTTACATTGACAGTTGAAGCCTCCACCTCTACTGTAAGTCCAATATTTACAGCTAGTGATTCTACCACTGCTGGTACTACAACATCCTCCTTTAATGATATCCTGGAAATTTCTAATACACCAGCTGCGACCGTCTCTACGACATCTGCAACCATTAAAACTGCTACTGCTACAACTACAAGTACCTCAACTACTCTTTCAGCCAAAATTCCCTCAGCTACTGAAATGACAACTAAACCTAGTACAATGTCCAGTACTGTCATTGAAGTCACATCAACAAATATCAAATCATCCAGAGAGGGGTTAAGCATTGATCAAGCTGACCCCAGAGGGAGATTCGCTGTTGGTTCTCCAAACCGCAATCGACCCCCCACTGACTGGAAGAACCCTGGAGCTAATTCAATTCCAGATCCACACAGCAGCAGGTCTCACTGGTCCCCTTCAATCCATGTCGCTCCTGTGGTGAGTCCATTTTTAGGTTATCTAAAAATATGGACCTTAAGGCATGCAGAGTATGAGCCAAATTAGGACTGTCCTTCTTTCTTCTTCATGTTTTGTGTCTTGCAAATAGAACTGTTTTTTTTCAGGTTTTTAATCATGTAGAAAAGAAATTATTCAGTCAGAAAGGTCTTTTAGTACACTTCTAAATGCAGTTTTCAGTTCATATTCATTTGACTCAAATTAGCATTTCTTCTTTAAGTGGTTCCTGACCCAGAATATAACAACACATATGCATACACGCACTACACCCAATTGTGCAAGCCCTTGAGGCAGAAGCTTAGCAGCTAATGCACAATAGATCTGGAAACACACTAATCTGTATCCACATGACCTGCTAATAAAACTAAGTGATGTTTATGTCAATTCTTCAATTTCTCTCAGGGTCTGTAGGAGATTTAAAGAACAAATGAAAAACATGTGTTTCATAATTAACAACATTTTGTGTTTTTGGGAGCCTAAACCCATGGGATTTAAAATAATCAATTGTTAATTAATTTCAAGGGCTCTGTTGGCAAGCATTAGTATACCAAACCTCTGGACCCACTGTCAATGAGTCATTCTAAACATAATGTCACAGTAATGAATTTCCAGTCTTATTCAGCAGTAATGCTTTATTTTTACACACATTTCTTTAAAAACAAGTAATGAGGAGGGTTTCACTGCTGAATATGCACATTAATACAAGTAAATATCAGTTTAAATACAGCTTTAATACTTTAGTATTATTTTCTTTTTTCTTAACTCCAAAGTTAGCTTTAATTTATGTTTCCTATGATTAAGTTGTTGAAAGTCCACCAGTATAACCTTATTCATTTGAAAAATTAAACCTTCTGCTCAAGACAATTCTGCAGCTTTGCAAGATGAAAAACTTACTAATTTGGCCTTGCTCATGAATATATTAACTTAATATTTTTAAGGAGGAATTTATTCTTTTATGTTGTTTCAAGATAATGGGCCTTCCCTATCTTTTACAAAGGCTCCAGTTTTAAGAAGCAGACCAAAGATTGCAGATCCACACATCAGGACAGTGTCATTTCCAGCAGTGAGCACTGCCAAGCTGACCTGTGAAGCTCAAGGAGAACCAAAACCCTCCTTCACATGGACCAAGGTTGCCACTGGTATGCCCGCTGATGCACACATTTGTTTAGACATACTCTTAAGTAAACAGCTTTAACTGTATCATTGTATAAACCAATGAAAAGTTTATTCCTCAAGCTACATTCTTGAGACATAATCAAAAACCCCACCATATTTGTTTCATGCAGTCATATAAAATTTCATAATCAGAAAATGTCTCTTAAAGGGGTCACTGACTGCACCTTTTCACATTTTAAGAGGCTCACACATCTTAATCAAATGTTTGTGCCATATTTGTGTCAAAAGTTCTTGATTTGTTGCAGCATCATTTCTAAATCATCTTTTGGAGAGTTTCTCAGAACAGCTGGTTTCATTGCATGTCTCTTTAAATTGCTAAGACCGCATTTAGAATAGAATAGAACAGAATAGAATAGAATAGAACAGAACAGAATAGAATAGGCTTTATTGTCATTGTACAGTTGTACAGTACAACGAAATTGTGGGTGCTCCACCAGGCTACTGCGCAGTAAAGTAAGAGAGAGGGATTTGATAAAACACAGTTACAGAATACACAGTTAAACATATGCCTGAAATAGAAATGAAAATAGCCCACAGGTATATACACAGATATGGAAGTTGCTTCACTGATGAAACTATGTACATAAGAGTGTGGAGTGCGGAACACATGATTGAATAAAATGGCCCAAGGATTATGCAAAATATACATAGCAGTAGTTTCACGGATGGGTCAATATACATAAAAGTATGGAGTGCAAAGTCCAAAGGCAGATGTGTTATTGTGATAATTAAAAGGTCCTCAGTTCTGTGCATGTGAGTGTTTGGAGGGAGGGGGGTGGGGCCTCTGACTGTTTGCAGTCTGGATGGCCCAGGGAAAGAAACTGTCACTCTGGAGGTGTGGGACCTGGTTGATCTGAACCGTTATTCAGAGGGGAGCAGGTCAAACAGGTGGTGTGCGGGATGTGCAGGGTCTCCTGTGATGGCCTTGATCTTTCTGAGACAGGACGATTTGGAGATGTCCTCCAGGGAGGGCAGGGGGTCGCAGATGATTTTTTGGGTGGTGTTGATGACCATCTGCACAGCCTTCCTGTTCTCAGCTGTGGAGCCGGTGAACCACACACCCAGACAGTAGGTGAGCACGCTCTCCACTAAGCAGTGATAGAAGGCCAGCAGCAGCTTCTGGTACAGGTTGTTCTTCCTCAGGACAGGGAGGAAGTGCAGCCGCTGCTGGGCTTTCTTCACCAGGGCCTTGATGTTGACAGTCCAGGAGAGGTCAGAGGAGATGTGGGTGCCCAGAAACCTGAAGGTGGGGACTGACATGGTTTGTTGACCCAGTGAGTAGACTCGGAGACCAGAGTAGATACAATTATCTTTATTGTAATAATGTGTAGTGTGTGAATGTGTGGGTGTGTGTTCTTGCTGCAGCTGGGGGAGAGCAGAACGCCGTTCAACCTGGCAACCCTTAGGGACAAACAGAGGCAGGATGGTTAGAGACTTCACAGCTGAGAATGTGCTGGTTAATCTGCAGCTTACTGTTTGTTGAGATGTTGAGATGCTTAGGTTAGCTCGGTGGCTATGGCCAGGAGGACAGCGTCCACAGTGCCCGTTGCAGCGTGTAGATGAAGGAGGTGTTATCCGTGAGAGGTTCAGTCTGCCGCCAGGAGGGGAACGGGTCCGCCGCCATGGAGCTCCACCTGTGCACAGGGGACTGAAATGGAGAAGGTGAGGGAAGGCTGAGGCTTACTTGCGTGGTGGAGAATTTTCCTTCCAAACACAGGTGGGCTAGAGGTAGACAGCAGGAAAGCAGTCAGGCTGAGGCTGTGGTCTCTGGAATCAAGAGGGCGTGTGTGGTCTTCATGGAGTAAGACAGACGACTCCGCACGGATTCCGGGGCAGCGTGGATTATATAGCCCCAGCCGTGATGAGAAACAGGTATGTGCGCAGCTGGAGAGGATAATCACATCCAAGCAGACCATCACAGTACCCCCCCCCCCCTACAAAACGCCTCTCGGCGGTAGATCCAATATACCTGGGTGCATCCGGTGGAAGTCCCAGATGAGATCTTTATCCAGCACGAAGGAGGGACGCACCCAGGACCTCCATTCCGGCCCGTAGCCCTCCCAGTCCACCAGGTATTGCAGGCCACGACCCCGGCAGCGGATGTCCAGGATGGAATTGACCCTCCACGCCGGGTCGCCGTCAATCACCATCGGTGGGGGTGGAGACCTGGGAGGAGGACACAGAGGGCTGGAATAGAAAGGTTTGACCTGAGACACATGGAAAGTAGGGCAAATACGAAGGGAGGGGGGCAGGGCTAGACGTACAAAGACAGGGTTGATGATGAGGGTGATAGTGAACGGCCCAATAAACCATTGCAACGTCTTCTTACGCTCAGCCTGGTGGCGTGGTGGAGAATTTTCCTTCCAAACGCAGGCGGGCTAGAGGTAGACAGCAGGAAAGCAGTCAGGCTGAGGCTGCGGTCTCTGGAATCAAGAGGGCGTGCGTGGTCTTCATGGAGTAAGACAGACGACTCCGCACGGATTCCAGGGCAGCGTGGATTATATAGCCCCAGCCGTGATGAGAAACAGGTGTGTGCGCAGCTGGAGAGGACAATCACATCCAAGCAGGCCATCACAGGGACGGTTTCTACGCGGCTGCCGTTTATGAGGAGGAGGGGTAATCCTGTCTGTTCTTCTTGAAGTCCAGTATGAGTTCTTTGGTTTTTTGGACATTCAGTTTCAAGTTGTTTGCTTGGCACCAAAGCAGCAGATTCTCTACCTCTGCCCCGTATGCCTTCTCATCGTCATCGGTGATGAGCCCAACCAAGGTGGTATCATCCGCGTACTTCATGGTGACAGTGTTTGGGTGGTTTGGAATAGAGTCACAGGTGTACAGGGAGTACAGTATAGGGCATAGCACGCAGCCCTGGGGAGAGCCAGTGCTGAGAGACAGTGTGGAGGAGTGGTGGGGGCCAAGTCTGACTGTTTGTGGGAAGTTGGTGAGAAAGTTTTTTATTCAGCAGCAGGTGAGGGGGGATCTGGAGGAGGTGCAGTTTACTGATCAGGATGTCCGGGATGATGGTGTTGAAAGCTGAGCTGTAGTCCACAAAGAGCATCCTCACGTAGCTCCTTGGGTTCTCCAGGAGGCTCAGCACTCTGTGGAGTGTGGTGGTGATGGCGTCATATAGATTGGTTCTTCCTGTAGGCAATGTGAGTGCTATGGGTGTGTAGTCGTTCAGGCTTTCAATTAGGGCCTTTTTGGGGATGGGTATGATGGTGGAGGCCTTGAAGCAGGAGGGGACAGTGGCATGCATCAGGAAGAGGTTGAACAGCTTGGTGAGGATCTCTGCCAGCTGGTCTGCACATGCTTTGACCACCGGTCTTGGGATGCCATCAGGACCGGCAGCTCTGCAGGAGTTCACTGCTCTTAGTTGCCTCCTCACCTCATGCACCTGTAGAGAGATGGCAGGGAGTGAGGATGGGGGGGCAGTGTGGGGGGGGAGGTGTGCTCAAACCGGGAAAAGAAGCTGTTAAGCTCTTCTGCCAGTGTGAGGCTGCTGTCTGATGTTGGGGGGTACTAGCCCCTGTAGTTGGTGAGGGTCTGGATGCCTCTCCACATTTGTCCGGGGTTGTTGTCTGTGAGGAAGCCCTCCACCTTCCTCCTGTAGGTGTTCCCAGCAAGTTTTATGCCTCTTCCTAGGTTGGCTCTGGCAGTGCTGTACAAAGAGCTGTCCCTCTGCCTGAAGGCTGAGTCGTGGGCTCTGAGCAGAGCCTGGACCTCACTGGTCATCCAGGGTTTCCAGTTTGGAAAGACTGCCCTCCCTCTTATGTCACTATGTTAGCTACCTCCAAGCATTGAAACGAGCCTGAGCCAACAAATATAAATTTTTTTTAAAGAATGAATAAAATAATGTATCACTAGAGGACAGAGATGTTTCGTTTCAGTGGTCGACAGGCTATGACCAGTCCCTGGTGTACAATAGTGACCAAAACCATCCAGATTGGCAGATAAGCTAACGCCAAGCAGCCTGTCAGCCTAGTCAAGATAGTGCTAACCGCTTAATGTAGCATCATCATCATCATCATCATCATCATCATCATCATCATCATCATCATCATAACACTGCAAAAATATAACAAAATGAAAGAACCTTAGTCAGCAAGCTCACATACCCCATGCATCTGCATATCAGGGGCCCCAAATGAGAACTGTGATCAATATAAAATGGACTAGAAAAAAGAAGTCCCCCTTCCCAAAAATGTAACCTCTCATTTCGGTCAAAGCTTCTGTGTTAACAGGAAGTCAGAAAATAGAGTGAAAAAGTACAAGCCCCCCCTTTCCCCCCCAAAAAATATGGACCCCCTCATTAGATGTGTCTGAAAATTGAATGTGTCCAAGGTATTGATGAGTTAAAGCCATCCATCCATCCATCCATCCATCCATCCATCCATCCATCCATCCATCTATTTTCTACTGCTTTTCCGGAGGTCCGGGTCACGGAGGCAGCAGGTCAAGCAGAGAAGCCCAGACTTCCCTTTCCTCGGCCACCTGCTTCAGCTCTTAAGAGAGGATACCAAGATGTTCCCAGGCCAGCTGTGAGACGTAGTCTCTCTAGCGTGTCCTAGGTCCACCACGGGGTCTGCTCCCAGTGAGACGTGCCTGAGACACCTCAGGTGGGAGACGTCCAAGAGGCATCCTGAACAGATGCCCAAACCACCTCAACTGGCTCCTTTTGATGTGGAGAAGCAGCGGTTCTATTCTGATCCTCTAACAGATGACCGAGCTCCTCACCCTATCTCTGAAGGTGACTCCAGCTATCCTATGGAGAAAGCTCATTTCAACCGCTTGTATCCGCAATTTCATTCTTTTGGTCATTACCCAAAGCTCATGACCACAGGTGAGGGTAGGAACGTAGATTGACCAGTAAATCAACAGCTTTGCTTTAGAAACCACAACAGACGGGTACAACGTCTGCATCACTGCAGAGGCTGCTCCGATCTGTCTGTCAATCTCTCGCTCTATTCTTCCCTCACTCGTGAATGAGACCCCGAGATACTTAAACTCATCCACTTGGGGCAGAAGCTTGTCCCCAACCTGGAGAGGACAATCCACCTTTTTCTGGCTGAGAACCATAGACTCAGACTTGGAGGTGCTGATTCTCTTCCCAGCCACTTCACACTCAGCTGCAAACTGTCCCAGTAAGACCTGTAGGTCATTGCTGGATGAAGCCAACAGGACATCATCATCTGCAAACAACAGAGATGAGATCCTGTGGTCACCAAGCATGACACCCTCCGTTCCCTGGCTGCACCTAGAAATCCTGTCCATAAAAATTATGAACAGGATAGGTGACAAAGGGCAGCCCTGGCAAAGTCCAACTCTCACTGGAAACGAGTTTGACTAGGTGTTAGCAATACGAACCAAACTCTTGTAACAGTCGTATAGGGACCGGATAGTTCATAACAATGAGCCTGATACTCCATATTCCTGCGGCACCCCCCGCAAGAGACCACGAGGGACATGGTTGAATGCTTTCTCCAAGTCTGCAAAACACATGTGGACTGGTTGGGCAAACTCCCATGAACCCTCGAGGATTCTCAAGAGGGTAAAGAGTTGGTCCAACGTGCCACAGCCAGGACGAAAACCACATTGCTCCTCTTGGATCCAAGGTTCGACCACTGTACAGGCTCTGCTGTCCAGTACCCTGGCATAGACCTTCCCAGGGAGGCTGAGAAGTGTGATAACCCCAAAGAAGGAACACATCCTCCAGTTCCCCTTTTTAAAAAGAGGAACCACCACCCCGGTTTGCCATACCAAAGGCACTGTCCCCGACCTCCATGCAACATTGCAGAGGCGTGTCAACCATGACAGCTCTACAACATCCAGAGCCTTGATGTACTCAGGGCTAATCTCATCCACTCCCGGGACCCGGCCACCCAAGAGTTTTTTTAACCACTTCAGTGGTCTCACTCCCTGTGATGGGCAAGTTGTCCCACTCATCCTGAAGTCTTGCTTCCTCTGTGGAAGGCATGTCAGTGGGATTGAGGAGATCGTTGAAGTATTCCTTCCATTGCCCAACGATGTCTGCACCGTACACAGTGTGGGCAGGGAGCTGCTTCCCCGTCCTGAGTCGCTGGACAGTTTGCCAGAATCTCTTCGAGGCCGACCGAAAGTCTTGTTATATGGCCTCATCAAACTCCTCCCACACCCGAGTTTTTGCTTCAGCAACCACCCGAGCTGCACTCCACTTGGCCTGCCGGTGCACCTCAATTGCTGCAGGAGTCCCACAAGCCAACCAAGCTCGATAGGACTCCTTCTTCAGCTTGATGGCCCCCCTCACCACTGGTGTCCCACCACTTGGTTCAGGGGTTGCCACCACGAGATGCACCAACAATCTTGTGGCCACAGCTGTGAGCAGCTGCTTCAGCAATGGAGGAGGAGAACATGGCCCATTCAGAGTCCATGTCCCCAGAGTCCCTCAGAATGTGGCTGAAGTTCTTCCGAAGGTGGGAGTTGAAGACCTCCCGGACAGGGAGATACAGGATTCCCTCTTTCCCTCTTTTCTCTGTCTTTATACAGTATATATATATATGCAATTCAAACCATTTTCACTCAAACCTTCAAACAAATTTACCTGAGACACACTAGGGGCACAACTCGGTAACGAAAACCTATACACAAAATAACCAATGGAAAAACTTAAGCACTCTACTTTAAAGTCCACAGTCATTTCACAGCGGAAAGGCCACCCCCTGGATTGCCATCTTGTGGTTCCCAGGCAGGATACCTCCTCTTCCTCATCTCTGTAGACAGGTCACGTCGTCTACTTCTCACCACCACCCAACGCAGCTCACCAGGGTGCCTCCGCATCTCCTCTGCCAGATATAGGTAGACCTCAGCCCAGATCTCTGCCACCTACAGCCACTCATTCCCGTTGTTTTGCCCACGGCGCTCATGGGCCCTCCTCGACCAAGCGTCAACCCCGGTGTAAGCTTCCTCAACAACACCCAGAGGAGCTCCAGGTCGATCCAGATCCACCTGCTGTGTGTGTGTGTGTGTGTGGGGGGGGGGGGGCTCCCATTCGGACCCGGTTGTACTCCCAGTCCAGCCTGAAGCCCTTCTCGAAGGCCGTCTCCTTGTGCATTTAGGGCGCGCACTCGCCGGTCTTGCCCCGGTGGTGTTCAGTGCTGAAGTCCCGGTACCGCTTACCAACCCGGGGGCCCCGTCCTGCCGCCAAGCTCCCACATCCAGGGCAACTTGAGCTCCGGCATCCGGTCTGTCCTGGGGATGCGCCCCGTGACATCCTTCCCTGCTGTCTTCCTCCATCCAGGACCAATTGGAGTCCCACACCGCATCGTCATCATCTTCGTCCGGAGGTGGCCGGTTCCACAGCCCGCAACTGGACCACTCCTCTCCAGTGTCGATGCCGATGGAAAAGCCCAAGCCATAGATCATATCACATCCTATCACGTTGGAACCTGTGGCGGTCACCACCATTTGGATCTCCAGTATCGTTCTTGACTTGTGTCTGGCCATTAGTTCTATATACCCCACCACGACGATCTTCCTCCTGCTGTAGCCATAGAACAGGGCTTCAGTTCTATAGATGCGGTGCCAGGAAACAAACTTTTCACCATAGACAGGTTCAACACCGAGGCCACCGCTCCCGTATCCACCAGCATCGATATGTCGACTCCGTCCAACGATTTCGTGCAGTAAATCCGGCTGCCCGTCTCTGATGCTACCACATGGACCACAGTGGGAGCTTTCGCGGAGGAGTCCCCTCCTTTCCGATGTTCCCCTTTCTCAAAATGTACACAGGACCGCGCAAAGTGGTGCAGCAGGCCACATTTCCCACAGCACTTCCCCTTTGCCGGACACTCTCTGGATCTGTATTTATGAGTAGTGGACCCACAGCCGTAGCATTTTGGAGTTCCCGGGGCAGACCTTATTCTGATGCCGGAGGTGTACTCCCCTTCCTCCTCAACGTCGTCTTCAATCTTGTCGTCAGGGCCCGCTGTCAGCGCCTTTAACTGAGGCTCAATTCGCTTCAAACTGTTGGGCAATGGTAATGGCAGTGGTCAGATCCAATTCACCAGAATAGGTCAGGCCGTGCTCGGGTAGCCGGACAGCGTACATGCTCCGCCAGCTGGCTCCGAATCATCTCATCCTGCAGAGCACCAAATTTAC
This sequence comes from Pholidichthys leucotaenia, assembly GCA_020510985.1. Classification (NCBI taxonomy): domain Eukaryota; kingdom Metazoa; phylum Chordata; class Actinopteri; order Cichliformes; family Pholidichthyidae; genus Pholidichthys; species Pholidichthys leucotaenia. Next base: position 36,548,395 of record CM035843.1, on the reverse strand, counting down.
ATTCCAGAACCAGCTGATGGAGGTCCTCTACAAACCTCCTCACTCACTCTCCCGTCTGCTGGTGGCGCTGTGGAAACTGGATGCGCCGGACGATAACGTTATCCGGCGGGCAAAAATATTGCGCCATTAGCTCCACAATCTCCTCAAAAGTATCTGCACCCCCCAAAGTCTCCAGGCTTCTCTGCCCTCCCCAACCCCAAATTATGGACCAAGATAGCTCTTGTCCGTACTTCCTCCAACTCACCAAGGTTGACTGCCACCAAGTAGTTGCTGAATGCAGCGAACCACCTAGGCCAAGGCACGGGAGGCTTGCCCGGGGCCTCCAGAAATGTCTGAAAACTGATTTCAGCATGCTCCATAACCGTGTTATCCTCGTCGCCAAATGTTGTGTTCATAATTACCAGAGAAATGAGGAGGGCGGAAGGCAGTTTACCACATTTATTAACAACACACTCTCAGATCAAACAGTAAGTTACAGCACTCTATGACCAGGCGTCAACGGCGAAAGAGGACGTACCCCTTCCGGCCGTGGCCTTTATAGTCAGGCTGACGTCACTCCCTAAAGGGTAGATCGCCAACCACCCTCTATTCCCCGGTCAATCCCTGGCCACCATATTACTACTTTTTTCGGATGTGACAAGTGGGTGGGTATCAAATAAGGCATAAGACAGTGCTGGACTGGGTTTACCATGTTAATGACATTCTGTGACAAATCCGGAAAAGCCAAAACATCTAATCAGACATAGAAATGATAAAAACTGTGTTTTGTCAAGAGAAATGAGTGTTTTGATATTTTTTTCAATAATCATATGACCAACAGATGCATTTCAGAAATTTAAAACTGACAAAAAACACAATTTTTCAGTCAATGACTCCTTTAAATCAGGATCCTGGAGCAAAGACACCCCTTATTATTTTATCATGCCAGAAAACAATGTAGTCTTTATCACCTTCACATCACATTTTACACATAAACAGCCAACATTATACACCGGCACATACAGTATGCACAATAGGCTTTTCTAGTCCTTGCCATGTGGGAAAACCCATTGCAAACAAGTAATGGAACATTTTATGCACTGCAACATTGGCTTTACTTCACACTGCCATTCAGTTTTGTCCTTCTGCCTCCTTCCTTCTGTTTCTTACTCAGTTGATAACTTTCTATTACAATTTGTCACCGTTTTCCTCTCTCTGACTGCCCTGCTGTTCTGTCTGTCTGTCCGTCCGTCTCTCAGGAGCGGTGATGTCTGTGCACTCTAGGGCTCAGCGTTTTGAGGTCCTGCCAAATGGCACTCTTGTTATCCAGAATGTTCAGCTGCAGGACAGGGGCACATATATCTGCAGCGCCCAAAACGTCCTGGGTCGTGACAGGTAAGGCTACCAGTTCACGCTATGCATACAGAATAATTTGCTCTGCAGTACAGCCATTTAATTATTATAGCCACAGGGCAGAATATTTTTGTATCACTCACTTAAGCCTTGGAATTTAATCACTGAGCATTTATTATGTGCCTTCTGTTAATTATAGCTGTTGTGCTTGCAAACTCGATTACAATTCTGTTGCTTTGTTATTCTCCACAGCAGCCTCAGGACATCATACAGACAATGCATCTTGTTTGAATTATGTATTGTGCGTGCCTTTGTTATGCAACATTTGTAACATTTTTTATTTTTTAATTTGGAACAGGCTCTGTACAGCATTTTCTATATCATAAACAGTTCTAGTCAGTAAATAACCATGTTTATCAAAGTCTAAAATGTTATTGTCCCCTCTAGTTGCAACATACATACAGTAAGTATACCGTTGTGTCCCTGGGCAAGACACTTTATCCACCTTGCCTTCAGTGTCCATGACATTGGGTGTGAATGTATATAAATGTTCGGTAGTGATCAGAGAGGCTGTTGGAATGGATTGGCAGCCATGTTTCCATCAGTCTGCCTCAGGGCAGCTGTGGCTACAGTAGTAGCTTACCACTACCAGTAGCCACGGTTACATGGGCAAAATTTCTTCAATCTGATTACAATTCAGATCAGAACTTTACTGTTTACATGGATCCTGAAAAAGCTGATCCGATTAGGACATGCGTTTCCATGTGTCACACGTTTGAACGGAATAAATCATTTTGACATGTGCACGTCGACATTTCGACATTCCGAAAATAGTAGAAGAAGCAACTTCCGGTGTTAGCAAGCCCCTCTTCGTGTCTTTCTCTTTTTGAAATGCACCTGTATTGTGTTATTCAGACTGTACTTTTGCTTCTGCTGGTCTCCGTAATGAAGCTACAAGTACATACTTCCGCGTATGACGAATAGAGGGAGACGGCAGGACGATACAGACCAGTTTTGTTTTACTCCCACTATGTGTTCCGTTAGCTGCTGTAAAGGCGGAAATAAGTCATGTCGACGTGTGGCTGACGTACATGTTATGTCCATAATGTAGGAAGGAAGAGTGAGTCTCACCTTGGTTAACAGGGGTCTATTATATACAACACACAGACTATATACAGAGGCTTACGGCACTCTCCTGCTGGCCAGGTGGCTCCACGACGATCCGCCCACTCTTTTATACCCTGGAAACCGGTAGTAGCCACCCCGGTCTATCCCATGACCAACCCGGCCTCAATCTTTGTAATACCAGCCTATTTACATATATAACATTTCTCCCCCTCAAAAAAAAAACGCCAAGCACACAAATAACCCACCCAAATTTATCACCCGACACACGCACTAATCCAAAAATATGTACAAAAAAATAAACAAACACCTATCCACTCACACAGCTAAGGCTGAGGGGCTGGATAGACCACCAGCACCCCCTACACGGCTGAGCGGATTATTCTGCCGCTTGGAACAGGAGAATATACAAACAAAATAATAATAGGCCATGTTTCTAACTGAAAGTAATCCCTTTAAACACATCAAAACACATACAGTAAAGCACAAGACAATTCCTATGGGCGGCCCCCCACCCCTCAATGGGCACACAGTGTAAAAATGTATAAAAGGGGCAACACAAATAAAACAATCCATCCATCCAGCCATCCATCCATCTTCTTCCGCTTAATCCTTTTTGGGTCGCGGGGGGGGTTCCAATAAATACTTAAAATCCAATCAATACCAGTCACACGAGCCAGGCAAACTCTAGAAAAATACTAATGTACATTCACACAGAGAAGCCATCGGCCAGAATAATTAAACCCCCAAATTCAACACAATTTACCAGGGTTGAACACGTCCCACCCCCCCAAAATTGGGCACATTAAAGAATATTTCAATAAAATTTCTTTCAAAATAGCACATAACTTCACATAGATGAGCACCACTGGTCAGAACAACATAAAACATACAGAACATTTACCATACAAAGAGCTCAAATTTATCAAATTCCCTTACTTTCACCCTCTTTTTTTTTTTTTTAATTTTACGGGGTACCAAATAGGAAAACCAACATAAAACAGGACTGAAGAAACAACACAAACATGCAAAATAAAACCCTCAGTCCCCTGATGGATCCCTTTCAAGGTGTCTCCGTCTCTTCACATCAGGGCTCCTGCTGCGCTGTCTCCTCTCCACCTCCGGCAGCTGCAGATCCCTCGGGTGTCTCCAGACGTGGATAGACCTGCTCCCAACTTCCTCCATCCGACTGGGCTCCACCTGGAACCACCTCTGGTTGTCCCGCTGTTCGCGCGGACTGTGATCTCCACGTACTCGAGCATCAACCTTGGATTTTGAGGGATCCCACTTCCTTTTCATCAGATCACCGGTCCTGCGACTGGCTCTCGACTCCAGCTGCTCTGACACGCGGGCTGTCCTGGGTCTCCTCTTGGCAGGTCGTCGCTGGGATCACTTTACGATAACCACGCTCCGCAGTCTAGCCCCGTTTTCTCCCGGCGTTGGCACCTCATCCTGATGATCCTCATCGGGGGTCCTGTCGTGCTGTCCGGCACCCTCATCCAGGGCAGCCTGCGTGACAGCATCGGGTCCGTCCCGAGAGGTCTCTGCGTGGCGCGGTGTGTGCACTCCCAAATTCACATTGACCATCCAGTCTGAATCCCACACCTCAGGACCCTCCAAGGCAGGAACAGGTCGGCCCCACAGTCCGCATCCAGACCATTCTTCACCAGAGACGTTCATAATGGAGAACCCAAGGCTGTAAAATAGGTTGCAGCCCATAGCGTTAACACCGGATGCAGAAACATTAATGCGAACGCTGGGCGCCACACTGTCCTTATATCGGGCCTCCATCTCCACATAGCCCAATATAGCCAACCTGTTCTGCCCATAACCATAATATTCCACTCGTTGCCTTCTTATCTGTTGGTAGGGAAACAGTCTGTCCATGGTTTCAAGATTCAGAACAGAGATCACCACTCGCGTGTCCACTGAGAGCGGGACCTCGACTCCATCCAACGTGACGTTGCACCCAATTATCCCTGTCGTCTCTGGGGAGACGGCATGCACAACGGTTGGAGTCTTGTGCACAGCACCTGGATCTCTCCCACAGCTCCTGCGTACAAAGTTTTCACACACCCTGGCAAAATGGTTTAAAAGACCGCATTTGCCACAACGCTTTCGTTTCGCCAGGCACACTCTGGACTTATAGCGGTGCTCAGTGGAACCACATCCATAACATTTTGGCGTACCAGGGGCAGACCTTATCCTGACCACGGATCATCCTCTCCACACTCGCCATCACAAGGGTCCAGACGCAGTGCCTCAGCACAAGACACATTTTTCTCCAGAGGGGCCCCTTCAGTTAGGCCCCTCGCGATGGTCTCTGCTGCCTCATACTGTTGCGCGAGCTCAACAGCCTCTGCTAACGTCATCTGTCCTGGGTGAGTCAACAACCTGGACCAGGCCACCGTGCAACAGACGTGCTCCGCCAACTGGTCCCGAATAATCTCGTCCTCCAGGGTCCCGAATCTGTGTTTCCTCGCCAGCTCTCAGAGGTCCGCCACGAATCTTCGCACGGGCTCTCCCGACCGCTGGCGGCACTGCCGGAATTGAATGCGTTTCACAATGACATTCTCCGGTGCCTTAAAGTAGTGCGCCATTAGCTGCACCACACCGTCAAAGCTGTCCGCTCCACCCAAATTCTCAAGAATCCTCTGCCCCTCCATTCCTAAATTATGTACCAACACAGCTCGTGCACAGAGCTTCTCCATATCTCCCAAACCCAGTGCAACAAGATAGTTGGTAAAGGCAGCGAACCACCTAGGCCACGGCATGAGCGGCTCGCCCGGAGCCTCGAGGAACGGCCGAAAGCTAGCAATAGAGCGTCCCATTACCGCTTTTACCTCGTCGCCATTTGTTATGTCCATAATGTAGGAAGGAAGAGTGAATCTCACCTCGGTTAACAGGTGTTTATTATATACAACACACAGACTATATACAGAGGCATACGGCACTCTCCTGCTGGCCAGGTGGCTCCACGACGAAAGAGGCAGAGCCTCTTCCACCCACTCTTTTATACCCTGGGTGGCGTCACCACTGGAAACCGGTAGTAGCCACCCTGGTCTATCCCATGACCAACCCGGCCGCCATCTTTGTAATACCAGCCTATTTACATACATAACAGTACAGACATGCACAGTAAACATATTTTCTGCCCAGCCTTCGGAATAAGTGTTTTCATGCGCACCATTCGGATTAACAATCGGCATAACCCACCCGTCTCAATCAGAAGGAAATTTTGATCCGAATGAACGTGATCGGGTCAGAATATTCAGATTGGTGTGTTTACATGAAACATTTTTATTCCGATCAGGCTTTTAATCCGGTTACTTGTGTCAATGTAAACATGGTCATTGTCTGTCTGGAGTGAATGAATAATGGACTCACTGTAAGCGCTTTGAGATATCACTTAACATATATAAATCTAATCCATTATCATTATTATTATTATAATACGAGGGGGGCTGAAAAGTTCATAGGCTGAAAAATTCATAGTGGTCAAATTTAACCAAATTATTTGTCAACATAGTCTCCCCTTCCCTGCACACACTTCTTCCATCAGTGTTGCAGCTCTTGGATCCCCGCAGTTGAAAAATAAACCACATTTGGTCAAATTTGACCACTATAACTTTTCAGCCGGGGCGGCACAGTGGCGGAGTGGTTAGCACTGCGGCAGCACAGCAACTCACCCTTGGCCGGGGGATCCTGGGTTCGATCCCAACTCCCGACCAACAGTGATCTGTGTGGAGTTTGCATGTTCTCCCCGTGTCTGCGTGGGTTTACTTCGGGATTTCTCCGGTTTCCTCCCACTTGCCAAAGACATGCAAGTTAGGTTAATTGGCATCAACTGGGGATTCTAAATTGTCCTTAGGTATGACTGTGAGAGTGAATGGTTGTCTGTCTCTCTGTGTTGGTCCTGCGATGGACTGGCGATCTGTCCAGGGTGTACCCTGCCTCTCGCCCAAAGATGCTGAGATAGGCTCCAGCCCCCCCGCGACCCGAAAAGGATTAAGTGGAAGAAGATGAATGAACTTTTCAGCCCCCCCCCCCCCGTACATAAACTACACTGGCTAGTGCTAGCTTAGAAATGTAATCTGTTAAGCACTAATGTCAACAGCCAACTGTTTCCTTGCACAGACACAAACTGAAACACTACATGAGGACAAAAAAACCCCAAACTGGTTCCAGGCACTAAGTTAAATAGAACTAGAAAAGCACTCGGAGAGCGCAGACCTCCGCCAAGCACCACAGTTCCCCCCATACAGTGTTTGTGTGTACGTTTTCAGATTCCTTGACCATGGAAACATATGACTAGCAATTGGATTCACAATGATAGGATTAGTGGTTCAGTAGTTATTGACGAAAATGGCATTTTCCGTAATGGCGGTTTTCTTCTCGACGGTGATCCGGATCACCACCAAAATGTAATCATCTGTAGGATACCCCATTTCTGACAATCTTTGAAAATTTCATGAAAATCCGTCCATAACTTTTTGAGTTATCTTACTAACAAACAAACAAACAGACAGGCAAACAAACAGACAAACAGACAAACAAACAGACAAACAGACAGACAAACCAACGCCGATGATCACATAACCTCCTTGGAGGAGGTAATTAGGTAAGCTAGCTTAATTATGTTAGCTGCACTGTAAAACTAACAGTCTCCAGAAAATTGACACCTTTATGGTGTTTTCACACCTAAGTTTGTTTGCTTTGGCGTGAATCAGTTGATGAGTTTGTTATTACCTCCGCCAGGCCGAAAAGGCCAGGAGGAGGTTATGTTTTTGCCGGGGTTTGTCTGTGTGTTTGTCTGTTTGTCTGTCTGTCTGTCTGTTTGTCTGTTGGTTAGCAAGATAACTCAAAAAGTCTTGGATGGATTTCCATGAAACTTTCAGGCGTTGTTGGAAATGGTACAAGGAAGAACTGATTACATTTTGGGGGTGATCCGGTTCACCGTCTGGATACAGGAATTTTTTAAAGCATTTTTTTTCAACACTGTGACATACAGCCATTTTCAACATGTGCGCAGGCGCAATGGAGGGCGCTGGTCGTCGTGTCTGCAACACAAACTCCGCGTTCTCCAACGTTTTAGGCACAAAAGCACGCGGAAAACACTGCTGGCCTGGGCCCGCCAGCGTGCCTGTGTTTGCGCGCAACTGCAAAACCTCACACGGCCAGCTGTCCGCCCACGGATTCTTTGGCAGAAATTCACCGGCCAGCCATAGGCGCTGCGCAAAAACGAGCTCTCTGCCGGCGAAGCTTCTAAATTCTCGTTTGCCGCGGAGCACAACCCCAAAATAATATAATCTAAAACCCACGGCAACCTGTCTACCCAATTTGCATCCGTCAGTGGAGGAGATGGACACAACAGTAACACTTCAGTTTATTACCTCCGCCAAGGAGGCAATGCTTTTACTACTGAACCACTAATCCTATCACTATCAGATTGATTGTCATTGATTAATTGTGTGTTTATTGCACTGTCCCTGTCAAATAAACAAATAATCATTGTGAATCCAATTGCTAGTCATATGTTTACATGCTCAAGGAATCTGAAAACGTACACACAAACACTGTATGGGGGGAATTGTGGCGCTTGGCGGAGGTCTGCGCTCTCCGAGTGCTTTTCTAGTTTTGTATTATTTCCCCTCAGTTCAGTTTCTTTTCACACAGAGGAAAATCCAAGCAGATCACAGCGCGTCACTTCACATCCCATGAGCATATCCTCTTTGTTTATTGGTCGAATGTTGTTGTTTTTTTGCCACAACAGCAAGAAAAGTACAGGAAGTTGTTTTACTTACCAGAGTTATACTTCAATCTGTGAACCATGAGAATATGTGTCTGCATACAGTGATGATGTACATTGTCTGCAGGTATACGGCCAAAAAGTAAAAGATGTGTCTAGATTAATGTGAGATGAGGACAGAGCTATTGGATATTGCGATGTTTGTATGAATTATTATGCATCGGGTGCCAGATTCTGATCACAGATTTCGATGTAACACAAGCACTCCCCTTGTTATTCAGTGCATGTTATGCTTTAATGTACTCCTGGCGGAGCTTTTTAGCCCTGTTGCAACATTGTGCAGCAGATCTCTGAATCCCCATTTCCCTGAGCTGTTTCCATTTCCATATTTACCTCCGCCAAGAGGAGGAGGTAATGTTTTCGCCGGCGTTGGTTGGTTGGTTGGCTTGTCTGACTGTTAGCAACATTACTCAAAAAGTTATGAACGGATTTTGATGAAATTTTCAGAAAAAGGTGTGTATTGGCACAGGGAACAGATGATTAGATTTTGGTGATGATCTGAGAGTGCATACCTCCACCAAGGGCTTTGTTTGTATTTGTGCAGCAGGATTACACAAAAACTACTGGATGGATTTGGATGAAATTTTCACCAGAGGTGGTTCTTGGGATATAGAGAAACCTATTACATTTTGGTGATGATCTGAGAATGCATACCTCCGCCAAGCCTCTTTTCTTCTCACAGAGTGTTAGCAACAATACTCCAAAACTAATGGACAGACTTTGATGCAATTTTCTTCAGAAGTGGCTCTAGGCCTACACACAAACCCATTACATTTTGGAGGTGATCCATGAGGGACGGAAGGAGCCTTGGCAGAGGTATGCGCTCTCTGAGTGCTTTTCTGGTTTTGTATGTTGTGGACCATGTTGGGAGTAACTCCCAACTTCTCCCACTTCTCCTAACGTGTTACAAAGTAACACATTCCTGTATTGCCACTACTTTTGCAGTAACGTGTAATGAAATTAGTTTAAAAATTCAGTAATGTGTTACAGTTACTGAAATTTGATCAGATGCATTACTTGTTACTCATTTTATTAATATGGATAGATACTTTTAGCACAAATAAATGAATATACAAACTGACCCTACCGTAGCTGAGACGAGCCACTGACATGACCTGTTGCAAAGTGCCAAGTCTTCATTACTGAGCGGAGGAAGAGATGAAGCTGCTTTGTTTTTGTGGACATACAGAGATTATTTTTACTTTGTCGTGATAAAGTGGAAATACGCTTATCTGAACACCCATGGCTGGATTTCACTCACAGGTATGCATCTGGACAATTTGTGACTCAGCAAGAATTAAACCAACTGATTGCAAGATACGCCATTGCAGAATGAAGATCTGATAACTCACTTTCCATTAAACAGCTGGACTGTGATCCACTGACATTAAAACACATTTACCTGTTACCTGGATAAAGATTATTCAAAAATGGATTTTGATCTCCAAAAGGCATTTGAGAGACTGGATCATGTGTCTGTCATAGCAAATGTTTGGACTGTGGAAAATTAACGTTTTCTTTGGATCACTGCACATCGGATGAATCCATAACATAAAGGTAAGATAAACATGGACAGCTTTCATGTCCCACACTGACACATGTGCAGCAACACCAGTGTTAAAAACTGTCTGCAAAGTTCTGTCTCAAACAGTCTGTTTTCAGCCTGCCATTAATAAACCCATAATGCAATCCATTAATTAAATTATCTTACTATGTGTGCAAGATGATTTAAGTATGCATTTAAAAGTAACGTGAAAGTTACTTTTCCAAGTAACTAATTACTTTAATCATGCAGTAATTGGTAAAGTAACTCAATTACTTTTGAAAAGAAGTAACTGGTAACTGTAATTAGTTACTATTTTTAATAACTTGCCCAACACTGGTTGTGGATAGTTGAGCCGACCATCCGACCAGTCACCTTCCCATGTCCTGTTTTAAATGAAAGAAATTAAAATCTACTCATAAACTAATGTCGTCATGTGACTCAGAGGTTTTGTTTTGGCATGCTTTTTCACCAGGACGACTGCACCATAGTTCAGATGATTCAGATTGAGACTATCTTCTTTTGGAGGTCTTGGTCCTGTTGTTTTGGAAAGCACCAGAGTGCAATTACTGTGTTCTCACCAGATAAATATGATGTACGATAAAAGACAAAACAAACTAGAGTTCCGTTTAAATGATCTAAAGCCAGTAGGTGTAAAAGCACTCACAATAAAGCCTGCATTCTTAAATGGAAAAATTAACTAATGTAAGTAGAAAATTAGTCATCAGTACCCGGTAACTTCAGCATAATGTGCAATTCATGGTGGGATTAAATAAACAACTTTTTCTGGCTGTAAGGAATTAGTTGCTTGCCTAGTAACGTGTACAATTTGCAAATTTTTCTCTGCAAAATGTATTAAAGTATTTAATGTGTGTGTAAACTGAAATTATGGCCAAATTCATGTAGTGTACAGCTAGCTGACTAACCCCAGTTTTGTGCCCCCTGAACATTAGCAACTAGAAAAGCACTCAGAGACATACCTCCACCAAGGCTCCTTCCGTGCCTCATGTATCACCTCCAAAATGTAATGGGTTTGTGTGTAGGCAGGCCTAGAGCCACTTCTGTTGAAAATTGCATCAAAGTCTGTCCATTAGTTTAGGAGTATTGTTGCTAACACTCTTTGAAGAGATAAGAGCTTTGGCTGAGGTATGCATTCTCTGATCACCAAAATGTAATGGCTTCCTTTCTAGTCCAAGAATCATCTCTGGTGAAAATTTCATCCAAATCCATTCCAGTAGTTTTTGTGTAATCCTGCTACACAAATACAAACAAAACCCTTGGTGGAGGTATGCACTCTCAGATCATCACCAAAATCTAATCATCTGTTCCCCATGCTATTACACACCTTTCCTGAAATTTTTTTTTCAAAATCCATTTGTAACTTTTTGAGTTATGTTGCTAACAGTCAGACAGACAAACCAATCAACCAACCAACCAACAAACTAAACAACCAACGCTGGTGAAAACATTACCTCCTCCTCTTGGTGGAGGTAATAATTAAAAAAATATAAAGATACAGTATATCAAAGTTCCAGTTGTACAATAATGTCCAACATGTGTTACAAATTGTAGTCAGGCAGGTTAACATTACTTTTCAGTCTTACTGACAAATCAAAGCACCTTTAACTATTCATCTTCTAATTGACAGGCTGCAGAAACCAATTAAGAGTCATCACTTAATATACAGTGCATCTGGAAAGTCTTCACAGCGCTTCACTTTTTCCACATTTTGTTATGTTACAGCCTTATTCCAAAATTCTACACACAATACCCCATAATGACAATGTGAAAAAAGTTTTTTTGAGATTTTTGCAAATTTATTAAAAATAAAAAAAACAACAACTAAGAAATCACATGTACATAGGTATTCACAGCCTTTGCCATGAAGCTCAAAATTTAGCTCAGGTGCATCCTGTTTCCACTGATCATCCTTGAGATGTTTCTACAGCTTAATTGAAGTCCACCTGTGGTAAATTCAGTTGATTGAACATGATTTGGAAAGGCACACACCTGTCTATATAAGGTCCCACAGTTGACAGTGCATGTCAGAGCACAAACCAAGCATGAAGTCAAAGGAATTGTCTGTAGACCTCCGAGACAGGATTGTATCGAGGCACAAATCTGGGGAAGGGTACAGAAAAATTTCTGCTGCTTTGAAGGTCCCAATGAGCACAGTGGCCTCCATCATCTGTAAATGTTCGAAACCACCAGGACTCTTCCTAGAGCTGGCTGGCCGTCTAAACTGAGCGATCGGGTGAGAGGGGCCTTAGTCAGGGAGGTGACCAAGAACCTGCTGGTCACTCTGTCAGAGCTCCAGCATTCCTCTGTGGAGACAGGAGAACCTTCCAGAAGGACAACCATCTCTGCAGCAATCCACTAATCAGGCCTGTATGATAGAGTGGCCAGACGGAAGCCACTCCTTAGTAAAAGGCACAAGGAAGCCCACCTGGAGTTTGCCAAAAGGCACCTGAAGGACTCTCTGACCATGAGACACAAAATTCTCTGGTCTGATGAGAAAAAGATTGAACTCTTTGGTGTGAATGCCAGGTGTCATGTTTGGAAAAAACCAGACACCGCTCATCACCAGGCCAATACCATCCCTACAGTGAAGCATGGTGGTGGCAGCGTCATGCTGTGGGGATGTTTTTCAACGGCAGGAACTGGGAGACTAGTCAGGATAGAGGGAAAGATGAACACAGCAATGTACAGACACATCCTGGATGAAAACCTGCTCCAGAGTGCTCTTGACCTCAGACTGGGGCGACGTTTCATCTTTCAGCAGGACAACGACCCTAAGCACACAGTCAAGATATCAAAGGAGTTGCTTCAGGGCAACTCTGTGAATGTCCTTGAGTGGCCCAGCCAGAGCCCAGACTTGAATCCAATTGAACATCTCTGGAGAGATCTGAAAATGGCTGTGCACCGACGCTTCCGATGCAACCTGGTGGAGCTTGAGAGGTGCTGCAAAGAGGAATGAGTCAAACTGTGTAAAAATAGGTGTGCCAAGCTTGTGGCATCATATTCAAAAAGACTTGAAGCTGTAATTGCTGCCAAAGGTGCATCAACAAAGTATTGAACAAAGGCTGTGAATACTTATGTACTGTACATGTTGTCATGTCCGCTGCATGATCTCGCAGCAAACATATAAATTGGAAGCGAGCCCAATGTGCATTAAAGTAAGCGTGTTTATTACAGGGAAAAATGTACACAAAATGTCCAAATAACAGTCACTGTTGCGAATGAGTGAGACAACCCGCTACAAACCTCGTTGGCTTAGAGGAAATGCCTAACTTGCTCCGAACAGTCAGAAGCGAAGGGAAAAGGCACAAAAGGAAAGACTTACGCATATGTTGGAGTGGAAAGGCTCAAGGAAACAACACAATAAGTCCAGGGGAAGAAAGTCAAACATCGGTGAGTCAGGATGTCCAAGTTTGACTGAAGCTGCCACACTGACTGGTCACACTGCCTCCCCATAAGTACACCATACACTAATGAAGGCAAGTGGACACAGCCGTGTGGCAAGCCAGTGCATGATTAAATGGAAATGTTATGTGTATGCATGTGTGAGCGTGTGTGTGTGTGTGTGTGTGTGTGTGTGTGTGTGGTGAGACCATACAGTCGGTGAATGTCTGGTGAGGAGGAGGCATGGCTGTAGGACTGGCAAAGAGCAAGGCTCAATCTGCCAGATGGAATTGATAAGCAATAATCAAAAACCTACAGCCACAGGTCATGGACGGGGTTGAAAACAACCCCGAACATGACACATGTGATTTCTTAGTTTTGTTTTGTTTTTTTTTTATATCCACCCATCCATCCATCCATCCTCTACCACTTTTCCGGAGGACTGGGTCGCGGAGGCAGCAGTTCAAGCAGAGAAGCCCAGACTTCCCTCTCCCCAGCCACCTGCTCCAGCTCTTCAGAGAGGATAACAAGGCGTTCCCAGACCAGCTGGGAGACATAGTCTCTCCACCGAGTCCTGGGTCTGCCCCAGGGTCTCCTCCCAGTGGGACGTGGCCAAAACACCTCAAGTGGGAGGCATCCAGGAGGCATCCTAATCAGACCTCAACTGGCTCCTTTCAATGTGGAGGAGCAGCGATTCTACTCTGAGTCTCTCCCGGATGACTGAGCTCCTCACCCTATCTCTGAGGGTGAGTCCAGCAATCCTACGGAGAAAGCTCATTTCAGCCGCTTGTATCCGCAATCTCGTTCTTTCGGTCATTACCCAAAGCTTGTGACCATAGGTGAGAGTAGAAACGTAGATTGACTGGTAGATCAACAGCTTTGCCTTAGAACTCAGCTCCTACTTCACCACAACAGACCAGTACACCGTCCGCATCACTGAAGATGCTGCTTCAATCCAACTGTCAATCACTCGCTCCATTCTCCCCTCACTCGTGAATAAGACCCCAAGATACTTAAACTCCTTCACTTGGGGCAGGAGCTTGTCCCCAACCCAGAGAGGACAATCCACCTTTTTCCGTCTGAGGACCATGGACTCAGATTTGGAGGTACTGATTCTCATCCCAGCCACTTCACACTCAGCGGCAAACCATCCCAGCAAGAACTGTAGGTCATTGCTGGATGAAGCTAACAGGACAACATCATCTGCAAACAACAGAGATGAGATACTGTGGTCACCAAGCATGACTTGCAAAAATCTAAAAAAAAATGTTTTTTTCACATTGTCATTATGGGGTACTGTGTGTAGAATTTTGAGGAAAAAAATGAATTTAATCCATTTTGCAATAAGGCTGTAACATAACAAAATGTAGAAAAAGTGAAGTGCTGTGAATACTTTCTGGATGCACTAGAACATGTATCTCTGTGGACTTACAAGGTCAAAGCTAAGTGTGTCCTGTTTTTTATGACAGGTTACTAACTTCTCTAGAGGTCTGGACCCGTCCTCCTCGAATGCTGTTGCCTAGTTACAGAGAAGCCTCCATTCATCAGGGTGGAGAGGTACGCCTGGAGTGCCAAGCGGATGGCGTTCCCACACCTCTGCTGTCTTGGATTCTGCCTGATCGTTCTGTCCTGACCACTAATGGTGCTAACACCAGCCGATTGAACATGGACACAAACGGCACCCTTCATATCTCAGTAACTTTACCTAGCGACCGAGGGATTTATCGCTGTGTGGCCTCTAACTCAGCAGGTGCTACCAGTGCCTCTGTGCGTGTGCATGTGTCCTCATTGCCCCCAGTGATACAGCAACCCAGAGAGGAACACCTGCAGTTGTCTCCAGGGTGGCCAGTTTATGCTCACTGTTCTGCCCGAGGTGCCCCTCTACCAACTGTGCGCTGGCGAATCCCAGATGGGACCCTTGTTCGCCCGTCCCAGTTTCTCCATGGCAACCTTTTTGTCTTGACCAATGGGACACTCCACATTCGAAAGGTTGGGCCTAAAGACTCAGGGAATTATGAGTGCACAGCCAGTAATGCTGTGGGGACGGATAAGAGGACAGTGAGGGTCGAAATTGAAGGAGAAAGGCGACATGAAGAGAAAAGATATGAAGGGGCAAAAGCAGTCAACAATGAAAATATATCGCCTTCATCTTCAGCTATTAAAGACAGAACATTAACCATGGTTCCTCACCCCTCACATCCAGTGACCGCTCCAAAAATTCCTTCTCCACCTTTCTCAAAGAGATCCAAGAACTCACCATTCACTCCAAGTTCAACTTACCCGCACAATTCATCTAAATCATCTCCTGAAAGTGATACTACTCTGACTTCCTCTGCCACACAGTTAAACACACAAAAAACAAGTCATTCCTCTATTTCTCCATCATCCACTGTGCTAGCAAACAACACCAACATCTCACCTATTGCAAACACCAAAAGGACAGGCTCAGTTGCTTTGCCCCTTTCTCCTTTCAGTAAAGCCCATATTGTTTTTACATCACCCTCCATGTCCTCAGTCCCTTATGGAGGGATTTTGCAGCTTCACTGCTCTGTAACTGGCAATCCGGTCCCCATCATTATCTGGAGGACCCCTGCCAGGAAACTAGTGGATATGCACTTAAGGTACAGAGGAATGGATGTGTTAAAAAATGGGGTGGGTTTTATTCTGCCATACTGTGGTATCTAACTGACTGTCTACGTTTGAATTCAAGTTTTGATCAACGGTTGAAGGTGCATCCTAACGGCAGCCTGTCAGTCCGACACGTAACGACTAAGGATGCTGGAGACTACCTTTGTATTGCACGCAACAAGGTCTCAGATGACTATCGCCTGCTCCGAGTCTCCGTGGGTACCAAGCCTGCCAAGATTGAGCAAAAACAACCACTCGATCAGATGGTGTCGATTGGCAAACCGTTGAAGGTAAGATAAATATAATTAAGTCAAGGATTAGATAATGTAATTCATTTACTGTTTTGCTTTTAATGCTTGTTCAATACACACATATTATAAATTCTTAAGTGAATTTACTTTAATACCAGTTAGTATTTTCCTCAGTGTGTATTAACCATTTTTACTTTACACTGTTTATTTATTCATTTGATTTGAAGGTGGATTGGGGGGGGGGGGGGGGGGGTGCTAGCCACCTTGATAGCAAAATGACTCCAAATCATCCCCCTGTTGGCCTGCCGCCCATCCCCATTCATAGGTGTAAATCAAGGGGGCAATGGGGAGCCAACCTGAAAAAAGAGAGAACTCTCCCCTCAATATCATCATATATCTTTTTATATCATGTTACAGAACTGAATAGCATGACTTTGAACCACCAATTCTAAGCAGAAGTGCAAAAAAACCCCATACATTGGCAAATTTTTTTCTCATAAATTTGTGATTTTTCTCTTGTAAGTTTGTAGCCTTTTTCTTGAAAATTTGCAACTTTTTTCTTGAAAATTTGCAACTTTTTTCTTGTAAATTTGCAACTTTTCTCTTTTGGATTTTCAATTTTTTTTCTTGTAAATTTGTAACTTTTTGTCAAAGTTTCAACTTTTTTCTTATGAATTTACATCTTTTTTTCTCCTAAATTTGTGACATTTTTCACAAAATTGCAACTTTTTTCTCATAAAATTTGTGATTTTTCTTTTGTGAATTTACAGTTTTTTTCTTTGTTCTTGTAAGTTTTTACCTTTTTTCTTGTAAATTTTCAACTTTTTCCTGTAACTTTTCAGTCTCTTTTAAATATATTACTTTTTTCTCCTAAAACTGTGATTTTTTTTGCAAAATTGCAACTCTTTTCTCATAAATTTGTGATTTTTCTCTTGTAAATTTGCAACTTTCCTGTAAATTTTTGACTTACTTCTTGCAAAAATTGCAACTTTTTTCCCTGTAACCTTTTATCTTTTTTCTTGTAAATTTGCAACTATTTTGTCAAACAAATTGCAACATTCATCAGGATGCTGGTTAAATTTTTACTCTATGTAATTAAATTATAATTTTAGAGTGGCATCTTTTTCATTTTTTTCACATTTATTCTTGTAAATATGTACATTTTACATTTATAGGTTTGTACCTTATGGTAAATTTGTGAATACCCCCATCCCCCTTGTTGAAAAATAAAAATTGCCCACTGTTTATAAGCATTATGTGATGATTGACGGTCAGTAGAAGTTTTCAGAATTTCTTTATTTCTTTATCCAAACAGTCAGTCCACACCACCATTTAATAGTTACTGCTTTATTCTTTGTTAAATCTGTAATATACAGTATGCTAAATCATAAATTTAAAGCTTTAAACTCAGCCCAAAAAGAATTTATACTTTTTGGCAGAAACAAAAACCTTCCAGTTCATACAATGGGCCACTGTAAATCATCTGCAATGGCCTTTGGGGTAAAATTGAGAACACATCACCATTTAAAGACTCAAAGAAAACTATTGTCGAGTAGGTTTAAATGAAGAAATGAGAAGCAGCACTCTAGTGGGAATGTGTTGAAATTCATTTATAAATTTAACCATTTATGAGCCTTTAAACAGAAACTATTGCATGCTTCTAAATTCATGCTTGTTAGACTTGTTTTGCATTTTTGTTTTTTATGCATTGAACAGTATAATCTACATTTCTTATTCATAATTTTGAAAAAAAAAAGTTATGCATCCTTCATCTCAATAAAAGACAGCCTGCTTTTAAACCATGCATCACTGGAACACCGATCCTCTGCAGGTGGACTGCCAGGCATCCGGCCTGCCTGACCCAACTGTTCAGTGGAGCCTACCAGATGGAACCATGGTGAACAGCGTGTTGCATGGGGAAGACAGAGGAGGGCGGGGACGGCGACTGACTGTGTTCAACAATGGGACATTGCTGGTTTCAGCAGTAGGTACTGGAGAAGAGGGAGAATACATCTGTTACGCTGAGAATCAAGGAGGACAAGACACCATGAAGGTAAGAAAGCATTTCTGTTTGAAGGTATTTTCTCATTTTAATATTGCCACGCCTTAAAGTATTATTACACTTTTATTCATATAGTTAATTGGCATTAGTGTGCTTTTATATCACTACAAATGCTGATTATTTCCATTAATTACACATTATTTTTAGGTTAAAGTCAAGGTTATGACGGGATCGTCACCAGCCTTCACTGACGACAGACATAACCAAGTTATCAAAGTACGTGAGGGAGCAACAGCCAGAATCTCCTGCCCAGCCGCCGGAGAACCACCCCCCACAGTGACATGGTTTTCCCCAACACACCGCATCATCCCACGAAGTCTGGGATCTGGTTATTACTCTGAACGAGTTGTGGTGGTCTCAGGTGGAGTTCTGGAGGTGCGAGTGGCACGACAGATTGACTCGGGAAACTACACGTGCCGAGCGAGCAACTCAGCCGGAGAGAGGAGCACGGTGGTGGGTCTGGAGGTGGAGGCTGCTACGCATGGACTGAGCAGCCAGGTGGGAGGAAGGAGCAGGGGCATTAGCAGTTGGCCTGGCGTGAGATCTGAGGTTAATATTAACAGTGGAGGGTATGGATCTACCAGTGGAATCACAGCTAAGCTGGGTAGCAATAACAGCTCCAGTGATAATGATGGAAGGATAAGAAACACGTTACCAAATGCCAGTGCTAATTTAGCAATCAGTGGCTCTAATCCTGCCCTTAAGAATGACACTCAAAGTGGATTTAACAGGCTTTTGAGTAGAATTACAACACAACTACATAGCGGTTTAATCAGTGAGGGGTTGAGTAGACCAAGGGATTTAGGCATTAAAGCAGATAATATTGGAATAAATAAAAATGGACCAGGTGCTATAACTAGTAGCATTAATGTTGGTAATAGTGGCAACACAGTTAGAGGAGATTCTAATAGGAATCCTAATAATGAAGTCATCACAGGAAGTACTAGGAATAATGCTAATATAAGTAAAGAACAAAGCAGTAATGTTGGCGGCTCTAGTAGCAGTGTGACTAATAATGCAGTTGGTGTAAGCACACACAGTGGGAATGGTTTTAGCAGCAGGAGAAATAGTGGCAGTTCAGTTGGCAATACAGATGCTAAAAACGTTGCCAACACAGCAGTGGGCATGGTAACAACAGTAAAGGAGCATGCAGTTAAAGGCCAAACCGTTTTCCTTCCATGTTCCCCACTAAGTTCCCCTCAGCCCCGTCTGTTTTGGCTTCTGCCTGGTAATGGCATGTTGCCCGCTCCGTACTATGGCAGTCGATTCACTGTACACCGAAATGGCACCTTGGAGGTGAGGGGCGTGAGGACAAGTGATGGTGGGATCCTGATTTGTGTAGTGAGAAGTGAGAGAGGTGAGGTGACAGTGAGAGTAGAGCTGGAGGTCTTAGAGCCACAAAAGGAGACTGGTTTACCTCAGAGGGGAGCAGTGTTTGAACAAGTTGTTCAGAAAAGTCCTGGTTCAAATAAGGTTTCAGCACAAACCTTCAGGACAGCATCAGCTGTGGTGTTTAGTCCAAAGAGCTCAGTCACTGAAAAGCCTTTGCAGAGAAATCTAAGCTTGCCTGTCACGCCTCGTCTAATTGTCCCTCCACCCTCCAAAGCAGTGATCACCAAAAACGGCCAGCTGGTGAGCATAATCAGTGAAGAAACTCTTCATTTGTCATGCCCCGTTTCTCAATCCCTTGGTCACACTCAGGACTCTCTCTTGTGGACCATGCCCAGTGGCAAGGTGCTGTCCAGGGGTGAAAACAGCGACTCAGGCCGTTATTTCGTCCAGGAAGATGGAACACTAATAGTGCGACAGGCCTCAGTGTTTGACCGCGGCACCTACTCCTGCAAATCCACAAATTATGACTCCTCTGTCTCAGTCATCACAATCCCTGTCATTGTCATCGCCTACCTGCCGCGAATCACAACAGGTCCCGCCCCGATGACCTACACTCACCCGGGAGTGGCTGTGGAACTGCCCTGTCTGTCCATAGCAACACCCCGAGCAACAGTGACCTGGGAAACACCCGACCTGATGCAGCTGAGGGTGATGGGTCAGCCTCGAATTTATGGCAACCGCTACCTTAGCCCTCAGGGTTCCTTAGTGATACAGAACCCTACGAGCAGGGATACGGGATTTTACAGATGCACTGCCAAAAATGTAATAGGAGCTGACACCAAGGCAACCTACCTGCATGTTATCTGAAGCAAGCACGCACACACACACACACACACACACAGAGACTCCACCAGTGTTTTATGCTGGTGAATGACCTTTTCATGTGTCCCTCAGGCCCAAAGGAACTGCAAAGCTCTGTGCAAGAGATATTCCTGAATCTCGGTGAAGATGCTACTAAAAATAGACTATACGTTTCATGTATGTATTTTTAATAAAATATTGTGTTGTCATTACTGTTTTTATTTTTGTATCAGGAGCCGAGATATTCTGTGGCAATAAATGATGCATTTTGTCTGCAAAAACCAAAAATAAATATTCTCTTAGGACAGTTGTTTTACACAAATGATGGTACTTCCTGCCTGTCTTGCTGACCTAAATCCTATTTTGAATTTTTTTCTCATTATTTTCGAACATTTGCAAAAATGCAAATGCAAATGGTGTACATTTGCAAAAATGCAAATGTACACCATATCCACAAACTTTGACATTTATTTTTGTCTACAAGACCATCTTTTTCTTTGCCTGTTGCTAAATTTGAGGGTTGGCAGAAATATGAACATTCCAACTGTCAGAAAATAAATATTTACAATCCAATATGTGTAAAAACTGAAAAATTCTTAAAGATGCACTCCGTTCTAAAATGGTATTTTATGCCCTTTTTTCAACAAAAAAAACTTTCATTGTCTTATAGTTTCATATCAAAATCTGTTCACTCCCCACTTCAAACACCAGAATCTGTGATCACTAGGTCCAACCACATACAGTGGGGAAGATAAGTATTGAACACGTCAACATTTTTCTCATTAAACATATTTCTGATGGCGCCATTGACCTGAGACTTTTACCAGATATCAGTAACAACCCAAGTAATTCATACATACAAAGAAATCAAGGCAACTATGTTCACAAAACAAGTTATATTTAATAAAGTGGAATGACACAGGGAATAAGTGTTGAACACACAAAAAAGAGGTGAAAAAGGCATAGAAAGCCAAGAAAACAGCAGAAATTCATCAGAATTTAGGAAGCCATCCCATCCCCCATCAGTGCAAATTAATTTCAGCTGGTTAAGTCCTAACTGATAGCCTTTAAAAAGGTTTACCAGATTGTCACACCACAAAGAACTCATGATAGGTAGAAGCAAAGAGCTCTCTCTAGACCTTTGCAACCTTATTGTTGCAAAATATAATGATGGCATTGATTACATGCACATTTCTAAACTGCTGAATGTTCCAGTTAACACTGTTGGAACCATCATTTGGAAGTGGAAAGAACATCATTTTACCATAAACCGGCCATGACCAAGAGCTCCTCGCAACATTTCTGACAGAGGAGTCAAAAGAATTATCAGAAGAATAATCCAACAGCCAAAGACCGCTCGCGGAAAGATCCAGAAAGACCTGGAGTTAGCAGGCACTGCTGTTTCAAAGAAAACAAAAAGTAATACACTTAACCAACATGGGCTTGATGCCCACTCACCTCGAAAGACTCCATTGCTGAAGAAAAAGCATGTTGAAGCTCATTTAAAGTTTGCTGCACAACATTTGGGCAAGCCAGTAAAATACTGGGAGAATATAGTCTCGTCAAATGAGACCAAAATTGAACCTTTTGGATGCCACAACACAGCATGTTTGGAGGAGAAATGGCTCTGCACATCCCATCATGGTGTGGGGGTGTTTTTCAGCACATGGGGCAGGCAGACTTCATATAACTGAAGGAAAGATGAATGGACACATGTACAGTGGGGTAAAAAAGTATTTAGTCAGCCACCAATTGTGCAAGTTCTCCCACTTAAAAGATGAGAGAGGTCTCCAATTTTCATCACAGGTATACCTCAACTATGAGAGACAAAATAAAAAAAAAAATCCAGAAAATCACATTGAAGGATTTTTAATGAATTAATTGGTAAATTCCTCAGTAAAATAAGTATTTGGTCAATAACAAAAGTTCATCTCAATACTTTGGTATATATCCTTTGTTGGCAATGACAGAGGTCAAACGTTTTCTGTAAATTTTCACAAGGTTTTGACACACTGTTGCTGGTATTTTGGCCCATTCCTCCATGCAGATCTCCTCTAGAGCAGTGATGTTTTGGGGCTGTCGCTGGGCAACACAGACTTTCAACTCCCTCCAAAGATTTTCTATGGGGTTGAGATCTGGAGACTGGCTAGGCCACTCCAGGACCTTGAAATGCTTCTTACGAAGCCACTCCTTCGTTGCCCGGGTGGTGTGTTTGGGATCATTGTCATGCTGAAAGACCCAGCCACGTTTCATCTTCAATGCCCTTGCTGGTGGAAGGAGGTTTTCACTCAAAATCTCACGATACATGGCCCCATTCATTCTTTCCTTTACACGGATCAGTCGTCCTGGTCCCTTTGCAGAAAAACAGCCCCAAAGTATGATGTTTCCACCCCCATGCTTCACAGTAGGTATGGTGTTCTTTGGATGCAACTCAGCATTCTTTCTCCTCCAAACACGACAAGTTGAGTTTTTACCAAAACGTTCTATTTTGGTTTCATCTGACCATATGACATTCTCCCAATCCTCTTCTGGATCATCCAAATTCTCTCTAGCAAACTTCAGATGGGCCTGGACATGTTCTGGCTTAAGCAGGGGGACACGTCTGGCACTGCAGGATTTAAGTCCCTGGCGGCATAGTGTGTTACTGATGGTAGCCTTTGTTACTTTGGTCCCAGCTCTCTGCAGGTCATTCACTAGGTCCCCCCGTGTGGTTCTGGGATTTTTGCTCACCGTTCTCGTGATCATTTTGACCCGACGGGGTGAGATCTTGCATGAAGCCCCAGATCGAGGGAGATTATCAGTGGTCTTGTATGTCTTCCATTTTCTAATAATTGCTCCCACAGTTGATTTCTTCACACCAAGCTGCTTACCTATTGCAAATTCAGTCTTCCCAGCCTGGTGCAGGTCTACAATTTTGTTTTTGATGTCCTTTGACAGCTCTTTGGTCTTGGCCATAGTGGAGTTTGGAGTCTGACTGTTTGAGGTTGTGGACAGGTGTCTTTTATACTGATAACGAGTTCAAACAGGTGCCATTAATACAGGTAATGAGTGGAGGACAGAGGAGCCTCTTAAAGAAGAAGTTACAGGTCTGTGAGAGCCAGAAATCTTGCTTGTTTGTAGGTGACCAAATACTTATTTTACCAAGGAATTTACCAATTAATTCATTAAAAATCCTTCAATGTGATTTTCTGGATTTTTTTTTCTCATTTTGTCTCTCATAGTTGAGGAATACCTATGATACAAATTGGAGACCTCTCTCATCTTTTAAGTGGGAGAACTTGCACAATTGGTGGCTGACTAAATACTTTTTTGCCCCACTGTATAGACATCCTTGATAAGAACCTGTTGCCATCTGCCAAGATACTGAAGATGAAACGAGGGTGGACATTTCAGCAAGACAATGATCCCAAACACACAGCCAAGGAAACTCTCAACTGGCTCCAGAGAAGGAAAATAAAGCTGCTAGAATGGCCCAGTCTGTCACCTGACCTGAATCCAATTGAAAATCTCTGGAATGAAATGAAGATCAGAGTTCATAGAAGACACCCACAGAACCTTCAAGATTTGACAGTTTGTGTGGAAGAATGGGCTAACATCACTCCTAAGCAATGCCTGCACCTAGTTTCTCCATACAGGAGGCATCTGGAAGCTGTTATTACCAACAAAGGCTTTTCTACTAAATATTGAATGAATTTCACCAAGTGTGTTCAATAATTATTCCCTGTGTCATTCCATTTTATTAAATATAACTTGTTTTGTGAACACAGTTGCCTTAATTTCTTTGTATGTATGGATTAGTTGGTCTGTTACTGATACCTGGTAAAAATCTCAGGTCAATGGCTCCATCAGAAACATGTTTAATAAGAAAAATGTTGACGTTGTGGAGAAAGGAAGCAGGCGAGGCAATGAGCTAGATGACAAAGAAACTTTATTCTTTCTCCAATATAACTTACAGCAAAAAAGATCCCGGGTCTCTGTGCATTCCTCTTTTATTTCTTTTTTACCATGCATCGAGACCCGGAACTTCCAACCATCATACATTATGTTTAGAACAAAGCCTGTGTGGCACATCAACATGACATCACGCTGGCGCCACTCTCACACCCTTCTTCTCCCAGCAGTTCTGGCATTTACTCTTCTCCCCGGGGGGCGCATAGTCCTTACTGTCCCGTCTGATACCCCCGGTGACACCTCCTCTTTCGGTCCATTGTTCCCTGGGTGGAGAAGTCCAACACCATGCCCCCACAACGTGTTCAATACTTATTTTCCCCACTGTACCACAAGGCTAATAGTAGCTAGCACTACACTCTCAGAATAAATCCTGTGATAAAAAGACTTACTGGTTGAAGGACAGTTGTATGCACGGTGGCCCACGATAATGACTGAAACTGAATTAATCCTTAAAAGCAGTTTAATGGTAAAACCCATCTTAATTTGGGTCAGGTTTTCAAAGCAGTTTGTTAAAAAATGCTAAGAGTCCTGATTGGCTCAATACTACCCATGTGCCAGCACCACGAAGAGTTACATCAACAAAAATGTTCTGTCTCAACTCGCCTTTTTGCAGGGAGCAGGGCTTAAGTGAAACTTCACAGCGAAAAAACAGAGATATGAGACATTATCTGAGTGATTTTGCTCTTGATATGTCTTGTAAGTCATAAAAAACATGTTACAGACATGTGATAAATAATGTAACTGATAAATAATTGTCAAATACACATGCGTGGCGTACTGTCACCTTGGGTCAGTTCGGCTCCCCAAAACTGCTTTTTTAAACATTTTTTCAGCCACTATCAACTGGTACACTTCTGGCTAACTGTTTTATCCATCACACCTCTTTATCTGGTACCGCTACTTTTAACAATCAAGTCTGCCCACCTTGAGTTTTTTTTAATCATCTTTTCCTGCTTTGATCCAGATGTCACTCGCCGCTAGCCGGCTAACTTGTTTTTAGCATTAGCGCCACACTTCCCAAGACCTGCAGAAGCTACTGGGACTCATCTACCATCTAAATCTGCCCGGCTCACTACGTTCATCTATGCAACGGGCCAGACTGCTGGGCCCGTGCCGCTATCACACTCAACTATGGTTCCACTCACCTCTTCATCTGGCTACATTCTCATCCCTCTCTGTCCGCCCCCTCACCAGTGGCGAAATTGCCCTCGGAATCGACTCCGTCTTCCAACATTGCAGATTCTCCTCCTGCTTCTCCTTGCCTCCAACCACTCTAATAATTGGAAATTCCATCACAAGAAACATTCACTTTTTCAATGCAATAATGCACTGTTTTCCCAGATCCACCATTCCTGTCATCCTCGCCGAACTTCCTGGCATCCTCCAAACACTCCCCTCATCTGTCCAGAGAATTATTTTCCATGTTAGCTGCGTGGATGCATCTGCCAGCAGTCAGAAATCACAGTTCATCAAACCTGTTCAGGTCCTTCACAACTGTGGCAAATCAGCTTTTATGAGTGGCCAATCTCTCCTCACAGCCGCCGATAGGGACTCTTCAGCTGAATCCTTTCCCTCCACACCTGGCTTCACTCCGCCTGCAAAATCTACAACCTGGGCTTCATTGACAACTTTAAGCTCTTTTGGGGCAATTAAGCATTTTTTAAAACTGGATGGCCTCTACCCCAGTAACTTAGGCAGCCGTATTTTAGCAGCTAATTTGCAGTTCATTGTCCAAACTCTCCCATGGTTACGCGACTGACTATTTACATTACACCCTCAGCCCCCCATTTCCTCTACGATCTCAACCCAGTGTTCCACCTCCCGCCACAGCTCCCCCTACAGGCCCCAGCTGCCACTGCTCCCTCCTGCCACTGCTTTCCCCATTCACCCCATAGTCACAATCAGATCCTCATCACATCATCGCAATAAATTGCAGGTAAACCCATCCAATCTCTGCCCCATTCCTCAGTTCTTTCAACCTATCCCAAAGCAACGCCACCTGAAACTGGATCTACTCAACACACACCCACTGAACAATAAAAGCCTCATCCTGAACAAATTCATCACTGACAATAACCTGGATTTTCTTTGCATCACTGAAACATGGCAAACCCTTGGCCTATTTTTCACTCAATGAGACCACACCTTCCGGATTCACCTACATCAACAAACCCCATACTGATGGCTGGGGAAGTGGTGTTGCTGTCATTCACCAAAGAAAACATCAAAATATCCAACATTCCCACCCCTGCAGTCCACTCATTTGAACATCTGGGCTTCAGATTCTCTGATCCCACTCCCCTGATCACTGCCATTATCTACCCCCCCCCCAAGCCAAACCCCTCCTTTCTGGCTGAACTCTCTGATCTGTTGACCCAGCTCTCCACCATCTCACCCTCTGTTCTTCTCCTCGCCAACTTTAATTTCCACATTGATGCCACCAACTTCGTGGAACTTCTACAGTGCTTCACATTCACTCAACATGTTGACTTTCCGACTCACTCACATGGACACATTCTGGATCTGGTTTGCTCAACTGGACTAACAATACTCCAACTGAGCAGCATCAACCTCCATATCTCTGACCACCTGACAATCACCATGGACATCAACGTTCCCATCCCCGCCCCTAAAGAAAAGCGCACAATATCCTTCAGAAATATCAAAACCATCACTCCCCCAGTCCTCTCAGCCTCACTCACCAGCATGATATCTGCCTCCCCTCCCCCACTCTCTGACGGCCCCACGGATCTTGTGCGCTATTACAACACTACCCTCTCCTCCTACCTGAACCAGTTATCCCCCATCAAAACTAAAACAGTCTCCCTCACTCACTCTGCTCCCTGGTACACTCCTGAACTTCACGCTATGAAATCCCATAAGGTACAGCTGGAAAGACTTTACAAGAAAACAAACGTAACAGTTCACCTCCAAGCCTACACGGACCACCTCCAACAATACAAGACTGCCCTCAACACAGCCCAGTCCAACTTCTACTCTCACCTCATACACGCTGGCTCCAGTAACCCCAAAACAATCTTCTCCACAATAAACTTCTCAAACCCATCAACACCTCCCCATCGTTCACTGCTGAAAAGTGCAACTCATTCCTGTCCTTTTTCCAAACAAAGATCACCACCATGCACAGCAACCTGACCACCTCCCCTCCAATCCTGACCCCTCCATCATCTCCTTCCCCCACCTCTATTCAGCCACTGTCTCATTTCCCCCCACTGACCCCTCTAGAGCTCACTAAAATTAGTTAAATTAAATTTAAAAAAATAGTTAAATTAATAAATTAATTAAATTATCGGCAGGCATGAGAAGCCCCACATCCATACTGGATCTCCTCCCCTCCACACTTATCAAGTCCTGCCTCCCATCTCTCACCCCACTCATCTGCAGCATCATCAATGCCTCCCTCAGCTCTGGCTCAGTCCCTGACCCCCTGAAACTCACCACTGTCACCCCAATCCTCAAAAAACCTGGACTAAACCCTGACATCATGAATAACTTCTGTCCCATCTCAAACCTGCCCTTCCTGTCCAGAATCCTAGAACGTGTTGTTGCCACCCGTCTCAAAACCCACCTCACCTCCAATGACCTCTTTGAGACATTCCAATCTGGATTCCGTTCACAACATAGCACCGAAACAGCCCTGCTCGAAGTGACAAATGACCTCCTCCTCTCAGCCGACTCTGGACTCCTAAACATTCTCATCATACTCGACCTCATAGCTGCCTTCGAGACAGTCAACCACTCCATTCTCCTCTCCCATCTGGAAACCTGCATCACCATCACAGCTTTCTCCTGGTTCCACTCATATCTCACCAACAGACAGCAATTCATCCATGTCAACAACTGCACCTCCCTCACAGCCCCCCTCTCCTATGGTGTTCCCCAGGGTTCTGTGCTTCGTCCTCTCCTCTTCATCCTCTATATACTCCTTCTTGGTAACATCATCTGCGGACATGGCCTTAACTTCCATTGTTTCACCAATGACATTCAGATCTACATTTCCACTAAGTGCATAACTATCGTAACCTGCTCCATACTGGAAAACTGTATTTTTGAAATAAAATCCTGGCTGCAGAAGAACTTTCTACAACTCAACTATAACAAGTCTGATATGATGATCATCGGCCCGGAATCCTTCATCAAAACTACCCACAACTTCACCCCTCACTGTTGCCAACTCCACACTTTCCCCATCCCCACAGATACTAAACCTTTGAGTCATCTTTGACAGCCACTTCACTTTTAAACCGCACATCAATCATGTCAACAAAACTGCCTTCTTCCACCTAAAAAACATAGGCCGACTCCGTCCTTCACTCACCTTCTCCACTGTAGAAACCCTCATACACGCATTTATCACATCCAGACTTAACTATTGAAAGAGCATTCTTTATGGCTCATCATCCAAAGTCCTCCAGAAACTTCAGTACATTCAGAACTCAGCCACCCGTCTCCTTACCCAGTCCCACTCCTGCGACCACATCACCCCTGTACTCCAGAGCTTCCACTGGCTCCCAATCTCACAACACATACAGTTCAAAGTCTTTCTCCTCACCTTTAAAGCCCTCCATCACTAGGGCCCTTCCTATGTTACCGACCTGTTGCACCGGCACCCCCCCACCCACTGCTTCTGTTCCTCTGATGCAAACCTCCTCTCTCCACCACACAGAACCAAGCACAGAACCTGGGGGGATAAAGCCTTTCCCATCGCAGCCCCCTCCCTCTGGAACTCTCTCCCCCAACACATCCGTGACTGCACAGACTTAAACTACTTCAAATCATTACTCAAAACCCACCTGTTCAGACTTGCTTTTAATCTTTAATTTTAATTGTGCAGAGGGGTTTTTTTGTTTTGTTTTTTCTCTAATGTAAAGCGTCTTTGAGTGCCTTGGAAAGTGCTATGCAAATAAAATATATTATTATTATTGTTATATTAACAAGAAAAAAACTTGATTTTGGCAGAGTGTCACTTTAATTATCTCACCAAGGAGTGTGATACAAAACAGTGATTGATTTTGCACAGTTTCAGACTCTTAAGTATTCTTTATTTTGCATTATTCCACAAATTCTGTACACTAACACTGATCTGCAATGTTGTATGCAATATTGTATATCAATGAGTCCCTGTTGCTGCCTAAAAGAGGCTTTTTTGACAGCTTAAATTATGAAATATTTTATAATGTTTTGGTACATATATAGTGAACAATAACTGATATTGGTTACTTTATTTGCTTCCTATATCATATTAAATTTTTAGGTTTTACAATAGAGGACTGCAGTATTATCATAATAACAAATACCTGGTTCTTTGCAACTCCTTTTAACATTGTCACTAGTTCTCGTGACTTTCAATTCTCGCAAGCTAATTACTCTGTCAAACATTTTGCAGCATTGATGGAGCAGAAAGCATTCATGTTAACACAAAAGCTAATTTTATGAAGCATTTTCCTCATTCATATTTTGGTATAGAATTATGTACGTATGTGGATTGGGAGGCTGATGTAAGCTTGTGCACAAATGTTGCAGTAAATAATTCTAAATGTCTTTAATTTTTCATTGCGTACTTAAATTATTTGTCTTGTAAAGATTATGTTATGCAGGGAGAAATGATTAAATAATATGCCAGAAGTATCACACTGATGAGTCCTTGGTATATTTTTATGGTTTCAATTTTTAAATAAAAAGACTGAAGAAAACTGAAAACTGTTCATGCCATGTGTAAATAATATCACCTTAGAATGAGAATTTTCATGAAGAAATGCAGTAGGACACAGATGAAAAGTGACTGCTTAGTATGTAGAGTCAGAAATGAGAAAACAAAACACCCTGTGGGAGGGTGAGAGTAAGGAAGTTTTTCTTTGGTATACTGTATTATGAGAACAGAAACTCTTTATCCCCAGCTTGGCTGTCAAACCATGAAATGGGGTTTTAGCAGTAGATGAGACACATGTTGATGACATCATATTCCTTTCTCTGGGAAATCCAATAAAACTCACAGCAGCCTGCAGAAAAACTCCAGACACCACCCTGCATGAGCTCACACCTAGCGTTAACTCTCTTAAGTCCAGTAAAAAGTCTACTAATAGTTTTAATTAATCCTGACTGTGCATATAGAGTATATATAGAAAGAAAGTGAAACAGTGTGATGTGATGGCGCATTATTCTCTCTATTATTATGAATGGAAAAAAAAACTATTGTCGATGGTGTAAAAAGTGTGCAATGGTATTAAGGAATTAGTTTTTAATGTTTTTGTTCTCTAAGCCAAATTATAGTAGATCAGTCTTTTAAAAAAAGACTATTGATGTTTTAATTTAGCATACGGCTTCAGTAACAGTTCTAAGAAAGGTAAGGCTGTCCCTGATATACATGTTCTGTTTGTGGTTCCAGTGTAATCATGATTACTTTGTTTTCATTAGATTGCCCTAATATGAGCAATCAATTCTATAAATTTAATAATACATTTTCAGTTGTTGAAGAATTATTACAGTGGGGCAAAAAAGTATTTAGTCAGCCACCAATTGTGCAAGTTCTCCCACTCAAAAGATGAGAGAGGTCTCCAGTTTTCATCATAGGTATACCTCAACTATGAGAGACAAAATGAGAAAAAAAAAAATCCAGAAAATCACATTGAAGGATTTTTAATGAATTAATTGGTAAATTCCTCGGTAAAATAAGTATTTGGTCACCTACAAACAAGCAAGATTTCTGGCTCTCACAGACCTGTAACTTCTTCTTTAAGAGGCTCCTCCGTCCTCCACTCGTTACCTGTATTAATTCAGTATAAAAGACACTTGTCCACAACCTCAAACAGTCAGACTCCAAACTCCACTATGGCCAAGACCAAAGAGCTGTCAAAGGACACCAGAAACAAAATTGTAGACCTGCACCAGGCTGGGAAGACTGAATCTGCAATAGGTAAGCAGCTTGGTGTGAAGAAATCAACTGTGGGAGCAATTATTAGAAAATGGAAGACATACAAGACCACTGATAATCTCCCTCGATCTGGGGCGCCACGCAAGATCTCATCCCATGGGGTCAAAATTATCACGAGAACGGTGAGCAAAAATCCCAGAACCACACGGGGGGACCTAGTGAATGACCTGCAGAGAGCTGGGACCAAAGTAACAAAGGCTACATCAGTAACACACTACGCCGCCAGGGACTCAAATCCTGCAGCGCCAGATGTGTCCCCCTGCTTAAGCCAGTACATGTCCAGGCCCATCTGAAGTTTGCTAGAGAGAATTTGGATGATCCAGAAGAGGATTGGGAGAATGTCATATGGTCAGATGAAACCAAAATAGAACTTTTTGGTAAAAACTCAACTTGTCGTGTTTGGAGGAAAAAGAACACCATACCTACTGTGAAGCATGGGGGTGGAAACATCATGCTTTGGGGCTGTTTTTCTGCAAAGGGACCAGGACGACTGATCCGTGTAAAGGAAAGAATGAATGGGGCCATGTATCGTGAGAATTTGAGTGAAAACCTCCTTCCATCAGCAAGGGCATTGAAGATGAAATGTGGCTGGATCTTTCAGCATGACAATGATCCCAAACACACCACCCGGGCAACGAAGGAGTGGCTTCGTAAGAAGCATTTCAAGGTCCTGGAGTGGCCTAGCCAGTCTCCAGATCTCAACCCCATAGAAAATCTTTGGAGGGAGTTGAAAGTCTGTGTTGCCCAGCGACAGCCCCAAAACATCACTGCTCTAGAGGAGATCTGCATGGAGGAATGGACCAAAATACCAGCAACAGTGTGTGAAAACCTTGTGAAGACTTACAGAAAACGTTTGACCTCTGTCATTGCCAGCAAAGGGTATATAACAAAGTATTGAGATAAACTTTTGTTATTGACCAAATACTTATTTTACCGAGGAATTTACCAATTAATTCATTAAAAATCATTCAATGTGATTTTCTGGATTTTTTTTTTCTCATTTTGTCTCTCATAGTTGAGGTATACCTATGATGAAAATTGGAGACCTCTCTCATCTTTTAAGAGGGAGAACTTGCACAATTGGTGGCTGACTAAATACTTTTTTGCCCCACTGTATGTGCGAACACCACAGCCCCTAGAGAGTATTTTAGCCCATTATTATTAGCTAGCTAAGCAATGTTAAAGACGCACTACGGTGGATATAAATCCCCTATAAAAACAAATCTACATTGTCTAAAATGGTATTTTATGCCCTTTTTTCTACAAAAAAACCTTTCATTGTCTTACAGTTTAATGCCAAAATCTTTTCACCCCCCAAAATGGCCAGAAACGGTGATTACTAGGCCCAATCACATACCACAAGGCTAATAGTAGCTAGCACTACATTATCAGAATAAATCCTGTGATAAAAAGACTTACCGGTTGAAGGACTTGCCCACTTGTATGCATGGTGGCTCAGGATAATGACTGGCACTGTATTGGTCCTTAAAAACAGTTTAATAGTAAAACGCATCTTAATTTGGGTCAGGTTTTCAAAGCAGTTTGTTAAAAATGCTAACTAGCCTGGAGGCAAGGCAAGTTTATTTGTATAACACATTTCATGTACAAGACAATTCAAAGTGCTTTACATTAAAGCATAACAGCAAAGTGCAAAAGGAATCTACACATTAGAAGGACTCAAACCTCTTTTTCTTTCCTTTTATTTTTTATACGTGAACAACAATTCAATTCAATTCAACTTTATTTATATAGCGCCATTTCACAACAACAGTCATCTCATAGCACTATCAACTGAAGGGGGGACCCCCACAGTTGCAGAAAGACCCCAGCAATCAGGCGATCCCCTGTGAGCAAGCACTTGGCGACGGTGGAGAGGAAAAACTCCCTTTTAACAGGAAGAAACCTCCAGCAGAACCAGGCTCAGGGAGGGGCAGTCATCTGCTGCGACTGGCTGGGGGGTGAGGGGATAGAGAAGAAGAGAAGAACAGACATGTAGAGAGCAAACAGCACGATGGGGACTCAATCTATGGGAGAGAACAAACAAATGTTAATGACCAGCAAAAAAAAAAAATATTTCATAGAGAGTGAGGAAAGGAGTGAGGCCCAGTGCATTACTGGAGGTCCCCCGGCTGACTAAACCTATTAGCAGCATAACTAATGGAGGGTTCAGAAACACATGATCCCTCCCTAATTGTAGGCTAGATCAAAAAGGTAGGTTTTAGCCCTATTCTTAAAAACAGAGATCGAGTCTGACTCCCGAATCCAGATTGGCAGCTGATTCCACAGGAGAGGAGCTTGATAACTGAAGGCTCTGCCTCCCATTGTACTTTTGGAGATTCTAGGTATTACAAGTAATCCTGCATTTTGGGAGCGTAGTGCTCTGTTAGGATGATACGGTAGTATCAGATCTTTTAAATAAAAAGGAGCCTGATTGTTTAAAGCTTTGTAAGTAAGAAGAAGGATTTTAAACTTAATTCTAAACTCTATGGGAAGCCAATGAAGGGAGGCCAGAACCGGAGAGATATGATCCCTCTTTCTAGTACCTGTTAAAACTCTTGCTGCAGCATTTTGGATCAGCTGAAGACTTTTTAAAGATGTTTTAGGACAGCCTGATAATAAAGAATTACAATAATCTAATCTCGAGCTAACAAAAGCGTGGATCAGCTTCTCAGCATCACTCTGAGACAAGATGCTCCTAATCTTGGCAATATTACGCAAATGATAGAAGGCAGTCTTAGAAACAAATTTAATATGTGAATTGAAGGACAAATCCTGATCAAAAATAACTCCAAGGTTCCTCACAGAGCTATTAAGAAAAAGAGTAACTGCATCCAAACTGAAAGTTTGATTTGGAAAGGAATTTCTAAGGTTTTTTGGACCAACAAGAATGACTTCAGTCTTATCTGAATTTAATAGCAGGAAATTACAAGTCATCCAAGCTTTGATTTCCTTAAGACAGGCTTCTAACTTGGCTAATTGATTACTATCATCTGGCTTCATTGACAGGTATAATTGTGTTTCATCTGCATAACAATGAAAATGTATACAGTGCTTTCTAATAATGTTGCCTAACGGAAGCATATATAAACTAAAACGAGTAGGGCCTAGCAAAGATCGCTGTGGAACTCCATGACTAAGCTTTGAGCTGAAAGAAAACTCATCATTTACATGAACAAACTGGAACCTATCAGATAAATAAGATCTAAACCACTGCAACGAAGTTCCATTAAGTCCAACATAGTGTTCTAATCTATCAAGTAGAATATTATGATCAATAGTATCAAAAGCTGCACTAAGATCTAAAAGGACAAGTACAGAAACTAGTCCATTATCAGATGCAATGAGGAGGTCGTTAGTGACCTTCGCAAAGGCTGTTTCAGTACTATGATGGATTCTAAACCCAGATTGAAACTCTTCAAGTAAACCATTTCCCTGCAGGTGGTCAAATAATTGCGTAGCAACAACTCTTTCTAAGATTTTTGAAATGACGGGGAGATTAGAGATTGGTCTATAGTTAGCTAAAGCTCCTGGATCTAGCGTTGGCTTTTTGAGTAAGGGTTTAATTACAGCTGTTTTAAAAGCCTGCGGTACATGGCCTAAAGTTAATGAAGAATTGATTATATGAAGAATAAAGCTACCAATAAGTGGGAAGACTTCTTTAAATAACCTGGTAGGAATAGGGTCTAAAAGACAAGTTGAAGGTTTGGATGAGGAAACTATTTTGTCTAACTCACAAAGGTCGATTGGAGTAAACTCATCAAGACAGACATCAATAGAAGGAGTTGTAATAGTTACAGTATTTAAGTTAACTGTGGGAAGAATCTGATTGATTTTATCTCTGATGGATGAAATTTTATTATTGAAAAAGTTCATAAAGTCCTGACTAGTAAGCTCTAAGGGGATGCTAGGATTGACAGAGTCCTGACTCTTTGTCAACCTGGCTACAGTACTGAAAAGAAACCTGGGATTATTCTTGTTCTCTTCTATTAATGCAGAGTAATAACTCGTTCTAGCTTTTCTAAGAGATTTTTTATAAATTAAAAGATGATTTCTCCAAGCTAAATAGATTTCATCTAAATTAGTAGAGCGCCATTTTCTTTCTAATTGACGAGTCTTCTGTTTTAAGCTACGAGTTTCTGTGTTGAACCAAGGAGTTAAAAATCTCTGATTAGACTTTTTCTTTTTTAAGGGGGCCACCAAGTCTAGAGCCTGATGCAGAGAAGCTGAAACACTATCCACCATGTTATCAATTACAGAAGGAGCAAGCTGTCTATAGCTTATTTCCGTTGTGTTGACACATGGCATAGAGGAAACAATCTGCATAAATTTGGAAACAGCATCATCTGAGAGGCATCTACTGTGATAATATTTTTCTTTAGGAGCCAAATAGTCAGAAATAGTAAAATCAAAGGTTAACAGACAATGGTCTGACAGTACAGGGTTATGAGGAGACACTACAAGATTTTCTATTTCTATGCCATATGTCAGAACAAGGTCCAATGTATGGTGGAGGTAATGAGTAGAATTTCCTACTTTCTGAGAAAACCCAATCGAGTCTAATATTGAATTAAAAGCCACATTAAGGCAGTCACTATCTACAGCCACATGTATATTAAAGTCCCCTACTATAATTATTCTATCAGATTTCAGCACTAAATCAGCTAAGAAATCAGCAAATTCGGATAAAAATTCTGAATAGGTTGATGGGGGACGATAAACTAAGGCAAATAGAATTGGGTTTAACCTGAAATTGCTAAAGTGCCCAATACTGAGGACCAGGCCCTCAAAGGAATTATAACATGTTTTTTGCTTTACATTAACTAGTAATTTGGAATGGTAAATTGTTGCTACTCCTCCTCCACGACCAGAACT
Source organism: Pholidichthys leucotaenia (assembly GCA_020510985.1). Taxonomy (NCBI): domain Eukaryota; kingdom Metazoa; phylum Chordata; class Actinopteri; order Cichliformes; family Pholidichthyidae; genus Pholidichthys; species Pholidichthys leucotaenia. The sequence continues at coordinate 36,512,275 of CM035843.1, read as the reverse complement.
TCTGGGATTTTGACAGTTTAAATAACCAGAGGGAGTTGATTCATTTAAACCAACATAATCCTCTTGCCCTAACCAAGTCTCTGTAAGGGAAATTAAATCAATCTGATGATCAATTAACAGATCATGGACTAACAGAGACTTGGGAGTTAGAGACCTAATATTTAATAAACCACATTTAATTTTTAAATTATGAGGAGGAACAGAGGCCAAATCATTCAATTTAGAGGCTTTATGTTTAATTTGAGTTTTACCAATATTTTGCTTTATCACTTTGGGATGCTTATACATTATATTTTTATTCACTTTGGAGGGAGCAGACAACGATTCTCTGATGGGGAAGACAGGGGCTAAGCTGAGGGGTGGCGGATGAAGAGGAGCTGCAGAGAGGCGTGTAAGACTGCGACTCTGCTTCCTGGTCCCAACTCTGAGTAGTCACGGTTTTGGAAATTTGGATAAAAAAGATGCCAGATTGTTAGATAAATGAGAAGCACCATCCAAAGTGGGATGAATGCTGTCTCGTCTCATAAGACCAGATTTTCCCCAAAAAGAGCTCCAATTGTCAATGTAGCCCACGTCATTTTTAGGACACCACACAGACAGCCAGCGGTTCAAGGATGACGAGCGACTAAACATGTCATCACTGGTCAGATTGGGGAGGGGCCCAGACAATACTACAGTGGCAGACATCGTTTTTGCAAAGTCACACACCGATTCTATATTAAGTTTCGTGACTTCCGACTGCCGGAGACGGATGTCATTAATGCCGGCGTGAATAACAATTGTGGAGTATTTACAGTTACTTTTAGCCAGCATTTTCAAATTTCACTCGATGTCGCCTGCTCTGGCCCCAGGAATAGATTGGACTATGGCCGCTGGAGTCTCTAGGTTCATGTTTCTGACTACAGAGTCGCCAATGATCAGAGTTTTTTCCTCAGCGGGTGTGTCGCTGAGCGGGGAAAAACGATTAGAAACGTGAACAGGTTGGTGGTGAACCGGGGCTTTGCGACTAGGCTTCCTTCTCACCGTCACCCACCCAGTCTCCTCGCTGCTGAGGAGAGCCGGGGAACCGCTGTTAGTGGGACCTAAGCTAGCTAGCTCCGCTGCAGCTAATGGGCGTCCGTCGAGATTAACTGGCGCAGACGGTGTTTCAATGCAGCGGAGCCGGGATTCCAAATCAGACAACCTCGCCTGGAGCGCCTCAAAAAGACAACATTTATTACATTTACCGTTATCACTAAAAGAGGCAGAGGTGTAGCTAAACATCTGACAGAGAGAGCACACCAGAGGAGAAGAGGAAAGAGAGGTAGTAGCCATAGCTAGTGGCTAGCTAGTAGCTGGAGAGCAAACCACACAGGCAGACAGCAAAACAGGAAGTGACGATACGTTACCACAAGGAAGTGACGATCAGAGGTCCTGGATGTCAATGGAGGATATTGTCAACAATGTTGCCAGATGAGAAATGAAGAAATATTGTACTGTTGCTTTAAAATTATTGTATTTTGACCCAAACTATCGTATGTACTAAAATAACTTGAAAAATCACAGGCTAGGACAGTGCATTTAAAAACAAAGCTATTCTATATGTATGGAACTGCAGTAACCTAGGGAATAAACGCAGAGGCTCGGCCATTTGAATAAAACAACTGCTTTATATATTGTCACACTATATTTATATATATTTATATATTTATTACCTCCGCCAAGGAAGTTATGTTTTCATCGGCGTTGGTTTGTCTGTCTGTCTGTCTGTCTGTTTGTTTGTTTGTTAGCAAGATAACTCAAAAAGTTATGGATGGATTTTCATGAAATTTTCAGACATTGTCAGAAATGGGGTATCCTACAGATGATTACATTTTGGTGGTGATCCGGATCACCGTCCAGAAGAAAACCGCCATTACGGAAAATGCGATTTTCGTGAATAACTACTGAACCACTAATCCTATCATTGTGAATCCAATTGCTAGTCATATGTTTTCATGGTCAAGGAATCTTAAAACGTACACACAAACACTGTATGGGGGGAACTGTGGCGCTTGGCGGAGGTCTGCGCTCTCCGAGTGCTTTTCTAGTATTTATATATTTATATATTGTCACACTTAAACACACCTATCCACACAGTGAACTGCACCTCTTTGCACAACCACTGTTTCTGTCCTTAAATGTAGGGTCTAACTCCCAGGCAGAGCGATAAAGCTGCCGTGCCTGGTGGAGTTGCTTTGCTGCCCGTGTTTGTGCTGCTGGACTCTTTTCTTTTAGTACGTTTTTCCTTCGAGTCCCAACTCATGCTTACTGATTTTTTTTTAATTTTTTTTTTTTTTAATTTGTGGTGCCAGTTCAGCTGCGCAAACAAAGGTAACCTACAGCCTGCTGATGTGATTGGCACATTTGGTGGAGAGGAGGAGCCAGCCAAGTATGAGCTGATCAGCTATGAGCAGGCATCATTTTCTCGTGATGTGTGGGTGTTCACATAAATGACGTTCTTTGGGGGGTGCACAGAAATGCCAAAACTATCGTATATTTGGCCTTTTTTAAAAACTATTGATCTTATATCATATAGGCCCTAAAACTATCATATAAATATGATAATTATCATATCTCTGGCAACACTGGACATCAGTTAGGCCAGAAACTTCCTTATTGGCTCAATATGACCCATGCGCCAGCACTACACATAGTTACGTCACCAAAAAATGTTCCTTTTCAACTCCTTCTTTTGCAGAGGGCGGGGCTTAAGTGAAACTTTACAGAAAAAAGAGAAATATGAGACATTTGAGCGATTTTGCTCTTGATATGTCTTGTAAGTCATAAAAAGCATGTTACAGACATGCTAAAAAAAAACTCGATTTTTGGTGGAGTGTCACTTTAACAATATTACTGTTGCACGTTAAGCTAGGCAGCTGCTAATCATTTTGTTGTTCTTGGGAGTAAATCCCTTCTGATAACATTTTTGACCTATTTCTCTCAAACACACACATTAAGAGAGAATGTGTGTTAACTGAATGGTGTCAGACCAGGATACACTTAATGCAGTAATGTGCATTTCACATTCTGCTTTTTCCAAAATTGAAGTTCGCCACAGATGTTGGAGCAACTGAGAACTACACATGCTTTTCTAAATTCCTTAACATTTTTGTCAAAAGTGATGTTAAATGAAAATTAATAAGAAATTGTACTACTGTGAGAACAAATTGCTTTCAGCTGCACATATAGGCTATCTTTGGAAGACACTACAGCAGCAACAGCATAATGTCTGCTTCCGATCTTGACCATATTATAGTAAATTGCATCTTTTAAACTATATGTGCCGTTTCCAGGGTCTGTACATTTCTGTATATTTTTCCAGTGTAAAGTAAAAGTGTCATTCCCACAGCCCTCAAAATTCCTTCACATTATCATTAGCTTAATTTGTGTCTTTAGTCACATCAATATTTAAACACAAGAAGCACAAGTGCAACAGAAAGAATCAGTCCAGCTCGATCTGAGGCCCTTGGGGCAGAGACGAGGCTTGTGGCCTATTTAGCACTCTGTCGTCCACCAGCCGGCCTGGGCCTGATTCTTTAGAAAGATTTTGTTCGTGATACAAAGTTGTTAAATTGGGGTAGGCTCTGGCCAAAAATCAAGTCCAGCCTCTCTAATCTCTAAAATGTTCCAAATGTTTCAACCTCATCAGGCTATTTAGTCCAAATGAACGCAATCGGTCTAAACTTGTCGATTTTATTAGCCAGTACTGCAAAAATGAGAATAGCTGTATTATGAAACAATAGCAACACAGAGCTGAAGCTTATTGATGTAAAGTTGTTTACTGATCAAAGGCATTGCTAATTTGAATCATAGCCATGCAAGTAATTTGGGCAGTTAAGTTTGCGCCGAGTTGCATCTAGGGAAGAATAAAGCCCAGGGTGGAAACAACAGAGTTTTGTTTTGTGCTCCACTTCTGAAGAGGTTAGTATATTCTGTGAGTGCTTCCCATCTTTTGAAGTATTTTCTCTGTTGTGTTGAATAATTCCCATCTATTGTTGCACACTGATTTTTATGGTCTCGTGCCTGTGGTCCATTATAGCAAACAGATGATTGCTAATTCCCTGTTTTTATGATGTTGCAAATTACAAGCATATAAATAAGTAATAAAGATGGTTTACTTTGCATTGATTTAACCTTCATTTTAGTTTCTGGGAGGACGGAATTATACACTGAACACATTAGCCGGACTGACTGACATGCAGGTATTACTGGAAGCAATATGATATAGCTGTATATGTCAAATTGATTATGCATTTACATTTAACAGTGCATTGAAAAGCAGAAGTATAAATGTTAAATTGGGTGCCCATGCATAAAATGTTCAACTAAAACAGGGTTTCTGCAGGACTTTGTGGCCCAACACTATTTACATGACAGTGCAAAACACTCAAAATCCACAAAAAAATGTTATTTACACAAATTTTCAAAGCGCAAGTGCAACATAAGCACCAGTGCAGAGAAAAGCACACTAGTAGACCAAGACCCAGAAGAGGGTCCAGGTATGGTAATAAATGCAAGGTGTTCATGTCTACAGGAAACTGGCTCTTAACAAACTTGGTGGTGAGGCTGAGATGTTTCGGTTTCTCTTGCCAAACAGCCAAGATATGCAAATTACAAATAATTCCATATAAACTGCTGCCTGAGCCCTAAATGCCACTCCTCCTGCTCCCCCTCTGACCAGTTGTGCACAGACCTCACTGGAACAGCTGCAGATTGTTTCTGACGCAGAGTTTCAGGTCAGTGTTTTAAGGCAGAAGTACTCAGCATCTGTAGACACTTCCATGTTTTAATTGCCCTAAGCTGTTGCATTTTGGATTGCCATTGTGCAGTTGAATTTATTTTTTTTAAATTTTTTTTGAAGAAGGGAAATGTGGTTGTGTGTGTGGGAGGTATAAATTTAGCATACCGATGTAAATGTAATTACAAGACAAATTTGAAAGAATAAAGGTGCAAAAATATGAAAAAGGATGCTAATTTATAATTTAAAAAGTCCCAAATTTCCGAGAAAAAAGTGACATTTTCTCGAGAAAAAAACACAACTTCACAATGCCAAAAAACCCCACATTTTAAGAAAAAAACATTTAAAAATTTACAGCAATAAAGTCACACATTTACAAGAAAAAAACTGCCAATTTTCTGCAACATTTTTAAACGTTTTGACTTTTTTTCTCTCATAAATGTCCAATTTTCTCACCAATTAGTGAGGGTTTTTTTTTGTAAACCAACATTTTTCTTGGAAAGTTATAACTTTTTTTATATATATAAATTTGAGAATTTTTCCTGGCAAATTTATAGGAAAAAAATACCAAATTTACTACAACAGTAATAAATTTGCCAGGTTTTGTAATAAATTTGTTACCTTTACTCCACATGAATTTACAAAAGTATACTCATAAATTTGCAACTTTTTTTTCTGTAAAATTTCTGACTTTTTCCTCATATTTTCATGGTTTTTCTTGTACATCTGCTCCTATCCTCTCACTAATATACTAAGTTATCCCATGTCCTGTTGGGATGCACGGGGTGTTCTGTCACCTCAGGACGTGATGACCCTGCCCATAATCGTGTAGTCCCAGGCTCAGTTGGCTCCGGCTGACAGTATCCGGCTAGGGCCCCATGCCAGGGTTACAGTGAAGCCAGTGGCAACAGGCTGATGGATCCTGGATCCAGAGTGAGAAGATGGCGGCCGGGATGGTCACACTTTTTCAGTGCTGAGACAAAGTTGCTGATTTTGCCACTAAAATAACTAAACAACAGTGAATATCTGATCAGCATTTGTGACGCACATGCACGGGCTGAATTTCCACCTTGATTGAAATACCCCTTTGTTCGCCTTTCACCGGGCTCTGTGAGTAAACTGATTGGCGTTTCTTTTCGTGGTTCACTGCTACGCTTTACCCGAAGCGTTTGCTAAGCTAATGCTATCGCTATAGCTAACGCCATAGCTAGTCATAGCACCTAACACCAACACAAAGAAGCGACTCTGTCCCCGGTAACTGGGGCTCGCCGGAGGAACTAACCGAGGCAACAGTTGGACGGGAGCCGGATCGGAGTTCGGGTACAGCGGTGGTGGGAGACGGGGACCAGTGGAGGACCACCGGGGCCCCAGCCGGACAAGAGCCGGAGTTGGAGCCCAGTTACAGCGGTGGGGCTCAGCGGAGGACCTACTGAGGAAGATGGCGGTAGGTGGCGGGGCTCAGCGGAGGAACTACCGGGACCCCAGCTGGACAGGAGCAGGATTGGAGCTCAATTACAGCAGCAGTGGGTGGTGGGAATTGGTGGAGGAGCGGCCGGTACCCCGGCTGGCCAGGAGCTCAATCGCAGCAGGACTAACAGCGGAGGGGGCTAGCTGATGCCCAGCTGGATCTGAGGTCGGTCGGATCGGATACCGGCGACACCAGCAGAGATTGTTTTACTATCAACAGGTCAGTAAAAATGCCACGAAAGAAGGAGGAAATGGAAGAGATCAAAAAATCTCTGAACTTCTTGTCAGAAGAACTGACCAAAGTGGCTAGTCAGCAAGCTAAAATATTAGGGCTAATGGAAGAAGTCCGAGAATTAAAATTAACAAATAAGGAAAAAGACAAAAAAACTGCGGACTTGGAGCGACATGTCGAGGATCTTGAACAATGTTCTCGTATGGATGATCTAATTATAAGTGGACTAGACATTAAATATCAATCATATGCTCATGCTACAGCAGGAATGAGAGGTGAGGAGGCTCCCCTGAGTGAATCAGTCTCCCTGGAAAACCAGGTGCTTCAGTTCCTTGATAGTAGAAATATAAAGGTAGAAGCAAATGCAATTTCAGCCTGTCATGCTTTACCCAGAAAGGATAATAAAACAAAGAAATCAATTGTGATGTGCTTTGTGAACAGAAGGGTGAAGTATGACATACTGAGGCAGACCAGAAAGCTACGGGGAACAGAAGTTTACCTAAATGAACATCTAACAAAAACTAATGCTGAAATAGCACGGCAAGCACGGATGCTGAAAAGACAGAATAAGATACAGGCAACATGGACAAGAAATTGTAGAGTTTGGATCAGACTAAATGGAACACCTGAGGAAGCAAATAGTATAATAATCAGAGATGTTACTGACTTAAATAAATACAGATGAACACTGATTAAGAAAATTAAGAGACTATGATAATCCATATCCACACACACGGCAAGAATAGTTCTTTTGACATACCATGTCAATGTACTTTAAAAAAAAAAACTAAACAAAACAAAACAAACAAAAAACTTATGACTGACTTGAGTAGACATCAATTATCCCCAGTTGGAGGAAGTCATTTGACACAGAGTGAGGAAATTCAAACTCTGAAAATATGCCATTATGCTGAACATAAACTACAAGAGATGGAGAATGATATTGATCCTGATAACCACTTTTTCAATAATATTCATAATCATTGTGAATATTACACCGAAAAGCAATTCAAAAGTCAAATGCAACTAGATGGTAAACTATCAATAATACACTTCAACAGCAGAAGTCTTAACAAAAACTTTCCACAGATTCAGGACTATTTAAAACAGCTAGACAGAAAATTTACAGCTATCGCAGTCTCTGAAACTTGGCTTAATGAAGAGCAGGCTCCTCTGATGGCAATAGAGGGATATCAGATGGTTCATATTAACAGATCTCAAAAAAAGGGTGGTGGTGTTGCACTGTATATTGATGACCTGTATAGGTGTAAGCTTGTAAATGGAATGTCCTTTGCACTACCAGGGATTTTGGAATGTGTTACTGTTGAGATTGACCAAGATAAAACAAAAAATCTTATTATAAGTTGTATATATAGAATGCCGGGAACTTGCGTTGAGACATTCAGAGATAAATTAGTCAAGCTGTACAATAATATTACTAGTAAGAAAATGGTAGTAATTTGTGGAGATTTCAATATTGATTTACTAAATCCATATCAACAAAATGTAATTACAGAGTTCATGAATTCTATGTACAGTATGAGTCTATATCCCACAATAACACATCCCAGTAGAATCACAGTTCGCACTGCTACACTTATTGACAACCTGTTTGTTAATATTATTGATAAGAAAATAGAAAGTGGATTATTGATACATGACATAAGTGACCATTTGCCAACCTTTGCACTTATCCATGGCCACACGGGGGCCAATACAGAAAAAAATTTAAAATCGCTCAGATACAAATCACAAAATGCAATCAGTTCTTTTAAAGAAGACTTGCTGAAGCAAGACTGGACAAAAGTCTATGTATCAGATGTAAATGAAGCCTATGACACATTTATAAACATTGTAACCACTCTTTATGAGAAAAATTGTCCATTAGTAAAGAAAAAGCTTAAACATAAATTTGCTGATAAGCCATGGTTAACCAAAGGATTACAAAAGGCATGCAAAAAGAAAAATTTATTATATCAAGCTTTCCTAAAGAAAAGGACAAAAGAAGCAGAGCAGCGGTATAAAACATACAAAAATAAGTTAACATATACACTACCGTTCAAAAGTTTGGGGTCACTTAGAAATGTCCTTATTTTTGAAAGAAAAGCACTTTTTTTCAATGAAGATAACTTTAAACTAATCAGAAATACACTCTATACATTGCTAATGTGGTAAATGACTATTCTAGCTGCAAATGTTTGGTTTTTGGTGCAATATCTACATTGGTGTATAGAGGCCCATTTCCAGCAACTATCACTCCAGTGTTCTAATGGTACAATGTGTTTGCTCATTGCGTCAGAAGGCTAATGGATGATTAGAAAACCCTTGTGCAATCATCTTAGGTCTGCAATGCTGTAATTGCTGCAAATGGAGGATTCTTTGACAAAAGCAAAGTTTGAAGGAAAAAATTGTTATTTCAAATACAAATCATTATTTCTAACCTTGTCAATGTCTTGACTATATTTTCTATTCATTTTACAACTCATGGTGGTAAATAAAAGTGTGACTTTTCATGGAAAACACAAAATTGTCTGAGGTGACCCCAAACTTTTGAACGGTAGTGTATAATAAGATGTAGTAAAAGAGACTATTACAGTAAAGAACTGGAGAAAAACAGAGACAATATTAAAAATACATGGACAATACTTAACAATATTCTTGGAAATAACAGAAATACAAGCTACCCAACCGATTTTTCAAAAAATAATAAAACGACTCAGAGTGTGAATGCAGCTTCACCTGCAGATGAATTTAACAACTGTTTTGTTAACATTGGTCCTAATTTGGCTCGAGAAATACCCATTACGGCACCCACAGGTGATACAATAAGCAAAAACACTGCTATAAAAGACTCCATTTTCATAAAGAACAAAGACGAGAGAGAGGTCATTGAAATTGTTAAATCGTTTAAAAGTAAAACATCTACGGACTGTGATGGTATTGACATGCTCTTAGTCAAAACTATTATTGAATGCTTAGTGAAACCACTGACGTGTATATCTGTAACCTGTCTCTCCAAACAGGTATACGTATTTCCCAATGCAATGAAAATAGCTAAAGTAATTCCGATATACAAGACGGGTGACAGAGGGGAATTCTCAAACTATAGACCAATTTCACTATTGCCGCAATTTTCCAAAATACTTGAAAAAATATTCTATGAGAGAACTGACAGCTTCATAATGAAGAATAATTTATTGTGTGAGCAGCAACAAGGGTTCAGACACAAGAGGACAACTGCATTTGCTCTAATGGAATTTATAGAAAAAATATCAACTGCCGTTGAAATTAAAGAGTATTCAGTTGGGGTATTCCTAAATCTTAAAAAAGCATTTGATACAGTGGATCATAATTTATTACTAAAGAAACTACAAAATTGTGGTATTAGGGGGATAGCACTGTCCTGGTTATGTAGTTACTTAAAGAATAGATATCAGTATGTATGTGTTGGTAACAAAAACTCACAGTTACTGAAGGTTACTTGTGGAGTCCCACAGGGTTCAGTTTTGGGGCCATTGTTATTCAATATGTATATAAATGATATATGTAAAGTTTCAGAAAAAAAATGATTTAATATTGTTTGCCGATGACACTAATTTATTATGCAGTGGAAGCAATTTGGAACAACTTTTGGATACACTCGGAAAGGAATTAGGAAAGCTTAAACTGTGGTTTGATTCAAACAAATTAACGCTCAATTTAAGTAAGACAAAATTTATAGTTTTTAACACCCATCACAACAACTTAGTATCTAAACTCAGTGTAAATGATGTAGAGATTGAAATGGTATCCAAAACTAAATTTCTTGGAGTAATAATTGATAATAAACTGTGTTGGAAGTCACATATTAATTATATTAAAGGTAAAATATCCAAATCAATTGCAATACTACACAGAGTGAAATATTTGCTGAATCAACCCACACTATATACCTTGTATCATTCATTAATACTCCCATACATAACATATTGTACTGAAGTATGGGGAAATACATATAAAACAAACATATATCCAGTCTTTATGCTTCAGAAGAGAGCTATTAGAATAATAATTGGAGCGCATGCGCACGCAGCGACCGGCAGCTGGTGAAAAATTCTGTCGTCTGTGTATGTGTTTTTATGTACTTTTATATGTTTTTACGAAATCCTCTGTGCCGTTTCTGCCATGGAGTGTTTGTGGACTGTATGGCGAAGCGCTCCCTGGTTCCTACAACATGGACTTCCTCCCCTCTCTTGCATTGCTGCTACTTTTCCTCCGGCTCTCTGTCTATGAGGTAAACGCGTTCGGCACCATGGCGGGCAGAATACATTATTCCAGGGACATGTTGCTGCATTTAAACATGGTTGATGCAGCGGCTGTGATTGAGCCTAAGCTGCAACTGCCGGACTTTATTTTGAGAGACGGACACAGCGGTGAAAAGAGAGACGGCAGAAGGAAGCGCGGAAGATGTGGAGGTGTGAAATTGCGCCTGAGGAGACGTCAGTTCAGGTTCAGGTTCAGGTTACTTTATTTGTACCCGTAGGTAGATTTGTTTTGCAGTTGGTGACATCCATATTTACAAGCCACAATTACATTCAACATAGACACAAACACAGGCACACATCTTACAAAATAGGTAAATATAAAATATGTACAATATAATTTTTATAGCTTGTTCAACTCTTTGACAGCAGCAGGGACAAAGCTGTTTTTGTAGCGCTGGGTTCTACTTTTTGGGACAGCAAACCTCCGTCTGGAGGGAAGAAGCTGAAAGTTGCAGTGCAAAGGGTGGGAGTCATCATTTAAAATCGAGTCGGCCATCCTCTGTACTTGTCTGGTGTACAGGGATGTCAGGCTCAGCTGTGACTCACCAAGCAAACGACTGGACCATCTGACTACCTGATCCAAGGATTTCCTCTGTTTCAGTTTTATCTGACCAAACCATGACATTAAAGAAAAGGATAAAACAGATTCAATAAAAGCCCGATAGAACATAGTCATTATGGTTCGGTCAATTTGGAAGCGTGCAAGTTTCCTCAAACAATGCAAATTTTGCTGACCCTTTTTGCACACCCTTTCACAGTTCACCTCAAAGTTCAATCCACTATCAATAATCGTCCCAAGATATTTGTACGATTGTACACATTCGGTGGTCTGGCCTTTTAGTATGGTGACTTTGTGCCTGGGAGTTTTCCTCCTAAAGTCAATAATCATATCTTTCGTTTTTGTTGTATTCAGCTGCAGGTAGGAATCCTCACACCAGTGAACAAAGTCATCAACTACTGGGCCATGGCCACTCTCACCATCCTGGAGGAGACTGACAATGACTGAGTCATCAGCATACTTTATAATGTGTCTGTTGTCATGTCTGCTCCGACACATGTTTGTGTACAGGATGAAGAGTAGTGGTGACAACACACACCCCTGAGGAGAGCCAGTAGAAGAGCACTTTAGGTCAGACAATGTACCATTGACCCTTACTCTCTGCGTCCTGTTGGTTAAGAAATCCAGAATCCAACCCACCAGATTATTGCTTAAATCAAATTGTTGCAGGAGCCTTTCAACTAAAATATGAGGTTGGATTGTATTAAAGGCAGAAGAAAAGTCCACAAATAAAAGCCTGGCGTGTGTCCCATTAAAATCCAGATGTTTAAAAAGCATGTTAAACAGAGTGACAGTGGCATCCTCCACTCCTCTGTGAGGCCTATAGGCAAACTGCAGAGGATCCAATGCATGTTCAGTCTGCTTTAGGACCTCACATCTGACCAGTTTTTCAAAAATTTTCATTAAAATTGAAGTCAAAGCAACTGGTCTAAAGTCATTTACCGTTTTAGGACAGCTGGATTTTGGAACGGGAACAACCACGGCATCTTTCCAGATCTTAGGCACATGTTGTGTCTGTAAGGACTTATTGAAAATGTAGTGAAATATAGGACTCAGTTCATGTGCACAGGACTTTACCAGGCGTCCACATATATTATCAGGGCCCTGACTTTTGTTCACTTTTACAGCGCGGAACTCCCTTTCAACATCCTGCATCTCAATATTAAAGTGCTGATTGTCTTTGAGTTTCTGTTTCAAATCTTGGATTTCTGTGCTAAAATCAAAGGAGTCAAAACGACCATAAAAACAATTAAGAGCATTAGCCAGCTCTGTGTCTGAACTAAAACCATCTAAAAACACACGATTACTGCGCTCTGTGCTCTGAAGGCCTGCAATTTTTTTCATACTGGCCCAGGCCGAACCAAGTTTATTTGCTGCCATCTTGCTTTCCAATTCTGATTTATAATTCTGTTTTGCTCTTAAAATTTCGGCCTTTAGCTCCTTAGTGGCAACCTGTAGCGCAGAAACAGACCCCTGTTTAAAGGCAAGTGCTTTCCTCTGTAAGCAGGATTTAACTGATTTAGTAACCCATGGTTTGTTGTTGGGATATATTTTGACACGTTTACGTGGAACAAACTTATTTTGACAGTGAGCCATGTATGAGCATGTGAGCTCAGCCAGAGAGTCCAAATCATCCCCGCAGGCCATTATGAACATCTTCCAGTCTGTACAGTCAAAGCATTCCTGGAGGCTGTGCTCTGAATCTTCTGTCCACACATCAATGTCTCTCATCTCCACCTTGCCTCTTCTGAGAGCAGTTTTATATGTGGGCAGCAAATGAACACAGTTGTGATCTGATGATCCTAAAGGAGGAAGGGGGAGTGATTTATAGGCCCTCTCTATGGATCCATAGCACAGGTCCAATGTCTTTTTTCGCCTGGTTGGGCAGGAGACATACTGATGAAAGTTTTTAAGTGTCTTCTTTAAAGAAACATGGTTAAAATCCCCAAGAATGAAGTTTGGCGCCTCTGGAGAAATTGACTGCAGCCGCTGGATCACATCAGAGATGGTGCTGGAGGCGGAGTCAGCGTCTGCCCTCGGATGAATGTACACAACTGTGATGAAAAGTTGGGGAAACTCTCGAGGCAAATAAAAGGGGCGAAGCGACACAGACAGCAGCTCCACATGGGGTGTACAGATGCGCTCTCTGACCGTGACAGATGTGCAGTACTACTTATTAATGTATAAACATACTCCGCCCCCCTGACGTTTCCCCGTTACCTCTTCCTGCCGATCCGAGCGCAGCGGAGCTCCAAAGCCGTCAATCCACAGGTCTGCGTCTCGATCATGCGCAGTAAGCCAAGATTCAGTGAAAGCCATGACGCAGCAGTTCTTAAAATCCTTCTGGTAACGTACGTTGCCTTGAATTTCCTCCACCTTGTTTCTCACAGACTGTGCATTCCCAAAAATGATCGAAGGAAGAGGAATGTTACCAAACTGACGTCTCCTAAGGCGCAATTTCACACCTCCACGTCTTCCACGCTTCCTCCTGCCGCTTCTCTTTTCACCGCTGTGTCCGTCTCTCAAAATAAAGTCCGGCAGCTGAAATCTGGGCGCAATCAGAGACTCTGCACCAGCTGTGTTAAAGCGCAGCAACATGTCCCTGGAATATTGTATTCTGCCCGCTATTCTGCTCGCCATGGAGCCGAACGCGTTTACCTCAGAGACAAAGAGCCACAGCACAGAAAGCAGTAGTGCGAGATATGACAGGAAATCCATGTTGCAGATACCAGGGAGCTGTTCGCCATATATTCCACCAACGCTCCAGGGCAGAAACGACACAGAGGATTTTCTAAAAACGTAAAAAAGTACAAAAAACACACACACGCACACACGCACTATATCACCAAGCTGCTGGTCGCTGCGTGCGCATGCGCCCAAACGTACGAATGTTTGGTAACATTCCTCTTCCTTCGATGATTTTTGGGAACTTACAGTCTCTGAGAAGCAAGGTGGATGAAATTCAAGGGAATGTACGGTACCAGAAGGACTTTAAGAACTGCTGTGTCATGGCCTTCACCGAATCTTGGCTTACTGCGCATGACCGAGATGCAGACCTGTGGATTGACGGCTTTGGAGCCCCGCTGCGCTCGGATCGGCAGGAAGAGGTAACGGGGAAGCGTCAGGGGGCGGCGTATGTTTATACATTAATAAGCAGTACTGCACATCTGTCACTGTCAGAGACCGCATCTGTACACCCGATGTGGAGCTGCTGTCTGTGTCACTACGCCCCTTTTATTTGCCTTGCGAGTTCCCCCAACTTTTCATCACAATTGTGTACATTCACCCGAGGGCAGACGCTGACTCCGCCTACAGCACAATCTTTGATGTGATCCAGCAGCTGCAATCAATTTCTCCAGAGGCGCCAAACTTCATTCTTGGGGATTTCAACCATGTTTCTTTAAAGAAGACACTTAAAAACTTTTATCAGTATGTCTCCTGCCCAACCAGGTGAAAAAAGACATTGGACCTGTGCTATGGATCCATAGAGAGGGCCTATAAATCACTCCCCCTTCCTCCTGTAGGATCCTCAGATCACAACTGTGTACATTTGCTGCCCACATATAAAACTGCTCTCAGAAGAGGCAAGGTGGAGACGAGAGACATTGATGTGTGGACAGAAGATTCAGTGCACAGCCTCCAGGAATGCTTTGACTGTACGGACTGGGAGATGTTCACACTGTCCTGCGGGGATGATTTGGACTCTTTGGTGGACGTCACATGCTCATACATGGCTTTCTGTAAAAATAAGATCGTTCCACGTAAACGTGTCAAAATATATCCCAACAGCAAACCATGGGTTACAAAATCAGTTAAATCCTGCTTACAGAGGAAAGCACTTGCCTTTAAACAGGGGTCTGTTTCTGAGCTACAGGTTGCCACAAAGGTGCTGAAGGCCGAAATTTTAAGAGCAAAACAGAATTATAAATCAGAGTTGGAAAGCAAGATGGCAGCAAAGAAATTTGGTTCAGCCTGGGCCAGTATGAAAACTATTGCAGGCCTTCAGAGCACAGAGCGCAGTAATCATGTGTTTTTAGATGGTTTTAATTCAGACACAGAGCTGGCTAATGCTCTTAATTGTTTTTATGGTCGTTTTGACTCCTTTGATTTTAGCACTGAAACCCAAGATTTGAAACTGAAACTCAAAGACAATCAGCACTTTAATATTGAGGTGCAGGATGTTAAAATGGAGTTCTGCGCTGTAAAAGTGAACAAAAGTCAGGGCCCTGATAATATATGTGGGCGCTTGGTAAAGTCCTGTGCACATGAACTGAGTCCTATATTTCATTATGTTTTCAATAAGTCCTTACAGACACAACATGTGCCTAAGATCTGGAAAGAAGCCGTGGTTGTTCCCGTTCCAAAATCCAGCTGTCCTAAAACGGTAAACAACTTTTGACCAGTTGCTTTGACTTCAATTTTAATGAAAATTTTTGAAAAATTGGTCAGATGTGAGGTCCTAAAGCAGACTGAGCATGCATTGGATCCTCTGCAGTTTGCCTACAGGCCTCACAGAGGAGTGGAGGATGCCACTGTCACTCTGTTTAACATGCTTTTTAAACATCTGGATTTTAATGGGACACACGCCAGACTTTTATTTGTGGACTTTTCCTCCGCCTTCAATACAATCCAACCTCATATCTTAGTTGAAAGGCTCCTGCAGCAATTTGATTTGAGCAATAATCTGGTGGGTTGGATTCTGGATTTCTTAACCAACAGGACGCAGAGAGTAAGGGTCAATGGTACATTGTCGGACCTAAAGTGCTCTTCTACTGGCTCTCCTCAGGGGTGTGTGTTGTCACCACTACTCTTCATCCTGTACGCAAACATGTGTCGGAGCAGACATGACAACAGACACATTATAAAGTATGCTGATGATTCAGTTATTGTCAGTCTCCTCCAGGATGGTGAGAGTGGCCACGGCCCAGTAGTTGATGATTTTGTTCATTGGTGTGAGGATTCCTACCTGCAGCTGAATACGACAAAAACTAAAGACATGATTATTGACTTTAGGAGGAAAAATCCCAGGCACAAAGTCACCGTACTAAAAGGCCAGACCACCGAATGTGTACAATCCTACAAATATCTTGGGACGATTATTGATAGTAATTTAAAGTTTGATGAGAACTGTGAAAGGGTGTGCAAAAAGGGTCAGCAACATTTGCTTTGCTTGAGAAAACTTGCACGCTTCCAAGTTGACCGAACCATAATGACAATGTTTTATCGGGCTTTTATTGAATCTGTTTTATCCTTTTCTTTAGTGTCATGGTTTGGTCAGATAAAACTGAAACAGAGGAAATCCTTGGATCAGGTAGTTAGATGGTCCAGTCGTTTGCTTGGTGAGCCACAGCTGAGCCTGACATCCCTGTACACCAGACAAGTACAGAGGATGGCTACCTCCATTTTAAATGATGACTCCCACCCTTTGCACTGCCACTTTCAGCTTCTTCCCTCAAGACGGAGGTTTGCTGTCCCAAAAAGTAGAACCCAGCGCTACAAAAACAGCTTTGTCCCTGCTGCTGTCAAAGAGTTGAACAAGCTGTATAAATATATTGCACATAATTTAGGTACCTATTTATTAACTCCATTTTATATTTACTTATTTTTGTAGGTTGTCACTTGGGTTCTAAATATTTTATTGGGTTTTAGACCTCTGAGTTTTTAACCTCTTTGACTAGTTTTTAACTTTTAATATGACCCTTCTCTCTTACTTCTGGTTTTTCTCCCATCTCTTTGTCTTTTTATACCCTGATTGATGGAGCCTTGAGTATTTTTATCATGTTTATAGTCAGCTTCATGTGTGCCTGTGTTTGTGTCTATATTGAATGTAATTTATGGCTTGTATATATGGATGTCACCAGACTGCAAAACAAATCTACCTACGGGTACAAATAAAGGAACCTGAACCTGAACCTGAACCTGAATAAACAAAGCTGCTTACAGGGAACCAACAAACCCACTTTTTCTTAAATTAAAAGCTCTCAAGTTGAAAGATCTGGTTGACTTT
The DNA here is from genome assembly GCA_020510985.1 of Pholidichthys leucotaenia. Taxonomy (NCBI): domain Eukaryota; kingdom Metazoa; phylum Chordata; class Actinopteri; order Cichliformes; family Pholidichthyidae; genus Pholidichthys; species Pholidichthys leucotaenia. The sequence goes on along the minus strand of CM035843.1, from coordinate 36,494,947 downwards.
AAAACTGCAGTAATAATGTTTAAAGTGAAGAATCTATCACTGCCCGCAAATATCCAAAAGTTGTTCCAAATAAGGGAGAAACAATATCATTTCAGAGGAACATGTATATTTCAAAAACCTTCAGTGAGAACTACCACCAAGCAACACTGTGTTTCAGTGCAAGGAGTCAGATTATGGAACGATTTTGGACCTGAATTAAAATCATGTACAACACTTGGACAATTTAAACAAAGACTAAAGAAAGATGACATGTAAAATCACATAAGGATTGTCATATCCAGTCTGTGTTGTGTTGTTGCTTAGTTTTTTGTCGCATTTTGTCTTAGCTTTGTTCTGAATTGTAATCGCTCTTGTTTTGTTTTTCTTTTGAATTCTTGGATGGAATATGGGTGGGCAATATAAGCTGCGGCTTCAGTCATCACCCATTTCGGATAATTTATGTTAAACTGTATAATCAGAGGAGTTATTGTCTAATTTGACCTTGTTGGATTTTTTCCCCCCTTTGTTGTATTATTCTGTTTCTTTTTAATCTTTATTTTTAATCTATCCGAAATAAAGATTCATTCATTCATTCATTCATTCATTCATTCAATATTGTCATCGACAGTCGACTTAGTTCTGTGGCACGTGGAGGAACCTTACTCATGGTCAACGGGTGGCACAACCGACCAGTTAGCGGTAACTGCGGGCCAGCCTGTACACTCAAGACTGAGACTCAAGATGGCGACCGGGATGGTCACACTTTTTCAGTGCTGAGACAAAGTCACTGATTTTGCCATTAAAAGTGGCTGGCCTGCAGCGATCGGCGCTCGTGGCGAACACGCACGGGCTGAATTGCCACCTCCGTTGGATTGCCCTTTAATCGCCTTTCTCCAGCGACTTCCTGCGCCTTCCTGAAGCGATTGCTAAGCTAACACTAGTTAGCTTAATGCTACCTGAAGCGATTGCTAAGCTAACGCTAGTTAGCTTAATGCTGGCGCCAGTCTCTAAAAATCTAACCTACAGCGATCGGATATACCTCCGGTGGATTACCCCTTTGATCGCTTTTATCCGGCCACTGTGAGTAAACTGACCAGCGATTCCAGCGCTTCCTTGTGATTCACTGATGTGCCCTACCTGAAGCGATTGCTAAGCTAACGCTAGTTAGCTTAATGCTGGCGCCAGCCATTCCACCTAACACCAGCCTGAATCAAAGCCCAGCTGCGAGGCCCAGCGGAGATACTACCAGGCAGGCGGCTATTTGTTTGACGGGGCTCAGCAGAGATTTCACCCAGGCAGACGGCGGTAGGCGGCGGTGCCCAGCGGAGGACTTACCGTGACTGCAGCGGCGGTGTGCGACGAGACTACCCGAAGCGATTGCTAAGCTAACGCTAGTTAGCTTAATGCTGGCGCCAGTCATTCCACCTTACACCAGCCTGAATCGAAGCCCAGCTGCGAGGCCCAGCGGAGATACTACCAGGCAAGCGGCTATTTGTTGACGGGGCTCAGCAGAGATTTCACCCAGGCAGACAACGGTAGGTGGCGGTGCCTAGCGGAGGACTTACCGTGACCTCAGCGGAGCTCGGTGGCAGCGGCGGTGTGTGACGAGACTCGGTTGGAGGAGCGGGACGGGAGACCAGTTACGGCGACTATGAGCAACGAGACCAGCAACGGAAGGGGCTAGTTGGCTAGCTGAGGCCCAGCTGGATTCGAGGACGATCGGATCAGATTCTGGCGATATAAGCAGAATTTATTTTACTATCCACAGATTTTCTTTTTCCTTCTTTCCAAGAAAGACTGAAGATGGCGGCCACCGGATTAAAAAGTGGGCTGATGGGCACCACTAATAAGCCTTCTCTACTTCTCTACTTCCTCTTCGTTTTGTCTTTGTGTGTCTGGACCTGCAACAAGAAGGATTTTCCGACAAACTCAACCAAAGGTGAAGTTAAAAAGTTTTATCTGTATGGATTTGGGCTTGGACATCTCACCCTACACTCTATGTGGTCTTTAAAAGCCCTGAGCAAAAACTTCCAAATTAAGGCAAACATGGCTGTTAACCAAAAATCACAATATGGCAGAGGATATACAGTTAAAGTTCTGTTAGTTCTGCTACTTCTGGCAGGAGATATTCACCTTAACCCTGGACCTGCCACTATTAAACAGCAGACCACTGGGTTAGCACAAAACCGAGCTGTACAAAAGCAAAAACAACATTTATTTTTCCAAACTGTTAATCATGCACGAGTTCTTTGGGACACCAAGGCTAAACCAAAGGGGATCCTCGGCGGACATTTAAACATACGGAGCATAATCCCCAAAAGAGATGAGATTTCGGTGTTGCTGTTGGACTCAAATCTGGACTACCTTTGTCTCTCAGAAAGCTGGCTACACAGTAACATAGACACTAATATGATCGATATTGTGGGCTACCAGTGTTTTAGAAAAGACAGGCAGGTAGGGAGGGGAGGAGGTGTTTTAATTTACATCAAAGACAAATATAAATGTCAACTGGTTGATTTGAATACTTCACTTGAATGTTTAGCTGTTAATGTATGTCTCTCTCCGGTAATGAATTTCAACATTGCAGTAGTGTACAACCCACCGTCACACAACTCTTCCTTTTATAATGAATTAAGTGATCTGGTTAAACAACTTGAGAAGAACAGAGAAACAATAATTCATGGTGACTTTAATATCAACTGGTCTGATAAAAAAGACAAACAAAAACTGAAAAGCCTCATGACTAAATTTAATTACCAGCAAATCATCAAAGGACCCACCAGGATAACCAAACAATCCAGAACACTTATTGACATGGTATTTACTAATAAACCAGAAAGAATAACCAGAACCTATAATCTTGTAACTGGTCTCTCAGATCATAACATGGTTCTTGCTGTCAGGAAACTTACTAAAAAGCGACTACAGTATTTTGGGGGAGTCGATATTGACAAATCAAATTTTATTATCCCCAAATCAAAAAATGAGGAGTTTGAACATTACTTAGAGAATCAAAATTGGGAGCAGCTCATGTCAACATGTGAAGTAGATGATTGTTGTAATTTTATAACTGCAACAATCACAAAGTCTATAGAAAAATTTTCAAAGCAAATTAAAAGTAGACAACAGAAGATTAGCCTACCATGGTTAAATAATGAAATAAGAAAACTTATGAAGAGGCGAGACTATGCACTGAAAACATCACTAACCTCCAAACTACAAAATGATCACCTTGTGTACAAAAGTTTAAGAAATAAAGTGGTACATGAGCTGCGAAAATCAAAAATATCTTATTACAATAAACTGATAGATCATGCAAAGGGTAACAACAGTTCCCTATGGAGGCATTTAAATAACTTAACTAATAAAAAAAACGATCAGAAGGGGGTAAAGGAACTTAGAATCAATGGCAAGACCGTCAGTGACAAGGCTACTTTGGCAAATGAATTTAATTCACACTTTGTGGGCTCTGTGGAAGACTTAACAAAAATTTTTGTGCTGCCAAATGTGCTCAACAACACAAATTCCATACTTCCAACAGATACTTTTCACATCGATGAGGTAAATGAGAAGTTAATTGCTGGTATTGTTAAAACACTGTCAAACTCAAAAACTAATGATATCTACAATATGAGCACCTCCTTTCTCAAAATGCACAGCAAAATATTAATCAAACCACTGACTCATCTCATTAATCTCTCCATTAGGTCTAGTACATTTCCATCTGGCTGGAAAAAAGCTGTCGTCATACCAGTTCATAAATCAGGCAGTAAAGACGATATATGCAATTACCGCCCAATCTCTATCTTACCAGTCCTATCTAAGGTTCTTGAAAAAGTTGTAGCTACACAGCTGATAGACTACTTACAAGACAATCTACTTCTTCATCCACATCAATTTGGTTTTAGACCAGGATACTCAACAGAAACAGCAAATTGTTGCCTTATTGAAAACGTCAAACAGTCCTTGGACAGGGGTAATGTGGTAGGAGCTGTTTTTCTAGATCTCAAAAAGGCTTTCGATACTGTAAACCACAGTTTGCTTTTATCCAAAATGGTATCTTTTAACTTCTCCCCAAATACATTAGAATGGTTTGCATCTTATCTCCAGAATAGAGAACAGTGTGTAAAAGTTCACCAGGATAAATCCTCATTTTTAAACAACCGCATGGGTATCCCACAAGGGTCCATTCTTGGTCCTTTACTTTTCAGCATTTTTATTAATGACCTGCCGTTACACTGCTCAGCTGCAACATGCCAACTTTATGCAGATGATGCAGTTATTTACACAGCTGCCAAGACTCCAGCACAGGCTGCAGATGTACTGTCTACAAGTATGGTTGATGTCCAAGAGTGGCTCCTCAAGAACCATCTATTGCTGAACCTTCAGAAAACAGTCTCAATGTGCTTTTCAATCAAAAAATGTAACCTGCAACATTTTAAAGTTAATATACATGATCATGACATCAGTTTAGTTACAGAATTCAAATACCTTGGCATTGTACTAGATCCTCAACTCAAATTTAATCTTCATATAAAGAAAATTTCAAAAACAGTAAAAAAAAATCTGAACTGCTTTAAATTAATTAGATATTACATACCTTACGAAGCAGCTGCACTGTATATGCATTCTATGGTTTTTTCTCATATATCATACTGTTTGACAGTCTGGGCTCAAGCAGCCCCTTCCACAATAAGACATATAGGTTCATTATATAATCAAACCCTAAAAATCTTGGACAAAAAGCCCATTAGGTGGCATCACTGTAATGTTTTAAAAAAATACAACCTATTGAGTTTTGAGAGCTTCATTGACCTCTGTCTTCTGAAATTAACGTTCAAATGTTTTCATAAATCAGCACCCGAGCCACTTGCTGGTTTTGTCCAAAGACAGGACAGCAGCAGAGCCACCAGGAGTTCTGTTAACAATAACTGTAAAATATTCCACCGCAGAACCACATTTGGACAAACAGCTTTCTCTATAAAGGGCAGTCACATCTGGAACACAATGCCAAATGAAATTAAAATAATAACGGACTTTAAAACATTCACTAAAAATGTTAAAAACTGGCTGAAAAATAAACAAGAATGTACTCATGTATGAATTAATTGTCTGCAAAGTGAGAGTGAATGAAGGGAAGGAATAAATGTGTTTGTTTATAGTGAGTGAGGGAGGGAGGAAGGCCTGAAATAGGCAAATGTGAGTTATGTTATATGTGTTAAATGTGAGTCAGGCTGTTATATTTGTGTATTTATAATATTTATAATATTTATGTTAAATGTGAGTCAGGCTGTTATATTTGTGTATTTATAATATTTATAATATTTATAATTGTGTATTTATAATTTTTCTGCATTGATGTATGTGGTTATTGTGTATATTTTTTATCTTGATTCTTTTTTCTAAAGCCCATCCAGGGACAAGAGTTGCAAATTAGCTAATAGCTATACACTCTATGTGCAACACATCAGATTGATTGTCTTTGATTAATTGTCTATGTTTATTGCACTGTCCCTGTCAAATAAACTAATCTACTACTACACTCCCCAGCTCTGTTACACTTCGGTGTACCTCTGGATCCGGGTGTGCAGGCCCAGAGAGACTGGACAACAGGGGCATGACGTTGCGAGTCTGCATCTACTGTGCAAGGTTAGGAGGGGGTTTTGGAGTTTGGGGAAGAAGTTAGAAGCCCTGTGGCAACAGGAAAGTGCGAAGGTGGCAGGCTGGAGACGCTGGGAGCTGCTAGCATGGTTTCTGCACACAGATGGCCCACATCAGAAGGTCACAGCCTGGCTGAACAGGAGCAACAGTAGGCTAGGGCAACTACATGGGCGACCGGGCAGCCCTGTTCAGGGATAGCACTGCCTCCCCCAATCTGGGGAAGCCCCTATAAAAGGTGGGGTAAACAAAGCTTGCTCTGCACTAACCCTGGTTGGCACGCTGTGGCCAACGGGTCTCCATCTGTAGAGGTAAGAAGAACAAAAAGACGAAGCTGGCCATTGGTACTTGGAACGTCTGTACCATGTCGGACAACGATTCAAGACCTGAGAGACGTTCCGCCCTGATCTGCAAGGAGCTGCACAGATACAAGATCGATATAGCAGCACTGCAGGAGACAGGAATCGAGGGCCAGGGTCAAGTGCGAGAGGACACTCATACCATCTCCTGGCATGGAAAAATTGGAGCAAGAAAAGAGGCTGGCGTTGCACTTGCAATTTCCAACAGACTTGTTGTCAAGCTGCCCTCTCTGCTCAATGGATTGTCAGAAAGGTTGACGACTTTGCGTGTGCCCCTGGCCAATAAGAATTTTCTCACCCTAATCTGTGTCTATGCACCAACCATGACATACTCTGAGCAAGACAAAGAAGCTTTTTATGAAGAGCTTGGTAGAGCTGTGGATGCTGTTCCTAAAGCAGACAGGTTACTCATACTGGATGATTTTAATGCAAGAGTGGGCAGCGACCATAAAACGTACATTGGCATGGTCGGAAAGTTTGGCAAAGGTGGAGTTAACTCCAGTGGTGTTCTCCTGCTCAACTTCTGTGTTCAGTGGGACTTGTGCATCACCAACATATATTTCAGCCAACCTGACCACCATTTTTACTCCTGGATTTTTTGATTTTTTTTTTTGATTTTGTATACTTTATTGATCCCCAGAGGGGAAATTGAGGGCATCCACCTGGATGGATGAAGCAGCCACTGTACGGCGCTATCCCTTAACCATTCACACACACATTCACACCTAGGGCCACTTTAGAGTCTCCAGTTAACCTAACCTGCATGTTTTTGTCCTGTGGGAGGAAACCAGAGAAATCCCGGAGTAAACCCACGCAGATACGGGGAGAACATGCAAACTCCACACAGATCACTGTTGGTCAAGGGCTGGGATTGAACCAGGGATCCCATGGCCAAGAGTGAGTTGCTGTGCTGGTGCAGTGCTAACCACTGCATCACCGCACCATCCAATGGATGCATCCTAGGTCTAAACATTTCCATCTGCTTGACTACAAACTTGTTAGAAAACAACATCTGAAGGAAGTGTTTGTCACAAGCGCTATGAGAGGTGCAGAATGCTCTACTGATCACTACCTGATAAGAGCAAAAGTAGAGCTCCAGTTGCAGACTCCTAGAAGAAAGGCACCTGCTGCCACCCCAAAAAAGCTGGATGTAAAAAAGCTGAATTTGGCTAATTTCCGTGATGCCTTGAGCCACTCTCTACATATACCTCTGGAGGAGTTGCTTGTGACACCATCAGTGTGTGAATGGGTGGCTAGCAAGATCTGTAAAGCGCTTTGGTCATCATGAGATGAGAATAAAAGCACTATATAAGTGAATGCCATTTACCATTTACCATTTTACCATTAGCGAATGTGGACTCTTCATGGAGTGCTCTGAAGGACACCATCCTGAGCACCGCAACAGAAGTTCTTGGTCACCCCAAACGAAAGACACCAGACTGGTTTAGTGAGAATCAGGATGAACTCCAACCTCTCCTTGTGGAAAAGCTCCTTTCAGAGCAAGCAGCTGCTGACCAACTCAAAATCAAACCTCCAACGGGAAGTAAGGAGAATGAAGAATGGCTTGTGGGACAAGAATACCAATGAGCTGCAAGCGTTTGTAGATGCTAGTGACTCTCACGGCTTGTTCTCAGCTCTCAAGTCTGTGTATGGTCCGCAAACAAACACTCTTACCCCTGTGAAATCAGCAGGTGGGAGCTGCCTCCTAACGGACTTGTCAGATATAACAGACCGATGGAGGGAACACTTTACAAGCTATTAAACTAACAAGGCTCAGCTAGAAAAGATGTTACTTCCACACTGGTAGTTCACCAGACTAGGCATGAACTTGATGAACCAATCACTTCAAATTAAGTGAAAAAGGCTCTGAAGCAAACATGAACTGGCAAGTCCTCAGGCCCAGACGGCATCCCCTCAGATTTCCTGAAGCATGGAGGTCAGCAGGTTGTAGACCATCTGCTTCACCTGTATAATCTCTGCTGGGCCCAAGAACAAGTACCTCAAGACTTCAAGGATGCTCTAATAGTTACCATCTACAAGAAGAAGGATGAAAGGAGTGACTGCGGCAATCATCGCAGGATCTCCCTTCTATCAGTTGCAGGAAAAGTGTTTGCAAAGGTTCTTTTAAACAGACTGAAACCAGTGTCAGAAAGTGTTCTCCCTGAAAATCAATGTGGTTTCAGGGATGGAAGATCAACATCTGACATGATATTTACATTCCGTCAACTACAAGAGAAGGCTATCGAACAGCAACAACCTCTGTACATGGTATTTGTTGATTTCTCAAAAGCTTTCGACACGGTTGACCAAACCACACTGTGGGAAGTGCTCAGAGTGTATGGTTGCCCTGGCAAGTTTATAAACATGATCAGACAGTTTCACAACAATATATCTGCTGTGGTTTCAGTTGGAGGTTTCACTAGTGCTCCTTTTTCAGTTTGCCAAGGAGTCAAATAGGGGTGTGTGTTGGCACCAACTTTGTTTGCACTCTACTTTACTGCAGTGCTGGAATATGTGGGCAGCAGACCTACTAAAGGTGTGCACATTCAAACCCAATCAGATGGAAGCCTCTTCAACCTTGCTCAGCTCCGAGCTGCTTCAAAGACAAAACTGGTCTGCGTGAGGGAGCTGCTTTATGCAGATGGTTCAGCACTAGTAGCTACAAGCCTGCAGGACATACAGGAGATTACCAATCTGTTTGTTGAAGCTGCAACTTGTTTTGGGTTGCAAATACATGCCACCAACACTGATCTTCTCTACCAACCGCCACCGCAGCAGCAAGAGCTCGAGCAACCTGCTGTAGAAGTGCATGGTGAGGCATTGAAGACTACTGCCACCTTCACCTACCTGGGCAGCACTGCCACCAAAAAGAACTCATCCGATGTTGAGATTGACCAGAGAATTCAGGCAGCCTGCAAAGCCTTTGGGTCTTTTCAGCAGCATCTCTGGTCACGACATGACATCAAACTCGGTACTAAGATCAAGATCTACAATACAGCAGTGTTGCCAACGCTTCTATACTCCACTGAAGCTATGATCCTTTACCGTAGACATATCAAACAGCTGACTCAAATCCAACTTCACCACATGCGTCAGATCATGAACTTCAAGTGGCAAGACAGAATTTCAGACGTGACTGTCCTGGAACGAGCAGGAGCTATGAGTGTAGAAGCCTTGGTTACTACAGCTCAGCTCCGATGGGCTGGACATGCCTTTTGCATGTCTGATAGCCACCTTCCTAAGCAAGTGGGCTGCAGTGAATTACTGCATGGGAAACGGAAGCATGGTGGCCAGAGATTACGTTATAAAGACATCTTGAAACCCCACATGAAGCATGTGGAGATTGACACTGATACCTGGGAACAGCAAACCACATCCAAACCAACATGGCATGGTGTATTACACAAGGCAACCAAAAGAGTTGAGTAGAAGTGAGCAGCCGACTGTATAGCAGCTCATGATCGGCGCCACTCCATCCCTAGTGTTAGTGACTTCTCTTGTAACAAACGCAAATCGCCATGTAGATCCAAAGCCGGTCTAGCAGCTCATCTGCGAGCCTAAAAGAACAAGCCTACATAGCATACTCTCCCTCATTGAAAATGATGGACTGCCGATGATGATTGATGATGATGAAGTTATCCTGCGTAAACTATCCTTACAGTCTTTATGGGATGAAGGGTGGCAATTAAAAAGAGGGTTTTTGGTTCATTTTCCTGACAAGGGGGGATGGCCGTTTTAATTTTTTTTTGCAAACATTTAATTATTTGAATGGAGATTTCATATTTTATCTGCTGAAAGAAAAGTCTTTTTTAGATGTCAGAGATTTATTTATTAAGAACAGATATTTATTTTTGCCCATTTTTTGTCATTGACCTTTTGTCCTGTAAATACACAGTTAATGATGAAGACCATGGTCTATGTGCGACTTCATAATTTTGTAAAAATCTATGGACCATTAAATATCTCCATGAATATATACTGTATATACAGCGGGGAAAATAAGTATTGAACATTTTGACATTGACCTGAGATTTTCAACAGATTTCAGTAACAACCCAAGTAATCCATACATACAAAGAAATCAAGGCAACTGTGTTCACAAAACAAGCTATATTTAATAAAGTGGAATGACAGGAAATAAGTATTGAATACATGAAGAAAGGAGGTGCAAAAAGGCATAGGAAGCCAAGAAACCAGCTGAAATCCATCAGAATTCAGGAAGCCATCCCACCCTCCATCAGTGCAAATGAATTTCAGCTGGTTCAAGTCCTGACTGATAACTTTTAAAAAGGTCTGTGAATATCAGATTGTCACACTACAAAGAACTCATGATAGGTAAGAAGCAAAGAGCTTTCTCTAGGCCTTTACAACCTTATTGTTGCAAAACATAATAATGGCATTGGTTACAGGTGCTTTTCTAAACTGCTGAATGTTCCAGTGAGCACTGTTGGAGCCATCCTTTCGAAGTGGAAAGAACATCATTTTACCATAAACGACCAGGAGCTCCTCATAAGATTTCTGACAGAGGAGTCAAAAGAATTATCAGAAGAGTTATCCAAGAGCCAAAGCTGACTCACAGAGAGCTCCAGAAAGACCTGGAGTTAGCAGGTACTGCTATTTCAAAGAAAACAATAAGTAAGCACTCAACCGATATGGGCTCTATGCTCGCTCACCTCGCAAGACTCCATTGCTGAAGAAAAAGCATGTTGAAGCTCGTTTAAAGTTTGCTGCACAACATTTGGACAAGCCAGTAAAAATACTGGGAGAATGTCTGGTCAGATGAAACCAAAATTGAACTTCGTGGATGCCACAACACACAGCATGTTTGGAGGAGAAATGGCACTGCACATCAGCCCCAAAACACCATACCACCAGTGAAGTTTGGAGGTGGAAGCATCATGGTGTGGGGTGTTTTTCACCACCTGATACAGGCAGACTTCATATAATTGAAGGAAAGATGAATGGACACATGTACAGAGACATCCTTGATAAGCTCCTGTTGCCATCTGCCAAGATGCTGAAGATAAAATGAGGGTGGACATTTCAGCAAGACAATGATCACAAACACACAGGCAAGGAAACTCTCAACTGGCTCCAGAGAAAGAAAATAAAGCTGCTAGAATGGCCCAGTCAGTCACCTGACCTGAATCCAATTGAAAATCTATGGAAAGAACTGAAGATCTGAGTTCATGGAAGACACCCATGGCACCTTCAAGATTTGAAGAAAATTTGTGTCGAAGAATGGGTTAAAATTTGAAGATTCAAAGATTTTATTTGTCAATACTACTATACGTACAGGACATACAGGAGAATTGAAATAGTGTTTTGCTGTCTTCAGCGGTGTGCATAATATAAAAAGAAAAAAAGAATAAAGTTGGAAAAAAAGAAAACAACAACAGCAGTCTATGTACAGTAATGCAACCCGTAGTGCAAATGGCGACAAAAGATAGACCCAGACCTCCCATAGTGCAAATAGAGATAAACGATTAAAGATGATAAAACCCAGCAATCCTATATACAGACAACTAGAGATGTAATACCCATAGTTGCAGTTCAATGCGGTAGTGTAGGTACAGTAGTAACAGATAGGACTGCACATGATCAGTATTGCAGTGACAAACAGCAGCAGATATGGCATTTGTGCAAATGGTTGCGGTTAAAGTGCAGAGACATACAGCAGCAAATGTATTACTGTTAGTGTGCTAGTCTTTCTGTGCCAACAGCTGAGGTAGTTGTTGTGCGGATTATTGTGTTACCGTCCTGGGGAGAGGAAGTGGACAGAATTCAGGGTCCTGATGGCCTGATGAATGAAGCTGTTATGCAGTCTTGTGGAGCAGACCCGGAGGCTTCGGTACCTTTTCCCCGAGGGCAGGGGTTGAAGAGGGAGTGTGAGGGGTGGGAGATGTTGCCTGCGATGTTGATGGCTCTGTGGGTGAGACGGGTGAGGTACAGTAGATGTCTGAAAGGGGGCAGAGGGGCATCAATGATTTTGCTGGCAGTTTACACTGTGCGTTGTAGTGTCTTCTGGCAGGAGGCGGTGCAGCTTCCATACCATACCATGATGCAGCTGGTGGGGATGCTCTCAATGGTGCCCCAGTAGAAAGAACACGTGCTGGGGGGTGGGACTCATGCTCTCTTCAGTTTGCAGAGGAAATGGAGGCAAGTTTGAGCCTTCTTGGCCAGAGATGTGGTGTTGTTGGACCAGGAGAGGTCCTCAGAGATGTGCACCCCCAGAAATTTGGTGCTGCTTACCCTCTCCACAGTTGCACCATCGATGATCAGAGGGGGGTGCTGTGTGTGACCCCTCCTGAAGTTGATCACAATCTCCTTGGTTTTTCCCTCTTTCAGGAAGAGGCACATCATTTCTGTAGTTGGTCTCCTCGTTGTCAGTGATGAGGCCCACCACTGTCGTGTCATCCGCAAACTTGATGATGTGGTTGGTGTTGTAGGCTGGTACACAGTCATGGATCAGCAGACTGAAGAGCAGTGGGCTGAGCAGGCACCCTTGTGGGGCCCCTGTGCTCAGTGGGATGGTCTGGGAGGTGTTGTTGCCAACCCACACGTTCTGTGGCCTCCCTATGAGAAAGTCCAGCACCCAGTTACAGAGAGAGGTTTTGAGTCCCAAGTGTCTGAGTTTTTGTATCAGGTGCTGGTGTCATGAATCGCCCCTCGGGGCAAAGAGAAACAGACCCAAGCGTCAACTGCAGTTTGTGGCATTTAATAACAAAATACAAAGTTCCAACGTGCATCAAAGTAAAAATCCACACACAGAAAGTCAGGTAAACTTACGCACAGGAATGATCTAGGAATAAACTCACCAGAGTGAGGAAAGGGCTCTGGTGACGAGGAGAAAGTTAAACTAGACTGTGGCGTTGAACAGCTTAAACAACAGTCTATAAATACTGAAAACATAATTGATGGCAGGTACCGAGCCACATGAGCGGGCAGGTGATCTAAATATTAACACAGAACACACAAAGGAGATAATGACAAAGTGGGAGTGTCTAGAACAGGTGTGAGGCTCATGCCATGAGGAAACGAAATATAAACACTGAGAGCCAAAATGAACAGGAAAAAATACTAACAGAATCATGACATAACAATAAGGACAAGAAAACCACATCAAAATACTGACAGCCAAAAGCACATCTAGAATCACTATACAGAAAACTAATACAACACTGGGAGAATACAGAAAATATTTAGATATGACTTAAGAGTCTGAGCCCAGCGACACACCGCACTCAGCCTCATGACAGTTGGGGGATGATTGTGTTGAAAGCTGAGCTGAAGTCCAAGAACAGCATTCGCACGTAGGAGTTTTTGAGTCCAGGTGGGTGAGAGCTGGATGGAGAGCAGCAGCAATGGCATCCTCTGTGGATCTGTTTGACCTGTATGCAAACTGGGATGAATGTGTCGTGGGAAGGAGGCAGGATGGACTTGATGCTGTGCATGACTAGCCGCTTAAAGTTAGTTAGTTTTTTTTCCCAAGTATGTCTCAGGGATGTGTGAATGGATGGGTGGGGGTGGGGGTGGGGGGGGTGAAGCTATGTGGGAGTGTGTCTTAAATCATGCTGCTTCTATTTATATGGATGCCGAGAGAAGCGCAATTTCATCTTGCCTGCACTACAGTTGTATGTACAGCAATATGACAATAAAGTTTGATTTGATTTGATTTGATTTTGATAAAGCACTTCATTATAATGGGGGTTAGTGCTACAGGCCGGTAATCATTGTAGCTGGATGGGACGGGCTTCTTTGGGACTGTTATTGTGGTGGCAGTTTTGAAACGTGGGGACAACAGCTTGAGTCAGGGAGATGATGAAGATGTCAGCCAGGACATTCTTGAGCTCCTCTGCACAGTCCTTCAGGACGCGACCCGATATGTTGTCTGGGCCAGCTGCCTTGCATGGGTTGATCCTGCAGAGGGTCCTCTTCATGCTAGCTGGATCCAGACTCATGGGCTGCTCGTCCGGAGGAGGAGTCGTCTTCTTTGCTGATGTGTTACTCCGCGCTTCAAAGCGGCGAAAGAAGTCGTTTAGGTTGTTGAGCAGTTTGGTGTCACTCATACAGGTCTGAGGTGGAAGTTTGTAGTTGATGAGGGTCTGTATGCCACGCCAGAGAGAACGTGCATCTTGGGTGTTGCTGAAGTGGCTGGATATATTCCTGCTGTGCTGTCGTTTTGCCTCCTTGATACCATGCGACAGGTTGGCCCTAGCTATTGTTAGTCCTGCAGTGTCACCGGCCCTGAAAACTGTGTCCCGAGCCCTCAGGAGCCTGTGGACCTCTGCTGTCATCCATGGCTTATGATTAGCACAAACAGTGATGGTTTTGCAGAGAGTGATATCATCAATGCATTTTGCTATGTATGCCACAACAACCTCAGTGTACTCCTCCAGGTTTGTGTGTCCATTGTGAGTGGCTGCATGATTTTTTGTTGGTCTGATTGTTTTCACTCTGGGTTTATATGCCGGCCTTAACAGGATGGTGATGTGATCAGAGAGACCTGGGGGGGGGGGGGGGGGTACTCTGTATGGTTTCTTATGAGTTGTGTACACCAGGTCCAGCAAATTGTCTCCTCTTGTTGGAAAGTCTACATATTGATTTAGGTTTGTTAGGAGGTCCTTTAAATTTGCATGGTTGAAGTCTCCTGCTGTGATGAGGAATCCGTCTGGATGTTCTGTTTGTGTCTCACTTATAGCCTGATGGAGTTAATTTAGTGCTTTACTCCTCTCGCTGGTGCCGGTGGGTGGGGCATACATGGCGGCTAGTAGGACAGCTGAAAATTCTCTTGGCATGTAAAAGGGTCGGCACTTCATGATCATAAACTCCACTAATGGAGAGCAGTGTCTATGCACATCAATAGCATCACAGCATCAGGCATCATTGATTGAACACAGCTGTTCCACGCATCACGTTGTGTGGTTCTCAGGAGCTGTATGTGGTCTATTGTGCTGTCTAGAGAGCGTATGTTGGCCAGAATGAGTGAAGGAATCGGCAGTCTGTGCAGGCTAGCGGTTAGCTTCGTTCAGATGCCTCCACATTTACCTCTCTTTTGTCTCTGCTCACACTGTCTACGGTGTCTCCATTTGGGATGAGACACGACGGTCGAGTCTGGGGTTGTGGGGGACTGGTGGAGAACACCCAGGCCACAAAGATCCTCTGTAACGCTCTGGCCCAGGACGTAATGTTTGGTCATATTGTGCAGCATCATATACTGTATGCACATTAAACGCATGAATATACACTTAAGCGTAATTTAAACAACACTAAGTGGCACAAAACATGAAGAGAGAAGAGAGGCCGCTGTGTGTTCACGCACCACCTAGCTTGTTTTCTCCAAACTCTAAAACTCTCTAAACTCTAAAATTGTTTTGTCTAAAATCACTCCTGAGTAATGCTTGCACCTAGTTTCTCCATACAGAAGGCATCTGGAAGCTGTTATTACCAGCAAAGGCTTTTCTACTAAATATTAAATTAATTTCACCAAGCGTGTTCAATACTTATTCCCTGTGTCATTCCACTTTATTAAATATAACTTGTTTTGTGAACACACTTGCCTTGATTTCTTTGTATGTATGGATTACTTGGGTTGTTACTGAAATCTGGGGAAAATCTTATCAATGGATCCATCAAAAATATATTTGTCATGATCCTGTCATGGGTGTGAGCTGTGCTCAGCCTCTAGTTTAGTTTAAGTCCTTTTCTGTATGTGTGCAACTCTGTGTATCTTGTATTTACTATGGTTATCTTAGTTTGGGGGTTTTGTGCATTTTTGCATTTTGTCTTTGTTTATGAGTTATCTTGTATTCTTAGTTTTGTCATTATCTTCTTGTTTATGTATTTGTGTTTCATTTTGTATTTATTGCATTATTTGCATCTTGTGGGTTTATTTTCACTGCAGTCTCTGTAACATTAGTTATTCACTCTGGTGCTTTTATTGTGACAGCGCCCTGTGTATGTCCGGCTGTCAAACTGTGTTTCGCGAGCTGCACAGCTGTCACTTGTTGTATTAATTATTTCTTCATTCTCGTGATCCACACTTGTCATTCTCTGATTAATTTCCAATCTACCTACTTAAGGAGACTGCATCATTTCTCGTTGCTGGGTCCTACTGTTAGCTGCCTCAGAGTGACCCGCTGTTTCTCTAAGTGTATGCGTTTTTTCCCGCAGAGATGAACAGGTGCGCTCCGCCATGGATTTATCCTTTTCCCGTTTTTCTCAGCCGTGAGCCCCGTTTTTCCTTGGGTGTGACTCCGGCTAGGGTTTGTCTCTTTTTACCTGGCGTTTCCGAGCGCCTCAGCCTGGGTCCTTCCAGGCTGTTCTTTTCCCATCAGCGTGAGCCCGTTCCCCTCCAGCGCTCCTTTCATCATCCCCTTGTGTGTAAGTGTAGTGTTGGTGTAGTGTTTATCTTTTTGTTAATAAATGTTGCAAACTTACAGAGTGCATTTGGTGTCATCTGCCTGCCCTTGAAAAGGGTGTTTAATGACAATGTTTAATGAGAAAAATGTTGATGTGTTCAATACTTATTTTCCACGCTCTATAGATTCAAGCAATACTACACGAGATGGAGTTAATCACAATACCGTAACAATGTCAAGTGTAATATTGCTTTTATACAACAGTTCCAGCAAGCACAATTTATTAAATGACAGCAATACTGGACAAATGAAAGCACCACGATGCTGATACCTCAGTGTCTGTGGCATGGTAGCATGGAGGGCTGTAAAAAAGTCACACTGCCACTGCTAGTGACCCGGCATAGTCATTACAATACCTTTTTTCGCAGCTGCATTGATAGTAAAGGTGAGTTAAATTTGTGTTTATTTTGAAAACAAAGCCTTATCTGGAAATTGTGGCAAATTAAAAGTCAAGAAACTAAGGAGATACAATGATGCAAGCCTTTAGTTCCAGTTGATTTTGAGCAGGTGAGTTGAAAAGCTGCTAACAGACAGACAGACAGACACAAGAAGTGATTTTATGCCTACGTTGCCTTTACATTGAGGCATAAAATTACAGAAGCACAAGAATAAAATTAGGATCACAAAGAAAACTGCTGGAGTAACAGATTTTATTAACTGAATGCATGTATAGTTACACGACGTCATGCAATAGCAGGTAAACATATTGGAATTTCCAAAAGTAAAAGCATAATTATGAATATTAAATCAGAATGGTTTGGAATGTTTCACACTTATGTGTAATGAATATTGAGAGTTTGTTAAATAATCTTGCAAAAAATGAAGTTTTTCCAAACATTAATTTATTGAAATAGAGTAGCAGTCTCTGGTATAAACAATAAAGATGTAATATTCTTATTTAGCTTCCAGTCTGTTCTCTTCACAGCTGCTCTGACTGCTGACCCTCAGGTTCCCCACCATGGACCTCAGAGAGACAAAGAGGAAAGAAAAACAGCATAAAAATGTAATTATTGTTACAGCTGTGATAGACAGAAAAAAAAAATGCAGATGTCATGTTTCTCCTCAGCTTAATAAATTGCTTGGTTTAGTGAATGAATCATTTTAAAGTGAATGAATGAAGCAGGACACACCATGGTGTTTTTATATTACTGACATTAATATTAAGACTTTAAAAAAAAATCATCTGAAGTTTACAGAAAACAGTTTAACAGGTTAAAGGAACCAAGCAATGAATTGAATGGAACCAAGCAGTCTCCATACGAGGAAAAAAAAAAAAATCAGACAGTGGAAAAAAAAAGTGACATAAGCTTTAAGAATCAAATATTGCAGTTGTAGGAGTTATTGGTGCTTTTAATATTGAAATCACTACATAATTTAAGCACAAAACTTAACTCTGCGCAGGTGTCTACTGAAGTGGTCTGCTGTGGTCCGCCATGTTTTTGAGGCGAGGAATGTTGGGACTTGTAGTTTTAAGCAAAGTGAAAACTCCAGGAAGAAAATACCTAATCCTTCCTCTGCAAAACTAAACAGCAAAACCATTGTGAAAACAATCGATGTGATGAATAAATGGTGTAGTTGCTGAATAGGTGTTTCTTTTCAGTAATCGCTATTTTATAACCGCTATTTATCTCTTAGCTAGAGATCGACTGTGACAGGAAGTTATCCATGTGCTGTAACAAAGCCGCACTGCTGTGTCTAGTGGCCCTGCATAGTTATTACAATACCATTTTTCCATGGCTCTGTTGATGGTAAAGGTGAGTTAAATTTGTGTTTATTTTGAAAACAAAGCCTTATCTCAAAATTCTAGCAAATTAAAAGTCGAGAAAATATGGTAATACAATGATACAAGCCTTTAGTTGCACTTAATTTTGACTGGTTAAGCTGAAAAGCTGGTAACAAATGAACAGATACACCCCCCCCACACACACACACACTGACTAATTATCATATGCCTCCATTTTCACCGAGGCATAAATATTATGATTTTGTCATGAACGCCCCTTGGGGGAGAGAGAGACAGATTCATGTGCTGAACTGTTCAGTGACATATATTAACAAAAGAGAACAAAAATTCCAAAACAGTGCTCAAACATAAAAATACAAACGAGGGTGGTATACAGGATTGGCACTCCAGAGCAGGAGCTGCTCAGGAGGAAATAAAGAGGAAAAAACTTAGTGAGAAAGCAGTCCAGTTACATCAAGCAATGCCATCCATGTAATGCAGTCCATGTAATGCTGCCGCTCAGTTGGTAGAGCATCCGCCCCACACCCGGGAGGCAGGGGTTCAAATCCCGGCCGGGTCATGCCGAAGACCATATAAAAGTGGAACTTCCTGCCGTCCAGCTTGGTGCTCAGCAATAATGGAATGGAGGAGGGAAATTTGTGGCGGCGCCCTGCATGGCAGCGGCCCTCTGATTCTACACTTGGGGTGTGTGTGATTAACACAGTAGATAGGTAAAGCACAATCTCGTTCTACTGTACATGATTGGTTGTACAGTTGAATGACAATAAAGGGTGATTTTTAGTGGGCAGCAGATCAGCGGCAGGTGTGGGGAGCTGAGTGAGCAAGTGACCTGATTAATCAACTGTCACAGCTTGAGGATGGCAGGGAGACAGCGTGAGTAGTTGGTGGGAGTGTCTGTGGCAAGAGGAAGGGCTCTGGGTGACAACAAACCAAAATATGTACAAAGAACTGACAACATAATAATGACACACTGTAGAGGGTAAAAGGGAAGGATGTGGAGGCGAGGCACGGGTGTAGGTCGACACAGATTCTTTATTAAACCCTCTAACATAAATGTACAGCCTATGACCCCAGCATGGACGCTGGGGCCGTGTGTCTGGCAAATCCTGAAGCCAGTAAGCTTTCCCCCAGTTCCTCTGTGTTCTCTTATATAGCTTTATTGACCTGTGCATAGGAACTGGGGGCTGGCGCATATTACATGGGGTTTGACGAAGGCCATGTGTGGCACAATTATCATAACACATGTTACATACAAAGGCACTGTGTGGCACAATTATCATAACACATGTTACCTTCATAACAATACATTCACCTCCCAGTGCTGCAGCTTAGAGCAGCAGGAGGTGAAGGAGCCTTAAAGTCTGGTCTAATTACGCCTGTGGGGGGCTATCACTCTCAGTCCATTGTTCATCCCCTCTGTCTACTTCTGGATGAGAGACAATGTCCACCAGCAGTGTCCAGTGCCACCACACAGCCCCCCCCCCGAACATCCAGAAGGGGCTGTGACCCCCTCTGTCGTTTGGGCTCAAGTAGACGCCCATGGAGGCTGCAGTGGGGGTTTGCCGCTCCGGTCGAACTGTCCTGCTGGTGAGGAGTGTCGGAGGGCATGTAAGTCCATGGGGGAAAGGGGAAGAGGTGAAAAACACTGTCTGCTCCGCTCCAAGTTCCAACACGTGACGGCCGTGGTTCATGGGCACACGGAGTCCAGTGCGCGTCATGTGTAATGGAACAAAGCTGGCAATCGGCAGGCTTTTGGGACAGAAGTGCGGGCATAGCGATGTGGAGGATGAGGGGGAGGTGGGTGGGAATGAATGGAGTGCCGGCCCGGGACGTCAAAAGTGTCTGGGCTGTGCAAAAATTGTGTGCCAATCAGCCTCGGGTGAGGGACTTTCCCGGTAAACCTTACGGTGATCCGCAGCTGCTGTGAAAAAAAAAAAAAAAATTGAAGTCTCTGACTCCTCCTTGTGCGGGCTTGGTCCAGTGAGTATCTGGGGAAGGCGATCGGCCCAATTCCACAAGGATGCGTAGCGGCTGTGAAAAAAACTGAAGCTGTGTTTTAATGGGGGGGGGGGGTCACTTTTCCACACAGACGTACCACACGTCCCACATAGGTTTGGATTTTTTTTCACCCTTAATAATAAACACCTTCATTTAAAAACTGCATTTTGGGTTCACTTGTGTTATCTTTGTCTAATATTTAAATTTGTTTGATGATATGAAACATTTAAGTGTGATAAACATACAAAAAAATGAGAAATCAGAAAGGAGGCAAACATTTTTTCACACCACTGTGTGTGTATATATATATATATATATATATATATTGTGGAGAAATAAGTTCAGGCGAGATATGACGGGCTGGAAGGTTGCAGAGTTTTATTTCCTCCATCAAAATGAGACGCACTTGCAGCGCTGTGCACTACAGTGGTGTGTTCTGCTGTGCTGTGTTGTGCTGTGCTGCTGAGGCATGTATCATCAGCTCTTTTATACATGTTATACAAACAGAGAGAGTGCATGGCACATTAGCATATTGATATACATATCAGTCAATACTTTTGATTAGCCTGACCAACTGGCGCCCGGACGTCTTCTCCTTAATCCGGGGATGTATAAACAATAGTCCATTGTTCTGGTTGTTCCCCAAGGGGCTCTCTGTCCGTATGTGAATGGTCTTCTGCTTCTTCCAGACCTTCTGAGTGTGAGAATGAATGTCCCTGTAGATTGTGGTGGGTCACCACAGGGCTCCCCCCCAGAACACTCAAAGGGGCTGTGACCCCCCCACCCCGTCGTTTGGGCTCCAGCTCCGGTAGAACTGTCGGAGGGCATGTCAGTCCGTGGGGGGATGGGGGAGGGGTGGAAAAGACAGTGTGCTCCGCTCCGAGTTCCAGCACGTTGAACGGCCATGGATCGTGGGCGCCGGGGTCGGTGTGTGTCGTGCGTAATGGAACAAGACGGTGATCGGCCGGCTTTAGGGAATGAGGTGCGGGAAGAGCGCTGTGGTGGAGGAGGGGGAGGGGGGTGGGAGTAAGTGAGTGCTGGCCCGGGACATCAAAGGTGTCTGGGCCGTGCAAAAATTGCGTGTGGATCTGCGATGATGAGGGACTTTCCCGTTAAACCTGGCGGTGATCCACAGCGGCTGTGAAAAAAAAAAAAAAGTCTCTGACTCCTCTCGTGGCTCGATCGCGAGGATGTGGGGAAGGCGAGCGGCCAAATTCCCCGAGGATGCATAGCGGCTGTGAAACAACTGCAGCTGTGTGAGGGACCTGGTGGCTTGGCTTTTAGGTACGGAAGCAGCCCTAAAGCCATTGGGGACAGCAATTGGCTAAATTCCCCTTGTGTGTCGTGGCTAAGAAACCCATACAAAGTCCTGTGTGCGGGCTTCACATCTGCTTCAGGTGTGTGAGCAGCGCTGAAGGTTCCGAGGGTGGCAATCGGCCGTGTTTCTCGGGCATGTGCAGCTGTGGAGGACGATGTATCAGTCTGTGGTGCTGGTTCATCTCTGTGCGTGGCGCGCGCATGGCGCAGTGACCACAAGCTGGCAGTTGCGCTGTCCTCGTAATCCTGCAGTGTGCATGTGGGGCTTCTGTGCGCAGGAGGTTCGCTGGAGTTTAGTCAGAGTTGGGGAGCTCGGTGGAAATCAACGCAGATAGCGTCGATGATCGTCCCTGTTCAGGCTGCTTCCTTCGTTTCGCTCATGTCGCCTGTTCATGGTGCGTGTCGGTCCAAGTGCTGCGCTCCGGAGCGCGTGCTCCAGTGAGGATAAAGAGGTTGCAGGCGTTCTCTGGTCCGCTGTGTCCACAGCGCGGTGAGAGGGAGAAGACGGTCATTCTCTCTCGTCAGGTCACCAGTGTGGAGGGAAAAGATCATGCGAGGGGCGCACCATATCACGTCAGGGTCACCAGTGTGGAGGAAAAAATCAGGCGAGATATGACGGGCTGGAAGGTTGCAGAGTTTTATTTCCTCCATCAAAATGAGACGCACTTGCAGCGCTGTGCGCTACAGTGGTGTGTTCTGCTGTGCTGTGTTGTGCTGTGCTGCTGAGGCATGTATAGCAAGCTCTTTTATACATATTATACAAACAGAGAGAATGCATGGCACATTAGCATATTGATATACATATCAGTCAATACATATGATTAGCCTGACCAACTGGCGCCCAGACGTCTTCTCCTTAATCCAGGGATGTATAAACAATAGTCCATTGTTCTGGTTGTCCCCCCAGGGGCTCTCTGTCCTTATGTGAATGGTCCTCTGCTTCTTCCGGACCTTCTGAGTGTGAGAATGAATGTCCCTGTAGATTGTGGTGGGTCACCACAATATATCCTTTCCGTAGGGGTGACCAACCTGACAGATTTGACTGATCTGCCAGGTCAGTCACGCACCTTGCCGTGTCATGGTCTTTGGAAGAGAAAATCATCTCGGTTGAACTAAGGGTGATGGAGCCTTCATGCTCTCACACACCTAGGATTCATGGATTGGGAGGCGACAGCAGTTTGGCATGACCATGCTATGCAAAACTGAAAATTCTGGGCGTATGCCAGAAAGGTGAAGCAGACAGGAGAGCAACATTTTGAATCTTCAGAGAACTAAGACAGTGGACGATACCGTACCATGAAAGAAATAAGCTTATGGTGTTTGATACTTCAAGAACAAGGAGAAATTGGTCTCTCTCAAACAAGACATGGGGCACTTTTCAAGATTGAACATTGCTAAGCAGACCTGTAATGGTAACCTTCACGAGTTCTTTTGACATGAGAACCAGTCATGCCCACCAGCACAGCCTGATGGTGGGAGTCTTCATCTGGGGCTGAAGGGTGATCTTCCATGCTTGGAACATGGTCATAGCGTATATTCGGGAAATCCCAAGATCACCTGCACTCTTCTGGACGAGGCAGCCCAGCTGATATTCAGATGCTGAAACCAACTTCTGTAAAGACCTTCAGCGACTACACCCAAGAGATCTTCATTCCATATTTAGCCAGAAAACTTGGAAGTGTGTCTAGGTTTGATCTGGTGTGGAACTGGTACTTTCCTGAGCTTGCTGGTACAAGAGCAAAGCATGGTGCAGGGAAGAAGAGGGTGAGGCAGCCTTTAACAGAAACTGACAAAACTTTCTCAGAGTTGACAGCAATACGACTTTGTTTACCTTCCTTTCAGATGCTCTGTTGAAATGGTTTGTGGAGAAGAATAAACAGCTTGTTGTCACAGATGACAGGGAAGTTCTCAGCCAGCCATCCCTCCTAGATGTGTCTTTGATTGCTCCTTGTACACATGAGGAAGCCAATAGTCACATATTATTACATGTTGCCCATGCAGAAAGAAATGGACGTCAGAAAATTATGATTCAAACAGTTGATACTGATGTTGTGGTACTGGCTGTGGCAGAGGCTCAGAGCCCAGTTAGACGCCTACAATGCCAGAATGGACACCAGCTAAGAAATGAAGCACCTGCCAGCCAGCGTCCTTTCCCATCTGCGCAGAAGGGCAGATGTTAAAAATGTGCAAAATATTTTACACTTGGTTGTTTTCTGATGTGATAAACTTGTTCCCTCTTCTTGTTTTAAATGCTCCAGTGTTTTGTTTTGTTTTTGTTTTTGTTTTTTACCAGAACATGAGCTTTGGTTGGCATCTGGAACCAAAATTCTCTATTCTGGTAAAACTAAGTTTTACATTTCATTTGGAAATCAAGGTACTAGAGCAGGGGTACTGATACTTTTTTTGTTACAAAAGGTCCACATTAATTTTTTTCAAGTCAACCAGAGGTCTGGAACAATGCCAACATGCTGCATGGGAGGATATTTCATTTCCCTGTTGTACAATAAACAGAACATGTTCTCCAGAGTAAATATTGAGGGAAAACTACAAGTATTAGTCAGTCACAAATTTATTATAAAGAAATGCACACTTATGTGGGGAAAAAAGCTGCAAATTTACAAGAAGTAGCACATTTACAAAAAGTCAAATTCACAAGAAAAAAGTTGCAAATATATAGAGAAAGAAGATATACATTTACAAGAAAATAAAATCACAAATTTATTAGAAAAAAGTTACAAATTTAGAAGAAAAAATGTAGAATTAAGATGCAAAAAGTAGCAGGTTTGTGAGAAAAAGTTGCAAATTTACAATAAAGGTAAAACATTTATTAAAAAATGTTGCAAATTTAAGATGCAAAAGTAAATTTACAATTTATGAGAAAAGCTGCAAATTTTAAAGAAAAAAATGTAGCACTGGTGCTTCAAATACATTGAAAAAGTACAATCCATTCTTTTTATTTCCAGTCACAATTGGTCTAGTTTGATATAATGGTTTGATATATCCTGCTGGTGTGTGTCATGAGCCGAGTGCTGGAGATCTCCGCCAGACTCGGTCTCATGGCTTTTTCTGCCTATTTACCTATCTGTTGCATTGATGCCTTTTTGGCTTTATGTATTAATGTTCTGCTTGCCATTTTTCTGTTTGTGTTTGTGTCAGTGTTATAATTTTATTTTTTGTACTTATTCATAATTATACTTTGGCAAGTCATTTTATTCTTTATATCCTTAGTATGGTCCTTTTTACTGTTGACAGCTGTCAGGGGCGTGAAGCTTCGTGTGGGCATGCCCTGTCAGCTGTCAGTGTTGGTTGCCTCCCTCTCACTGCCTCAGCTGATCCCAATTATGTATCATCTCTTTCTCCTGCCCATTCAGGTACCCACACCTATTGTTAATTATGTTAATGGGTTCTGATCCCTATTTAAGGGCTTTATTTTCATTCCGTCTTTGCAGCTGTCTTGGATCTTCTCCTTGTCTCCGCCAGAGTCCTGCCTCACTCTGGCACGTAATACTCATAAGTTTTTCTCCCTTGTACTTTGTGTTTTGAGCATCTTGTTTTGCTTTATATTTGTTGTGTTTGTAATAAATTTCACTAGCGGCAGTTCAGCGCGTGGGTCTCGTTTCTCTGCCCAGAGAGACAATTTATGACAGTGTGTAAGACACCTAAATTAATTCTAATTAAATTTGGTGATCTACAAATTTTCCAAGATATTCATTACTCTAATAATGTGCTGCACAGCTGTTACATACCATGAAAAAGATTCAAGTCATTTACTTCATTGATAGATATTAATACATCACTCACCCAGACGTGGCATTAGTGCACACATTCTTTTACTCAAGAAGAAGAACAGATGTGTGTGTGAAAAACAGCTCAACTTTTTTTTAAAAGGTCAATTCTTTCAGTCTGTTTCTTCTTGTTATATCTTTTAAATCACTATTTCATTACATCCTGCGTGCAGTGTGTTGGTACAAAGCTAAATTTAGAAAAAAACAATAACTTCCCTCAAAGAAACAACACTTGTTTTTTGAAAATTGTCCTTAGGTATGGCTGTGAAAGTGAATGGTTGTCTGTCTCTCTGTGTTGGCCCTGCGATGGACTGGTGATCTGTCCAGGGTGTACCCTGCGTCTCGCCCAAAGATGCTGGGATAGGCTCCAGCCCCCCCGCAACCTGAAAAGGATTAAGCAGAAGAAGATGGATGGATGGAAGGAGTAAAAAGTAAATATATTTGCGTTAAAGTGTAAGGAGTATAAGTAAAATGTTATCAGGAAAATTAATACTCAACTAAAATAAGTACACACCTTAGAATTCTGCAAAGAAAGTATTTGTACCTCATAACTCTCCACAACCCAGCCACAGGGGGTGCACAAGCCAGTGTGCTCCTAGTGCCAGTCCCAAGCCTGGGTAAATGTGGAGGGTTGTGTCATGAAGAGCATCCAACGTAAAACCTTTGCCAGATCAAACATGAGGATCATAATGAATAAGACTTTCATACTGGATCGGTTGAGGCCCGGGCTAACAACGACCACCACTGGTGCTGTTAACTGACAGGGTGCTGGTGGAAATTGGGCGACTGTTGGTCGAAGATTGAAAAGGAGGAGAGGGGGAAGGAGTGTTAGGAGGAAGAGAGAGAAAAGGAAAGGTAGAAGTGTGGAGGTGAGAGTAGGGACGTTAAATGTAGGGACTATGACTGGTAAAGGCAGAGAGTTGGCTGATATGATGGAGAGAAGAAAGGTAGATATACTGTGTGTTCAAGGGAAGCAAGGCTAGGAGCATTGGAGGGGGATTTAAACTGTTCTACCATGGTGTAGATGGGAAGAGAAATGGAGTAGAGGTAATCTTGAAGGAAGAGTATGTGAAGAGTGTTCAGGAGATAAAGAGGGAGTCAGACAGAATCATAAGTTTGAAGCTAGAAGTCAAAGGTGTGGCATTGAATGTTGTCAGTGCATATGCCCCATAAGTTGGATGTCAGGTAGAAGAGAAATAGGAATTCTGGAGTAAGTTGGATGAAGTGGTAGAGAGTGTTCCCAGGGGGGAGAAAGCAGTGATTGGTGTGGACTTTAATGGACATGTAGGTGAAGGGAACAGAGGTGACAAGGAGGTTCTGGGTAGGTATGGTCTTAAGGAGAGAAATGTGGAAGGACAGATGGTTGTGGATTTTGCTAAAAAGGATGGAAATGGCTGTGGTGAACACATACTGTACTGTACTTCAGGAAGAGAGAGGAACATAGGGTGACTTACAAGAATGGAGGAAGGTGCACACAGATGGACTACATCTTATGCAGAAGGAGAAATCTGAAAAAGATAGGAGACTGCAAGGTGGTGGCAGGGGAGAATGTAGCTAGACAGCATCGGATGGTAGTCTGTAGGATGACTTTGCAAAGAAAAAAGAGGAAAACAGTGAAGGCAGAGCCAAAGATTAAGTGGGGGAAGTTACAGAAGGTAGAAGGTCGCACAGAGTTCAGGAAGGAGTTGATACAGGCTCTGGGTAGTAGGGAGGAATTACCAAATGACTGGGAAAGTACAGCAAAAGTATTGAGGGAAATGGGTAGAAAGGTATGTGCTGTATCCAGTGGACAGATCAAGGAAGACAAGGAGACTTGGTGGTAGAATAAAGAGGTACAGCAAAGTATCCAAAGGAAGAGGTTAGCAAAGAAAAAATGGGAGAGTCAGGGAGATGAAGAAAGTAGACAGGAGTATTTGGAATCTAGGCGCATGGCAAAGAGAGAAGTGGCGAAGGCAAAGGAAAAGGCATATAGTGAGTTGTATTAGAGGCTAAACACTAAGGAAGGAGAAAAGGAGTTGTATCGGCTGGCTAGACAGAGATACCATCATCTGCAGTACGGGGCCCCCCCCAGGGAACAGTTCTGGCTCCCTTCCTGTTCACCCTCTACACTGCTGACTTTTCACACAACACACCACACTGCCATCTACAGAAGTTCTCTGGCGACTCTGTGGTTGTCAGCCTCATCTCTGATGGAGATGATGCGGAGTACAGAGGACTTATACAGGACTTCGTGGAGACAGAAAACTGGAAACGGAACTGCCTCCAGATCAATGCGAAGAAAACTAAGACACTGGTGGTGGAGTGCCGCAAGCAAGGACAGCCCCCCACAGCACCAGTAAACATCCAGGGAACAGACATTGAGATGTTGACATCTGACAAGTACCTGGATGTTAACCTGAACAGTAAACTCGACTGGTCACACAACACCAATGTGCTGTACAAGAAGGGGCAGCACAGGCTGTTCCTCCTGAGGAGACTCAGGTCTTTTGGAGTGCAAGGGGCACTCCTGAAGACCTTCTATGGTTTGGTGATGGCATCAGCCATCACATTTGAAGTGGTCTGCTGGGACAGCGGCATCACAGCAGCCGACAGGAAGAGACTGATCAGATTGATCAAAAAAGCTAGCTCTGTTCTGGGGCGACGCCTCGACCCAGTGGAGGAAATAGGAGAGAGGAAGATGGTGGCTAAGCTGTCATCTCAGCTGGAGTCCGAGTCCCACCCCATGCAGGACATATTGAACACACTGAGGAGCTCATTTAGTGGTAGGCTGTGCCATCCTAAGTGCACGACAGAGAGGTTCCGCAGGCCTTCCTACCTACAGCTGTCAGACTTTATAACCTAACCAAGGCTGCTTCAGGTCATATTGAATATACTAAAAGTAACAACCTTGCACAATAAATAGTCCCCTCCATTATACAACTAGGACAATATCAATCATTACTGAGGGGTGCGACAACACTGTTGATTCAAATACAAAATATACTGTCTGGGTACAAATTCATATTCTGCAGGGTAACTTAACAAACTGTAATGCTGTTTATTCCATCTAGCTGCAATGCTACCACACTGTGTACATATCTGTGTACATATGTACACTACCGTTCAAAAGTTTGGGGTCACTTATAAATTTCCTTATTTTTGAAAGAAAAGCACTTTTTTTCAATGAAGATAACTTTAAACTAATCAGAAATACACTCTATACATTGCTAATGTGGTAAATGACTATTCTAGCTGCAAATGTCTGGTTTTTGGTGCAATATCTACATAGGTGTATAGAGGCCCATTTCCAGCAACTATCACTCCAGTGTTCTAATGGTACAATGTGTTTGCTCATTGCGTCAGAAGGCTAATGGATGATTAGAAAACCCTTGTGCAATCATGTTAGGTCTGCAATGCTGTAATTGCTGCAAATGGAGGATTCTTTGATGAAAGCAAAGTTTGAAGGAAAAAAATATTATTTCAAATACAAATCATTATTTCTAACCTTGTCAATGTCTTGACTATATTTTCTATTCATTTTACAACTCATGGTGGTAAATAAGTGTGACTTTTCATGGAAAACTCAAAATAATTGTCTGGGTGACCCCAAACTTTTGAACGGTAGTGTATATTCATTTATTGCTTTGGCTAACCCCTTCTTATTATCTTATTAACTATTGCTCTGATTGCTGTTGTCCATTTGCTGCTGTAATCCTGGAATTTCCCCATTGTGCGACTAGTAAAGGCTTATCTTATCTTATCTTATCTTATCTTATCTTATCTTATCTTATCAAGCTAGAAAGGATGTACAGAAGGTTAGGTTGGTTAAGGACAGAAATGGTAATGTACTAACAAATGACGAGAGTGTGTTGAGAAGGTGGAAGGAGTACTTTGAAGAGCTGATGAATAAAGAAAATGAGAGAGAGGAGGATGGATGAGGGAAAGATAGTGAACAAGAAAGTCCCAAGGATTAGCAAGGCAGAAGTGAGGGCAGCTTTAAAGAGGATGAAGACCGGAAAGGCAGTTGGTCCAGATTACATACCTGTGGTGGTATGAAAATGTTTAGAAGAGATGGCAGTGGACTTTTAACACAGTCTTAACACAATCTTGGAGAGTGAGAGGATGCCTGAGGACTGGACAAGTGTTTTGGTACCAATTTTCAAAAACAAAGGTGATTGTCATGATTCTGAGCATGGATTAGAGCCGTGCTCAGTCTCTAAGTGTTTTCAAGTCTTTTTCTGCATTTCTGTATCTCTGTTTATCTTTTATTTAGTATGGTTTAGTTCCTCTGTATTTTGGCATTTCTGATTATTTTGTATTAAGTATGGTTCTGTTATATTAGTCTGTCCTTTGTTCCTGTTTTTAGCTTCCTGTTATCTTTGTCCTTGGTTGGTTATTTTATGTATTCTGTATTATCAATTTCTTTCCCTGTGTTTATATTTGTTCCTGCCTTTAGATCTTCTTTTGTACCCAGTATTCATTAGTATTGTATTCTTAGCACTCCTTGGTTTTTTATTTCTTCTTGTCCTTACCCTCTCCTTAGTCTCTCTTTAGAGTGCTTTAGAGTCAGTCATTCTTGTGCTTTTGTTTCTGACAGTGGCCTGTGTTACTTCTGTGTGTAGCTCAAGTTCACGGGCTGTCACAGCTGACAGCTGTCAGTAATTAGGTCAACTCTTCCTCGCTCATGTGACCCACACCTTGGTATTGAGCTCTGTAAACAACACCTGTTCCCAATTTCTTTGCCCCTATTTAAGAGTTGTTGCGAGGCTTTTACCTTGCAGAGGTATCCTGAATCAGACAATATTTCTACATCTCCCTTAATTCTGACGGTATCCCCGTCTCACTGTATATTCTGGTTAGTATTGTGTTAGTCCTGACGTGCATCCCACGTCTTCTGGTGCTCCTGTATACCTTAGCCTCAGCGCTATTCTGGACTACATCATTCCTCACCTTGCCTTCTCTGTATCTGTAAGTTTTTGTGTTTTTGTATATTTTGTGTTCCTCATTAAATATCAGCAACTCACAGCTCCAGCATTTGGTGTCATCAGTTCTGCGCTTCCCAGGGTGATATATGACAGTGATGCTCAGAGCTATAGTAACTACAAAGTTACTAGCAGAGTAACTAGCAGAGGCTGCAAGTGCTCACAAGGTGGTCAGAAGAAGTGCCTCCCTGAAGAGCTTTGACATCAGTCCTGACACCTGGGAGACCTTAGTGCTAGACCGACCAGACTGGCATAGCTGTACCAGCAAAGGTGCTGCCTCATTTGAGCTAAACAGAATTGCCAAGCCCCAGAGAAAACATGAGCTTCGCAAGTCCAGAGGCACCTCTATATTTTCTGCCCGCTCAGACCACCTGTACCCGACCTACGGCAGAGCCTTCTGCACCTACATTGGACTGATCAGCCACAGCTGGACACACCGCACCCAGTCCTCTTCCTTGTGATGTCCTTGGCCATCGTCAAGAACGACGGATGAACAACAACAACAGTAAGTAAGTAAGTAAGGATCGTCACTTCCTTGTGGTAATGTATCGTCACTTCCTGTTTTGCTGTCTGTCTGTGTGGTTTGCTCTCCTCCCTCTCCTGAGCTTTTGGGTTAGCCACTAGCGATGGCTACTAGCTCTCCTTCCTCTCCTCCTCTGGTGTGCTCTCTCTGTCAGATGTTTAGCTACACCTCTGCCTCTTTTAGTGATAACGGTAAATGTAATGAATGTTGTCTTTTTGAGGCACTCGAGGCGAGGTTGTCTGATTTGGAATCCCGGCTCCGCTGCATTGAAACACCGTCTGCACCAGTTACTCTTGACGGACGCCCCTTAGCTGCAGCAGGGCTAGCTAGCATAGCTGACCCTGTTAGCGGTCCTCCGGCTCTCCTCAGCAGTGAGGAGACTGGGTGGGTGACGGTGAGAAGGAAGCCTAGTCGCAAAGCCCCGGTACACCTCCAACCTGTTCACGTTTCTAATCGTTTTTCCCCACTCAGCGACACACCCGCTGAGGAAAAAACTCTGATCATTGGCGACTCTGTAGTCAGAAACGTAAACCTAGAGACTCCAGCGGCCATAGTCAAATGCATTCCTTGGGCCAGAGCAGGCGACATTGAGTCAAATTTGAAAATGCTGGCTAAAAGTAACTGTAAATACTCCACAATTGTTATTCACGATGGCATTAATGACATCCATCTCTGGCAGTCGGAAGTCACGAAACTTAATGTAGAATCGGTGTGTGACTTTGCAAAAACGATGTCTGCCACTGTAGTATTCTCTGGGCCCCTCCCCAATCTGACCAGTGATGACATGTTTAGCCGCTCGTCATCCTTGAACCGCTGGCTATCTGTGTGGTGTCCTGCAAATGACGTGGGCTACATTGACAATTGGAGCTCATTTTGGGGAAAACCTGGTCTTATGAGACGAGACAGCATTCATCCCACTTTGGATGGTGCTTCTCATTTATCTAACAATCTGGCATCTTTTTTATCCAAATTTCCAAAACCTTGACTACTCAGAGTTGGGACCAGGAAGCAGAGTCGCAATCTTACACACCTCTCTCCACCACCCCTCAACTTAGCCCCTGTCTTCCTCACATCAGAGAATCATTATCTGCTCCCTCCAAAGTAAATAAAAATATAATATAAGCATCCCAAAGTGATTAAGCAAAATATTGGTAAAACTCAAATTAAACATAAAGCCTCTAAATTGAATGATTTGGCCTCTGTTCCTCCTCATAATTTAAAAATTAAATGTGGTTTATTAAATATTAGGTCTCTAACTCCTAAGTCTCTGTTAGTCCATGATCTGTTAATTGATCATCAGATTGATTTAATATCCCTTACAGAGACTTGGTTAGGGCAAGAGGATTATGTTGGTTTAAATGAATCAACTCCCTCTGGTTATTTAAACTGTCAAAATCCCAGAAGTTCTGGTCGTGGAGGAGGAGTAGCAACAATTTACCATTCCAAATTACTAGTTAATGTAAAGCAAAAAACATGTTATAATTCCTTTGAGGGCCTGGTCCTCAGTATTGGGCACTTTAGCAATTTTAGGTTAAACCCAATTTTATTTGCCATAGTTCATCGTCCCCCATCAACCTACTCAGAATTTTTATCCGAATTTGCTGATTTCTTAGCTGATTTAGTGCTGAAATCTGATAGGGTAGTAGGGGAGTTTAATATACATGTAGATGTAGATAGTGACTGCCTTAATGTGGCATTTAATTCAATATTAGACTCGATTGGGTTTTCTCAGAAAGTAGGAAATTCTACTCATTACCTCCACCATACATTGGACCTTGTTCTGACATATGGCATAGAAATAGAAAATCTTGTAGTGTCTCCTCATAACCCTGTACTGTCAGACCATTGTCTGTTAACTTTTGATTTTACTATTTCTGACTATTTGGCTCCTAAAGAAAAATATTATTACAGTAGATGCCTCTCAGATGACGCTGTTACCAAATTTATGCAGATTGTTTCCTCTATGCCATGTGTCAACACAATGGAAATAAGCTATAGACAGCTTGCTCCTTCTGTAATTGATAACATGGTGGATAGTGTTACAGCTTCTCTGCATCAGACTCTAGACTTGGTGGCCCCCTTAAAAAAGAAAAAGTCTAATCAGAGATTTCTAACTCCTTGGTTCAACACAGAAACTCATAGCTTAAAACAGAAGACTCGTCAATTAGAAAGAAAATGGCGCTCCACTAATTTAGATGAAGTCTATTTAGCTTGGAGAAATCATCTTTTAATTTATAAAAAATCTCTTAGAAAAGCTAGAACGAGTTATTATTCTGCATTAATAGAAGAGAACAAGAATAATCCCAGGTTTCTTTTCAGCACTGTAGCCAGGTTGACAAAGAGTCAGGACTCTGTCAATCCTAGCATTCCCTTAGAGCTTACTAGTCAGGATTTTATGAACTTTTTCAATAATAAAATTTCATCCATCAGAGATAAAATCAGTCAGATTCTTCCCACAGTTAACTTAAATACTATAATTACTACAACTCCTTCAATTGATGTCTGTCTTGATGAGTTTACTTCAATCGACCTTTGTGAGTTAGACAAAATAGTTTCCTCATCCAAACCTTCAACTTGTCTTTTAGACCCTATTCCTACCAGGTTATTTAAAGAAGTCTTCCCACTTATTGGTAGCTTTATTCTTCATATAATCAATTCTTCATTAACTTTAGGCCATGTACCGCAGGCTTTTAAAATGGCTGTAATTAAACCCTTACTCAAAAAGCCAACGCTAGATCCAGGAGCTTTAGCTAACTATAGACCAATCTCTAATCTCCCTTTCATTTCAAAAATCTTAGAAAGAGTTGTTGCTACGCAATTATTTGACCACCTGCAGGGAAATTGTTTACTTGAAGAGTTTCAATCTGGGTTCAGAATCCATCATAGTACTGAAACAGCCTTAGCGAAGGTCACTAACGACCTCCTCATCGCATCTGATAATGGACTGGTTTCTGTACTTGTCCTTTTAGACCTTAGTGCAGCTTTTGATACTATCGATCATAATATTCTACTTGATAGATTAGAACACTATGTTAGACTTAATGGAACTTCGTTGCAGTGGTTTAGATCTTATTTATCTGAAAGGTTCCAGTTTGTTCATGTAAATAATGAGTTTTCTTTCAACCCAAAGCTTAGTCATAGAGTTCCACAGGGATCTGTGCTAGGCCCTACTCTTTTTAGTTTATATATGCTTCCGTTAGGCAACATTATTAGAAAGCACTGTATACGTACTGTATATGTATTTTTTTTTTCACTTCCGGCGCCACACAAGTTGGCTGCCTTTTGCAACAGCGGCTCAATTCTGAGTCTTTTTATCTTCCTTCTTCTTTCTGATCCAGTGATAACTTTATGATCCAGCACACCTTTCACTCTATATATATCACGGACACACAGATCGCCCCAAAGGTCTCCCAAGTCGGCGGACGGAGCCTCTGTTTACAGCAGGAGACGATACAGCAGGGAAGAACTAGCTAGCACTCAACCGCCACCCCGTGCTAACGGAGAAACTCGACATACTGGGAGAACTGAAGCGAAAACGACACGGGTGCCAGGCTGGAGTTTAGGCGGTGTGCAAGAAATATAAGACAGAATAATAAAGAGCGATGGCAAGAACCAAGCAGACCGCCCGTAAATTTACTGGAGGAAAAGCCCCCAGGAAGCAGCTGGCCACCAAGGCTGCTTGGAAAAGCACTCCGGCTACCCCACCGGCGGAGTGAAGAAGCCTCATCGTTACAGGCCCGGTACCGTGGCTCTGAGAGAGATCCATCGCTACCAGAAATCCACGGAGCTGCTCATCCATAAGCTGCCCTTCCAGCGCCTGGTGAGGGAGATCGCTCAGGACTTCAAGACCGACCTGCGCTTCCAGAGCTCCGCCGTCATGGCTCTGCAGGAGGCCAGCGAGGCCTACCTGGTGGGTCTCTTCGAGGACACCAACCTGTGCGCCATCCACGCCAAGAGGGTCACCATCATGCCCAAAGACATCCAGCTGGCCCGCCGCATTCGCGGAGAGAGAGCTTAGACTTTCTGCTGCACATCCACCAACCACAATGCTCCGCACTGTGTGTCTATATATATATATATATATATATATATATACCTCACCGGCCACTTTATTAGGTACACCTGTCCAACTGCTCGTTAACACTTAATTTCTAATCAGCCAATCACATGGCGGCAACTCAGTGCATTTAGGCATGTAGACATGGTCAAGACAATCTCCTGCAGTTCAAACCGAGCATCAGTATGGGGAAGAAAGGTGATTTGAGTGACTTTGAACGTGGCATGGTTGTTGGTGCCAGAAGGGCTGGTCTGAGTATTTCAGAAACTGCTGATCTACTGGGATTTTCACGCACAACCATCTCTAGGGTTTACAGAGAATGGTCCGAAAAAGAAAAAATATCCAGTGAGCGGCAGTTCTGTGGGCGGAAATGCCTTGTTGATGCCAGAGGTCAGAGGAGAATGGCCAGACTGGTTCCAGCTGATAGAAAGGCAACAGTGACTCAAATAACCACCCGTTACAACCAAGGTAGGCAGAAGAGCATCTCTGAACGCACAGTACGTCGAACTTTGAGGCAGATGGGCTACAGCAGCAGAAGACCACGCCGGGTGCCACTCCTTTCAGCTAAGAACAGAAAACTGAGGCTACAATTTGCACAAGCTCATCGAAATTGGACAATAGAAGATTGGAAAAACGTTGCCTGGTCTGATGAGTCTCGATTTCTGCTGCGACATTCGGATGGTAGGGTCAGAATTTGGCGTCAACAACATGAAAGCATGGATCCATCCTGCCTTGTATCAATGGTTCAGGCTGGTGGTGGTGGTGTAATGGTGTGGGGAATATTTTCTTGGCACTCTTTGGGCCCCTTGGTACCAATTGAGCATCGTTGCAACGCTACAGCCTACCTGAGTATTGTTGCTGACCATGTCCATCCCTTTATGACCACAATGTACCCAACTTCTGATGGCTACTTTCAGCAGGATAATGCGCCATGTCATAAAGCTGGAATCATCTCAGACTGGTTTCTTGAACATGACAATGAGTTCACTGTACTCAAATGGCCTCCACAGTCACCAGATCTCAATCCAATAGAGCATCTTTGGGATGTGGTGGAACGGGAGATTCGCATCATGGATGTGCAGCCGACAAATCTGCGCCAACTGTGTGATGCCATCAGTCAATATGCTTCCAGCACCTTGTTGAATCTATGCCACGAAGCATTGAGGCAGTTCTGAAGGCAAAAGGGGGTCCAACCCGTTACTAGCATGGTGTACCTAATAAAGTGGCCGGTGAGTATATATATATATACACTACCGTTCAAAAGTTTGGAGTCACCCAGACAATTATTTTGTGTTTTCCATGAAAAGTCACACTTATTTACCACCATGAGTTGTAAAATGAATAGAAAATATAGTCAACACATTGACAAGGTTAGAAATAATGATTTGTATTTGAAATAATAATTTTTTCCTTCAAACTTTGCTTTCGTCAAAGAATCCTCCATTTGCAGCAATTACAGCATTGCAGACCTAACATGATTGCACAAGGGTTTTCTAATCATCCATTAGCCTTCTGACGCAATGAGCAAACACACTGTACCATTAGAACACTGGAGTGATAGTTGCTGGAAATGGGCCTCTATACACCTATGTAGGTATTGCACCAAAAACCAGACATTTGCAGCTATAATAGTCATTTACCACATTAGCAATGTATAGAGTGTATTTCTGATTAGTTTAAAGTTATCTTCATTGAAAAAAAGTGCTTTTCTTTCAAAAATAAGGAAATTTCTAAGTGACCCCAAACTTTTGAACGGTAGTGTATATATATATATATATATATATATATATATATATATTTATATTAATATGTACATATGTATACTAGCTGTTCTTGTTTTTTCTTGCCTTCTGATTGTTGCTCTGAGTGTTGCTATCCCTGTGCTGTTGCAATCCTGGAATTTCCCCATTGTGGGACTAATAAAGGCTTATTTTATCTTATACATTTTCATTGTTATGCAGATGACACATACCTGTCAATGAAGCCAGATGATAGTAATCAATTAGCCAAGTTAGAAGCCTGTCTTAAGGAAATCAAAGCTTGGATGACTTGTAATTTCCTGCTATTAAATTCAGATAAGACTGAAGTCATTCTTGTTGGTCCAAAAAACCTTGGAAATACCTTTCCAAATCAAAGTTTCAGTTTGGATGTGGTTACTCTTTCTCTTAATAGCTCTGTGAGGAACCTTGGAATTATTTTTGATCAAGATCTGTCCTTCAATTCACATATTAAATTTGTTTTAAGACTGCCTTCTATCATTTGTGTAATATTGCCAAGATTATGAGCATCTTGTCTCAGAGTGATGCTGAGAAACTGATCCACGCTTTTGTTAGCTCGAGATTAGATTATTGTAATTCTTTATTATCAGGCTGTCCTAAAACATCTTTAAAAAGTCTTCAGCTGATCCAAAATGCTGCAGCAAGAGTTTTAACAGGTACTAGAAAGAGAGATCATATCTCTCCGGTTCTGGCCTCCCTTCATTGGCTTCCCATAGAGTTTAGAATTAAGTTTAAAATCCTTCTTCTTACTTACAAAGCTCTAAACAATCAGGCTCCTTTTTATTTAAAAGATCTGATACTACCGTATCATCCTAACAGAGCACTACGCTCCCAAAATGCAGGATTACTTGTAATACCTAGAATCTCCAAAAGTACAATGGGAGGCAGAGCCTTCAGTTATCAAGCTCCTCTCCTGTGGAACCAGCTGCCAATCTGGATTCGGGAGTCAGACTTGATCTCTGTTTTTAAGAATAGGGCTAAAACCTACCTTTTTGATATAGCCTACAATTAGGGAGGGATCATGTGTTTCTGAACCCTCCCTTAGTTATGCTGCTAATAGGTTTAGTCAGCCGGCGGACCTCCAATAATGCATTGGGCCTCACTCCTTTCTTCACTCTCAATGAAATATTTTTTTTTGCTGGTCATTAACATCTGTTTGTTCTCTCCCATAGATTAAGTCCTCATCGTGCTGTTTGCTCTCTACATGTCTGTTCTTTTCATCTTCTCTGTCCCCTCACCCCCCAGCCAGCCGCAGAGATGACTGCCCCTCCCTGAGCCTGGTTCTGCTGGAGGTTTCTTCCTGTTAAAAGGGAGTTTTTCCTCTCCACCGTCGCAGTGACAACAACAGTCATGAGATGACTGTTGTTGTGAAATGGCGCTATATAAATAAAGTTGAATCGAATTGAATTGAATTAACTACAGAGGCATAAAGTTGATCAGCCACATTATAAAGATATGGGAAAGAGTTGTAGTCAGGTTAAAACCTTTTAACTATCCCAGGCACCATTTGGCACCATAACCCCTAGTGGTCAAGAGTGGTAAAGATTTTTTGTCAAGAAACTAGTTCAGATTTCCAAGGCTATAACTTGAAAGTTTCAAGAGATAATGCCTTACTGTCAATTAGAAAGATGTAGAATATGATCCAAAGTTTCAGATAGGAATAAATTTACATATCTAATTTGCATAATGTGACGGCAGTATGGCTGTGTTGTGAGACATGTATATGTTGGACACTGCATATGTGATTTAACCACGATGAAGGAGAGCCAGCCCCCTGCGGTGCGGAGCCACAGAGCCTGGACCCCCTGCGGAGGACAGGGGACAGAAGACTTCCTGACCACTGAGGCTCGAGAGGAGAGAAGGGGGAGTTATGTAAATAAAAGGCTAATGAATGTGAATAAAGAGATTTTGAGAGAGATGTGTGATTTCCCCCGCGAGGGAAATGGTTTGATGTCAGAATGTTTAAATGAGAGAACTTTGGTGTGTTCACCCTCTTTGTTCGCTGCTCAGGAATGAGAGCAGACAGTGGAATGATTACTTGAATAAACTGGAATGAAAGGCAATTCGGTTTCGTTATTCAGGTCTCCCCACATTGGTGACTGACGACGTTGAGAATGAACGAAGAAATTCTCAGGGTCCCGGACTCACAGCGCTCAGAGCTGGCGAGCGCAGTGGCCGTTAAGCTGCCTGATTTCTGGCAGGATAACCCACGGTCGTGGTTTCTGCAAGCAGAGTCGCAGTTCGCGCTCGCAGGAGTAACGGTGGATGACACTAAGTTCCACCATGTCATCGCTAAACTGGACAACAGCACAGCTCGGTGCGTGCAAAGCTTGGTGGAGCAGCCACCCGCGACCGACAGGTACGGCAAGCTGAAATCCACCCTCTTCAAGTTTTTCACTCCCTCGGCTGAAGTGAGGGCGAGGAGGATCCTGTCTTTGCTAGACCAAGGTGGACACAGGCCGAGCGCCCTGATGGAGGAGATGATACAGCTGAGAGGGTTGGACAACGATGATTTCATTTTTCAGTTCATCTTCCTCTCCAACCTCCCGGCGCATGCGAGAAGCACGCTGGCCGGCAAAAAGTGTCACACCCTGGAGGAGTTCCGGGAGCTGGCCCAGGAGGCAGATGGGATCCTGGACGCCTGCGGCGGGCAAGCAACCACAGCGGCGACCCGAGACAGCGGGGAGCCAGAGGCGGCAGAACCAGACTGGCCGACGACGGCGGCAACACGGCCGCGACGAGGTGGAGCCAATAGCCCGGCGGCAGAGGCGCGGGCACGACACAGCGGAGGAGAAGATCTCTGCTTTTACCATCGGAGGTTCGCAGAGAAGGCACGCAGGTGTGTGCCGCCCTGCATCTTCAGGAGTTCGGGAAACGGCAAGACCGGGGGTCGCTAGCAGCTTCGACCCTCGGAGAACGCAACAAGCTGCTCTACATCACGGATGCGCGCTCCGGACGAGAGTTCCTCATCGACACCGGAGCACAAGTGAGCTTCATCACCCCAACATACGCGGACCGGGTGGCTGGACCCCACGGTAGCGGAGCTACAGCGGCAAATGGCTCGAACATCAACACCTACGGGAGAAGGACCTTGCCTTTGTGCTTACATGGCCGCACATATGAATGGACTTTTGTAATAGCGGCGGTGAGTTTCAACATGTTGGGCGCGGATTTTTTGTGTTCACACAATCTGTTAGTTGATCTTGCTAATAGACGGCTGGTAAATGCACTCTCTTTTTACTCTCTCCCCTGTTCAGCTCGAGTGTCCCCGCCACCAGTACAGACCCACGTCGCTACAGCAGGTGGTAAGTTTCACACACTCCTCACCCAATTTCCAGCGCTCACTGTGCCCACTTTTTCAGCGACGGTCGCGAAGCACGGGGTGAAACACTTTATCCCCACTTCTGGTCCTCCCGTGTTTGCAAAAGCTCGGCGCTTGGATGCAGTTAAGCTCGCCATTGCGCGCGAGGAGTTCGCCAGCCTGGAGAGGCTGGGCATCGTTCGTAGGTCGAAGAGCCCGTGGGCTTCGCCGCTGCACATGGTACCGAAAGCCGATGGCTCCTGGAGACCGTGCGGGGATTACCGCAGGCTAAACAACGCTACGGCGCACGATCGTTATCCCATCCCGCACATTCAGGATTTTTTGGTGCACCTGGCGGGGGCGCGCATTTTTTCAAAGATTGATCTAGTTCGCGGCTATCACCAAGTCCCGGTCCAACCGGAGGACATTCCTAAAACAGCGGTAATAACCCCGTTCGGACTTTTCGAATTTTTACGCATGCCGTTTGGTCTCAAAGGGGCGGCGCAAACATTTCAGCGGATGATGGATTTGTGTTTGTGTACCTCGACGACATTTTGGTCGCGAGTACTTCAGAGGACGAACACGAAACGCACCTCACAGCAGTTTTTAGGAGGCTGGGAGAGCACGGCTTAATAGTTAACCCAGCCAAGTGCCAGTTCGGCGTCGAGCGGATCGATTTTTTGGGTCACCGCGTCTCCCCGGAGGGAGCGGTTCCGTTACCAGAGAAAGTACGCGCGGTAGCGGATTTTCCCCGTCCACAAACGGTCAAATCACTACAGGAATTCTTGGGGATGGTGAATTTTTATAACCGATTCCTGCCCCACGCAGCTCAAATCATGCAACCGTTATATGCCGCGCTCAAAAAACAAAAACCGACCCAGGCGGTCGAATGGTCCCCGGAGCGGGAGCGCGCGCTCACAGAGGTTAAAAAAGCCTTGGCTGACGCTGCGCTCCTGGCCCACCCAGACCCTGCAGCACGTATCGCGCTGACGACAGACGCTTCAGATTTAGCCATAGGGGCCGTTATTGAGCAACAGGTAGCCGGAGTTTTGCAGCCTTTGGCTTTCTTTAGCAAATCTTTAAGCGCGGCTGAACGAAAATACAGCGCGTTTGACAGAGAACTGTTGGCGCTGCATTTGGCTATTCGTCATTTCCAGTTCTGGCTGGAAGGACGGTGCTTCACCGCTTATGTGGACCACAAACCGCTCACATACGCCATGGCCAAAATTTCAGACCCGTGGTCCGGCAGGCAGCAGAGGCAGCTGGCCGCAATCTCGGAATTTACCACTGACAATAGGCATGTCGCGGGCAAATTCAATGTAGTAGCGGATTGTCTCTCACGCGCGTTCACGACCCCAACACGCGCAGAGGCAGAACGGGCCACCGTGACCGCGCCGCAGGAGAGCGGCACGGTGGCGCGCGCAGCCCCGGTGCACGTGGGTATAGATTACGCAGCCATGGCAGCGGACCAGGGGGCGGACGCAGACGTGCGCGCGCTCCAGTCTGGACCAACAGGGTTGAGGCTGGAGAGCAAGTGTTTACAAACCGGTATGCCCCCCCCGATCTGCGACATGTCGACGGGGCGCCCGCGTCCGGTGGTTCCGGCCATGTGGCGCCGCCGTGTTTTTGACTCGGTGCGCGCGTCGGTGAAACTAGTGGCGGAAAAGTTTGTTTGGCCGTGCCTGCGCAAGCACGTGAAGGAATGGGCAAAAACCTGCATTTCCTGTCAACGGGCCAAAATTCACAGGCACACAAGAGCCCCGTTAGAACCGTTCCGCATTCCGGCCAGAAGGTTCGACCATGTGCACGTCGACCTTGTGGGCCCCCTACCGGCATCACAGGGGTTCATGTATCTTTTGACAATGGTGGACCGCACCACATGTTGGCCGGAAGTGGTCCCACTTGCGACGACCACGGCCGCGGAGGTGGCTCGCGTTTTTTAACGGCTTGGGTGGCGCGCTTCGGGGTTCCGTCGGACATTACGTCCGATAGAGGACCGCAATTCATCTCTGAGCTGTGGTCAGCGATGGCCAACGGCTTAGGAGCCAAAATTCACCGCACTACGGCTTACCACCCTCAGGCCAATGGTTTATGCGAGCGTTTTCATAGGTCTTTGAAGGCAGCACTCAGAGCGTCGCTCACGGATGCAGATTGGGTGAATAAACTTCCATGGGTTTTATTAGGGTTGCGTTCTGCGCCTAAAGAGGACTTAGACGCCTCCCCAGCGGAGCTGGTATTCGCACAAACTCTGAGGCTGC
The DNA here is from genome assembly GCA_020510985.1 of Pholidichthys leucotaenia. NCBI lineage: Eukaryota > Metazoa > Chordata > Actinopteri > Cichliformes > Pholidichthyidae > Pholidichthys > Pholidichthys leucotaenia. The sequence goes on along the minus strand of CM035843.1, from coordinate 36,452,808 downwards.
CGGGCGAGTTTTTACCAGAGCACCCAGAGCCCCCACCTCTCTCGGCTCTGGGACCGTTAGTCGGCACGGGGGCAGACACGCTCCCGGGTCCGGTTCATCACGCTTTTCCACGAGTTTTCGTCCCCAAGGCTTTGAAAAATGCCGATTTCGTTTTTGTCAGGCGCGAAGCCCTTAAAGCAACGCTCAAACCACCTTACGAAGGGCCATTTCGAGTGCTGGAGGCAGGTGATAAGCAATTTGTGCTAGATTTTGGAGACAGAAAAGAGACAGTCAGTATTGACAGACTAAAACCTGCTTTTGTCATGAAGGACGTGTCTGTACCGGTCGCAGTGGCACCTCGACGAGGCAGGCCCCCGCAGGGGGCAATTAATCACTCTCTTTCTCAGTCAACAGACCCGAAGCAGAAACGCACCGCAGGCAAGGCGGGGCCAACGCACAGCAGATTCGGCAGACGGCTGAAGCCCAAGCGGCGCACAGACTGAATGTTGGTGTTGATTATTCAGTAGTGAGTAAGGTGCTATTAAATTTTAGGAATTAGTCTGTTCTTCATCGTTTGGGGGGGGTTATATGGCTGTGTTGTGAGACATGTATATGTTGGACACTGCATATGTGATTTAACCACGATGAAGGAGAGCCAGCCCCCTGCGGTGCGGAGCCACAGAGCCTGGACCCCCTGCGGAGGACAGGGGACAGAAGACTTCCTGACCACTGAGGCTCGAGAGGAGAGAAGGGGGAGTTATGTAAATAAAAGGCTAATGAATGTGAATAAAGAGATTTTGAGAGAATGAATGAATGAATGAATGAATGAATGAATGAATTTATTTCGGATAGTACATTACAGGTTAAAAGAAACTGTATAATATAACAACAAGGTCAAATTAGACAAAGACTCCTTCTACTATACAATTCCACGTGAGTTATCCGAAATGGGTGATGGCTGAAGCCGCAGCTTATATTGCCCACCCATATTCCATCCAAGAATTCAAAGGAGAAAAAAGAGAAAACAAGACAAGAGCGATTACAATTTAAAACAAGGCTAAGACAAAATATGACTGAGAGAAAAAGAAAACTGAGCTAGTCTAAGTTAAGCGGTTACTATTCAAAAACAAATCTAAGACATAGTGTCACAGAGAAAAAAGAAAAACTAAGCTATAACACAACACAGGCTGGAAATGTCAATCCTTATGTGAGTTTACATGTCGTCTTGTAAATATGTTTGGAGTATTTCTTCCTTTAGTTTTTGTTTAAATTGTCCAAGCTTTGTACATGATTTTAATTCAGGTCCAAAATCGTTCCATAATCTGACACCTTGCACTGAAATACAGTGTTGCTTGGTAGTTGTTCTCACTGTAGGCTTTTGAAATATACATGTTCCTCTGAAGTGATATCGTTTCTCCCTTGTTTGGAACAACTTTTGGATATTTGCGGGCAGTGATAGATTCTTCACTTTGAACATTATTATTGCGGTTTTAAAGTCGATCAGATCTTTCAACTTGAGAGTTTTTTGTTTAAGAAAAAGTGGGTTTGTTGGTTCCCTGTAAGAGATGTGTGATTTCCCCCGCGAGGGAAATGGTTTGATGTCAGAATGTTTAAATGAGAGAACTTTGGTGTGTTCACCCTCTTTGTTCGCTGCTCAGGAATGAGAGCAGACAGTGGAATGATTACTTGAATAAACTGGAATGAAAGGCAATTCAGTTTCGTTATTCAGGTCTCCCCACAGGCAGCTTTATAACTTACATAACTCAGTCAAAAGTGGACTTTGGACATATTTACACAAAGAATGGTTCTGTTTTTTGACTCTGTTTTTCCTACAGGGGTATGTTGTTATCTTATCTTTAAAGTATATGAACCACAAAATCATTGCAATGTAAAGAAACAAAGAAATTTGTCACTTACTGTTGGCGAAGGGGGCTCGCTGGCCGGCATGGTCGGTCCATTTTTGTCCATCATGGTCAGTATTTTGCTTTCTGTTGGTCATTTGTGCTCTCTCCCACATCTAGAAAGTCTTCTGATTATCCCACGTCAATTTTGTTTATATTCCGCGGCTATTTTTCATGTATGACGCCGTTTAATCTGACGATACATGACAACAATGGTGGCAATACTGCTTTCTGAGCTCAAAGAATGAAAATTAAGAAGAATAAGGATTTCTTCTTCTTTTGTGTATTCCGTGTCAGCCATGATTCCTCCAACGAGTGCCTGCCACCTTCTGAACTGGCAGATGAGTACAAATCCTCAGTACAGCTGGGGAGTTAAAGGGACGTCAGATTCAGTTGACAGGCGCAGTTGCTGTGCTGTGCCACTGGGGGCATGTGAAATCTGACAGTTAAAAGGTTAAGAGGAGAAGTAACAATCAGTGAGCAGCAGTATGGTTTCATGCCAAGAAAGAGTACTACAGATGCAATGTTTGTTCTAAGAGTGCTGATAGAGAAGTATAGAGAAGGTCAGAAGGAGTTGCATTGTGTCTTTGTGGATCTAGAAAAAGCATATGATAGGGTGCCAAGAGAGGAAGTGTGGTACTGTGGTGCATGTGTGAGGACAGCGAGATGGTGGTGAAGTGCGCTGTAGGAGTGACAGATGAATTCAAGGTGGAGGTGGGATTACATCAGGGATCGGCTCTGAGTCCCTTCTTGTTTGCCATGGTGATGGACAGGCTGACAGACAAGGTCAGGCAGGAGTCTCCGGGGACCACGATGTTTGCTGACGGCATTGTGATCTGTAGTGAGAGTAGGGAGCAGGTGGAAGATAACCTGGAGAGGTGGAGGTATGCTCTGGAGAGAAGAGGAATGAAAGTCAGTAAAAGCAAGACAGAATGCATGAGCGTGAATGGTGAAGATGGACCGGAGATCTGTCCAGGATGTACCCTGCCTCTCGCCCAAAGATGCTGGGATAGGCTCCAGCACCCCGCGACCCGAAAAGGATTAAGTGGAAGAAGATGGATGGATGAATGGATGGAAGGAGTAGCAGTGGTGAAAGTAGATGGGTTTAAATACCTGGGGTCAACCATACAAAGGAATGGAAAATGCACAAGAGAGGTGAAGCAGAGAGTGCAGGCAGGGTGGAGTGGGTGGAGACGAGTCTCAGGGGTGATTTTTGACAGAAAGGTAGCAGCAAGAGTGAAAGGGAAGATTTACAAGACGGTAGTGTAAAAATTAATTTTGGACAGTTAACAGAATCTTTTTAGTTAACCAACCAAATAATCACATAAGAGATATTATTACTCAGCTTAACTTTTATTAACTCACGCAGATAGCCAACACGGCCGTGGGTCTCAGCAGCACAACCTGTATTCAGACCCCGAACAAAGAAAAGTCCCTCCACATATAGCTTCAGAGTGGGTCCACTCTTTCGACAATGCAAGTCCATTTGTCCACTCTAGTCCTCTCTGGTCCAAAAGCTGCTCCAGATGTCCTCCTGCCTTTATGGCTTTTTATGGCTTCCACATCCTTCCACTCAGGGTCCAGATGTCTCCACTTTATGGATTTATGGCACCGTTTTAGTCCATTTATGGCATTCACCTCCTGTATAATTCTCTTCAACCTTATGCAACCCCGTGTTTACATGTGGATGCAGGAAACAGAGGCTAGAGATAATGTAGGGGGGCATGTATGCGTCTGCATGTGTGTGTAGAGCTAAAGCACTTTTTGGAGGCATGTGTGTGTGTATGGTGTGTGTGTGTAGGTATGTTTGTAGCTTATGTGTGAGCCCTTTATGTAGCATCCAGCTAGCTAATCTTCACTATTATTTTATTCTAACAGTAGTGAGACCTGCTGTGGTGTATGGTTTGGAGACAGTGGCGCTGACAAAAAGACAGGAGGTGGAACTGGAGGTGGCAGAGTTGAAGATGTTAAGATTTTCATTGGGAATGACTGGGAGGGACAAGATTAGAAATGAGCATATCAAATGGACAGCTCACGTTGAGCGGTTTGGAGACAAAGTAAGAGAGGCAAGACTGAGATGGTTTGGACATGTGCAGAGGAGGGATAGTGGAGATATTGGACAAAGGATGTTGAAGATGGAGCTGCCAGGCAGGAGGAAAAGAGGAAGACCACAGAGAAGATTCATGGATGTAGTGAAGGAGGGCATGGAGAGGGTTGGTGTTAGAGGAAAATGCAAGGGATAGGGTGAGATGGAGACAGATGATCCACTGTGGCGACCCCTAAAGGGAGCAACTGAAAGAAGAAGAAGAAGAAGAAGAAGAAGAAGAAGAAGAAGAAGAAGAAGAAGAAGAAGAAGAAGAAGAACTCTCTATCTCTGCACTCATCTTTTTACTACTGCAATACCTAGAAACTAAAAAGTATTCAGATTCCTTTGTAATGCACACATAGCTGCTACATCTGCTCACATTTTACATATTTACATGGATGGTGTCATCACAGATTAGTCATGCCAGCTGACTTTGGCATGTCAACAAGACACATGTCACGGTCCACCCAGCTTTCATGTTTGCATCGCAGTGAAAAGGTCGGCAAGAGCTAGTCATCTGGTTTTCTGTGCTCTGATTTTTATTGTGTTTACATAAATATAAAACATTTGCATGAAGAAAAAGTTTTCATTTCACTTTTTAAAACACTTTTTAAAAGAGTTTTTTCCTATTCTTGCCACAGTGGGAACTTACTAATATTCTGAAGGAAGATGTTTATCAAAATCCTTTTTCTTTTGATAACAAATATTGTAATCAGTAACAAAGATGTTGCATAAGTCAAGTTTAGTGATGGAATTTATACAGTAAAAGTATTCTACCCCCCACTGAGTGGCCTCAAACGGCGTCGTTACTCTCATATCTTTAATGTTGCTTTGGCACAACAATACACTTTTGGAGTGAAAAAGACATTTCATCTTGACGCCTCATTAGGTTGCCCATCAGGAATGTGCTCTTCCAAATTTTTTTCAGCTTCGCTGCTCTAAAGGAAATATTAATGATATGAATATATGAAAGACACAAAAGTCTTTCTTTTCACTGTAATAATGATTATAGTCCTGGAAATAACTGGAAAATTATTCCTGCATGGAAAAGCACTGCTTTGCACACGGCAAATTCACTCTGTGGCTTTGGTTACATGAATGCTTTATTTATTTTTTTTTTACAACCTCAACTCTACCAGACAGTGTAATATTGAAAAGGCAGATAGTCCAACCCTGATTAACTCTATCTACACCTACAGTATTATCGGTTATTTCCCTTGTGCAAATTACACCTTTCCTTTGGCTATGACTCATTCCCTCTTCCTCTGATCCAGGGAGCAAGATGACTATTTTACTAAAGATCCACCTGTGCAGTAATGAGCTGATGAAAAAAAAAAATAGCAGTGTGTAGGAGGAGGTTATGCTGTAGCAATTACTTGGAAGTTGACTTTCTAACTCAACTCTTCAGTCAGCTGCTGTCATATAGATTTCATAGACATGACTTAATGGGAACACAGATGGCAACATAAAACACTGGGTTTAGTTATGAGATACACTGAGCACACAGTCAAATAAACATGTGTGCAGCAGAGATTACAAAATACTATTTCTGCAGCTGTTCAAATATTATTTTCAAAGCAGGTCTAACAAGAACAACTCACATCACCTTCCGCGGGCTGTATTTTCACTTCATATTAACAGTTATCTTTTTCTGCGTGTGATTTGTTGAGTCTAGATAAAATTCCTTCAGTAGAGTGATCAACCCAAATGCTAAGAAATAGATAATTTATTCATTCGGGAAGAAGAGCTGTCCCTTGGTGGTTTTGACTCACTGATAATGTTTACATCTCCTGCTGTTAAGTGTGGCTCTGTTGGAATTGCAGCATATCAGAATGTATTGGGATTCACTGCAGAGATTCACTCAAGCCCTCAACCGTTCTTAAACAACAACTTAGTTGTAACCAAGGTAACACACAGTTTGTTGCTCAGATTAAATCATTTTATTCAAGCACACGTTGAGCTACGTATCACACTTTACCTGAAGTCGTCATACCTACAATATCGCTGGTTACAGTTGGAGCTTTGCTTCTACTGCCACCAGCAAAACTTATGGAATCACCAGCCTTTTGGGATGTTCATGCAGCTGTTTTAATTTGTAGGGAAAAAATAACAAATGCGACAAAACTACTTTTTAACTGCTGAACCATGCTAGTTTGTCTGGTGAACGCATCACTGGTTCATCTGCTTCACCAAAATTATCCATATATTTACCTTTTGTTCTTATTAAAGACAAAAATAGAAAGCATCACTCCGGAACGCAGTCGCAGGAATCCTCAAAACAGCCAAACTACCACAAAGCAACGTTACAAAAGAAGAAGAAAAAAACATTAAACTCACTCAAGACAGATAAAACAATCACAATCCTCCCATCAGATAAAGGCAGAATGACAGTAATATTGGACACGGAAGCATATGAAAAACAGATGGAAACCATGTTGGCAGATGAAAGTACATATGAAATCATTAAAACAAACCCCACAGAAGAAAAGAAAAAAAAAATGCTAAAAGCCCTTCTCAAACCCCTATTAGAAAGTAAAAAAATCACAAAGGACGCATACCTGATACCCACAGCCAGCATCACCCCCCGTATCTATGGAACTCCAAAAATACATAAAAAGGATATCCCACTGCGGCCAATAATAGACAGTATTGGATCAGTCATGTACAACTTATCAAAAGCCCTGGTTGAAATCATCAAACCCCTCCTTGGACTATTAGATTTCCACTGCAAAAACTCAAAAGAGCTGGCACAAGAACTCAAAAATATGAAAATAGAATCAGACAAGATCCTCATTTCACATGATGTCATTTCATTATTCACAAAGACACTTGTTGATGTCACACTACATATAGTGCAAGAACACCTCAGTAATGACAGTACCCTTAAAAGACGCACCAATCTCACAGTTCACGACATATCCGAACTATTACAATTTGTTGCAAAATCCACCTATTTTCAATACAGAGGAAAAATCTACAGACAAAAAGAAGGATTTGCAATGGGAGGCCCACTATCAGCCATTATGAGCAGCTTTTTCATGGAGGATCTGGAAAACAAAGCCATCAACACAGCACCTACACAATGCAAAACCACCCTTTGGAAGAGATACGTGGATGACATTCTGGAAAAAATAAGGAAAGAACATACACAAGAACTCACTGACCATCTGAACAGCACGGACAGCACTGGGAATATAAAATTCACACACGAAGAGGAGGAAAATGGCACCATAGCCTTTCTGGACATGAAAATCCACCACAACGATGATGGCAGCATAAAAATCACAGTCTACAGGAAACCAACCCACACAGATCAATACCTACTATGGACATCAGAACACCTCACAGCACACAAACTATCTGTTGTCAGGACGTTATATGAACGGGCCACCATCATCACAGACCAAGAAGACAGACAGGAGGAGGAAAACCACATAAAACATGCACTTATACGCTACCAATATCCAGTATGGGCCATAAACAAAGGGAAACAGCAAGTCAAAAACAAAGAAAACAAACAGGAAATAAGACACAGGACAAAAGCCGAAATCAAAAACAAGGACACCATAACTATACCATACATCCGAGGGATCACGGAACCAATTCAAAGGATCATGAAAAAATACAAAATATAAACACAGCAGTAAAACCACATAAAAAATTAAGACAGTTATTAGTACACCCCAAGGACAGAATAGAACAAGACAAAAAATGCAATGTAACATATGAAATATCATGCAGATCATGCAACAAAACCTACATTGGAGAAACTGGAAGATCATTCACCACAAGAAAAAAAGAACACCAGAAGGAATGTGAGAAGGAAACACAAGGACGACTCACAAGATCACAAAAAGAAAAGGCAGAACAAGAAACATTAAAATCAGCAATATCAGATCACTGCAAAAGAAATAATCACATCATGGACTGGGACAACACAAAAATTATTGGATGAGAGAGCAACAGACACAAACGCTGGATCAAGAAGGCCATAGAAATCAGGAAGCGGGGAAAAGACACCATGAACCGAGATGAGGGGGCCTTTATGCTTTCCCACACCTGGGATCACATTCTCCAGAGACCATCTGACGGCAGAAGGCGGGGCCGGCTCTGTGGATCTGACAGGTCTGCTGAGCTGGCCCCGCCTATGAAAGTCAGCTGATAAATGTCACCTGGCAGCAATCGTCTCTTCTGACGAAGGGTGCAGTGCACAGTCGAAACATGTTAAGAAGGTAAAGACATCTCCTTTCTCATCGGCCTCCGTCGGTCTATGATGACCATGGAAGAGAATCCTAAACGTCTACTCTGCTGGAACAGTACCGCCTGTGGCTGAACAGGCCGATGCGTGAATGGCAGATCCTGTCACACAGGTCACACTTGTGGGTGGTCTCCGTGCTGCTAGAGCTGTGGCGGTTCTTCCTGCGGGTCCTTTTTTCATCTGCTGCAGCAGTCAGTCTCTCTTCACCTGCCTTGAGCTGTCTGGTCAGGGTGCCTCTCCATTTGGAGCGGTCCGTTGCAAGGTCCTCCCAGTGCTCTGTGTTGATCTCCAGGGCCTTTATGTCTCTCTTGCAGACGTCTCTAAAGTGCAGCTGTGGGCGGCCAACGTCTCTCCTGCCAGTCGCCAGTTCTCCGTAGAGGACATCTTTGGGGATTCTGCCATCCTCCATACGGTGAACGTGGCCCAGCCAGCAGAGCCTGCGCTGCCTGAGTAGAGTGAACATGGAGGGAAGGCCGGCGTGGGACAGAACTTCTGTGTCAGGCACTTTGTCCTGCCAGGATATGTCCAGGATGCGGCGAATGCAGCGCAAGTGGAAGGAGTTCAGTCTCTTTTCCTGCCGGGCGTATGTTGTCCACGTCTCACTCCCATAGAGCAGTGTGCTGATGACGCAGGCGTTGTACACTGCCATCTTTGTCTTGACAGAGAGTTTGGGATTCTCCCACACTCGTGTGGTGAGGCGAGCGAGTGTGAAGGCTGATTTTCCAATCCTCTTGTCGATCTCTGTATCAAGGGAGAGGTTGCTGCTGATCATGGACCCCAGGTACGTGAACTGATTCACGACCTCCAGCTCGTAGTCGTCGATGGTGATGGTTGGTGGTGCTTCCGTGCCTTGCGCCAAGACGTTAGTCTTCTTCAGGCTGATGGTAAGCCCGAAGTCCTTGCCTGGGAGAAGCGGTCCATCAGGGTCTGAAGCTCCTGCTGTGTGTGGGTCGTGACTGCAGCGTTGTCTGCGAACAGCATGTCTCTGATTAGAGCCTTGCGTACTTTGGTTCTGGCTTTCAGGCGGGCGAGGTTGAAAAGCCTGCCATCAGATCTTGTGTGCAGGTAGATTTCCTCTGGGTCTGGGAGTGTGGGACTGTGTGGGTGAGTGGGTGAGCGAGAGTGAGTGAGTGCATGTGGGTGCATATGGGAGCATTAGGGTGTGAAGGTGTGGGAATGGGTGTGTCTGCTATTCGGGAGGTGCTGGATTGAGGGGGTAGTGCCTCTCGGCTACGTGGGCTCCCCTGGTTGGGGGCAGAGGGGGCTTCTTTGGGTGTGGGTGTCCCCAGGGTGTGCGGCGGTGACGCTGTGGGGGGGGGGTGCTGGGGGTGTGTGTCTGGGATGGCTCACGCACAGGCCGGTCTCAGGGCCAGGGGGTGGGGATGCTGGTCTCCCGGTACTTGGGGGCCAGGGGCTGGCGTTGGCCCTGCTGGGGGGTGGGGGGGTTGGTGGGCCCAGGAGTGCCGGCCTGGCCTCCCTTGACCGTCCCTCCAGGGATGGATGCATGGCTTTCCTGGGGCTTGTTGACCTCGGACATCTGTGCCCTGTGGGGGTTGGTGGCGCTGCCTTTCCTGCTCGGGGTTTCCGGGGTGGGGGGGGTGCTGCAACCGGCCGCCCTCTTCATTTTTTTCCTGACAAACCACTCACAAGCACACACTTATTTTGGGTGCGCTCTCATATACACGCACATGGACGCACACGCACAGATGCCTCCCCTTTAACAGGTGCGGATACCAAACTCATTTTGAGACCTCTCCGGTGGAAGAAGCAGTCTGTCTTCTGTTTGTTTTAGTTGTTGGTTTGTTTGTCTTTTTTGTCTGTTCCTCTCCATTTTCTTTCCCCTTCTCCACACTTCCTTTCCCCATTCCCCATCCTGTCGGGTCCTTCATGGGTAAAATGAATGAATAATTTAAATAAAGTATTAAAAGTTATTACAGGAGGAGTTTACAACAATATTCAGCACATAGACAGGTACTGTATAAAGCTCCTTTTGGCAAAGTAAATCTGTTTTGGCACAATAACGGTAGCAGATTTCTATTCAGCTCACCTAGCTGCCAGACAGGACAAGGGAAAAAAGTAAGGTCCACGCACTGCAAAAAGTGGAATCTTTTAAAAAAATAAGATGAAATATCAAAGATAAAGGCTATAATTTGATAAGCCAAATCCTCTTGCTCCTTTGGGCGATTTAAAAAATAGTAAAATTACACAACATAGCAAAAATAATTTTTTTGTAAGTTGTCTGTGTTTTTTCAACTGATTTAAGACAATTTTGCACCACTGAATCCAAAAATGACATCCGTTTCTCTCGATCAGGTCAGGTTTTTATGTTAATTTATAAGCAGTTGTACAGCAGTTGTACAGGTGTACTGTAAATTGAATGGTAGACATATGTCATGAACTCCTTGTGCGCTTTTCCACAGCGCACGGAGGAGGGGAAAAAGGATGAGGATTTACATGCTGGGTTACACCACACACACATTTATTGAACACTGCACCAACAAACAATACTAGTGCATACAATTCACATTATCTAAAGGAGTCCTCCAGGACGCTCCACAGTCTGGGTGAGAATACTGGGGAAAGAACACACACAGATAATACTCACGAGACTGGAGCTGTCCTAAGTCCGAATAATCACAAAGGTGAACACAGTCCACTGACGTGACTTCATACGATGAGCGCTGATCGTATATGAAGTGCAATGACCCAGCAATGCGTGACTAGAAAAAGACTCCTTAAGTACATGCATTGCTGGATCCACAAATTGATCACACCTGGGCGAGGAGCGGGGAGATGGCACACGGGAGTGGGAACAGCTGACAGTAATAGAGAGGGGGCGTGGTCCGACCGGCAGACAGGTAGACAGCGCTCACTCCAGCGTGAGCCCAAGAGGCTGCCTCACCACTACCGGCCAGACTGCAGTGGCTATGGGTACGGAAGAGTACACAGAAATACATATTAACATACATACAACGTGACACATACCCACAAAGAGGCCAGGACCGAGCCGGGGGAAACCAAGCCGCCTCAGTTCCTGACAGAGCCCCCCCCACCAAAGAAACATCCCAGACCCTCTTCCCCCCTCCCCCGCAATAGGAACAAACAACACAAACCCAGTTGGGAGGTAGGGGGAACAGGAAAGGTGGGAACACAACTCCCGCCAAGGGACCACAATTAACCCCCCCAAGTCCACAGGGGTTGGGGCTCAGGAGGCCGCCCAGAGTCCCAGGCCCAGCAGAAGGTCCGGTGGATGGAATCCAGCAGTCTGCCGGAACACATGGGCCACCAAACCCGGGGAGTCAATCCTTCCAGAGGCCGGCCAGCGTTGTTCATCCACCAGGGCTGGCGGGATGAGGCGGGAGGCGGCCTGCCTACCAGGAAGCTTGCAGGTGGGTGACCGGACCGAAGGGAGGGAACCCCCATGGAATAGGATGAAAGAGAAGGGGACCCCGGCATCCTCATGGCGATCCGCAGCACCCTCGATGATCCCGGCTTGGGACCCAGCTGCACCCGCGATGGGCCCTAACTGGGCTGGCTCCGCTGCACCCGCAATGGACCCTGACCAGGCCGGCTCCACTACACCCGTGATGGACTTCAGCGGGATCCTTGCAGCACCTGCGGTGACCTCCGGCTGAGGCTCTGCAGCACCCGCGGTGACCTCCGGCTGTGGTTCTGCAGCACCCGCGGTGACCTCTTGTGAGATCAGCTGCTCTCCGGCGACCCTGTCAGGGGTCTCCGAACCTGGAGAGGGAGGAAGAGAGACCGGTTCAGGGTCGCCGGCAGCGGCAGAGCCTGGTGAGGCAGTCCCAGGGGCTACTGAAAGCTGCCCCGGGTCCTTCTCACCATGAGTCGGACAGTGTGACATCGACACAGAAACTATTGCCATAATGGAGCACACTTGCCTGATCTTGGGCTCCACCGCCGTCCAGGACTCCGGCGACTTAGGGTGCGCAGGCTCCTCTGGTCCACCGGGTGCTACCCCCCTGTCGATCTCCTCTGGAACCACTGGCCCGGCGTCGTCGTGAGCTGGACCATCCCCGGCCTCTGGTCCCACTCCCCTCGAGTGACCTGGATCCAGTGCTGGTGAGCTTGTGGGGATACAGAAAAGGGGTTGGGTGAGGGAACACTATGTGCTGCTGGGGCGGAGCGCTCGGTGGACTGTACACCCCGAGTCTCTTCGCCAGGAGGCAGGCAAAATTGTTCATTAACAGAGAAAGTCAAAAGAGAAAAAACTTGCCTGTTCTCCTGGCATTGGACCTCCCCAGTGGCCTCTGGGATGTCTCTTCTTCTCTCCTGGTGCTCCTCCAATTCCTCTGGGAATGGGGCGGGGCATGGCTCAGGGCAAAGGGGCAGGGCTGTCGTCGACGAGGCAGGCCGCTTCTTGCGGTGAGAGGTCCTCCTCCTCTTCACAGGCGACTTGGGGACCAGATAATCGGGGATGCAGAGGACTGTGCTGGGCGGAGAGTCCGTTGTGCCGAGGAGTACCTCGTGGAGCTCCTCCCTCCCCGATGTTCCTCCTTGACCTGGCTGTTGACCACGGGGAGCAGGTTTGCCCACTCCTTGTCCAATGGTGAGCCTGGGGGTTGAGCAGGCGCGGGGGGTGACACCCTCACAGCCGGGGGAGCACGTTCTCGGACCTCCCTCTCGCGGCGCTTCTCCTCGACCCGGCGGTTGAGTGCGGCAGGCAGAGCTGACCACTCCTCATCCGTCGGCTCGCCCAGGGATGGATCCCTCGCAGCTGGGGAAGCACATCCTCGGGCCTCCCTCTCGCGGTGCTCCTCTGCAGCTGGCAAGGTGGTGCTAGCAGTCCCGTTGTCCTCCTGCAGCGGCTCCAGCACTGAGGATTCCACCAGCGTGGCTGCAGGGAAACGCCTCTGTGTGGGCCTCTGGGCAGGATCATCCAGGGCCCCGACCTCCTCCACCGTCTGGCGGCTCGGTCCTTGGACTGACAGGCACTCGGGAATTAACGGAGGAGACACAGAGGGGGTAGAAAAAGAGTTCTTAGCTGCAGCTGGTAGAGGGAGCCCAGCGGACTGCTGTAACTGGGCTCCTCTCCCAGGAGGCAGACAAGGTTTATTGTCATCAAAATAGATAGAATGAAAAAACACTTACCTGTCGTCCCGGTCTTTGATGTTGACTGCTGCAGCTGGCAAGCTGTCATCCCTCTCCGTGTCAGCGGTGACGTGGGCCCCTCTGCAGACTGGTGGAGGAGCCGTCTCCCTGACGATAGAGGTAGGCGTGGCCGGGGTAAATTCAGCGGATGTCATGGCAGCTGGTACAATGGCGGCCGCTGCTGATGAGGAGGGCTTTTTCCGGCGTTTCCTCACGGGGCGACACTGTCTTTTGCTCAAGTAGGTTCATTTTGTCTTCTTATAATTATTTACCTTTTGTTCTTATTAAAGACAAAAATAGAAAGGAGATGTTTTTACCTTCTTTTCATGTTTCGACTGCACTGCAGCTTTCATCAGAAAGACGCTGTCTTTTGTTCTCTGATGCAGACCGTTCTGGAGCGAGAGGGGGGTCGGGCAAAGCGTCACGGAGACTGACGGTTTGCAGATTACCGGACCTCTGTCTCGACATCGTGGGGAACGCCAGACCGAGGAAAGTACGCTGGAGTGAGCAGACTGTGGACAGCAGGTCGGCAAACTGTGGGTAGTTCCATAGCCTGGGATGCACCTCCAAGATCCCTACTGCTCCGTCCAGGCTTTCCAGGGTCTTCTTCGGTCCCTGGGCGGCGAGGGCTTCATTCACGAAGCCTCGGATGAACTCGGCGGCCCATCGCTCCTCCACCGTGGGAAACCCCGCTGCTGTTCCTCTTCCTTGGCGAGACTGGGGCATGACGCTCTCCAGAAACAGGTTAGTCCAGAAAAAACAGTTCGCTAAGAAAAAGTGATGTGTGGGTGTAAGCCGCTAAATCCTTTCATTTAATGCTGTGTGTGTTTTTAATGCTGTTTAATTTTCTGTAAAGCATTTTGGTCACCTACGGGTTGTTTTAAAGGGCCACATAAATAAAGTACATTACATTATTCTGGCTGGGTCATTCTGTCATGAACTCCTCGTGAGCTTTTCCACAGCACACGGAGGAGGGGAAAAAGGATGAGGATTTACACGCTGGGTTACACCATACATACATTTATTGAACATCGCACCAACAAACAATACTAGTGCATACAATTCACATTGGCTCAAGGAGTCCTCCAGAACATTCCACAGTCTGGGTGAGAATACCGGGGAAAGAACACATACAGACAATACTCACGAGACTGGAGCTCTCCGAGTAAGTCCGAATAAGCACAAAGGTGAACACAGTCCTCTGACGTGGCTTCATATGATGAGCGCTGATCGTATATGAAGTGCAATGACCCAGCAATGCATGACTGGAAAAAGGCTCCTTAAGTACATGCATTGCTGGATCCACAAATTGGGCACACCTGGGCGAGGAGCGGGGAGATGGCACACGGGAGTGGGAACAGCTGGCAGTAATAGAGAGGGGGCGTGGTCCGACCGGCAGACATGTAGACAGCGCTCACACCAGTGTGAGCCCAAGAGGCTGCCTCACCGCTGCCAGCCAGACAGCAGTGGCTATGGGTACGGCAGAGTACACAGAAATACATGCCCATGCATGTATTTCTTGCATTTCTTTTTTGCCCATGCAGCATGTCCCCCCTCTCTACGTCACTGATGAATCCAAAGGAACAGCAGGGCTGCTACGGTTTGGCACCAGCGCCATCGCAGGAGCTGCCAGAACAATGTTGAGCACAACAGAGAACTGCTTTAGGGGCTCCGACTCCGGATTTTTCCTCAGGGTTGACTCCCGAAGCCTTTCCCGTGACCGGGTGTGCCGCAAGGCAGCGGAGGTTTGAAATCAGGGTTTACCTTCCCCTAGATGGGCTACCTTCCCAGGTTGACGAGCCACCATCTACCCGAAGCATCTGGTTTTAAGGCGCCAGAGATCCGCCCTCGCCCCTTCTCCTATTAGTAAAAGCAGTTCCGCCGGGCTTAGAGACTAAACCACACGGGCAGGCTAGGAGTTGGACTTAGTTGTCAGAGGCTTTTCGAGATGCACGCCATAAGGAGCATTTTATGAGCACTGGGAGCTTAACCCCAGTGCCGCTCCTGGCTATGACAACCTTGGAACCACAGAAATACATATTAACATACATACAACGTGGCACGTACCCACAGAGATGCCAGGACCGAGCCAGGGGAAACCAAGCTGGCTCGGTTCCTGACAACACTGATAAAGGTAAGTACATGTAAACTGAATGTTATATCATCATTGTTCAAAATTCAGAGAAGTTCAAGAAATAAAAAAGAATTTTGCATCATATTAAGAGAAAATACCTGTACATGTAAACAAAAACGTAAGAAAACATGTGTCCATAGTTCAAAAAGTTGACCTGATTGAGCAAAACCAATGTGATTTTTGGATTCAACACATCAAAATTGTCCTAAATCAGCCAAAAAAACTTAGACAATAAATTTGTCAATCACTTCCGCCCTCCCAAGAGAGCAGACGCTTTTTTCTTCTCTCCTGCTGACTTTTTCCTCCCCTCCTACTACTGGATCCCAGCTTGCTGTTGTCTGTCTGCGTCTAACTGCGACCGCCGAAAAGAAATTATGGAGTTAATAAGCTGGGCTTTGAACACAATTGACACTATTTTTTCAACAAGGAAAAGTGCTCCGGGGGAAGCTGTCTGCCCCGCTGGAACGGCTCCAGTGGGCTATCTATGTGACACAGGTAATTGGAAAATGCTGTGTCTCTCTAATCTCTCTATCGAAGATATTGAAGATTTGTTTATCTTCGTAATCTTGGTGATTGGGATAATTCTGATTGGGACGGGAATTGTCTTGGTTTACCGCAAATTGCTGAAGATGGATTCAACCTATCAAAATGCTGGCCAGGCGAGGTGCATCCAACAAATTGAGAAACTGGAGAAGACCCTGATAGCGACTACTGGAGAACTGTCTCGTAAGGTGGATTACATCATGGGTTCGCTCAGGTCTTTCCACGACGAATTCAAAGCTGCGCAATGAAGGATTAATGTACTGAATCTACAGAAGAAATACAAGTCTTCTCTGTGATCAGTCCTATTTGGCATTATTATTCCCCATGAAAATTCCTCCTGGCTGTCTGCAGACTGTGTTTTTTCAAAATCATGAGCACAAGGCCTTGGACAGCCAGCTGCAGCGCCAGATAAGACTGGGCGCCAGACAGACAAAACATCTTCTGCCAAGGGTCCTTGGGTCTCTCTTATTATCATCAACACTGCTCAACACCGCACACACATTGATTCATGAACTGATTAAAGATATACTGTACACTGCTCTCTTGTGTCTTGTGAAATTCTGAGTTGTTGCTCTGTGCTATTGAGAGATTTTTTTTCATTGTAATCATAATCTGCTTAAAAAATAAGCTGTATTCTGATAGCGAAGTTTTTTTTCTCCTCCCCCCTTGTGTCGTTCCCTCCCTTCCCCTCCCTTTCTTATCTATCTCTGTTTGATGAGGCGCCTATTATGGCTGCCGTGTCGTTGTGTCGCGCGCATGCGCACCAATGTCAAGTCAAGTTCCTCGTGTGTTTTTTACATGCTTGGCAATAAAGTTTATTCTGATTCTGATTCTGATTCTGATTCTGGTGTTGACTCAGTGTTAGTCATTGCCAGATCTTCATCTTCTTCTTCATTTTATTCCGCTTAATCCTTTTCGGGTCGTGGGGGGGCTGGAGCCTATCCCAGCATCTTTGGGCGAGAGGCAGGGTACACCCTGGACAGATCGCCAGTCCATCGCATTGCCAGATCATTTTTGCTTATTATAAGTAATAAGACAAACACAGTACAGCAAAATAAACCCCTTAATTTTTAATGTAATAAAATAACAATAAGAAAACAGTACTTGGCCCAGTTCGGTTTCATAGAGTTCATCAGGGTTCATGTCAGCATTAATTTAAATTCAGCTTCATAGTCAAGAACCTCAGCATCACAATTTTACACAAGGGGAGTCAAACAGTTACAGTATCCATCAATAAGCAATGCAACAAGTAATGTTAAGGCCAGATTTTTGGGTGTGTTGAACCATTCACACAGTGTGTTTGTTTGAATGGCTTCATACAGTATGTATGATATCACTCTCACGTGTAAGCTGATGCAAAAATGAGTGTGTATGATTGGTAGGGTGTGTTGGTCAGCTGTTAATAATGTTGTCATGTCAGGGAGTCTCCTTTCTCAGGAGAAAAGTATGACTTATGGGTTAACTGACTGGCCTACTTTTACTGGGACTGGAAACTGAATCACTGCACAACACACAAAATATTTAGACAATGACCCAGTAACTTCTCACTATTTTCCCAAGGCATGCAAATCTTGACCTCTACAGCACTATAGCATCCTTTAATTTAAATGAATCTTTAGTGCCTTGCAAAAATTTTCACACCCCTTGGCATTCTCTCTATTTTGTTGCCTAGAATCAAAAGTTGAAGTGGATGTCTAGTTTGATTCGTTGTAATGGACCTACACAAATACTACAAATTACTGAAGAAAAAAATCTAAAAAATACAAAACTGAAAAGTGGAGGGTTTATACGTTTGAAGTGTTTTACTCTGAAGCCCGGTCTGTTACCTTCAGAAACCCCATAATTTGTGTAAAATGATTTTATTATATACACACATGCATGCAGATAGATAGATAGATAGATAGATAGATAGATAGATAGATAGATAGATAGATAGATAGATAGATTGCCTATTCACAAAAAAGTTAGGGATATTTGGCTTTCTGATGAAATTTATGGAAAATGTAAAAAGTTTACATTACAGGGCATTTAAGTAGAAGCATGCAATGGTGATTTCCTCATCTCAAACAATTTATTGAAACAAAAGCCAACAACAGTGGTGGGTATACCACAACAAAAAATGTCCACATCTCAATAACTTGTCATGTGCCCTTGAGCATCAATTACAGCTTGACAACGACATCTCATGCTGTTCACAAGTCGACTTATTGTCTGCTGAGACATAGCATTCCACTCTTTTTGAAGGGCGGCCCTCAGGTCATTGAGGTTGTGGGGTGCAGGGTTACGAGCCTCTACACAGCCACTCAGCTGATCCCATAGGTTTTCTATGGGATTCAGATCCGGAGAAAGTGTAGGCCACTCCATTTGAGGTACTCCAGTCTCCAGCAGTCCCCCTAATGATGTGACCTCAATGAGCTGGAGCATTGTTGTCCATGAAGATGAAATTAGGCCTGTGTTGTTCATGCAGGGGCACAATGACTTGATTAATGCTGTTATTCAGGTAGTATTGGCTTGTCACTGTACCATTCACAAGGTGCAGGGCAGTTCTGTATTGACTAGACATACCTGACCAGACTGTAACACCACTACCACCAAAGGCTCGTCTGGTGACAACAGTGGCTGATGCGTAGCACTCTCCTTGACATCTCCAACATCGTTGGTGGCCATCATTTCTGCTCAGCGTGAATCAACTTTTATCAGAGAACAGCACTGAGGCCCATTGCTCCCTTGTCCAGCGTAGATGCTCCCTAGCCCATGCAAGACAATGATGCTTGTGCCTGGTGGTGTGGTCAGGTACTTTTGCAGGTCATCTAGCACATAGACCACACTGATGTAAATGCTTTCGAATGGTCTGATGTGACACTTGGGTGCCTCTCACCTCCCTTAAATGTGCCTGGAGTTAAGTGACATTCATCATCCGGTTCCACAGGGCACTGTTCACAATGAATCAGTCATCAGCGTTGGATGTGGCCAAAGGATGTCCACTTCTATGCCTTTCTGTGATTCTTCCAGTCTCTCTGTATATCTGGTGCAACCTGCTGATGATACTCTGGCCACTTCCCTCTGAGAACATCCTGTTTGAAGCCTCGCAATGGTGAGGTACTGTTGATCAATTGTTAGGTGTTGTCTTGGTCTCATGATGTCAAAATGTGAACAGCATGATGAAGAGGACTGTTTAAATACAAGTTCTAATTAAACCTGTTGTGAATTTTGCCGTTAAGCACCTTGTTAGAGGACAGCAAGTTACGCAAAAAGTACTGAAACATTGAACAGTTGGACCTGTGTATTCAAAAGGTTAGAGAAAGGCAAATTAAGTTCACCTGTAAAGGTTATAGTGCATTTAGGTGCATCCTGAAATTTCACCAGAAAGCCAAATATCCCGAACTGCTATAAAACCCAACATCTGACATTGTGCTGAGAACACAATCCCAACAGTGAAGCATGGAGGTGGCAGCATCATGATGTGTTCCTCAGCAGGGACTGGGAAACTGGTCAAAACTGAAGGAAATTTGGATAGTGCTAAATGTAGAGAAATTTCTGTTTGAATCCTGCTGGAGTCTTCCAGAGATTTGTGATTGACAGAGGTTTACCTTCCTGCAGAACAATGACCCTAAACATACTGCTGAAGCAACACTGCAGTAGTTTAAGGAAAAACAGTTCAATATCCAGGAATAGATCAGACCTCAACCCAACTGGGAATTTGTGGTATGATTTAAAGACTGCTGTACACAAGAGGAACCCAACCACTGCCTGGGAGCAGCTCTGCGATCCACATGGTGAGGACATCGATGGCCTCACTCACACCATCACGGACTACATCAGCTTCTGTGTGGACAACACCGTACCCACCAAGACCATACGGTGTTGCTCGAACAACAAATCCTGGATCAACCCTGAGATAAAAACACTTCTGAGAGAGAAGAAGAGGATCTTCAGGTCGGGGAACAGGGAGCTGCTGAAGTCCATACAGAGGGAGCTGAGGAGGAAGATCAGAGAAGGCAAGGACAGCTTCAGGAAGAAGATGGAGGACAAGCTGCAACAGAGCGACATCAGCGGGGTCTGGAGAAATCTTAAAACCATCTCTGGGCTCCAGAATACCTCCTCCCAGGCCATGGGGGGCAGGGAGTGGGCGAACAATCTGAACCTGTTTTTTTAACAGGTTTGACCAACCGCCCTCCCCCCGACTGCACAACAACCACTGCTGCCTCTAAAGTCATCGAGACCTGCTGTCCACACCCTACTCCACCAACACCCCCCCACTACCATTACACAGCCCCCCAACTTGACCCTCACTAAGACCCAGGTGAGGACAAAGCTGAGGAAGATCAAGGCGAGGAAGGCCTCGGGACCAGACGGCATCAGCGCGAAGCTCCTCAAGTCCTGTGCAGACCAGTTGTGTGGGACTGTGGAGCACATCTTCAACCTGAGCCTGAAGCTGGAGAGGGTACCACAGTTGTGGAAAACATCTTGTGTGGTACCTGTACCAAAGACTTCCCACCCCAAAGACCTGAACAGCTACAGACCAGTGGCCCTGACGTCTCACATGATGAAGACCCTGGAGAGACTGCTCCTTGCTCACCTCCGCCCCCTGGTGGGACCAGCGATGGATCCACTCCAGTTCACCAACCAGCATGGCATTGGGGTGGAGGATGTAGTGATCTTCCTCCTTCACCGTTCTCTGTCCCACCTGGAGAAGCCTGGGAATGCGGTGAGGATCATGTTCTTTGACTTCTCCAGTGCTTTCAACACCATCCAACCGATGATCCTGAAGGACAAGCTGCTGTGCGCAGGGGTGGACCAGCACCTGTCATCATGGATCCTGGACTACCTCACAAACCGGCCACAGTTTGTGAGAACCCGGGACTGTGTGTCTGACATGATCATCGGTAGCACGGGGGCTCCCCAGGGAACAGTTTTGGCTCCCTTCCTGTTCACCCTTTACACTGAGTCTTCTCACACAACACAACACACTGCCATCTACAGAAGTTCTCTGATGACTCTGCGATAGTCGGCCTCATCTCCAACGGAGATGAAGCTGAATACAGAGGTCTTATCCAGGACTTCGTGGACTGGTGCCATCAGAACTGCCTCCAGATCAATGCGAGGAAAACTAAGGAGCTGGTAGTGGACTGCCACAGGCAAGGACAACCTCTCACAGCACCAGTAAACATACAGGGAACAGACATTGAGATGGTGACATCCTACAAGTACCTGGGTGTTCATCTGAACAATAAACTAGACTGGTCACACAATATCGACACACTCTACAAGAAGGGACAGTGCAGGCTGTTCCTACTGAGGAGGCTCAGGTCTTTTGGTGTACAAGGGGCGCTGCTGAAGACATTCTACGACATGGTGGTGGCATCAGCCATCACTTTTGGAGTGGTCTGCTGGGGCAGTGGCATTACAGCAGCCCATAGGAAGAGAATGAACAAACTGATCAAGAAAGCTAGCTCTGTCCTGGGGCAACGCCTTGACCCAGTGGAGGAGATAGGAGAGGGAAGGATGGTACTAAACTGTCATCTCTGCTGGAGTCCGAGTCCCACCCTATGCAGGACATACTGAACGCACTGAGGAGCTCATTTAGCAGTAGACTACGTCATCCTAGGTGCGCAACCCAGAGGTTTCGCAGGTCCTTCCTACCTATGGTTGTCAGACTGTATAACCTAAGCAGGGCTGCTCGCAGAGATAGCAAAAAAAATGTGACAACCTAATAGTATTGAATGCAAAAGATACAACAGACTTACACAAATGGTCCCCTCCAGTATACAGCTAGGACAATATCAGTCGCTACGGAGGGTGACAATATGTATGAGTACATATTAATACTATGTAGGATAACTAAGTAGACGGTTATGCTGTTTATTCCATCTAGCTACAATGCTCTGCACTGTGTTTATATATTTATATATTTATTCCATCTAGCTACAATGCTCTTTACTGTGTATATATACTGTATTTATATATTTATGTGTACGCATGTATATTCACTGCTCTTATTTTTCTTATCTTCTTAATTATTGCTCTGAGTGTTGCTATCCCTGTGCTGTTGCAATCCTGGAATTTCCCCATTGTGGGACTAATAAAGGCTTATCTATCTTATCTTATCTATCTTGAACTGCCAACTCACTGCTCAGCATGGTGGTACATCGGTTAACACTAATACTTCACAGTTAGAAGGTTCCTGGTTTGAATCCCCAGACAGGAATAGAAACCATTCTGTGTGGAGTTTGCATGCTCTCCCTGTATGCTGGGGGCTGCAATTTCCTCTCCAAATCCAAAGACATGTACAGTATGTACTGTATGTAAGGTTAAATGGTGATTCTGAAATGTCCCCTTAGGTATCTGTCTCTGATAAGGTCGCAGAATAGAAGGTTAGTATACTGTATTTACTAGTTAAGTGTTCTGAGATGAGTGCTATACAAATATGGGCCCTGACATAGATCTCCCCTTGATCAATCAAAGACCATATCTAATCTGATTTTTTTTTTGTCGAGACAGTTGAAGAAAGTCTTTGTCAAAAGACCACATAAGAGACTGTACTGTTTATTTCAGTTCATTATACTGTTATGATCTGGTGAGCGCACTCCCCCTCCCATCCTGTGGGAGGGTTCCGGGCTCCACAGGTAATCAATTCACCTGCGTGAGTGGATGCACCTGCTGTCTCCTCACTGTCAGCGCTTAAAAGGACCAGTCTGTGAATGCTCCAGCGCTGGCTCGTTGGGTATACTGCCTTAAAAGAATTAAGTAAGTAAAGTATTTATTGTTTTGGAACCCAGAGAATACCCTGTCTTTCTCTTCCTCTTTCTCAGGTTGCGGTCATCTCTGCAGTGTGTCCCTGGGAGTTTGTTGTACGCTCACCAGCTCCTTCATCATCATCTTCACATCAGATTGCCTACTCCACCCGGTCAGACATTTCAACAGCTATACTCATCCGCAGCTCCTGTTCCTGTTCATCATTGTCTTCCCGGGTTCCTCGTTGGGCTCTCTGCTCTCACTCGTAAGAGTTTTTTTTCCCTATGGTTCATTATTACCTTCCTCCCTCCTCATTCTAATCTGCTCTCGTCTCCCTCATTACAGGCTGGGCGCTCCTCTGGTGAGTGAGGTGATTTTTCCGCTAACTTTGCAACAACTCTTTTCATTAAAATTGTGTGTAAAACTTTGCCTCTCTGCGTTGTGTGCATTCTCTGGTGTAGCATCTTGCACGTGGGCTGATATTACTAGTAATCATGACAGAATGAGCCAGCCATGAATTAGGCTCAGCAGGTGCTACATCAGCGGAGCACTTTGCCCTTTACCCCCTCAACGTTACAGAGAGGCAGGTGGCCGTGCTGACTGAACAGCTGCAAATCATTATGCAGCAGCTGAGCACGGTCAACGAACAACTTGGCCACATGTCTCATTCAGGCCCTCTCCCTCCTCTTACCATTCCAGTTTCTTCTACCATCCGCCGAACCACCTCTGTTCCCTCACCTGCCCGGATGCAGAGGAAGGAGGGGGATGTAAGGGGTTTTTGTGTCAGGTTCAGCTGTATCTGTGGCAGGTGGGCAGGTAGTAGCCAGACGACACGTCTAAAATTCACTTTATGACCCTCCTGCTACGAGACCGAGCCCTCAGCTGGGCTCAGTCTATTTTAGATAGTGTGGAGGGCCCTCATTACACTTTTGATAGATTTATTAGCGAGTTTTCCCGGGGCTTTTGATCACTCAGAGAGTGAGGGTAACATCATGAGTCGTGTGTTGTGACTACGCCAGGGTAATCGGTCAGCAGCCAATTACTCTGTGGAGTTTCAGGTCATCGCGGCAGAATCTGGTTGGACTGATGTTCCTTAAGAAGCGCCTTCCTCCAGGGTCTCAATACCAGCTTACGAGATGACCTGGCGATTCATGCTGCTCCCTCCTCTGTGGATGAGCTTATCGATCAAGCCGAGTCCGACTGATTCCGGAGGAGAGCCGGTGCTTGCATGTATTGCGGCTGGCTTGAGCACAAAATATTTAATTGCCACCTTAAGCCAAAAAGACGTGGCCCATCAGTAGCCGTGGGGTGGGGGGAGTTGACAGGCAGGAACTCTATTCATTCCCCGGTAACTTTTCCATCCCGGTAACTATTCTATTCCGGCCCTCATTCAGTTGCCGGATGTCGAGAGGAGGGTTTCGGCATTAATTGATTCAGGGGAAGAGAAAAATCTCATCTCTTTGCGGTTCGTGCGGGAAATTGTCATTCCCACAACTAAACTGCTGGCTTTGCTAAATGTTGCGGCACTATCTGGGAGTTGTGCGGCATCTATTACTGAGCGCACGGTGCCAATTCCCTTCCTTCTGTCTGGGAACCATCGGGAGACTATTTTGTTCTTTATTCTCCTTAGCTTGTCTTCCCTGGTGGTTCTGGGGTATCCATGGCTCTGGAAGCATAACCCCATCATCAGTTGGACACAAAATTCCATTTCTTCCTGGAGCCCTTTCTGTTTAGCACCCTGCCTCTTCTTGGCCGAGTGTTCACTGTCCCTTTCTGTCGCCTCTCCTCTGGTGGAGTCGCCGGATCTCAGCCTCATACCCGAGGTCTACCATGACCTTTGGGAAGTCTTTATCAAGTCAAGAGCCCTTTCTTTGCCTCCTCACTGCTCTTATGACTGTGCTATCAACCTTCTCTCAGGTGCGCGGTTGCCGTCCAGCCGGCTCTACAGCCTTTCTGGACCTGAGACAGAGGCTATGGAAAGTTATATAAAGGACTCTTTGAACGCTGGCCTCATTCGGCCCTCCTCGGCTCCTCTTGAGGCGGGGTTTTTCTTTGTTGGAAAGAAGGACGGATCTCTGTGACTGTGCATAGATTTCCGCATGTTAAATGCCATCACCATCAAAGATAAATACCCTTTGCCCCCAGCGCGCATGGATGTTTTCTAAATTGGATTTGCGTAATGCGTATCATTTAGTCCGCATTCGTGAGGGGGATGAATGAAAGACGGCATTTGAAACCCACCTGGGGCAGTTTGAATATCTGGTGATGCCCTTTGGGCTCACCAATGCCCCCGCCCTCTCCCAGTGAATGATTAATGACGTCCTGCATAATATGGTTAATCAATTCATTTTTGTCTACCCTGACGATATTTTGATTTTTTCGCGCACGCCAGAGGAGCACTCAGTCCATGTCAGGACCGTGTTACAGCGGCTCCCAGAAAACCAGCTCTTTGTGAAGGCTGAAAAGTGTGAGTTTTCCACCAGCTCCACTTCCTTCCTGGGCTTTATTGTTGCTGAGGGAGAGCTGAGGGCTGATCCGGCCAAGGTGAAGGCTGTGCTTGATTGGCCAACACCCCAGTCCCGTAAGGAGCTTCAATGCTTCCTAGGATTTGTTAATTTTTACTGTCGCTTCAATAGGAATTACAGTGGGGAAGCACAGCCTCTTACGCAGCTGACCTCAGTCAAGGTGCCTTTCACCTGGTCCGAGGCAGCTGAACGGGCCTTTCTTAAACTGAAGAGCCTATTCTCCAACACTCCCATCTTGGCCCAGATCAACCCTCAGCTCCAATTCATTGTAGAGGTGGACGCTTCTGATTTGGGGGTGGGCGCTGTCCTCTTGCAGCGTTCAGCATCTGATCAGAAACTCCACCCATGCGCGTATTTCTCTTGGAGGCTTATGCCGGCCGAGAGGAACTACGACATGGGGGATCAAGAGCTCTTGGCCATTAAATTGGCTCTGGAGGAGTAGAGGCACTTGCTGGAGGGGGCGGTTCATCCTATCGTTGTGTGGACCGACCATAAAAATTTAGAATATCTTCAGTTGGCCTGCCGATTAAATGCCCGGCAGGCCCGTTGGGCCTTATTCTTTATTAGATTTAATCTTACCATCACCTATAGGCTGGGCTTCTGCAATATCAAACCTGACACTCTCTCCCGCCAGTTTACCTCTGACCACTCAGCCCCCTTCTTCCTCCCCCAACCCATTGTGCCCCCCACATTCATCTTAGGTGCTCTTGCCTGGGAAATCAAGCAGAGGTTCCGACAGGCCCAGGCCACTGAACCCAAACTCGAGAGAGGACCTGAGGATCGACTCTTTGTCCCAGCCGGCCTTCGCAGGGAAGTTATCAGGTGGGGTCACACTAATCATTTTGCCTGCCACCCAGGGGTTTCCGGGACCATCGACCTCATTCAGTGGGTGTTCTGTTGGCCCACACTGCGGACGGACTTTCAGGATTATGTGAACGCATGTCAAGTATGCACCAGAAATAAATCTGACTCCTTTCCTCCCGCCGGTCTGCTTCATTCCCTCCCGATTCCCAGCCGCCCCTGGCCTCATGTAGCCCTGGACTTTGTCACCGGACTTCCTCCCTCTAATGGTAACACTGTCATCCTCGCTATTGTCGACCGATTTTCTAAGACCATTCATTTAGTGCCCCTCCCCAAACTGCCCTCTGCCTCAGAGACTGCCAACCTTTTCACCAACCACGTCATCCGCCTTCACGGCATTCCCCTGGACATTGTGTCTCAAGCGTGGAAGTCCTTTTGCCCTACCTTGTGCACCTCAGTCAGCCTGTCATCTGGATACCACCCTAAGAGCAGTGGGCAGGCTGAGCGCACCAACCAATCCCTGGAGGCCGCCCTCAGATGTGTGGCATCCTGCAACCCATCTACATGGAGCACTCATCTGACCCGAGTGGAGTATGCCCACAATGCTGCAGTTTCATCGGCTACAGGATTAACACCCTTCGAGGCATTGATGGAGTACACCCCCCCCACCCCACCCCGTTGCCCATGGCAGAGAGGGAGGTCGCCGTGCCATCTGCAGAGGCCCACACCCGCCGTTGTCGTCGCCTGTAGAGGGCCACCCGCGCTGCGCTCCTCCACTCCACCAAACGAACCGACAGTACGCGGCCCGCAGGCAGATTCCAGCGCCCAGATACTCGGTTGGGCAGAAGGTGTGGCTGTCGGCGGACCAGGTGCCACTAAAAACGGAATCTTGCAAGCTGTCACCTCGGTTCCTGAGGCCATTTTCCATCTCCCAAATCATTAATGATGTGACAGTCTGCCTGGAGCTTCTGCCGGCTCTCTGTATCCATCCAACCTTCCACACATCCAAGATCAAGCCCCTCTCCTCCAGTCCTCCCTGTCCCCCCCAAAAGCCTCCTCCTCCCCCTCGGATCCTCAATGGTCAGACCACCTACACGGTTCACAGAATTCTGGACGTTCGCCGTCGGGGCCAGGGGCTACAATACTTGGTCCACTGTAAGGGCTACGGACCTCAAGAAAGGTCATGAATTCCCCGGTCGTACTTCCATGACAAGGGGATAGTCCAGGCCTTTCACCGAGCACATCCCAACAAGCCCGGTGGGCCGCCAGGAGGCATCCCTTAAGGGGAGGGCACTGTTATGATCTGGTGAGCACACTCCCCCTCCCATCCTGTGGGAGGGTCCCCGGCTCCGCAGGTAATCAGTTCACCTGTGTGAGTGGACGTACCTGCTGTCTCCTCGCTGCCAGCGCTTAAAAGGACCAGTCTGTGAATGTTCCAGCGCTGGCTCGTTGGGTATACTGCCTTAAAAGAAGTAAGTTAGTAAAGTATTAATTGTTTTGGAACCCAGCGAATAACCTGTCTCTCGCTTCCTCTTTCTCAGGTTGCTGTCATCTCTGCGGTGTGTCCCCGGGGGGTTGTTGTGCACTCACCTGCTCCTTCATCATCATCTTCACTCCAGATCGCCTACTCCACCCGGTCAGACATTTCAACAGCTATACTCATCCGCAGCTCCTGTTCCTGCTCATCATTGCCTTCCTGGGTTCCTCGTCGGACTCTCTGCTCTCACTCGTAAGAGTTTTTCCCTATGATTCATTATTACCTGCCATCCTTCTCGTTCTAATCTGCTCTCGTCTCCCTCATTACAGGCTGGGCACTCCTCTGGCAAGTGAGGTGATTTTTCTGCTAACTTTGCAACAACTTTTTTCAATAAAATTATGTGTAAAACTTTGCCTCTCTGCGCTGCGTGCATTCTCGGGTGTAGCATCTTGCATGTGGGCTGATATTACTAGTAATCATGACATATGATTTATATAGCTTCATTTGAGCTAAGTAATTCCAGCTGTTACACCTCTGATTTTAGTCTGTCATAACAACTGCAGCTAAGATTCTCTGTCTCTCACTAAATTTAAAATGACTAGCTTTATTTAATCTCAGAAATAATTGCTGCTTTATTGCTTTGTTTGTGCAGCTCAGGGCAGACTCCCAAAAGGCCAGCAGATAAATAAAAAGCTGACAAAAACAGATAACAGTGAATCTGCTCAACAGAGAGCTGTAGACTGTTTCCAGGCTATAGAACTGAGTGTGTTCAGGCCATAATGAGCAATTCAGTCTTACCTAAATAATTTTTTAAATGTATTTAATATCTAATTAAAATGACAAAGTGGGAATAAAACTAAAAACAAAACAAATAAAAAATGAACGAGAAAATATACACATGAAGAAGAACTTGATATCCCTCACACGGTATATTAAAGTGCATTGGCTATGGGTAAATATACAGTTAATGACCTGATCTAAATGTTGAAATTAAGCCTTAAAGACACGTCAAACAAGGTTTATGATAAAAAAAAAAAAAGAAAGAAAACAAAACAGGGTTTCTCTGACTGCTTATTAAAGGCAACCAGGGGGATTTTAATGGCAGTAATTAAAAAAAACACTACTCACAAACACACTATAGCTCTTATAGTGTGACTGCCAAAACTATATTCTAGCATTTGAAATTAATCAGATCAGTCTGCCCATTCCGTGTAGCTCTTATTCTTTATTTGCAAATGCTTCCATTTGGCCAAAACTGAATTTGTGCCTTATATATTGAATAGTGCCTACCACCTTCCTGAACTAAATATATATTTTTTAAATGTCATTTTAAACTCAAAAACAGGTTTTAAAAACAATTTATTTTATGATGAATATCATACAAAGAAAAAATGGTGGCCAAATACAGGTCAGTAAAATGTTACAAATCCGTTACCATTCACTTAAGAAGAATTTGTGTTGATTTCAATCATATTTCAGTCTGTTGTCCAGGTATTAATGCTTTCCATGTCATGGGATGCCAGAACAAAATCTCAGCCATCTGGAAACCCCCAAATAACTTACTCTTCAATACTGATTAAGGCAGCTTGGAATTCAAGGATTTATGGAGAGATGGGTGCTTTGGAATATTGTAGAGGGGAGTGTTTCTATTGTCATCATACCTCAGTGATCTAGAACTTTCAGGTATGATGAAACCAGTTTTACACAGCAAGACAGGCATCCTTTAAAACAAACAGATGCTCATGTGGTGGGGGAGACCCATTGGAACAGTCGTGCAACACAGATTTGGGTTAAATTGTGGTTGTAAAAATTGCTGATTTAGTAATCAGTGTTGTAATTCTAAAATGCAGCTAACACCAAAAGGTCCAAAAACACCTATATCAACATGCACAAACACTGACGCTTTTGGTTTGGTGCAGTATTTATCTCCATGTTGAATGCTGTAATTATAGACATAAATTGTTGCACAGCTGTGATATGATCACTTTTTGGGGTGATGACAAGTGGAACACACACCATGCACTTGGCTCCTCAACAACCAAGGACGGCACATAGAGACACGCAGCTGCTCACAAACTCCCATCAGGAGGGAGAAATAATGAGACTCTCAAATCTGCAACAGGTGAGCTCCCCTTAGGTGATCTGGCATAGAAGATATTACTGGATGATAAGCAGATTGAAAAAAGGGAATAAAGGAATGCATGAGTAAGAGGACAAATATGAACTGGATTAATAAAGCAATAAATAGAGAGATAAACTGCCACATAAAACAAACACAGCTGATCTACAAGAATGAGAAAGATCACTAAGAATAGAAAATGAATGGAAGGAAGAAGGATTTGGAGAATGAAGGAGCCATAGTCAATCATCTGGTCAAATGGGACCAATCTGACCAATGGGGGAAAAGTCAACATCTGCAGGGCATTATAGTTTCATTTGGTTTTGGTGTAAATTATCCCCGTGCAGTCCAATACTAGGCCACTACATCAGATGTATTACATGGTATTGCAAAAACTTTCTTGGATGTGTGTGTGTGTGTGTGGGGGGGGGGCGTTTCGTTGATTATCTGTGGTCTATTTATGTCTGTGTCTGTCTTTGTTCTGCATGGTGTCCAAAGTCATACTGCGTGATACTTGCCTGTTTTGGATTTAGCTTTGTTTTATTGTTTTTTCAGCCCTCAAGCTGTGTTTTGGGTTTACCAGCTCAATAAAACTATTGAAGTTGAGTCTCGCATTTGGGTCCTGCTTTCTGCCCAGCCTGGGCACAGCACCAACCATGACAGTAACAAGTTACAGCTTTTTTGCTAACCTTGGCTTCTGGGATTACGCTACAGAAGTATATTATGAATTGGTTAAACAAAAGCTCATCAGGAAACACGGCAACATTTGTTGTCTACAGATGAATCTGGGCAGACACCAGTAGTAAACAAAATGCCATTACTTCCAGAGACATATATGCATTTGAAGGCATAGTTAATGTCTACATTTTTTTATTACTTATTTACCAGTGTGGATAGTTATTATTTATATTTAACAGTATTGTGTGACATCAAAGAGATGTGGGTGGAACATTCAGTCATGGATTTTAAGGTCAATTAAAAGCGATCTCTATAACATTAAAAGTGATTACAGTGAAACGGTTAACAGTAATGTATTATAAAGTATTTAAACACACTTATGTACTTGAGCACTAGTAACTGGCGGCCACTGCCTAATGTCAGCAGCAGCAGATGTGCCCTAAATGAGACTGAGTCACAAAAATATAAAATCTGGAAGAACAACTGGAAGAAACAAATTATAATTTGTTTCTTCCAGTTGCTGTTCAATTACAGCTGGTGATTAAAACACAATAGAAAATGTCACTTTGGAAGGAAGCAGCCTGTCAAATTATAGAAGGTTTGTTCAGCTCCTGCACAAACTTGAAAATGGCCTGGTTGACTCTAAAGGATGCACAAGACAATTCAATCTTCGTTTATGCAATTTATTTAATCAATTTTGTGCCTTCTTTTGTTGCAGGAGATGTTGGTAGGTCGATAACATCAAAAACAACAAACAAGGTTATTAAAGTCACCAAAAAAAATCAGTCATTCAGTATTGTCTCAATTAAATAACGTACAATTCACCGTATTTGCATCTTTAGATATCAATAGAAAATTACACTTTAGATTTAACAAAAAAGGCTATTAACTCATCTTAAACATTCTTAAATTATTATTTATCATTAACATCTATCTATAAATGCACAGAATCTGTGTGTGTGTGTGTGTGTGTGTGTGTGTGTGTGTGTGTGCGCGTGCGTTATGTCCGCAAACCTGGCAATGATGACGGACGAGGATGCTGAAGTCAAACTCAGCTTTATTACTGGAATGTAATAGTACAAAGCATGTGTAGCAGTACTATCACACTGTAATCGGCTATGATGTCAACAACCAACTCCCAACTCACTCACACCTGAGATGGCAGACAACCCAGTATATAGTGGCGTGGTGACGTCAGATGCAGGCCGCATCCCACTCCTGCTGTGTCCTTATACACCACATTTCTCCCCCCCTTGCAAAAATTGCAAAACACAATGTAACATTAGCAGATCAGCCCTCCCCAATTTAGCATATCAAATTCCCCATTATCAACTATTACTATTAATTAAACACACATTTATTAAAGCATTTGTATATATATCAAAGCATTTAACATTATTGTTCAGCCAAACATAACTGTTTTTTATTATTTTCCAAAGAACACTCTTTTT
This sequence comes from Pholidichthys leucotaenia, assembly GCA_020510985.1. Lineage (NCBI taxonomy): Eukaryota > Metazoa > Chordata > Actinopteri > Cichliformes > Pholidichthyidae > Pholidichthys > Pholidichthys leucotaenia. Next base: position 36,421,009 of record CM035843.1, on the reverse strand, counting down.
TTTTAAAGAACACAAAAACACACTGAAGAACTAGGGTCCGTGGGTAGACCACCGTGGGACCCAACGCGGCTGGGTGGGTTATTCTGCCACCGTCTCAGCCACACTTCTACCTGTACAGTCTTTTTTTTCCTTAACAGTCTTCCATGGGGAAAGCAGTTCTGGTGGCGGGACCTTGTAGTGGTCCTGTGGCGGACGCATCCCTGGAGCTGACGGACCTCCGGGGCCAGGGCCAATCTTCATGACGCAGGGGCTTGGGTCCCACACTGCGGAAGCTGACTCCCGCAAAGTCTCGTCGTCTGGAGCAGCCACCTGGATACGCTGTAGTTGATTTGCGTGCCTAATCAAACCGTCTGTCAGCCGAAAGCACACTGATCCCAGTTTTGCCACAATCCTCAGCGGTGCCCGTTGTCTCATTGGCTGTGGCCCAGTCAGTCATCGTCCCAGTCTCTCGCCAGTGCAAACCTGAACCCAGTCCATGACTTGGAGTGGTGCCTTGCTCAGTTTCATGAGTTGTTGTGATCCCGGTGACTCCACGTCCTTGTCCAACTTGGGACCTCCATCGTGCAGTGGCGGTTCCACCGTCACCATGTTTGTTGCGGACCCTTCACCCGTTGTCTCCATCATAGGTTGAAATTCGTCGTGAGTACGGAAGGTGTCCGGTGTCTCTCCGGTGTCACTCGTTGAAGCGGACTCTTCACCTTTCAGCTCGGTCATAACCTCCGTAGCTTATTGTTGTTAAGCATGAGTACGGAAGCAGTCCAGTTCCTCCTATCTCCTGTCTGAAGCGCTTTGCTGTGCCGCGTCGTGAGCTGTGTTTGTGCCCAGTTGTTGTTGCTGTGCTTCGGGGCTTTCTGCATGCTTGGACTCCCTCTCCTGAGGCTCTAGTTCTGGCTGAGCGAGGGACGGAGGCAAGTCTGGCTGCTGCCCCCCTCCTGGGCGGCTCGCCTCCTGAGAGCATGGGATGGATGCTTTGGTGTTGGTGCCGTTCTGCATTACCTTGTTCCACACCACATCATCATTGTCGAGGTCCATCATGCTCCAGTTGCCGCACCTGGACCGTTCAAACCCAGCACTGTCTCTGATAGTGAAACCCAGTCTGTAGAAGCGGTCACATCCCATAATGTTGTCACCATGCTCTACTACCTGGAACGTGAAGTCGTACACAATTTTGGACTTGTAGTAAACCGTCAGGTCCACTGTTTCTACATTGCACAGTCTGTGACTGCCGTATCCGTACAGCAGCATTGGGTTCTTCATAATTTGGTGGTTGGGGAAAAACTTCTTCACCGTGGCCCAGTTTGACATCAACCTGATCGCTGCCGTGTTGAGCAGTAGTGGTACTGTTACCCCATCTAGCTCAACCATGCCATATGAATAACAGTTGCTGTTGGGGCTTACCGCATGAATGGTTGTTTTTGGCGGGCGGTTTGGGTTACTTGGTGGGCCCCACGGCGTTGGCGACGGGCACACTCTGGTAAACTGGTTTAAGCATCCACACTTGTTACACCGTTGTCCTCTTGCCGGGCAAAAACGTGCTCTGTCCTGGTGTGTCGGGGACCCACAGCTACCACAGACGGGGCTTCTCGGAGTGGTCCTTCGGCTAACGGCATTCGTTTCATACCCTTCCACTGTGTCCTCATCCTCCTCCGTGCCCACTGCGTTAGCTAGCATTTTCTGTCCGGGCAGCTTCTGTGTTTGATACCCACTTAGCTCTGTTGCTAACCTCGCCACTGCCTCAAGCTGGAACGCTAGCTCTATCGTGCTAGCTAGCATCATGTCGTTTGGCGCCATTAGCATCTTAGCTCATAGCCTCGGGCTACACATGTGCTCAGCTAACTAGTCCCGCACCATTTCATCTTCTAACAGTCCAAAACGGCACATGCTAGCCAAATATCTCAGGTCGGCGACAAATTGTTGTATGGACTCACCAACTCCCTGTCACCTCTGGCGAAATCGAATTCGTCATGTTATCATGTTGTCCGGTGTAACAAAGTAGCTAGCAAGTAGCTTGACAGCATCCACATACCACTCCGTCAGACCCAACGTGTGGAAAATTCTCTGACCATCTATGGCCACGGGACCACTGGTTCACCCGGGTACTTGAGAAAGGGCCGTAGTGGTCTCAAGCATGCTTCCATAGTTCATAATTCTTGTCTCCAAATGTTATGTCCACAAACCTGGCAATGATGATGGACGAGGATGTTGTAGTCAAACTCATTTTTATTACAGGAATGTAATAGTACAAAGCACATGTAGTAGTACTATCACACTCTAATTGGCTTTGGTGTCAACAACCAACTCCCAACTTATTCACACCTGAGATGGCAGACCGCTCAATATATAGTGGCGTGGTGACATCAGCCACAGGCTGCATCCCACTCCTAATGTGCCCTTATTCATACATCACACACTGTATAATTTCCAAACTTCTGTGACCTGAATTAGCTTGTCCTTTTCAATTTAGCTCCGTGACTGTCAGGAACGTCGGTTGGGCCCATGTCCTCGCCTTGATTTATAGTTTATAATTCCTTGTCACCAGGACTTGGGTTCACCTCACAGCCTTGCCCTGAGTTCGTTACTGTATGAAGTTCTGTGTTTTTCCTGCCTCAGCCTAGGTTTGGTTATCAGTGTTGTCATGCTCTTGGTTATGTTTATTCCTGTCTTAGCTTTAGTTCTGTTTGATCCTTGTAATTATTCTCGTTATCATGTCTCTACTTAGGTTCCATAGTTTTGCCCCCTGCCCAGTCTTTAGTTCTGATTATTAGTATTATTATCATTATCATTATTATTATCATTATCATTATTATTAGCATTAGTATTTGTGGTTTTGTTGCACTATTTTGGCCTTGTCTCTTGTTGTGTATTTGTGTTTTTTTTATTGTCATGGTCATGTCCCTTGTGTGTTATCGCTTAGTTTTGATTAGGGTCTCCACCTGTTTGGCGTTTCGTTGATTATCTGTGGTCTATTTATGTCTGTGTCTGTCTTTGTTCTGCATGGTGTCCTAAGTCATACTGCGTGATACTTGCCTGTTTTGGATTTAGCTTTGTTTTATTGTTTTTTCAGCCCTCAAGCTGTGTTTTGGGTTTACCAGCTCAATAAAACTATTGAAGTTGAGTCTCGCATTTGGGTCCTGCTTTCTGCCCAGCCTGGGCACAGCACCAACCATGACAGTAACAAGTTACAGCTTTTTTGCTAACCTTGGCTTCTGGGATTACGCTACAGAAGTATATTATGAATTGGTTAAACAAAAGCTCATCAGGAAACATGGCAACATTTGTTGTCTACAGATGAATCTGGGCAGACACCAGTAGTAAACAAAATGCCATTACTTCCAGAGACATATATGCATTTGAAGGCATAGTTAATGTCTACATTTTTTTATTACTTATTTACATTTACATTACTTATTTACCAGTGTGGATAGTTATTATTTATATTTAACAGTATTGTGTGACATCAAAGAGATGTGGGTGGAACATTCAGTCATGGATTTTAAGGTCAATTAAAAGCGATCTCTATAACATTAAAAGTGATTACAGTGAAACGGTTAACAGTAATGTATTATAAAGTATTTAAACACACTTATGTACTTGAGCACTAGTAACTGGCGGCCACTGCCTAATGTCAGCAGCAGCAGATGTGCCCTAAATGAGACTGAGTCACAAAAATATAAAATCTGGAAGAACAACTGGAAGAAACAAATTATAATTTGTTTCTTCCAGTTGCTGTTCAATTACAGCTGGTGATTAAAACACAATAGAAAATGTCACTTTGGAAGGAAGCAGCCTGTCAAATTATAGAAGGTTTGTTCAGCTCCGGCACAAACTTGAAAATGGTCTGGTTGACTCTAAAGGATGCACAAGACAATTCAATCTTCGTTTATTCAATTTATTTAATCAATTTTGTACCTTCTTTTGTTGCAGGAGATGTTGGTAGGTTGATTACATCAAAAACAGCAAACAAGGTTATTAAAGTCAACAAAAAAAAATCAGTCATTCAGTATTGTCTCAATTAAATAATGTACAATTCACCGTATTTGCATCTTTAGATATCAATAGAAAATGTACACTTTAGATTTAACCAAAAAGGCCATTAACTCATCTTAAACATTCTTAAATTATTATTTATCATTAACATCTATCTATAAATGCACAGAATCTGTGTGTGTGTGTGTGTGTGTGTTCCTCACATATCTCTCAAACTGTTTGTCAGACTGACCTCAGATTTTATAAGTGCTTTGTTGAGGTTACGAGGGTGTGCATCCACAAGTATGGAGATGTTCAGTCAAAATATGTAATTTTTATCAATCATAGTTTAGCCACCACTGTGTTTCCTCATGCTCTGGCTTCTGGAAGTGTGGGTGGGGTTTCGGATTTGATGACTCAGTACTGATTGGATAATACGCGACATTATGACCAGTCACTCACCACAGCGCTCCGCAAACAAAAAAAGTAAGTGAAAAGTGACAAATTTGACTAGAAAAAGAGAATACTGAAGATGTAATGTTTAAAAATATTATACTATAATGTTGCAGTGATTGCGTAGGTCTAAAGGATGATTCGGGGAATGCCAGTGGGGACTAGGGTCTCACAAAGAACACCAGTGTTGGAGAAGCAGCAGGTGGAACGTGGTCATTCACAGGGACACAAGCCCAGTCCACCCGGTCAGCGGTAGACAGGAGTCCTTTTGCAGGACTGCAAGTCGCAGTTGCCAATGGTGCTACTCTCAGTGTACTCGCACAGCAATCTAAAAATTAAAAGTTAATAACTAGAAAAGCACTCATAGAGCGCATACCTCCGCCAAGGCTCCTTCCGTTTCTCATGGATCACCTCCAAAATGTAATGGGCTTGTGTGTAGACCTATCGCCACTTGTGGTGAAAATTGCATCCAAGTCTGTCCATTAGTTTTGGAGTTTTGTGGCTGACACACTGTGAGAAGAGCCTTGGCTGAGGTATGCATTCCCAGATCATCCCCAAAATGTAATGGGTTCCTCTCTAGGCCAAGAACCACCTCTGGTGAAAATTTCATCCAAATCCATCTAGTAGTTTTTGTGTAATCCTGCTGCACAAATACAAACAAAGCCCTTGGTGGAGGTATGCACTCTAAGATCATCACCAAAATGTAATCATCTGTTCCCTGTGCCATTACACACCGTTCCTGAAAATTTCGTCAAAATCCGTTCATAACTTTTTGAGTTATGTTGGTAACAGACAGACAAACGGACAAATGCCAGTAAAAGCATTACCTCCTTGGCAGAGGTAATAAACTCAAGTGTTGCTGTTGTGTCCATCTCCTCCATCTCCCAACTCCCAGGCTGCGGGCGTTGCAATTCATCGCACAACCGCGTACAACCCACAGGCCAATGGGTTATGCGAGCGTTTTCATAGATCACTGAAAGCAGCACTCAGGGGTTCACTGACGGATGCAAATTGGGTTGACAGGTTGCCGTGGGATTTATTGGGGTTGCGCTCCGCGCCAAAAGAGGATTTGGAAGCTTCCCCGGCAGAGAGCTTGTTTTTGCACAGCCACTATGGCTGCCCGGAGAATTTCTGCCAAATAATCCCGCGCCAGATAGCTGCCCGTCTCAGCTTTTGCAGCGTAGCGCAAACACAGGCATGCTGCCGGGCCCGGCCCACCACTGTTTTCTGTGTGCTTTTGTGCCTAAAACTTTGAAGAACGCGGAGTTCGTGTTCGTCAGACACTACGACCAGCACACTCCATTGCGCCTGCACACATGTTGAAAATGGCCGTATCTCACAATGTTAAAGAATTCTTTAAAAAATTCCTGGATCCAGACGGTGATCCGGATCATCCCCAAAATTTAATCAGTTCTTCCTTGTACCATTTCCACCAACACCTGAAAGTTTCATCGAAATCTGTCCAAAACTTTTTGAGTTATCTTGCTAACCAACAGACAGACAAACAGACAGACAGACAGACAGACAAACCCCGGCAAAAACATTACCTCCTGGCCTGCGGCCTGGCGGAGGTAATAATACCACCATGATTGTGGAGCAGAATGCCCAGATCAATTGCCTATCATAGGCGGCCACATATGCACGGTTTGACGACACGACAACCATGAGCAAACAGGACACACAAACGCCCAGATAACGAAATAAATCATTTTTAGTTAAATATTTACTGACAAATGGGCGACACTGATGCAACATTTGCAGCCAAATGGGTCATTCTGCTGTGTATAATAATGTTGGGTGTTTTGTTCTCATAATATTGCTAAAATATAAAAGGATACACTAAAAGGGGTCTTAAATACTTGTAAACGTGTCCTGTTATAGTACTGCATGAGTTTATTGACAATACACTATAAACTACACGTATAAACTAAAATAATTATAATGGTGACTGAACTGTTGGTGCAGTCATCTTGGAAGAAGAGGAGGAAAACCGGTTCACTTGACAGAGGAAATACACACATGCGTTCTCTTTGGGGTGCCGTCATCAACTGAATATGGAGCCCCACTTTTTTAGCGCACGCTCAGAACTTGATGCGTTCAGGTTACATTCAGTATAAGGGCATATTTTAACATTTCAAGGTTTAATCCAACACCCCCACTTACGCTTACGTATACTGAAAATGCACAGTTTATATTCCAAAGAAAAACACTGCAAACCTTTCGATTTTGCATTTTGTTACCGACTTGGTAAAAACATCTCCAACCATGTTTACAGCAACAACACTCAATGGTTATTTTCCCATCACTGAGTGCACATCAAATGAAATGGAACCTAATGTGTACATCTCTGATGTCACACTGAGTCTTTGGAAAGAGCAATTGCATCCCTGGTTGTCTTCAGAAATTTTCACTGGTGCATATTGAGACTCAATGTCCATTACATTCAACAGCTGTACAAGATACAAACATTCTTGTGTTGTTGCAGCTAGCGCCATGTATTCAGCCTCATATGTAGACAAAGCTACTGTCTGCTGTTTCTTAGATTTCCATGAAGTAACAGGCCCATTTTTAGTCAAACTAAAACAGTATCCTGTTGTACTATGTCTATCACTTTGATCAGCTGCCCAGTCAGCATCACTATATGCCACAAGTGTAAGTTTCTCCTCACTTTTCTTGTAACATAACTTCTGATTCATTGTACCTTTTCAGTACCTTAGCATGCGTTTAGTTGCTGTAAGGTGCTGTTCTTTTGGCTCTGATAGATATTATGATAACTTACTTACATTCCAACTCAAGTCAGGTCTTGTACATGTCATTACATATATCAAGCTACCTACCACTTCTCTGTACCGTTTAGGATCAACAAATTCACCATTATCATCAAGATTTAACTTCTGTTCACGTGGGGTTGGCCATGTCTTGCAATCAAACAAACCAAACCTCTCTAGCACTTTTGCGATGTACCTTGTTTGGTTCGTGTTTTTTTCACCCTCACTTTGTGTAAAGTCACTTCCCAGAAAATGTTTTAGTTTACCAAGATTCTTCATTATGAAGTTTGAACTCAACATTTCCTTCACATTACTGGGTGAGTAGATGTCATTTGTTGCAATAATTAGGTCATCAACCCATATGATCAGAATTATCCTCTTATTTTCAGTCTGCATGTTATAAACACAGTGATCTGCTGGGTTTTGTTTAAAATCATTTTCACATAGATGGTTATGTAGCATCTTGTTTCAGTTTCTTCCTGATTGTTTTAGACCATACAGTGACTTGTTAAGTTGACACACTAGCTTTTCACCAGTGTCTGACTTCACCTCAAATCCTTCTGGTTGGTCTATGTAGACCTCATAATCAATCGGAACATGTAGATAAGCTGTTTTAACGTCCATTTGATGCAGGTGTAGGTCATACTGTGCTACCAGTTGCATTAAGGTTCTTACAGATGTCATATTTGCAGTATGCAAAAAAGTTTCTTTATAGTCAATGCCTGCTATCTGACTATAACCCTTACCAAATGTTTTAGTTTTATCTGCATTGTCTTTGATAGCATAGACCCATCTGCCCCCCACTGCAGTTTTGTCCTCTGGCAGTGTAACCAATGTGAATGTGTTGTTCTCTTTAAGAGAATCTATTTCTTCCTTCATTGCATGAACCCACATTTCTGACTTTGTGGAAGTCATGGCTTCTTTGAAAGTTTGTGCAACATTACACTTCACTCTGTAGCAGTAGTCAACATCAGCATCATCTAACATTTGATCATCACATTTTACTTTACATTCATAGTCATTTAAGTACTGAGGGTGCTTTCTCTCTCTTATAGGATAGCAAGTACTATGACTGTTTTCTCCTTGTTCAGTCAGTGTCTTTTTCACTCTCTGATGTTTCAGTCAGTGGCTCCGGTGTATATTATGGACTTTGAGTAGTCATTTGGACTTTTGGTACGGGTGCTACAAATCTCTTCCCATGAAAATCATCATCACATTTTTCGAAATCTGTTTGAGTCTGGCATTCAATTACACTTGTGCAGAGCTCCAGTTTTTCTACAGGCATGAACTGCTGAGGGCAGTGCGGTGGCTAAGTGGTTAGCGCTGCGGCAGCACAGCAACTCACCCTTGGCCGGGGGATCCTGGGTTCGATCCCAGCCCCTGACCAACAGTGATCTGTGTGGAGTTTGCATGTTCTCCCCGTGTCTGCGTGGGTTTACTCCGGGATTTCTCCGGTTTCCTCCCCCATGCCAAAAACTTGCAAGTTAGGTTAACCTCTTGCACTCCGGGATACCGCAGGCGGTCACGTCTCTGCGTCCTAGTGCGCACTGAAAAAAAAAGCTGCATTTCCGTTCTTCCACTACAGACACAGCTGCGAACAGAAAGCCAAAGGAGTGCTTTGATTGGTTTAGATTTGATTGACCTCTCATTCGACTAATAAGAGCCTTGAATTGGGTTTCTGAAACCTTGAAGAACCAACGACTGAAAACCTAGCAAGAAGGACCCGCCTACCAACGGCTGTGAATACAGCGAGCCAATTGAAGCAGAGAAGTTCGACGATTGAAAGCGTGCGTCCCGTGCGTAAAATCTGTTTTGTGTAAGCCGCTGTGTGTAATGGTAGCGTTCGCCAGTCTTTTTTTTATTACTACTGTTCTTATTTGTTTTGAAAAATCGTTCGCCAAAACCGCAATCATGGAAGCGCAAAACCACAATAATGGAATCATGGTTTGACCGGGTCGCGTGACCAGAACCACGAGTCGTAACAAGCAGACCAGCTTCATGTTCGTCTGACAATGAGGAACAGATGTTCGCCAGCGACACTGCTGTTGTGGACAGGTAAGTGTTATAAGCTAAATTATTCTTTATCACTGAAAATAGGAATAAAAGTGACTTTTGACCGATCGGTAAATTACAACTGTGCGTCATCGCCACATGACGGACCATGGCGCACGGACCGGACCGTGCGCCGCGCTCCTCTGTAGCGGGGGGGGGGGGAGTTGTTATCCTCTACATTGCAGATATTTTAGTATAATTTTTATTGCACTGTAGGTTATTTTTTCTTGTAAAAAAAAGCCACACATTTTTTACGTGGCATGCTTCTTTGTGTGTGGGTGGCTTGTTTGTTCATTCATTCATTCCTGAATGAATAAACAACCCCCCCCCCCCCACACACACACAGCCCTGAGTGTCACTTTTCATTAGAGCCCAAGATGAAGCTTCTATATTGAATCATTCAAAAGTTATAGATGTTTTTCCAAACTGTGCCATTTGGCACAATTTGGCACAGTTCAAAAACGCCTGGGAACAACCTTAGAAGAAAGCTGTGTAATATATTCATTTTTTGTGGTATTGTTACAAAATTTTGACCTCAGTTGGATAACACTTGGTTCTACATTTCTGTTGCATTTTCCAGCCCGTATATGACAGCTGTGTGTTATTTGCAAGCATTTGTATCTAAAAAAACACCCAGGCGAACTTTATTTTCTTCAAGTTCAGTATGTTTATGTTGCCGGGAAATAATACACACTGAACAACAAATGTATTTTATGGGTTTTATCTGATATATAGAAAATAAAGAGCAGCACGTTTCAGAATGAAAAGATTTACAATAATTTTTAAATGTAAATAAAATAAAATGAAATGTACAAATTGTCTCTTTGTATATAACTCTCACGTTTGTGTTACAGTTTGTACTGCCTCAAACACACAGGAGGCGGATCTTAAACAAAATGGTGGATTACTAACAAAGAAAAATACAATCTGATAAAATGCTCAGTAAACTAATGACCCCAAATAAGTCCGTACAAACGGTAGTGGTGATACTGGAAATGAGAAAGGCACATAATAGCTTTAGTACACCACAAACCTTAAGTTCACACTCCCAATATGCTCAAAACTTAACAAGAAAAGCTTTTCACTTACAACATACACACGACGCCACACCAGCGCGTGATCACTGACTGATCTTCACAGGACACCCGAGTCTCCCTGGTTTGATTGACAGTATAAAATGTTTCAGTACTCGTCACCGTGTAAAACAAAAAAACACATCATAACATTGTGACCAGAGTAGCAAACAACACACTTTTACATTTACACTCATGCTTACATCGTACATAGCCTGATATTTTAAACTATATCCTCTTGGATAGGCACTATGTTCAGCCACGGTATACCATGCTAGTCAGGCAGCAAATCTGTAGGTCAATCTACGTCTTATCTGTTACTAGGCCGACTTTATTACATCCTCCTCGGCATAATTCACCGTGTTCGTTAAGAGTAACAATATATTTTAACTGCATTGGTGAACTTACAATGTTTCTTTATGAAGATTATTCCTCGTCTTGCTTGCTTTTCAAATCCGGTCTCCTGAACCGTTTTCCCAACCAAAAAAACCCAGATATTCAAAATCCTCTACCTGGCATATCCCGCCCACACCCTGAAGTCACTTCCTGTTGAGTCAAGTTCAAATAAAAATATTTAAACGCAAATCAAATCAACAAAGATCCATAAATATGACCCGGTTACATTCTCCCCTGCTTACAAGTCAACGGCCTCGGTGACTACAAATGAGTTTTTGATTTCCCTCACAGCTTCTCTAAACAAGACCGTGCCTAAGTTTGCAAAAATCTGAGCGATTATAGCTGAAGAACTGGGATCCAAAACTGACTTTGGCTCATGGTACGGGTTTGAGTGCTGGCCTGCTGTTGACCTTTGACTCCTGCGGGGAAAGGGAACAGGTGCAGGCATGGCTTCATCTTCTGTATCAGACCGTGTTTCTTGTGAGTCTACCTCAGATTCTGGTTCAGGAAATTCATCATCCTGCTCTGACTCACCATTGATGCTACCTTCCGCACTATTCTCACTGCTAGGGATCCTGACCTGACCATCAGTGTGAGCTGGGTTACGGATGGGACTAAGAGCCCTCACTTCTTCCAAAACTAAACCATCGGTAGGGTCCTCTGAATTTAGACTGTCCTCCGGCGGGGACTCTGGGGACTTTCTAAGACACTGGCTACTCGGTCGTGACCTGAAGACGGGTGGGGACACATATGGTCTGATGTCAACTCTGTTAACTCTTTTTGTCGGTCCTCCTTCTACAGGTTCTACCGTGTATGTAGTTCCTTGAATCTGCACCACACGGTGGGGAATGGGTTTCCAAGCATCTTGAATTTTGTTTCTGCCTGGGGGCCGGTTTCTGACATACACAATCTGACCTAGCTCAATAGGGGGACAGTACACCTTCTCGTTATGCATTGAAATGCGTTCAGCAGCTTTCTGTTCACAGTACTCTTTGGCCCTGGCATGAGCATCATTCAGACGCCTTTGGTGGATCGCCAGCCAGTCGTGACTGGGCTCTGCAGTGGACTCCTGTCCTAAAAGGGCATCAACAGGAAGGTGTGGGTCCACACCAAACAGAAGGTAGTAAGGGGAGTAGCCTGTTGTTGAATGCGGGGTAACATTGTACGCATAGACTAACTCTGGCAAAGACTCTGGCCATCTGCGTTTTTTCTCAGGCGGGAGGGTGCGCAAGAGTTCATGCAACGTCCTATTAAAACGTTCACATTGGGCATTCCCAGTAGGATGATGGGGGGTTGTACGACTTTTTTTTACACCATACAACTTGCAGAGTTCTGAGATCACCTCGCTTTCAAAATTCTGGCCCTGGTCCGAATGCAAACGCTCAGGGACACCATACTTGAGAAACCACTCTCGCAGCAGAACCTTGGCTGTTGTGTCAGCTTTTTGATCACGTGTTGGGAAAGCCTGCGTAAACTTTGTAAACACATCGGTGATCACTAGAACATTTTCTCTACCATCGCTAGAGGGTTCTAGAAGAGTAAAATCAACTGCGACTACCTCTAAGGGCCTACTAGCTAGAAATGATTTCATGGGGGGGTGAATCTTGGGATTTGGCATTTTTGTTAACACACAGCGTTCACATTTCTTTATCCACTGTTTGACATCCTCATGAATCCCTACCCAAAAACATCTTTGTCGTAGCAATTCCAGAGTACGCTCAATGCCTTGGTGCCCCATCGAGTCATGCACACTCTCTAACACCTGAGACTTTAAACAGCCTGGCACTAGTAGTTGAAAACGTTCCCCATACCTCACATCCTCAATCACCCGATAAAGCAGTCCCTCCTTCTCCCTAATATGTGGCCAATGTTTCAATAAAGAGAGCACTGGTTTTTCAAGGTCTTTCCTCTCCTGAAAGTTAGGTTTACTTTTGCCGTCCCAAAACCTTCTAAAAACTCCCAGTACTGGATCCTGCCCCTGAAATTCCCTTAATTCCTCTTTTGAGTAGCCAGGTAAGGTAGGAGTATTACCCTGGGCTCCAGAACCGGAACCATCTCCCTTTTCGTTCGCCCGCATTTGCCTAATCCTGCAACTCTCAAGACCAGCACTGGTTAGCTCAGTGCCAAGTGTTGTCCCTTTCTGTATCACATTGCAGATAGCCACACACCCATCATAATCCATGTCGTCCGACATTGGTTCCTGCTCCCCTGCAAACGGGTGCCTAGATAATGCATCAGCAGCCCGGTTAGACTGGCCAGGCCGATACTGAACATCAAAATCAAACACTGCTAACTGAGCCACCCATCGCTGTTCTAGTGCTCCTAATCTAGCAGTGTTGAGATGACACAACGGATTGTTATCAGTAAGGACCGTGAATTTAGAACCTAGTAGGTAGCCTCTGAATTTTTCTGATATTGCCCATTTCAGAGCTAGAAGTTCTAATTTCATACTGCTATAATTTCTGTCATTCCTCTCTGCATTTCTGAGCCTACGGATTGCATATGAAATTACTCTTTTCTTTCCCCCTTGTTCTTGATACAATATTGCTCCCAACCCTTGATTACTGGCATCTGTCTCAACAATAAAGGGACGAGTAAAATCCGCATACCCTAGTACTGGGGCGCTAGTGAGTTTCTGTTTCAGAATATCAAACGAGCTTTGGCATTGCGGCGTCCATAGACTGCACATCCATTGATTCACCTTGGAAGGTGGCCCTGAATTCAAACAGAGATTCACCAGGTCGTGAAGCGGGCTAGCTATCTGGGAAAAGTGCTCAACAAATCGCCTATAATAACCGCAAAAGCCTAGGAACGAGCGCAACTCTTTCAGTGTGGTAGGCACTGGCCATTGCTTCACTGCCTCTATTTTACCTGGGTCTGTTTCAATTCCATCTGCTGAAACCTGGTGACCTAAAAACTTAACCTTCTGCTGCAGAAAGTGACATTTCTCTAGTTTGACTTTAAGACCGGTATCTTGTAGTCGTTTCAAGACTATGTCAACTCTTTCTAGGTGCTCCGTGAATGTCTTGGAAAACAGCAAAATGTCATCCAAAAACACCAGCATTATTTGGAAAATCAAATCATTCATCGCAGTTTGCATCAATCTTTGAAACGTTGCTGGACCATTACAGACACCCATGGGCATGCGCAAGTACTCAAAGAGACCAAAAGGGGTTGTGAAGGCTGTTTTATGTTGGTCATGCTCTTTTACTGCCACCTGGTGGTACCCACTTGCTAAGTCAATTGTTGAGAAAAACTTTGCTCCCTGCAAAGCATCGAAACTCTCATCAATTCGCGGCAGTGGAAAAGCATCTTTTCGTGTCTTCTGGTTAAGCTTACGGAAATCCACACATAGCCGTATACTACCATCAGTTTTTCTCACTACCACCACAGGAGATGCGTAAGAGCTACAACTCTCCTTGATTATCCCCTTTTTCAACAGCTTGGATATGTGCTCTTTAACCTCTGTGTATTGGTTGGGTGGAATTTGCCGATAGGGTAGGCTCACAGGTACATCATCCTCTAGGTTTATGTCATGTTTGACTCTGTCTGTGTACCCCAAGTCATCATCATCGACAGCAAAAACATTAACATACTTGGCCAGCACAGTTTTCAATTGATCCTGTTGCTCTTTACTCCCTCCAATGTCTAATTTGTCCAAGACAGACGAGGTGCTGGCATCAAGGGCACTAGGCTGATCAACTGAGACATGTCCGATACTTGCTGAAATATGGTTAAACTTTACTTTAACTGGGGGTTCGTCACTTAAGCACTCCACAGGGGAAAATACCCCAAGCCAGGTCCTCGCATTTAGCAACACATCCTCCGATGAAAGATTCACTACTTGCACTGGGACAGTATTACTGCTAGCTTCAACCAATGTGGGTAGGACAACCAGACCACTTGGCAAAGTCATGTTCCCCAGCTCTAGTAATCTCAAGCCGTTACCCTCTTGTACCTTGGGAAACCCTTTTGCCATGACTGTAACTACTGATGCTGAGGGGATGTGGGCTCCATCCCTACCTACCAGCCTAGCCACACTCCGCCTAGTGACTGTACATTTCTGAACCTGCTGAAAGGCACTTCTCCAGTCTGAATCGAGTTTCCCCCCAAGGACAGTATCAAACTCAGCATGCACCAGTTGACGGCAGCGGCTAATGATATTCATGCCGACAATCCCTGCAGTTTCTGAATTCGGTGGGTCTTTCACAACGAGGAAACCGCAATCAGGTATTTTCAGTCCCATGGTCTCAATCTCTAACTCAAGATATCCTAAATATGGGATTTCTAATCCATTAGCAGCAGTCAACCTTAACCACCCCGCTGTAGTCACCATGTCATCATCCTCCCCACACAAATGCTGACGGAAAAACTGTTCAGTTATGGTGCTGACCTGGCTGCCCGTATCTAGTAAGCAACGGGTTACCACACCACGTATGTTAATCTCTACCGTGGGACATGTTCCTACTGCACGGGCCAGTAACTGATCCTGAGTAATCTGTGCTTTAACTGAGTCTGAAGTGTTCCCCCTAATCGCTTGACTCACGGCGACCGGGGCCTCTAGTTTCCCTGATTCTGACCGCTTTGCTGTGCCTTTTGCTTCTGGGTGCAATTCTTGGCTATATGCCCCTCCCCTTGACATTTAAGACAGATGGGTTTTCCATCATCTGTAAATTTCAACTGAGCTCGACGGCGGGTATTGGTCTGTTCACTTGAATTTGTTCTCTGCATAGTTAGGGTCTTAACCGCAGCAGCCAGCTCACTGATCTGCTTCCCTTGCTCTGCTACTACTTTGAAAAGATCACCCACAGTTCCCACTTGCTGTTCCTGAGCCGTTATGGCACTGCACTGGGTCTCTCTATCTCCACTGTCTCCTTTACTTCGGCTTTTAGAAGATCTGGAATGGCTAGCATCCTCCACTGACCACAAATAGGCTTCTTCTCGGACCTGTATCATAGTGGAGTCTGGTTTCTGTCTTGCAAACTTCCTCAGTTCTCACTTAAGGAGTGGATCACTAAGGCCTTCAATGAACTGATCCCTAAGAACTTTCTGCTCATTAGCTAAGGCATTTGCGTCGTGCTTTGAGATCGTTCTCAAAATCTGACACAAGGCATGTGAGTAGCCAAGGATATCTTCACCATCTTTTTGTTTTCGACTGTATAGGTCATGTAAGAGCTGAGCGGTGCATCTTTTATCTCTAAAGGCTTCTCTGAGGTACTTGAACAGGTCAGCAACGGGTAGTGATTTCCCCCCACTACGAAATCGCATCTCCTCTAGAGCTGCACCCTTTAGAAGTGACATTATGAAGTCATACCGGTCACTGTTTGATTGGTATCTAGAATGCACTACACGCTCAACCTCCTCAATAAAATCCTCAACAGAACGACCATCCTTATCATAATCACCACTGAAAGGGGGGATTTGCCGTTCTCTAGGTACATAAACATAGGATCTCTGTGGTTCCTCACTCAAAGCCGCGATGGCTGTCAAGGCTTCAGTTTGTTTACGTTTCAGTTCAGAAACCTGTTCTAAAAGGTCTCTGTTTTCAGGTGATACCTCAGCATTTCTGCTCGCAGAGGAGTCCTCAACGCCTCTGTTTTCAACGCCCCCCACTGCGCCCTCTTCCATGTTCAAAAGTCTCTCTTACAAGTAGTCGAGGATATTGTGTTGAACTGTCCAGTCTGATGGAACCCCGGGAATTGCAGTCTCTTGGCCCCGAGTCCTCTCCGCTGATCCAAGGTCCACGATCACTCCGGCCGGTCTCTCCGTCTGCACCCCGTCAGGCTCCAACCGTCCAGCCGCTCTCGTCTGCTTCGTATCACCACTACCGTTTACTGTACACCAACCCACTCTAAACTATCAGATAATTGACCCCACTCCTGGTACCAAAATTTGTTGCCGGGAAATAATACACACTGAACAACAAATGTATTTTATGGGTTTTATCTGATATATAGAAAATAAAGAGCAGCACACTTCAGAATGAAAAGATTTACAATAATTTTTAAATGTAAATAAAATAAAATGAAATGTACAAATTGTCTCTTTGTATATAACTCTCACGTTTGTGTTACAGTTTGTACTGCCTCAAACACACAGGAGGCGGATCTTAAACAAAATGGTGGATTACTAACAAAGAAAAATACAATCTGATAAAATGCTCAGTAAACTAATGACCCCAAATAAGTCCGTACAAACGGTAGTGGTGATACTGGAAATGAGAAAGGCACATAATAGCTTTAGTACACGACAAACCTTAAGTTCACACTCCAAATATGCTCAAAACTTAACAAGAAAAGCTTTTCACTTACAACATACACACGACGCCACACCAGCGCGTGATCACTGACTGATCTTCACAGGACACCCGAGTCTCCCTGGTTTGATTGACAGTATAAAATGTTTCAGTACTCGTCACCGTGTAAAACAAAAAAACACATCATAACATTGTGACCAGAGTAGCAAACAACACACTTTTACATTTACACTCATGCTTACATCGTACATAGCCTGATATTTTAAACTATATCCTCTTGGATAGGCACTATGTTCAGCCACGGTATACCATGCTAGTCAGGCAGCAAATCTGTAGGTCAATCTACGTCTTATCTGTTACTAGGCCGACTTTATTACATCCTCCTCGGCATAATTCACCATGTTCGTTAAGAGTAACAATATATTTTAACTGCATTGGTGAACTTACGTTTCTTTATGAAGATTATTCCTCGTCTTGCTTGCTTTTCAAATCCGGTCTCCTGAACCGTTTTCCCAACCAAAAAAACCCAGATATTCAAAATCCTCTACCTGGCATATCCCGCCCACACCCTGAAGTCACTTCCTGTTGAGTCAAGTTCAAATAAAAATATTTAAACGCAAATCAAATCAACAAAGATCCATAAATATGACCCGGTTACATTTAGATGACTGTTACTCAGTGGCAGGAGCACTTAGAGAGATTATGACTGTTTTGCCAAAAAATTCAACGTGTTTTCTTTTAAATGAGACCAACCCCATGAAGATGCTGCAAAGGGTTGAAGAACAGCTTTTGATTTACTTTGGGTACGTTATTTTTAGGCGTTTTTAGGGAAACTGACCAGAGTGCAAGGGGTTAATTGGCATCAAAACTGGGGATTCTAAATTGTCCTTAGGTATGACTGTGAGAGTGAATGGTTGTCTGTCTCTCTGTGTTGGCCGTGCGATGGACTGGTGATCTGTTCAGGGTGTACCCTGCCTCTCGCCCAAAGATGCTGGGATAGGCTCCAGTGCGCCCCCCCCCGCGACCCGAAAAGGATTAAGCGGAAGAAGATGGATGGATGGATGGATGAACTGCTGATTGTGTTAAAACAAACAAACAAACAAACAAAAAGATCATTTTCATAAAGCAGTGGCGGTAACTAGATAGATAGATAGATAGATTTGTTTATTTGACAGGGACAGTGCAATAAACATAGACAATTAATCAATGACAATCAATCTGATGTGTTGCACAGAGTGTATAGCTATCAGCTAATTTGCAACTCTTGTCCCTGGATGGGCTTTAGAAAGGAGAAACAAGTAAAAAGGAAAAAAAAAAAAAAGAAAGAAAAGGAATACACAATAACCACATACATCAATGCAAAAAACATAAATACATTATATAACTATATATTATATAACTATATATATTATATACATTATAAATACACAATTATAAATATTATAAATATTATAAATATTATAAATACACAAATATAACAACCTGACACACATTTGCCTATTTCAGGCCTCCCTCCCTTCGTCACTCACTATAAACAAACACATTCATTCCTTCCCTTCATTCACTCTCACCCTGCAGACAATCATTTCATACATGGGTACATTCTTGTTTATTTTTCAGCCAGTTTTTAACCTTTTTAGTGAATGTTTTAAAGTCTGTTATTATTTTAATTTCATTTGGCATTGTGTTCCAGATGTGACTGCCCTTTATAGAGAAAGCTGTTTGTCCAAATGTGGTTCTGCGCTGGAATATTTTACAGTTATTGTTAACAGAACTCCTGGTGGCTCTGCTGCTGTCCTGTCTTTGGATGAAGCCCGCAAGTGGCTCAGGTGCTGATTTATGGAAACATTTGAAAGTTAATTTCAGTAAACAGAGGTCAATGAAACTCTCAAAACTCAATAGGTTGTATTTTTTTAAAATATTACAGTGATGCCACCTAATGGGCTTTTTGTCCAAGATTTTTAGGGTTTGATTATATAATGAACCTATATGTCTTATTGTGGAAGGGGCTGCTTGAGCCCAGACTGTCAAACAGTATGATATATGAGAAAAAACCATAGAATGCATATACAATACAGCTGCTTCGTAAGGTATGTAATATCTAATTAATTTAAAGCAGTTCAGATTTTTTTTACTGTTTTTGAAATTTTCTTTATATGAAGATTAAATTTGAGTTGAGGATCTAGTACAATGCCAAGGTATTTGAATTCTGTAACTAAACTGATGTCATGATCATGTATATTAACTTTAAAACATTGCAGGTTACATTTTTTGATTGAAAAGCAAATTGAAACTGTTTTCTGAAGGTTCAGCAATAGATGGTTCTGGAGGAGCCACTCTTGGACATCAACCATACTTGTAGACAGTACATCTGCAGCCTGTGCTGGAGTCTTGGCAGCTGTGTAAATAACTGCATCATCTGCATAAAGTTGGCATGTTGCAGCAGAGCAGTGTAGGGGCAAGTCATTAATAAAAATGCTGAAAAGTAAAGGACCAAGAATGGACCCTTGTGGGATACCCATACAGTTGTTTAAAAGTGAGGATTTATCCTGGTGAACTTTTACACCCTGTTCTCTATTCTGGAGATAAGATGCAAACCAGTCTAATGTGTCTGGAGAGAAGTTAAAAGATACCATTTTGGATAAAAGCAAACTGTGGTTTACAGTATCGAAAGCCTTTTTGAGATCTAGAAAAACAGCTCCTACCACATTACCCCTGTCCAAGGACTGTTTGACATTTTCAATAAGGCAACAATTTGCTGTTTCTGTTGAGTATCCTGGTCTAAAACCAAATTGATGTGGATGAAGAAGTTGACTGTCTTGTAAGAAGTCTATCAGCTGTGTAGCTACAACTTTTTCAAGAACCTTAGACAGAACTGGTAAAATAGAGATTGGGCGGTAATTGCATATATCGTCTTTACTGCCTGATTTATGAACTGGTATGACGACAGCTTTTTTCCAGCCAGATGGAAATGTACTAGACCTAATGGAGAGATTAATGAGATGAGTCAGTGGTTTGATTAATATTTTGCTGTGCGTTTTGAGAAAGGAGGTGCTCATATTGTAGATATCATTAGTTTTTGAGTTTGACAGTGTTTTGACAATACCAGCAATTAACTTCTCATTTACCTCATCGATGTGAAAAGAATCTGTTGGAAGTATTGATTTTGTGTTGTTGAGCACATTTGGCGGCACAAAGTTTTTTGTTAAGTTTTTTGTTAACTACGGGGTGTGTGGACTGGGTTAGGGTTCAGTTAAGGGCCTTTTCCACTAGCACGCTTTAGCGCGACACGGGACGGCTCAGCACGCTTTGTACGCTTTTCCACAAGCCCCAACACGGATTAACAGCCGCGATTCTCAGCCCCGCTGAAGGGCAGGGTACAGCAGTGCTGAGCTGGGCCGTGTTGTGACGTTAACAGACTGGTCGCCGCTGATTGGTCAGGTCATAACCGGCGCTGATTGGTCAGGTTGTAACCGCCCCTCTCCTCCTCCTCTTCTACCGAATCTTCACGACCTTCTCAATAAAGTTTTTTTTAAAAAAAAAAGAATCTAGACGACCGCCATTACTCAGCGCGCAACCACTGTTGGCGGTTTATTTTCAGTGTATCGCTGTGCTATTTTCATTTATTCTCTATCAAAAATGGCTTCGTGTAATAAGGGTGTTCCATGGACCAATAAGGAGCTGCAGTGGCTGCTCACTGCATTGTCAGACGAACGTATCCAGCGCGAGTTAGACGGAGCCACCCGGAATGAAAAAATATACCGGGAGGTCTCGACATCGGAGTCCTTTAACGGTGAGTTTTAATTTTTTTTTATTGTGCGTTTTTTTGCAAATATATTCGGTAAGACGCTCAGTTTATTTATGCAATAAAAAAGCTGTTCATTTGTGGATGATGATCGCTCTTCTTTATCGCAGCACACTGCGGACTCGCTTTTCTTTTAATTATTCATGTGAACAATACGCTGAAATAAGCTTATGTAATCTTGTTAAAAACTATTGTCTTTTCTGTATATCTTGCACTTTCATGCTGTATTTTATTGTGTGCATTTTCCTTGTAGAATCCACGCGTCCGCCGCGCCAGCCCGCCCGGATTCTCCAATGGGAATCTGTCCCGCCACCAGGCGCAAAATGTATTCAATGATAAATATTTGCAACATTTAAATGAGGTTGCAGAAAACGCGAGGGTATCCCTGGACCTGGCAGAGACGGCTTCATTCAACCGAGCCTTCCTGACCCAGTTTGGGAAGCTGGGAGAGGCACTCAGTGGTCAGCGTGTATAAAATGTCGATTAACCTTCATGTTGTGTTGCAAAGTTTTTTTTTTAATTTTAATATTTTGTATATAATAAAATGGAATTGCTTTGGAAAGTGTGGTTTGTCTGTTATAACACTGAATTATAAAACAGTATAATTGCATAGAAATTCCATTGCCTAGTCTGATGAAAATGATGCTGATCATCCTGTCAGGGGTCAACCATTGTAAAGGTAATGTAACTTTTAACTAGACCAAAAAACAAATGTTTTTGTAAGCTTTCTGTTCTTTTTATTGAAATATCATAAAAAATTAGCACCACATGATACAGTTCTAAACTTTGGGTAAATTTTTTTATGTTAACTTATAAGAAGTTGCACAGTTGGACTTTAAAACGCAGCAGGAGAGACTGATCAAGCTTACAAGTCAAAAAGTAAGTATATGTAAATTGAATGTTCTATCGGCATTCCAAATTCAGAGAATTACAATACTTTAGAAGGAGTGTAGCATCATCTAAATGGAAAATAATAATACTGTTGTTCCAAACGTTGACCTGAAGGTGAAAAACATGAATTTTTTTTATTCAGTACATCCAAAATGCCCTAGGATGTAAAAAAATAATACAAATTGGTGTTGGCCAGTGTGCCACTGTCTCATTATTTAATACGAATAAAAACAAGTTTCAGCTCATTATTTCTAGGTCATTTGGCAGTTAATTCAAAACAAAAGTGACTTGTGTCGTTGCAGCTTTTTTATCAGAGAGTTTCTCCAGTTTTGGAGCATATAATCATCCGTCCCTTAACTGTTAAACATTAAATAACAGCAGACAGATTGGCAAAGGATACACAATTGTGTTGTTGTAGCCTAAAACCGCTGTGACCCACTGCTTGTGGTGCTACCTTTCATGTGTGTGCTTTTTATGAATATTCACACGTTTTTGTAAGTACAAGTGGGATAGTATTAAATTGAAATATTCATTCATATTTCATCTCGCTGCCTGTACCCTTGTCTGGCGGTCCTTTTTGGCGTTTACGGTGAAAAAAGCCACAGACCGAGGAGTGGCCTTGTACAGCTATGTGTTATGTTTTGCTTGGGTCTTCTCAATAAAGTTTTGGAAAAAAAATGTTTTGCTTGGGTCGCGTGCGTTACATCACGGGAGTGTGGCACTGCCTCGCTGTTATAAACCCACCCACCCCAGCACAACACCCATGCCAAACACCGTGCTAATGGAGACAGAAGCATGCCGAGCCGTACTGAAGTGAATCGAGCCGTACCGAGGTGTGCTGGGCTAGTGGAAAAGAGGCTCATGTTTACATAATTTTTCTGTATTTTCCTCATCTCGGTTTTATTTTGTATTTGAGTTGGTCTTGGATGCATTATGTTATCTGAGTTTGCCCATTGTTTCTGTTAGTTTTTGCGTAGTCCTGTTATTGTATCTTAGTTTGGGCATTATAGTCTTGTTTATTGTTATTATGGTTTTTTGGATCATCTTGTATCTTATATTATATATCTTCCTGTGTTTATATTTGAGCCTTTTCTTGCCCCCTCTTTCTGTTTCCTTTTGTATACTGATAGGCATTAGTACTGTATTGTTAGCACTTCCTGGTAGTGTATCTTATCTCATCCTTGCCTCGGTGGATCATTATTGTCTCCTGGTATATCATTTGGTTTGAATCTTGTTTGTAATTATGTTCATATTCATAGTTAGTCACCTTTTGCCATATTCGCCTGTACTTTTATTTTGACAGCACTCCTTGTTCACTTCCTCTGTTTGCTCAAGTTTGCAGGCTGTCACAGCTGTCATTATTTTGGTTTGATTAATCAACGACAGGATAATGACTGTGAGACTCCCACTACAGCGGAAGATGTATGCCACACTCATCAGTGTATATTTTTTTGATTTGATTTGATTTTGTATACTTTATTGATCCCCAAAGGGGAAATTGAGGGCATCCACCTGGATGGATGAAGCAGCCACTGTACGGCACTATCCCTTAACCATTCACACACACATTCACACCTAGGGCCACTTTAGAGTCTCCAATTAACCTAACCTGCATGTTTTTGGCCTGTGGGAGGAAACCGGAGAAATCTTGGAGTAAACTCACGCAGATACGGGGAGAACATACAAACTCCACACAGATCACTGTTGGTCAGGGGCTGGGATCGAACCAGGGATCCCACGGCCAAGGGTGAGTTGCTGTGCTGGTACAGTGCTAACCACTGCCCCACCGCACCGCCCACAAAGGTGTATGCCCCAACAATGACCAACACAGAGGAGGTGAAGGAAGAGTCCTACAGTGATTTATGTGAGACTATCAGGCGTGTACCAACTGATGACAGGCTGATACTCGTTGGAGATTTTAATGCCAGAGTTGGTTCGGACACTGAGAAATGGAAAGGAGTGCTAGGCAGTCATGGAGTAGGCAAGTGCAATGCTAATGGAGAACTTCTACTTGCACTATGTTCAGAGTGCAACCTTGTGATAACCAACACTCTATTTAAGCACAAGGACACACACAAGAAGACATGGATGCACCCAAGATCCAAGCACTGGCACTTGTTAGACTACATCATAGTCAGGCATGGAGACATGAGGGATGTATTGGACACCAGAACAATGAGAGTCACAAACTGTGGTACTGATCATGTTATGCTGAGATCTAGATTAAGGATTTGGCGACGAAAACAGCACTGCAGGACGGGTGCGACGCCACGACAGAAGCTAAACACTAGTGCACTAAAAGGCCAAAAGAAGCAAGAAGAACTTACACAGGAAATGTATGAAAACTTGAAAGACTGGGACAGCAACAACTCAGAGAATGACATAGAAGAGAAATGGGCAACACTGAAGGATACGGTGTATCAGACTGCGAGTGATGTATTAGGCCACCCTGAGAGGAAACATCAAGATTGGTTTGATGGGCATGCTGAACAGCTGAAGAAACTACTAGAAGCAAGGAATACAGCTAGGCAGGAAAACCTACAGTGTAACACAAGGTCGAAAAAGAAGAAATACTCAAAGGCTCAGAGTGAGCTACAGAAGTACACCAGAGAGATGAAGTCCAACTGGTGGGATGAAAAGGGGGAGGAACTTCAAACTGCAGTAGACAGGAAGGACATGAAAACATTCTTCACAGGTTTGAGAGAAATCTACGGCCCTAAACCAAGAGGATTGATCCAACTAAAGGCTATGGATGGTGAAATGGTTTTGCAGGAGAAAGACAAGCTGCTGGACAGATTTGCAGACCACTTTGACCAACTACTAAACAACCCTGGAGATCTCACTGAAGAGGCTAAAGAAGCTTTAGTGCAGCGACCAGCTGTATCAAGTCTGGATGAATAAAATTTTGATGAACTAATGGCAGCTATCAGGACAACAAAGGATGGTACAGCTCCAGGAAGGGATGGAATTCCAGCAGAAGTGTAGAAATTTGGTGGTGTTCAGCTGACCAACTGCCTGCACAAGCTCATCCAAGACATATGGGATGCCCAGAAAGTACCTCAAGACTGGAAGGATGCAAGTATTGTGCCTTTGTTCAAGAACGGTGACAGGAAAGATTATGGAAATTATCGACACTGCTAGCCACTGTTGGTAAGATTCTCTCACGTGTACTACTGAACAGGCTCAACAAACACATCTCGCAGAATGTACTACCGGAAACCCAGTGCGGCTTTAGAAGTGGAAGAAGCACAATGGACATGATTTTCTGCTTGAAACAGATTCAAGAAAAGTGTATCGAACAGAACATGCCGCTTTATGTAGTCTTCATAGATTTCAGTAAAGCCTTCGATACTGTTTCGCTACAAGGACTTTGGCAGGTACTCAAGAAATATGGCTGTACAGAGAAGTTTGTCAGCCTGATCGAGGCACTCCATACAGGTATGCAAGCAAATGTGGCAATGAGTGGTTCAGTATCTAAAGACTTTTCAGTAAGCAATGGGGTGAAAGAAGGGTGTGTGCTGGCACCTACACTCTTCTCGCTATATCTGGCAGCCATGCTTGAGATGACCTTCAAAGGCACTTCAGAAGGAGCATACATTCAAACAAGCAAAGAAGCAGACTTGTTCAATGTGGCACAGTTTAAAGCCAAGAGTAAGACATCGATAAAGGTAGTAAAAGAAATGGTCTTTGCCGACAACAGTGCTCTACTTGCACAAAGTGTGGAAGATATGCAATCTTTAGTGGAGAAATTTGGAAGGGCAGCTAGCCAATTCAGCCTCAAAATCAACATCAAGAAGACAGAGTGCCTTTATCAACCACCAAAGTTCCAATTATCAACATCACTACCAGAAGAGATCAGCATTGGTACAGAGCCACTAGTCAAGTGCAAGACTTTCAAGTATCTAGGGAGTACTGTTTCAGAGAATGCTAGGATGGAGGATGAACTATCTCTCAGAATGGGAAGAGCGAGCGCTGTGTTTAGAAACTTGAGGGAGAGACTGTGGAACAATCGACATGTGTCTACCCGAGTGAAATGCAAAGTGTACAGAGCCGCAGTACTGGCTACTCTATTGTATGGTGCTGAAACTTGGACTGTCTACAGAGTGCAGGTAAAGAAACTCCACGCATACATGATGAGACACCTTCGAGCCATAATGAACATCTCATGGAAAGACAAGTTAACCAACATAGAAGTGTTGAAACGAGCTGGTCTACCATCAGTGGAGGACATGCTAATACAGATGAACCTGAGATGGCTCGGACATGTTGAGAGGACACAGTTATGAGACTGTATCGGCAGAAGCTAAACAACCACTTTATGAACAATAAAGACGCACGGCGGTTGTGGCAAGGTTTTAATACAATTGCTGAAAATAAGAACCCTCCCCCCAAACGCAATCAGGGTAGACCAAGGCTCAGATTTAAAGACACTGTAAAAAGAAACTTGAAGAAGTTGGATATAGACAGGAGTTCCTGGCAGTGGAAGGCTAAGGACAGAGCTGTGTGGAGGAATCTGATCAGACCTAAATGAAACAGTCATTGTTGCCCACGACAGACTGCTATGATGATGATGATGATGATCCTCGCTCCTGTTACCCACACCTGTCATCATTTGTTTTCATTCCTCTTTGCTCTATTTAAGGGCCACTGCACCACAGTCCGGCGCAGCATCATTCAGTGTCCTGACATGTGTTCCACGTCTTAGCATTCAGGTATTCTACCTGCCTCATCATTGTATCTTGGCATTTCCACCCGCCTTTTCTCCTGTGCTCCTCCTTCCTTGAAAGTTTGTACCTGCAAGTTTATTTTGTGTTTTTTTTATTATTAAACGTCTTACAACTCACAGCCAGCGTTTGGGTCTCCAAACCCAAACGCTGTCATGAATTCCCTTCCTGCCTGAAGGGCAATTCATGACAGAATGACACTGCCAGTTTGGACCCAGCGGATGTGAGTTTGCCCTTTTTTGTTTCCCCTATCCACATTTTTTTGCCAGTAAGGACCAGCAGGCTCTGTGTTGTCCAGTGATGCTGGGGGGTATGTTGTTGACCAAGGGGGAGCTTGAGGCCATGAACCGGCTTAAAGGTCTATGCAGCATGCAGCTGCAGTGATCCAGAGGATGAGTGCCGGCTTTGGACAGCAGCAACCTGGGAGCTGGAGGGCACCCCGTGGCTGGAAGTGTTCCCGTGGGTACAGGACCTACCCATCTTCTGCCCTCAACAACCCACCTCTCTGCCTGAAGTCCCTGCAGGCACAGACTTATGTCAATATGGCCTGGATGAGTTACAGTGTTGGGCTGCGGGATGGGTGGAGGATTTAATATCGTAAGCTCACACTTCCCGCACTCTCGAGGAGGCTTTGGAGTTTCTGGAGAGCGCGGAGGAGGTCATAGAGACTTAGCCCAGCCTGCGGAGCTGTACGGAACTCACAGGTCTCCTCATTTTGGTTCACAATCTACAATACATGCTCCACGGGCTGGTAAGAAGTTCACCCCCAACTGTGCCTGAGTTGACGAAAAAAAGCTCCCCTGGTGCAGACGTCTCCAGCCTCCGCCACACAGGGTGATCCGTCTGGTTTCTCCAAGTCAGCCCCAGCAGCTATGGTTAAAACAGTGACAGCAGAATGGGCATCCAGTTTAACTTCCACAGCAGCGCCTCCTTCACCACCTCAAAGAATCACAGCAGCAGCCTCCTCGTCACTCCAGAATTTTTTCTCATCGGCTGTCCCGTCAGCTCCTTCCTCCTCGTCTGCTGCTGCTGTACCCCTCTCCTCCACGGTGTCACCGCCCGCTGCTGAGTATTCTGCCGTGTCATCCCCAGCTTTACCCGTCACCATGCCTGCAGAGCCGGCTCTTTCATCATCTACATTGGTGCTCTTGTCCACTGCAGCCGTCAAGAGGGATTTATCTGGGCCTTCAGCAGCAGCTACCACCACACCAAGGAAATTAAGGCAAGTATATTTTCATTTGTGCACACCTACTAATGAGAAGTCTTCCCTTATTCCCAATGGGGGGCTCAGCGGCAGCCATTCACTTTGGCTGAGCTTTCCCCAGCTGCTGCTGCTGTTTCACCTGCATCTCCCATGTTTCTCTCTGTTTCTTCTGAGTGTCCGCCTGTCCTGGGAGGGAGCCAGCTGATGATGGAGAGGCCTGTCATCCTGGAGAGTCCTGTTCTGGCCCCACAGCCACATCCTGGATGGGAGAGAGACACCCTTTGTTTTCCGAAACCTGTGCCGACAAGTGAGTGTCCACTGGTTTCGACATCGCGGGACCCAGCACCATTGGTGAGAAGTTCCCCAGCTCCAGCTGCTGTTTCTGGGGTTCCACCAGCTCCAGCCATCACATTTGGAGTTCCACCAGCTTCAGTCGCTTCATCTGTGGTTCTGCCAGCATCAGCCGCCATGCCTAGAGTTCCAACAGCGTCAGCCGCCATGACTGTGGTTCCGCCAAATTCACCCACCATCATACCTGCTGCTCGAGCCGCCGCAGCAGAGTCACCGGAGTCCTGGATGGCAGTGGAGCTTGAGTTAAGGCAAGCCTTCTTTTTCGTTTTTGCATTATCAGTTTTAGAGAGGTCTTGCTTTGCTCTTGGCGAGGAGAGCCAGTTACAGCTGCCAACTGCTTCTGAGTTTTCCTCGTCAGGCTCCACTGCTACCGGTGATAGTGACCCGGTGCTTGTTTCTGTTTCCCTTTCTGGGTCCTCGTCTGGTTTTGCTGATAGTCATCAACCTTTGCCTGAGGCCACCGATGGTCATCAACCTTCACCTAAGGTTGCCGATGGTCATCAACCTTTGCCTGAGGTCGCCGATGGTCATCAGCCTTCGCCTGAGGTCACCGATGGTTGTCAGCCTTTGCCTGAGGTCGCCACTGGTCAACAACCTTCACCTGAAGCCGTTGCGGGTCAACAACCTTCGCTGGAGGTCGCCGAAGGTCAGCTATCTTCGCCGTCTGATTTCCCAGCTGGTCAGCCATCCTCTTTGCCTGGTTTCCCCGCTGATAAACTGTCTTCTTCATCTGGTTTCCTCACTGGTCAGCCATCCTCTTATCTGGTTTCCCCACTGATCAGTCATCTCCTTCGTCTGATTTCCTCGCTGGTCAGCCGTCATCATCAGGTGTCAACTCGGGGGAGAGCTGGGAAGCTCTCCACATCAGACTGTGGACAGCTTCCCAGCGTAGCATGAGGAACTGCTGTGTGATGGTTTTTACGGAGATGTGGCTGAGTCATCACATTTTGGATGTTGCGATTCAGCTAGAAGGGTTAACTCTCCACAGAGCGGACAGGACAGCTGTGTCGGGTAAGCAAAGAGGCGGGGGGCTGGCTGTTTACATTAATAACTTGTGGTGACAGGATGCAAAGGTGATGACTGTTCATTGTACACCTAACATTGAGTCGTCGGCCTCCGTCAGTCTATGATGACCATGGAAGAGAATCCTAAACATCTGCTCTGCTGGAACAGCACCGCCTGTGGCTGAACAGGCCGATGCGCGAATGGCAGTCCCTGTCACACAGGTCGCACTTGTGGGTGGTCTCCATCCTAACATCAAGTACATGACTGTGAAATGCAGACATTTTTATCTGCCGCGGGAGTTGGCGGATGTCTTGATTGTAGCAGTCTATGTTGCTCCAAGTGCTAATGTGAGTACTAAGGCTATGATTGACTTGTATCACAACATCAGTTAGCTGCAGACAGCTCACCCAGATGCTTTTATCATCATTGCAGGTGATTTTAACCAGGCGAGCCTCAAGTCTGTTTTATATAAATTCCATCAGCATGTGAACTGTGCTACTAGGGGAAATAATACACTAGATCATGTGTATACAAACATCAGGAACTGCTACAGAGCAGCCGCTCTCGCCCACATTGGAAACTCTGATCACCTAGCTGTTAGGAAACAAATTAAACCTGTTTTCAGAGAAGTGAGATTGTGGCCCCAGGAGGCTATTCCAACATTACAAGACTGCTTTGAGAACACACAGTGGGAGATCTTTAGAGAAGCTGCAACAAAGGACGGAGTCACTGATCTGCAGGAATATGTCTGTCATGGGGTCCATAAATAAATGCATAGATGACGTAACTGTTATCAAAAGCATCAAGAAAAGAGCAAATCAGAAGCCCTGGCTGAATGCAGAAGTGGGCTCCTTGCTTAGGGTGCAGAATTCAGCTTTTAAGTCAGGAGAAGCTGCTGCATACAGGCTGGCAATGTCAGATACGTGCGCCGCAGCGCGCAGGTGAAAAGGATTAAGCCCAAACGCTGGTGAAGTGAACGCGTTTAATAACAGAAAGACAGACATACACAAAATATCCAAACAGTTCAAACATGAATTATGAAGGAGAGGATCAGGTACACTCTGCAGGCAGGCCCATGCGCTCCAGATGGAACTGAAGCAGACAAGGAGGCAAAAGTTGAAAAGAAGGCTTACAAGTAGGGTCAGAGCTCCGCGGGCTCTGGGAAACAACACCACACAAAGTCCACGCAACTGAGGAACCAACAGGAGCTTGACCATCAATGTTGCCAATGCCACCACACTGCCTGCTACACACCGTCACACATAAATACTCAGAATCCTGATGAGAGAAGAGTGGAGGCAGGTGTGGTAGCAGCTGAAACATGGAATGAATGATTACTGGATGAGTGTGTGCCAGGATGACTGTGTGTGTGTGTGCATGAATGCATGCATGTGTGTCAAGACTAATATGTGTGTGTGCGTGCATGAGTGCATGTATGTGTGCAAATGAGAATATGAAAAACAGAGGAAGGAATAAATAATAATAATGATGATGATAGGCAGGCAGCACGGTGGTGCAGTGGTTAGCACAGTGGCAGCACAGCAAGAAGGTCATGGGATCGATTCCACCCTTGACCATCGTGGGTTCGATCCCACCCCCAGACCATCGGTGACCCTTCTGTGTGGAGTTTGCATGTTCTCCCCGTGTCTGCGTGGGTTTACTCCGGGCACTCCGGTTTCCTCCCACATGCGAAAAACATGCAAGTTAGGTTAATTGGCATCAAAACTGGGGATTCTAAATTGTCCTTAGGTATGGATGTGAGAGTGAATGGTTGTCTGTCTCTCTGTGTTGGCCCTGCGATGGACTGGCGATCTGTCCAGGGTGTACCCTGCCTCTCGCCTCTCGCCCAAAGATGCTGGGATAGGCTCCAGCCCCCCCCCCCGCGACCTGAAAG
This sequence comes from Pholidichthys leucotaenia, assembly GCA_020510985.1. NCBI lineage: Eukaryota > Metazoa > Chordata > Actinopteri > Cichliformes > Pholidichthyidae > Pholidichthys > Pholidichthys leucotaenia. The sequence goes on along the minus strand of CM035843.1, from coordinate 36,390,171 downwards.
GATTAAGCGGTAGAAAATGGATGGATGGATGGATGATGATAGGCACAGGTGGATGCCAGGAGAGGGAGAGGCTAGCTGCAGACTGGCAGTGAGGCCAGGACAGGGGCTCCAAAGAACTGCCAGGTAGAAACACTACCAAACAATGAAAACTGCAGCCACAAGTCAAAGAACGGGGCTGACCATCATCCCCGTTCATGACAGAGCCCCCCCCCCCAAGGGGTGGAATCCAGACACCCACCGTACCATCAAAAACAACAAGAAAAAACTTGCCCCTCCCACCCACCGACCCAGAAACCATTGCCACAAACCAGGGTGGGAGGTGGGGGGAAACAGGTCAGGAGAGAAAATACAAACTCAAAATACACCCAGCCCCAACCTAGTACTAGACTCCCTCAAGACCCAAGAGTCCCAAAGTTCAGGGAGCCGACCAAAGTCTCAGGGCCAGCAGGCGGCCTGCTGTACAGCATCCGGTGGCCTGCCAGGGAAAAAGGGCCACTTGACCCAGGAATCCAGTATTTTGGGCGGCCGGCCCGCATAATTGACTCACCAGGCCTGGAGGGATAGATGAGGCGATGGCCTACCCACCGGGAGGCTGAGAGGTGGGTGGCTGGACTGAAGGGGAACCCCTGTGGTTCCTGGTAGCAGGACCAGGTGGATGACAGGGGCGCCCAGTAGGACAAGAAGGAATGCCCAGCAGGCCATCAGGAGGAAAAAGGAGGCCCAGGTGTCCTCAAACCTGCCAGCTGCACCCATGGTGGTCCCGGCTTGGGACAGAAGCTCGGCTGCACCTGCGGTGGACCCGGGCTGGGTCATGGCTGCACCCTTGGTGGTCCCGGCCTGGGACAACATAGCACCAGCAGTGACCCCAATCGGGGGCTCATTGCTCCCGTGGTTAGCCCCGATTGGGCCAGTGTTGCACCCACAGTGGAACCCGACTGAGCCATGGTTGCACCCACTGCGGAGTCCAGCTGGACCCCTGCTGCACCTGCAATGGGACCCGGCTGGGTCACTGCTGACCCCAACGCCGCTTTAACTGTGGGCCAGCCGACCCGTAGGAGCACCCGAGCCAGAAGGCGGTCGATTACAGGCACCCTAGGCTGGAGCTGTGTACCCACAGCGAGCTCCTCCACAGGGGTGGCAGGACCCATGGTGACCTCCATGGGAGCGGCAGCAGCAATGATAACCTCCAGTGGCGAGCCTAGATCCACAGACTCGTCCAGCACTGATGGACTGTCTCCAGCGGCCCTGGAAGAGGACTTGGACAGAGAACAAAGGGGGTCAGGGTCGCCAGCAGCGGCGGAGCCTGGCAAAGCGAGCTCAGGTACAGCGTGTGGCTGCAGCTGGCCCTCCTCACCTAGAGCTAGTGCAAAAATGCTCTATAAGATAAAGGAGAAAGACAAAAGAGAGCACTTGCCTTAGCTCGAGCTCCACCACCGTCCAGGACTCCGATGAACCGGGCGATGTCTCTTCAGGCTCAGCCTCCTGGAGGTGCAGCTCGGGCACTGACTCTGCTGTGGCGGCCTCCGCAGCAGGCATGATGGTCTCTGCAGTTGTCATAGTCTCAGCCGTCATGACCCACGCTGGCAATTCCTCCGGTGTGACGGCTGGGATCTGGCTCACCATTGCAACAGGGGAACAATCCTCCCAGACCTCTGGCTCCTCCCGGTCCCCATGGTATGGCTCCAGCACTGATGTGCACTCGGAGGAGACAGGAGAGAACATGGAGAGGGCAGGTGAACAGTTCATGGCTGCAGCAGGTGGAGAGATCTCTGGGGAGCTGCACACCCAGAGACCCTCTACCAGGGATCAGGCAAGCATTTTCAACAATTTTAGGAACAAATGAAGGGATAACTTGCCTGTTCTCCTGGTCAATGATGTTTGCTGCTGCAGCTGGCGAGGCATCACTCCTTGCAACGGCTATGGTGGAACTGGACTCCTCCATAAGTTGTAGAGAAGCGAATGGCGCTGGAGAGGGAGGGGTGGCCGCCAAGTTCTCCTCTTCCAAATGGCGATCTATCTCTGCCAACAAAGCCAGTCTTTGTTTCTTCCATTCACCTGTGGAAGGAGTGGGCATGAGCTCCGGAGGCGAGGGCGGGGCTGGAGCGGGAGAGCTGCAGAAGGAGGAAGACTTCTTTCCCCGCGAGCGCCTCTTCTGTGTAAGGAATGGTTCCAGCACTGGGAATTCCCTCCTGGGCTCCTCTTCACGCAGCGAGATAGCAGGATAACGTGGAGTATATCGGCTGACTCAGGGAAAAACAGGGCGTCGGGACAAAGCTCCAGGACCACCGCTGCGGTATCCTGAGCAGCGAGAAAGGCCTCGGGAGAATACTGCCCTTGTATCCAGGAGAAGGCGTCCTCCAGATGGGCCAGTCCGTGCAGCTCTGCATCGCTCCAGTAATCCATATCGTCTCCTGCAGCAGGTAGGAGAAACACACAAAAATTGAAAAAAAAAAACCAAAAACAACACGCACTTCACCGCTAGCCTTACTGTTGTGGTGGTGGCATTCCGTCAGATACGTGCGCCGCAGCGCGCAGGTGAAAAGGATTAAGCCCAAACGCTGATGAAGTGAACGCGTTTAATAACAGAAAGACAGACATACACAAAATGTCCAAACAGTTCAAATATGAATTATGAAGGAGAGGATCAGCTACACTCTGCAGGCAGGCCCACACGCTCCAGACGGAACTGAAGTGGACAAGGAGCCAAAAGCTGAAAAGAAGACTTACAAGTAGGGTCGGAGGTCCGCAGGCTCTGGAAAACAACACCACACAAAGTCCATGCAACTGAGGAACTGACAGAGGAGCTTGACCATCAATGTTGCCAATGTCACCACACCGCCTGCTACACACCGTCACACATAAATACTCAGAACCCTGATGAGAGAAGAGTGGAGGCAGGTGTGGTAGCAGCTGAAACATGGAATGAATGATTACTGGATGAGTGTGTGCCAGGATGACTGTGTGTATGCGTGCATGAATGCATGCATGTGTGTCAAGACCAATATGTGTGTGTGCGTGCATGAGTGCATGTATGTATGCAAATGAGAATATGAAAAACAGGGGAAGGAATAAATAATAATAATGATGATGATGGGCACAGGTGGATGCCAGGAGAGGGAGAGGCTAGCTGCAGACTGGCAGAGAGGCCAGGACAGGGGCTCCAAAGAACTGCCAGCTAGAAACACTACCAAACAATGAAAACTGCAGCCACAAGTCAAAGAACGGGGCTGACCATCATCTCCGTTCATGACAGGCAAGACAAAATCTGTCCCAGGGCATCTGGGAGGCCAAGAGACTGTATCGGCAGAAGCTAAACAACCACTTTATGAACAATAAAGACGCACGGCGGTTGTGGCAAGGTTTTAATACAATTGCTGAAAATAAGAACCCTCCCCCAAAGGCCAGCCACAAAGATGTCACACTCCCAGACAGGCTCAATGACTTTTATGAACATTTTGAAGTTGGAAATGGCAGCAATAATGATGAGGTACAGACACCTCTATCATCATCATCATCATCCACTGAGCAGGCATTTCAGGTGACAGCCGCCCAGGTTAGAAGAGTCTTTGCCAGGGTAAATTCATGCAAAGCAGCAGGACCTGACAACATTCCTGTGTGGTGAGGGAGTGTGCTGAACATCTGAAACATGTCTTTGCAGACATCTTTAACACCTCCCTCTCTCAGGGTGCTGTGCCCACCTGCCTGAAGAGTGCCATCATAATCCCCGTGCCAAAGAAAAAAAACCCTGTCCAATTAAAGAAAATAATAAAAAACATAAATACAAAAATTGCCCGTGGTTAACCAGGGGGCTACAAAATGTTTGTAAAAAGAAAAATTATCTCTATAAAGATTTCATTAAATTAAGAACCAAAGAATCTGAAAAAAGATATAAAACATAAAAATAAATTAACTGAAATAATACGAACTAGTAAAAAATTATACTATAGGAAAATGTCAAATGAAAATAAAAATAATATAAGAGGAGTCAGGGATATATTAAATAAATTAAGGAAAAATGGAACTAAGAAAACGATATATCCAGAGTATTTTACTGATAATTGTGGTGATAATTATGATAAAAAATATGGTAGTAAATAAAATGAATAAATTTTTGTAAATGTTGGACCAGAGTTGGCAGCAAAAATTCCAAACCGAGGAAGAGGCACCGTGAGTGAGACATTGATTGGAAATAACCCTCGGTCAATCTTTCTTACAGTGATGGATGAACTAGAGGTAAAATCTGTTGATGAAAAGTGTAAAAATCAATTATCTACTGATTGTGATGGTATTGATATGGCACTAGAAAAAAGAACTGTTGATGGCATATTAAAACCACTTTCAGCTTCTTCCCTCCAGACGGAGGTTTGCTGTCCCAAAAAGTAAAACCCAGCGCTACAAAAACAGCTTTGTTCCTGCTGCTGTCAAAGAGTTGAACAAAATGTAACAATATATTGCACATAATTTAGTTACCTATTTATTAATTTTATTTTATATTTACTTATTTTTGTAGGTTTTTTATTTGGGTTCTAAATCTTTTATTGGGTTTTAGACTTTTGAGTTTTTAACCTCTTTGACTAGTCTTTAACTTTTTAATATGACCCTTCTCTCTTACCTCTTTGTTTTTTCTCTTATCTCTTTGTCTTATGTCCTGATTGATGGAGCCTTGAGTACTTTTATCATGTCTATAGTCAGCTTCATGTGTGCCTGGGTTTGTGTTCGTGTTGAATGTAATTGTGGTTTGAAAATATGGATGTCACCCGACTGCAAAACCAATCTACCTACGGGTACAAATAAAGTAACCTGAACCTGAACCTGAAACCATTCACATATATTTGTAATCTATCATTTCAAACTGGCTCATTCCCGCAGAAAATGAAAATAGCAAAAGTAATACCATTTTTCAAGCAAGGAAATAAACACCACTACACAAACTACAGACCAGTATCGCTTCTCCCACAATTTTCAAAGATTCTGGAAAAACTTTTCAACAACAGATTAGAAAACTTTTTAAATAAACACAATGTGCTTAACCAGAATCAATATGGATTTAGAGCAAAGATTGCAACATTGTTGGCGATAATGGAAGCAACAGAGGTAACAATAAATGCATTAGATCAAGGAAAAGATGCAATTGGTGTATTTATAGATTTTAGAAAAGCATTTGATACAATAAATGAATGAATGAATGAATGAATGAATCTCTTTATTTCGGATAGATTAAAAGTACAGGTTAAAAGAAACTGAATAATATAACAAAGGGGGAAAGAAAATCCAACAAGGTCAAATTAGACAATAACTCCTCTGATTATACAATTCAACATAAGTTATCCGAAATGGGTGATGGCTGAAGCCACAGCTTATATTGCCCACCCATATTCCATCCAAGAATTCAAAAGAAAAACAAAACAAGAGCGATTACAATTCAGAACAAAGCTAAGACAAAATGTGACAAAAAACTAAGCTACAACACAACGCAGGCTGGATATGACAATCCTTATGTGATTTTACATGTCATCTTGTATATATGTTTGGAATATTTCTTCCTTTAGTTTTTGTTTAAATTGTCCAAGCGTTGTACATGATTTTAATTCAGGTCCAAAATTGTTCCATAATCTGACTCCTTGCACTGAAACACAGTGTTGCTTGGTGGTAGTTCTCACTGAAGGTTTTTGAAATATACATGTTCCTCTGAAATTATATTGTTTCTCCCTTATTTGGAACAACTTTTGGATATTTGCGGGCAGTGATAGATTCTTCACTTTAAACATTATTACTGCAGTTTTAAAGTCAACCAGATCTTTCAACTTGAGAGCTTTTAATTTAAGAAAAAGTGGGTTTGTTGGTTCCCTGTAAGCAGCTTTGTTTATTATTCTAATAGCTCTCTTCTGAAGCATAAAGACTGGATATATGTTTGTTTTATATGTATTTCCCCATACTTCAGTACAATATGTCATGTATGGGAGTATTAATGAATGATACAAAGTATATAATGTGGGTTGATTCAGCAAATATTTCACTCTGTGTAGTATTGCAATTGATTTGGATATTTTACCTTTAATATAATTAATATGTGACTTCCAACACAGTTTATTATCAATTATTACTCCAAGAAATTTAGTTTCGGATACCCTTTCAATCTCTACACCATTTACACTGAGTTTAGATACTAAGTTGTTGTGATGGTTGTTAAAGACTATAAATTTTGTCTTACTTAAATTGAGTGTTAATTTGTTTGAATCCAAACCACAGTTTAAGCTTTCCTAATTTCTTTCCGAGTGTATCCAAAAGTTGTTCCAAATTGCTTCCACTGCATAATAGATTAGTGTCATCGGCAAACAATATTAAGTCCATTTTTTCTGAAACTTTACATATATCATTTACGTATATACATACTGAATAACAATGGCCCCAAAACTGAACCCTGTGGGACTCCACAAGTAACCTTCAGTAAAGTGTGAGTTTTTGTTACCAACACATACATACTGATATCTATTCTTTAAGTAACTACATAACCAGGACAGTGCTACCCCTCTAATACCACAATTTTGTAGTTTCTTTAATAATAAATTATGATCCACTGTATCAAGTGCTTTTTTAAGATCCAGGAATACCCCAACTGAATACTCTTTATTTTCAATGGCAGTTGATATTTTTTCTATAAATTCCATTAGAGCAAATGCAGTTGTCCTCTTGTGTCTGAACCCATATTGCTGCTCATACAATAAATTATTCTTCAGTATGAAGTTGTCATTTCTCTAATAGAATGCTTTTTCAAGTATCTTGGAAAATTGTGGCAATAGTGAAATTGGTCTATAGTTTGAGAATTCCCCTCTGTCACCCGTCTTGTATATCGGAATTACTTTAGCTATTTTCATTGCATTGGGAAATATACCTGTTTGGAGAGACAGGTTGCAGATATATGCCAGTGGTTTCACTAAGCATTCAATAATAGTTTTGACTAAGAGCATGTCAATACCATCACAGTCCGTAGATGTTTTACTTTTAAACGATTTAACAATTTCAATGACCTCTTTCTCGTCTGTGTTCTTTATGAAAATGGAGTCTTTTATAGCAGTGTTTTTGCTTATTGTATCACCTGTAGGCGCCGTAATGGGTATTTCTCAAGCCAAATTAGGACCAATGTTAACAAAAAAGTTATTAAATTCATCTGCAGGTGAAGCTGCATTCACACTCTGAGTCGTTTTATTATTTTTTGAAAAATCGGTTGGGTAGCTTGTATTTCTGCTTTTATTTCCAAGAATACTGTTAAGTATTGTCCATGTATTTTTAATATTGTCTCTGTTTTTCTCCAGTTCTTTACTGTAATAGTCTCTCTTACTACATCTTATTATATATGTTAACTTATTTTTGTATGTTTTATACCGCTGCTCTGCTTCTTTTGTCCTTTTCTTTAGGAAAGCTTTATATAATAAATTTTTCTTTTTACACGCCTTTTGTAATCCTTTGGTTAACCATGGCTTATCAGCAAATTTATGTTTAAGCTTTTTCTTTACTAATGGACAATTTTTTTCATAAAGAGTGGTTACGATGTTTATAAATGTGTCATAGACTTCATTTACATCTGATACATAGACTGATACACTGATATCTATCTGAGAGACAACAGTCTCTCAGATAGATAACTTCCCAATACTGGAAGTATTGGTAAGTTCAATTCAACTCAGTTCAATTCAACTTTATTTATATAGCGCCATTTCACAACAACAGTCATCTCATAGCACTATCAACTGTAGGGGGGAACCCCCACAGTTGCAGAAAGACCCCAGCAATCAGGCGATCCCCTGTGAGCAAGCACTTGGCGACGGTGGAGAGGAAAAACTCCCTTTTAACAGGAAGAAACCTCCAGCAGAACCAGGCTCAGGGAGGGGCAGTCATCTGCTGCGACTGGCTGGGGGGTGAGGGGATAGAGAAGAAGAAAAGAACAGACATGTAGAGAGCAAACAGCACGATGGGGACTCAATCTATGGGAGAGAACAAACAAATGTTAATGACCAGCAAAAAAAATATATTTCATAGAGAGTGAGGAAAGGAGTGAGGCCCAGTGCATTACTGGAGGTCCCCCGGCTGACTAAACCTATTAGCAGCATAACTAAGGGAGGGTTCAGAAACACATGATCCCTCCCTAATTGTAGGCTATATCAAAAAGGTAGGTTTTAGCCCTATTCTTAAAAACAGAGATCGAGTCTGACTCCCGAATCCAGATTGGCAGCTGATTCCACAGGAGGGGAGCTTGATAACTGAAGGCTCTGCCTCCCATTGTACTTTTGGAGATTCTAGGTATTACAAGTAATCCTGCATTTTGGGAGCGTAGTGCTCTGTTAGGATGATACGGTAGTATCAGATCTTTTAAATAAAAAGGAGCCTGATTGTTTAGAGCTTTGTAAGTAAGAAGAAGGATTTTAAACTTAATTCTAAACTCTATGGGAAGCCAATGAAGGGAGGCCAGAACCGGAGAGATATGATCTCTCTTTCTAGTACCTGTTAAAACTCTTGCTGCAGCATTTTGGATCAGCTGAAGACTTTTTAAAGATGTTTTAGGACAGCCTGATAATAAAGAATTACAATAATCTAATCTCGAGCTAACAAAAGCGTGGATCAGCTTCTCAGCATTACTCTGAGACAAGATGCTCCTAATCTTGGCAATATTACGCAAATGATAGAAGGCAGTCTTAGAAACAAATTTAATATGTGAATTGAAGGACAAATCCTGATCAAAAATAACTCCAAGGTTCCTCACAGAGCTATTAAGAGAAAGAGTAACTGCATCCAAACTGAAAGTTTGATTTGGAAAGGAATTTCTAAGGTTTTTTGGACCAACAAGAATGACTTCAGTCTTATCTGAATTTAATAGCAGGAAATTACAAGTCATCCAAGCTTTGATTTCCTTAAGACAGGCTTCTAACTTGGCTAATTGATTACTATCATCTGGCTTCATTGACAGGTATAATTGAGTGTCATCTGCATAACAATGAAAATGTATACAGTGCTTTCTAATAATGTTGCCTAACAGAAGCATATATAAACTAAAAAGACTAGGGCCTAGCACAGATCCCTGTGGAACTCCATGACTAAGCTTTGAGTTGAAAGAAAACTCATTATTTACATGAACAAACTGGAACCTATCAGATAAATAAGATCTAAACCACTGCAACGAAGTTCCATTAAGTCCAACATAGTGTTCTAATCTATCAAGTAGAATATTATGATCGATAGTATCAAAAGCTGCACTAAGGTCTAAAAGGACAAGTACAGAAACTAGTCCATTATCAGATGCAATGAGGAGGTCGTTAGTGACCTTCGCTAAGGCTGTTTCAGTACTATGATGGATTCTAAACCCAGATTGAAACTCTTCAAGTAAACCATTTCCCTGCAGGTGGTCAAATAATTGTGTAGCAACAACTCTTTCTAAGATTTTTGAAATGAAAGGGAGATTAGAGATTGGTCTATAGTTAGCTAAAGCGCCTGGATCTAGCGTTGGCTTTTTGAGTAAGGGTTTAATTACAGCCGTTTTAAAAGCCTGCGGTACATGGCCTAAAGTTAATGAAGAATTGATTATATGAAGAATAAAGCTACCAATAAGTGGGAAGACTTCTTTAAATAACCTGGTAGGAATAGGGTCTAAAAGACAAGTTGAAGGTTTGGATGAGGAAACTATTTTGTCTAACTCACAAAGGTCGATTGGAGTAAACTCATCAAGACAGACATCAATAGAAGGAGTTGTAGTAGTTACAGTATTTAAGTTAACTGTGGGAAGAATCTGATTGATTTTATCTCTGATGGATGAAATTTTATTATTGAAAAAGTTCATAAAGTCCTGACTAGTAAGCTCTAAGGGAATGCTAGGATTGACAGAGTCCTGACTCTTTGTTAACTTGGCTACAGTACTGAAAAGAAACCTGGGATTATTCTTGTTCTCTTCTATTAATGCAGAGTAATAACTTGTTCTAGCTTTTCTAAGAGATTTTTTATAAATTAAAAGATGATTTCTTCAAGCTAAACAGATTTCATCTAAATTAGTAGAGCGCCATTTTCTTTCTAATTGACGAGTCTTCTGTTTTAAGCTACGAGTTTCTGTGTTGAACCAAGGAGTTAGAAATCTCTGATTAGACGTTTTCTTTTTTAAGGGGGCCACCAAGTCTAGAGCCTGATGCAGAGAAGCTGAAACAATATCCACCATGTTATCAATTACAGAAGGAGCAAGCTGTCTATAGCTTATTTCCGTTGTGTTGACACATGGCATAGAGGAAACAATCTGCATAAATTTGGAAACAGCATCATCTGAGAGGCATCTACTGTAATAATATTTTTCTTTAGGAGCCAAATAGTCAGAAATAGTAAAATCAAAGGTTAACAGACAATGGTCTGACAGTACAGGGTTATGAGGAGACACTACAAGATTTTCTATTTCTATGCCATATGTCAGAACAAAATGCCATATGTCAGAACAAACTAAACATATGTCAGAACAACTAAGTCCCAATACTGACCCCTGGGGGGTCAGTATTGGGCCCCAAATTATTTAACATATATATACATGATATATTCCAAGTTTCTAAATTATTAAAAATAATATTATATGCTGATGATACTAATATATTTTATTCTGGAAATAATTATAATCCTTTTTGGGTCTCGGGGGGGCTGGATTAAGCGGAAGAAGATGAATGAATGAATGAATGAATGAATGAATGAATGAATAATTATAATCAACTAATCCATACTCTAAATAATGAATTAAATAAGCTTAAAAAGATAAGATAAGATAAGATAAGATAAGATAAGATAAGATAAGCCTTTATTAGTCCCACAATGGGGAAATTCCAGGATTGCAACAGCACAGGGATAGCAACACTCAGAGCAACAATCAGAAGGCAAGAAAAAAAAAACAAGCAAGCAAGAGCAGCTAATATACATTTCTATAAAATAAATATATACACACACAGACACACAGTGCAGAGCATTGTAGCTGGATGGAATAAATATATGAATATGTAAACACACAGTGCGGAGCAATGTAGCTAGATGGAATAATATGTAGATATATAAACACACAGTGCGGAGCATTGTAGCTAGATGGAATAAATATATAGATATATAAACATAAACACACCCAGTGCGGAGCATTGTAGCTAGATGGAATAAATATGTAAATATATAAACACACACAGTGCAGAGCATTGTTGCTAGATGGGATGAAACAGCATAACCATCTACTTAGTTATCCTACATGGTATGATTATGTGCCCATACATATTCTCACTCTCCATAGCGACCGGTATTTTCCTAGTTGTATGCCGGAGGGGACCATTGTGTAAGTCTATTGCATCTTTTGCATTCAAAAAACTATTAGTTTGTTACGTCTTTTGGCTGCTCGCAGAGATAGCAAAATGGATGGAGATAGCAAAAATGGATGGATTGTAATAAATTATGAATGAATGAATGAATGAATGAATGAATGAATGAATTTATTTCGGATAGTACATTACAGGTTAAAAGAAACTGTATAATATAACAACAAGGTCAAATTAGACAAAGACTCCTTCTACTATACAATTCCACGTGAGTTATCCGAAATGGGTGATGGCTGAAGCCGCAGCTTATATTGCCCACCCATATTCCATCCAAGAATTCAAAGGAGAGAAAAGAGAAAACAAGACAAGAGCGATTACAATTTAAAACAAGGCTAAGACAAAATATGACTGAGAGAAAAAGAAAACTGAACTAGTCTAAGTTAAGCGGTTACTATTCAAAAACAAATCTAAGACATAGTGTCACAGAGAAAAAAGAAAAACTAAGCTATAACACAACACAGGCTGGAAATGTCAATCCTTATGTGAGTTTACATGTCGTCTTGTAAATATGTTTGGAGTATTTCTTCCTTTAGTTTTTGTTTAAATTGTCCAAGCTTTGTACATGATTTTAATTCAGGTCCAAAATCGTTCCATAATCTGACACCTTGCACTGAAATACAGTGTTGCTTGGTAGTTGTTCTCACTGTAGGCTTTTGAAATATACATGTTCCTCTGAAGTGATATCGTTTCTCCCTTGTTTGGAACAACTTTTGGATATTTGCGGAGGTCGGGGGCAGTGCCTTTGGCATGGCAAACCGGGGTGGTGGTTCCTCTCTTCAAAAAAGGGGACCGGAGGGTGTGCTCCAACTTTAGAGGGATCACACTCCTCAGCCTCCCTGGGAAGGTCTATGCCAAGGTACTGGAGAGGAGAGTCCGGCCGTTGGTCGAACCTCGGATTCAGGAGGAGCAATGTGGTTTTCGTCCTGGCCGTGGCACATCGGACCAGCTCTTTACCCTCTCGAGAATTCTTGAGGGTTCGTGGGAGTTTGCCCAACCAGTTTACATGTGTTTTGTGGACTTGGAGAAGGCATTTGACCGCGTCCCTCGTGGATTTTTGTGGGGGGTGCTTCGGGAGTATGGGGTATCGGGCTTGTTGTTACGAGCTATTCGGTCTCTGTACGACCGTTGTGAGAGTTTAGTTCGTATTGCCAACACTCGGTCGGAGTCATTCCCAGTGAGAGTTGGACTCCGCCAGGGCTGCCCTTTGTCACCGGTCCTGTTCATAATTTTTATGGACAGGATTTCTAGGCGCAGCCAGGGAATGGAGGGTGTCATACTTGGTGACCACAGGATCTCATCTCTGTTGTTTGCAGATGATGTTGTCCTGTTGGCTTCATCCAGCAATGACCTACAGCTCTTGCTGGGACGGTTTGCCGCTGAGTGTGAAGCGGCTGGGATGAGAATCAGCACCTCCAAGTCCGAGTCCATGGTCCTCAGCCGGAAAAAGGTGGATTGTCCTCTCCGGGTTGGGGACAGGCTCCTGCCCCAAGTGGAGGAGTTTAAGTATCTTGGGGTCTTGTTCACGAGTGAGGGGAAAATGGAGCGAGAGATCGACAGACGGATTGGAGCAGCATCTGCAGTGATGCGGACGTTGTACCGGTCTGTTGTGGTGAAGAGGGAGCTTAGTTCTAAGGCAAAGCTGTCGATTTACCAGTCAATCTACGTTCCTACTCTCACCTATGGTCACGAGCTTTGGGTAATGACCGAAAGAACGAGATCGCGGATACAAGCGGCTGAAATGAGCTTTCTCCGTAGGATTGCTGGACTCACCCTCAGAGATAGGGTGAGGAGCTCAGTCATCCGGGAGAGGCTCAGAGTAGAACCGCTGCTCCTCCACATTGAAAGGAGTCAGTTGAGGTGGTATGGGCATCTGATTAGGATGCCTCCTGGACGTCTCCCACTTGAGGTGTTTCAGGCACGTCCCACTGGGAGGAGACCCCGGGGCAGACCCAGGACTCGGTGGAGAGACTATGTCTCCCAGCTAGTCTGGGAACGCCTTGGTATCCCCTCTGAAGAGCTGGAGCAGGTGGCTGGGGAGAGGGAAGTCTGGGCTTCTCTGCTTGAACTGCTGCCTCCGCGACCCGGACCTCCGGAAAAGCGGTAGAAGATGGATGGATGGATGGATGGATGGTGATAGATTCTTCACTTTGAACATTATTATTGCGGTTTTAAAGTCGATCAGATCTTTCAACTTGAGAGTTTTTTGTTTAAGAAAAAGTGGGTTTGTTGGTTCCCTGTAAGCTGCTTTGTTGATTATTCTAATAGCTCTCTTTTGAAGCATAAAGAGTGGATATATGTTTGTTTTATATGTATTTCCCCATACTTCATTACAATATGTCATGTATGGGAGTATTAATGAATGATACAAGGTGTATAGTGTGGGTTGATTCAGCAAATTTTTCACTCTGTGTAATATTGCAATTGATTTGGATACTTTACCTTTTATATAATTAATATGTGGCTTCCAACACAGTTTGTTATCAATTATTACTCCAAGGAATTTAGTTTCGGATACCCTTTCAATCTCTACACCATTTACACTGAGTTTGGGTACTGGGTAGTTGTGATGGTTGTTAAAGACTATAAATTTTGTCTTGCTTAAATTGAGCGTTAATTTGTTTGAATCAAACCACAGTTTCAGCTTTCCTAATTCCTTTCCGAGTGTATCCAGAAGTTGTTCCAAGTTGTTTCCACTGCATAGCAGGTTAGTGTCATCAGCAAACAATATTAAGTCCATTTTTTCTGAAACTTTACATATATCATTTATATACATATTGAATAATAATGGTCCCAAAACTGAACCCTGTGGGACTCCACAGGTGACCTTCAGTAGCTCTGAGTTTTTGTTGTTAACACATACAAACTGATATCTATTCTTATCACTTATCACTTATCACTAAATATAGATAAAACTAAGGTAACGATATTTGGTAATTGTAAAAATAAAGAAGATATATTCATATAGATAATGTAATTATTGAAAATGTTAAGGAGATCAAGTTTTTGGGTGTAATACTGGATGATAAAATTAGTTGGAAACCACACGTCAGATACATACAAAACAAAGTTGCAAAAAATATTGCAATTATAAATAAAATTAAGCAGGTCCTAGATTACAAATCACTTCATATCTTGTATTGCTCATTAGTACTGCCATACCTGACCTATTGTATAGAGGTCTGGGGTAACAGTTATAAAAGTACACTTAATTCATTGCTAATATTACAAAAAAGGGCAGTCCGTGTTATACACAAAGTCGGGTATCTTGAACATACTAATTTATTGTTTTTACATTCAAAGTTATTGAAATTACGGGATCTGGTTCATTATTATACAGCTCAATTAAGATTTAAAGTCAATAAAAACCTTTTGCCACACAATATACAAAATCTTTTCAGTGAGAGAGAAGGGAAATATAATTTACGGGGGAACACAAAATTTAAAATGCACTTATTAAGATCTACTAGGAAGGGTTTTTGTGTGTCTGTGTTTGGGGTAAAATTGTGGAATGGGCTGGGGGAGAAACACAGGCAATGTCCAAACATCCATATATTTAAATCACCATATAAAGAAATTGTCACCATGGGGTGAGATGCCGGCTCGGCGCTCAGCCCATGCTCCTTTTATCCCTGCCTCTCATTGGGCAGCGCCTCAGCTGGTTCCCAGCTGTCAGTGTCACGGGACGGCTGGGGCCAATTAATCCTCATCAGCTGGGGCGCTGCTAATGAGTATAAAGAGGAGCAGCTTCGATCATTCGGGGCTGCGACATAAGCACTGCTAGGCTGGAGTCCCTTCATCCGGTTCCAGCCCTTGACTCATCTGCAGCATTACCTGTAAGTGTTACCCTGTAAGGAGCTGTTGTGCCTCTGTACCCCCTTGTCCGGTGCTAGCCCGCTGCTACTTATTGTATCACTTGGGTGTATCACCTTATATGAGTATCTGAGTACTGGAGCCCTATGCCAGTGTCAGCTCTCTGGCTGCTAAACCCGTGAGTGTTCCCGCTGTGAGTTTTCATGCTGTTACCCCTTCGCCCGGTGCCAATTGTTAACTCTGGTGCTGTACTGCTCACGTATGTTACTATGTATGAGCATTTGTGCTTTCCTCATCCCTTACCCCTGTCACTAATAAACATCACAACTGACTGGCTCGCCCTTGGCTCTCATTGTGTGTGGCTCCCTAGAGCCACATGTGACAGAAATGATTTTTGAGCAGTATAAAAATAAAGGGCAGTAATATTACAATGTGTCTTCAATGAAAAAAGGTTGTTATTGTGTGTGTTGTTGTGTTATGGTGATTGTGATGGTGATGGTTCCAAGGTTCTGGTTCCAAGGTTGTCATAGCCAGGAGCGGCACTGGGGTTAAGCTTCCAGTGCTTATAAAATGCTCCTTATGGTGTGCGTCTCGAAAAGCCTCTGACAACTAAGTCCAACTCCTAGCCTGCCCATGTGGTTTAGTCTCTAAGCCCGGCAGAACTGCTTTTACTAATAGGAGAGGGGCGAGGGCGGATCTCTGGCGCCTTAAAACCAGATGCTTCGGGTAGATGGTGGCTCATCAACCTGGGAGGGTAGCCCATCTAGGGGAAGGTAAACCCTGATTTCAAACCTCCGCTGCCTTGCGGCACACCCGGTCACGGGAAAGGCTTCGGGAGTCAACCCTGAGGAAAAATCCGGAGTCGGAGTCCCTAGGGCAGTTCTCTGTTGTGCTCAACATTGTTCTGGCAGCTCCTGCGACGGCGCTGGTGCCAAACTGTAGCAGCCCTGCTGTTCCTTTGGATTCATCAGTGACGTGGAGAGGGGGGACATGCTGCATGGGCAACATCTTGTCCTCCATATCTTCCTGCCCAGGCTTGAATCCTACCAACGCCCAACGCTGGAAGGTAGAACACCGGATCACTGGAGAGGACACTCCAGCTTCGCCTTTGGCACAGACAAAACATGGGGAATGACAGTTACCGGTTATAAGCCACCGCTCAATTGGCATAGAGCGCAGTGCCAGGGGTTGTTCCCGACGGTGGGAGGGATCATCAGATCTCACTGGACAGCTACCGCCCGCCTCAAGCTGGGCAGCCCCCAGCCAATAAGGTGTTGTCCCGCCACAGCCTGCTTTCCTCATTGGGTGCATGGGGATGAGGAGAAGTCCGAACGGCAGGCTGAGAACCTTCGCACCAGGCAAGACAAAAAAGCAAAAGAGACCAACTCTAAAACTGGGAACTTGGAACGTCCGCACTATGATGAAAGGATTCGCTGCTAACCTCAAGGACATCAGCGACACCAGGAAGACTGCCGTCATCAATAATGAGCTGAAGAGACTGGAAGTGGATATCGCCACTCTCCAGGAAACACGGTTGGCTGACGCAGGCACACTGAGAGAGAAGGACTACACGTTCTACTGGCAGGGAAAGGGCAGTGACGAACACAGGGAACACGGCGTGGGCTTCGCAGTGAAGAACACCTTGCTGAAGATGGTGGAACCGGGCAGCAATGGCTCTGCACGACTCCTCACCCTCCGCCTCAACACCACTCAAGGCCCAGTCACCCTCATCAGTGTGCATGCCCCAACACTGACAGCCACACCAGAGGCAAAAGACGAGTTCTACGAGAATCTCGCAACAACTGTCAGGATCATCCCCAACTCTGAACAACTCATTCTCCTTGGAGACTTCAATGCCAGAGTGGGTGCTGACCACGACTCCTGGCCCTCCTGTCTTGGACCATTTGGCGTGGGCAGAATGAACGACAATGGACAGCGGCTGCTCGAGTTCTGCACATATCACGATCTGTGCATCACAAACTCGTTCTTCAAGATCAAGCCCCAACACAAGGTTTCCTGGTGACATCCGCGCTTAAAGCACTGGCACCAGCTGGACTTGATCCTGACCAGGCGCACTTCACTGAAGAACGTGCTAATCACCCATTTATTCCAGAGTGCAGATTGCGACACAGACCATTCATTGGTGTGTTGCAAGGTCAAGCTGCAGCTGAAGAAATTCCATTGTGCTAGACAGCCTGGAAAGGCACGGATTGACACCAGCAAGATGGCCCAACCAGAACTTGTTGAGCAGTTTGCCTCCACCTTTGAGAAGGAACTTGGTGTACCACAAGAAGGAGAATCTGCAAAGCAGAAGTGGGAAGAGCTGCGAAACACCATCCACCGCACAGCCTTGGCTACCTTTGGGAGGAAGACCTCGAAGTCACAGGACTGGTTTGATGCCAAGTTGACCGAGATGACCCCCGTCATTGAAGCCAAGCACTCAGCACTTGCTGAGTACAAGAAGTACCCAAACGAGAAGAATCTCCAGATTCTCAGGGTTGCGAGAAGCAAAGTTCAGCAGACTGCTCGGCACTGTGCTAACGAGTACTGGACTCAGCTCAGCCAAGATATTCAAACCGCTGCCATAAAAGGGAACATCCGTGGTATGTACGATGGCATCAAGAAAGCACTTGGTCCGGCTCAGAGCAAGACGGCCCCCCTCAAATCCTCCACTGGGGAGATGATCACAGAAAAGAACAAGCAGATGGAGAGATGGGTGGAACACTACTCCGACCTCTACTCCAGACAGAACACCATGACACCGTCAGCCCTTGGTGCCATCGACTGCCTGCCATCCATAGACGAACTTGACACCAAGCCAACCATCGAAGAACTCAGCAACGACGGCATACCCCCCGACCTGATCAAGCACTGCAAGGCCGCCCTACTGCTGCCATTGCATGACATCCTCTGCCAGTGCTGGAAGGAAGGTGCCGTACCACAGGACATGAGGAATGCCAAGATCATCACCCTCTACAAAAACAAAGGGGAGCGAAGCGACTGCAACAACTACAGGGGCATCTCCCTCCTCAGCGCTGTTGGCAAAGTCTACGCACGAGTTGTTCTCGTTCATCTACAGAAGCTTGCCAAACGTGTCTACCTCGAGTCTCAGTGTGGCTTCCGCGCTGAGCGATCGACGGTAGACATGATATTCTCCATCCGCCAACTCCAGGAGAAATGCAGAGAACAGAACATGCTCCTGTACGTTGCCTTCATCGACCTCACCAAAGCATTCGATCTGGTCAGCAGAGAGGGCCTTTTCAAGATCCTGCCAAAGAAAGGATGCCCACCAAAGTTACAAAGCCTCATCGAATCATTTCACACCAACATGCAGGGGATAGTGCAGCACGACCGCAATGTCTCAGAGCCATTCAACATACGCAGCGGAGTGAAACAGTGCCGTGTACTTGCGCCAACCCTCTTTGGGATTTTCTTTGCTATGCTCCTGAGGCATGCCTTCTGCACAGCAACAGAGGGAATCTACCTGCACACAAGATCTGACGGCAGGCTTTTCAACCTCGCCCGCCTGAAAGCCAGAACCAAAGTACGCAAGACTCTAATCAGAGACATGCTGTTCGCAGATGACACTGCAGTCGCAACCCACACACAGCAGGAGCTTCAGACCCTGATGGACCGCTTCTCCCAGGCATGCAAGGACTTCGGGCTTACCATCAGCCTGAAGAAGACTAACGTCTTGGCGCAAGGCACGGAAGCACCACCAACCATCACCATCGATGACTACGAGCTGGAGGTCATGAATCAGTTCACGTACCTGGGGTCCACGATCAGCAGCAACCTCTCCCTTGATACAGAGATCGACAAGAGGATTGGAAAATCAGCCTTCACACTCGCTCGCCTCACCACACGAGTGTGGGAGAATCCCAAACTCTCTGTCAAGATGAAGATGGCAGTGTACAACGCCTGCGTCATCAGCACACTGCTCTATGGGAGTGAGACGTGGACAACATACACCCGGCAGGAAAAGAGACTGAACTCCTTCCACTTGCGCTGCATTCGCCGCATCCTGGACATATCCTGGCAGGACAAAGTGCCCAACACAGAAGTTCTGTCCCGCGCCGGCCTTCCCTCCATGTTCACTCTACTCAGGCAGTGCAGGCTCCGCTGGCTAGGCCACGTTCACCGTATGGAGGATGGCAGAATCCCCAAAGACGTCCTCTACGGAGAACTGGCGACTGGCAGGAGAGACGCTGGCCGCCCACAGCTGCGCTTTAGAGACGTCTGCAAGAGAGACATGAAGGCCCTGGAGATCAACACAGAGCGCTGGGAGGACCTTGCAACGGACCGCTCCAAATGGAGAGGCACCCTGACCAGACAGCTCAATGTGGGTGAAGAGAGACTGACTGCTGCAGCAGATGAAACAAGGACCCGCAGGAAGAACCGCCACAGCTCCAGCAGCACGGAGACCACCCACAAGTGAGACCTGTGTGACAGGGTCTGCCATTCGCGCATCAGCCTGTTCAGCCACAGGCGGTGCTGTTCCAGCAGAGTAGATGTTTAGGATTCTCTTCCATGGTCATCATAGACCGACGGAGGCCGACAATGGTGATGGTGTTGTCTGTGCTTCACTTCCGCCCTCCGAAGAGAGCAGACGCTTTTTCTTCCAGCTCCAGCTTCTTATCTCTCTCCTCCCCTAACTGACTGACTGGATCCCAGCTTGCTATTGTCTGTCTGCGTGTCTCTACTGCTGATTATCAAACGAAATTATGGATTTAATAAGCTGGGCTTTGAACGCAATTGACACTGTTTTTTCAATGAGGAAAAGTAGCCCGGGGGAGCCGGTTTGCCCCGCAGGCACCGCGGCCGCGGGCTATTTGAAGGACACAAGTAATTGGAAACTCTTGTGCCTGTGTGATCTCTCTATCGAAGATGTTGAAGATTTATACCTCTTCGTAGCAATGGTCATCGGAATTCTACTGATTGGATCTGGGATTGTTCTGGTGTACCGTAAATTGAAGAAGATGGACGGAGCCTATCAAAATGCAGACCCGGCGAGGCTTAACCATCAAATTGACCAATTGGGCAGGACTCTGACAGCGGCTAATGGAGAACTGTCTAGGAAAATGGATTACATCATGATCACGCTGACAGCCGTCCATGATAATTTCAACGTCCAGCCATGAAGGATTTAAGTACTGAATCTGTAAGAGAATATAAAGTTTTTTTTTCTCTGAAGTCAGTACTATTCGACTCATTCGACCTGCCCTCACAGTCACAGTCCTCCAGATTATCTGCAGTTTTTGTTTTCAAAACATGCGAGCAGCATTTGACTCTCAAGGACAGCCAGCTGTCTGGCAAACTATACCATCTGCTGTGCCAAGGACACACGCCTGCCAGACGGTAGACATAACATCTGCTGCTGAAGAGACTTTGTTGTTCTTAACTGATATCAACACTCTCACTCAACACCTTCACTCACACTGACTCACTATACTGATGTGAAGATTATTCATTCACTGCTCTCTTTGTGTCCTTGTATAGATTCTATTGTCTGCTACTTGTGCATTGAGAGCTTTTTTTCTTGTAATCATAATATTGATCATTTATGACCTGTATTCTGACAAACAATGCTTTTTTTCTCTCTCCTATTGTGTTATCCTTTTCCTCCCCCATTGCTTCCTGTTCCCCGTCTGCTGACAGGCGCGTCACTGACGCTGCCGCGTCACTGAAAATGTCAACTATGTCGTTCTCAGTGTTAAGTCAAATCCCTCGTATGTTTATCAGTTGTTTACTGTGAATGTACTTGGCAATAAATCTTTTCTGAGTTCTGAGTTCTGAGTTCTGTTTGTGTTGAACATACCAGAAGTATTTATTTATTATTGTTACAATTATTGTTGGATGTTGGTATTGTTGTCAATATGGACTGTCGTTGTTGTGTCATTTCTGTTGCATAATTTGACTATGGGGTGTATTATGGTGAATCTGGTTGTGGGATGAATGGTAACTAAGAGTGATGTTGTAATTTGTTGGGTATGGAAAAGGGGTGGGACTATATAAGCGTTGGCTTCTTCCCACTCCTTTTGAACATTTTATTTTTTGGCTTGATTTTTGTTTTAAATTCTTTTTTCTTTTTGTCAGAATGTTCAAATAAATAAAATCAATCAATCAATCAATCAATCAATCAAAGAAACCAAACCCTGACTGCCTTAATGATTTTCGTCCTGTGGCATTAACACCCATAGTGATGAAATGTTTTGAATGACTTGTTTTGCAGCACATTAAGGCCCAGCACCCTCCAGAGTTGGACCCCCTGCAGTTTGCATATAGAGCTAATCGCTCAACCGAAGACACCATCTCCTCTGTACTTCACCTCACCCTATCACATCCGGAGGAGAGGAATACCTATGTTAGGCTCTTCTTCATTGGCTTCTCCTTTGCATTTAATGCCATCATTCCAGGGCAGTTGATGGAAAAACTACGGTTGCTGGGGGTGGACCTTAGCACTTGTGGCTGGATTCTCAACTTCCTGATGCAGAGGCAGCAGCGAGTCAAGGTGGACAGTTCTATCTCAAACATCAGAACTGTGAGTACAGGATCTCCTCAGGGCTGTGTCTTGAGCCCCCTGCTGTTTAGCCTGCTCATTCACGACTGTACTGCCACATTCAGCACCAATCACATCATTAAGTTTGCTGATGATATGACGGTAGTTGGTCTGATTAATGAAAACAATGAGTCTGTGTATAGAAGGGAGGTGGACCAGCAAACAACATGGTGCAGATTACATAATCTTCACCTTAATGTGGAGAAGACTAAGGAGATGGTAATCGACTGCAGGAAGGCGAGCAAGTACCATCACACACCGCTGTCTATTGGGGGCACTTTTGTGGAGAGGGTGAACAATGTTAAGTTTCTGGGGACTTAACCTGGCAGATGATATGACCTTTAACACCAACACCACAGCCATTATTAAAAAGACTCATCAGCGACTCTACCCTCTCGGGCAGCTAAAAAAGGCAGGTCTTCCCACTCAGCTCCTCACCACTTTTTACAAAGGCACCCTGGAATCTGTCCTTTCATATGACCAAACTACCTGGTTTGGGAATTGCACAGCTTTAGAGAAGCACCAGCTGAATAGGGCTGTAAAAACAGCCAGTAAGATCATCGGTGTTCCCCTCCTTTCCTTGGAGGAGATTTACAATAAACACTGTGCTAACAGGGCTGTTAACATCATTAAAGACTGCTACCATTCTCCCCACAGTTTGTTTTCTCTTCTGCCCTCAGGGAAGAGGTACAGGTGTCTTCAGGCCAGGACAGCCAGAATGTTGAACAGGTTTTTTTTTTTTCCATATGCAGTCAGGATTGTAAATGAACTGTGCCCTATTCCCTTGCCAATTGCTTTTCCTACCGCTCACCTCTGCTAAACTTGTATATGTATTCTGTTAGGTTGGTCTCACCATAGTGTTTAACTGATATGTTATTGTTGTATTTTATTTTTTATGCTGTTGTTTTTAAACTTATTCTCTATGTACTGTATATTGTGGTACTGTGTTGTGCTGGGGGATCGTAATTTTGTTTTTTATGTGCATGCACATACTAAATGACAACAAAGAAGTCTTGAATCTTGAGCTCCCAACAGCCACTGATTCATTCCATCTACGCTGCAGTCCCTGCGGTCTGCACAAGAGGCACGGGTTCCAACTGCTGCCTCCAGGAGGGGGCACGTCATGCCCTGCGGTCCGTTGGCTCAGGGATGCTGGGAGACCACCCGACAGACTATGCCATTTGCTTGGGTGGCTCAGGAAATCTTGGAGGTCACCCAACTTATTCCACCACATGATCTGGTGGTCTTGGGACTCCTGTAAGCCACCTGAACTGCCTTACATTTTCGCCCAGTGGTCTTAGGGTTTGGCAGGTCACCTTATCTGTTCTGTTTGTGGGTCATGAGAGAGTGTCTTGTTTTGTCCCTCCTAGCCTGGTTTCCCCCACCGCCCTCCCTGGATGGGTTTATGTTCTGTTCCTGTTGGGGGGCGGGGGGTGGTGGTGTTTGTGTTCTCCTTTTTTCTTTGATGGTACCTTGGGGGGTCAGGAATCCACCCCTTGGATGGGGGGCTCTGTCACGATGCGGAGCACAGTGGGAGCACCATGCTCACTCTTTCAGTTAGTTTAGATTATTTTTCTGTATTTTTCTCATCTTGGTTTTATTTTGTATTTGAGTTGGTCTTGGATGTATTATGTTATCTGAGTTTGCCATTTGTTTCTGTTTGTTTTTGAGTAGTCCTGCTATTGCATCTTAGTTTGGTCATTGTAGTGTTGTTACCTCCGCCAGGCCGAAGGCCAGGAGGAGGTTATGTTTTTGCCAGCGTTTGTCTGTCTGTTTGTCTGTCTGTCTGCTGGTTCGCAAGATAACTCAAAAAGTTTTGGACGGATTTCGATGAAACTTTCAGGCCTTGTTGGAAATGGTACAAGGAAGAACTGATTAAATTTTGGGGATGATCCGGATCACCATCTGGATACAGGAATTTTTTAAAGGATTCTTTAACATTGTGAGATACGGCCATTTTCAACATGTGTGCAGGGGCAATAGAGGGCGCTGGTCGTCGTGTCTGATGAACACAAACTCCGCGTTCTTCAAAGTTTTAGGCACAAAAGCACGCAGAAAACAGTGGTGGGCAGGGCTCGCCAGAGTGCCTGTGTTTGCGCTACGCTGCAAAAGCTGAGACGGGCAGCTGTCCGGCGCCGGATTATTTGGCAGAAATTCCCTGGCCAGCCATAGGGGCTGCACAAAAACCAGCTCTCTGCCGGGGAGCCTTCCCAAATCCTCTTTTTTCCGCGGAGCGCAAACCCAATAAAACCCACGGCAACCATTATCGCACTTTCTTTTGTCCTGCGGCTCCGGAACAGAGAGGAATCCCGGCGCCAGTAATGCTGCGCCTGATATGTGTGACTCTAATGCTAAAAGTGACTGCATCAGGGATTTTCCACCTGAAGTCGCACTTTGCTACACAGGGCCACAAAAACTGTGTAGCCAAATTCGATCAATGGATGAACATTTTCAGCCAGTGACAGAACCGACGCCTTCCAAATCCAATGCATCACTGGCAGAAGTGATGTTTTGTCATTTTGTGCCAGAGCACAATCTACCCCCAATTGGTGGCAGATCACTTCAGTGATTTGGTGCCAACATTGTTTCCTGACAGCAAGAGCACTCAATTTTTTTGTGCTACTTGGCTTATAATTTTCACATTACCAAAAAGTTATGGCTCAAGATTGTGTTCATATAAGTGTGCATTTGAATAAATATGTTTGAAATACTTCATGTTGCAGTTGCTGTTTGCTTAGTTTTAGTTTTTGTTTGTTTGTTTTTGCTTCAGTTTTCTTTCATCTGCCGATAAATACAGTTTTTAAGTACTCAGTACAGGTGTGAAAGCCCCCTCCCCCCAATAAGGGAGGCATGAGGTCAGTACAGGTGTGAAAGCCCCCCCAATAAGGGAGGCATGAGGTATGCCTTGACAGGTCGCAGCCTGGCACTTTGCAGATGGAGGAGATGGACACAACAACAACACTTCAGTTTATTACCTCCGCCAAGGAGGTAATGCTTTTACTACTGAACCACTAATCCTATCATTGTGAATCCAATTGCTAGTCATATGTTTTCATGGTCAAGGAATCTGAAAACGTACACACAAACACTGTATGGGGGGGAACTGTGGCGCTTGGCGGAGGTCTGCGCTCTCCGAGTGCTTTTCTAGTTTATTATTATTATGTTTTTTGGATCATCTTATATCTTATATCTTCCTGTGTTTTTATTGGAGCCTTCTCTCACCCCCACTTTCTGTTTCCTTTTGTACCCTGATAGTCATTAGTATTGTATTGTTAGCAGTTCCTGGTATCGGTGTTATCTTGTCCTTGTCTCAGTGGATCATTATTGTCCCCTTTGGTTTGAATGTCATTTGTAGTTATTTTCATATTTATAGTGCATCCAGAAAGTTTTCACAGTGCTTCACTGTTTCCACATTTTGTCATGTTACAGCCTTATTATTACCTCCGCCAAGGAGGTAATGTTTTTGCTGGGGTTTGTCTGTTTGTTTGTCTGTTTGTCTGTCTGTGTGGTCTATATTAATCATATATCCCATAACCTACATATGTATAAGCATGTGAGAATGTTTGGTGACTACATATGTAAAGCGGCTTCACACCTCAGAACAGGACAAAGGGTCTCAACCGCCAGTGAAGATCAAAGAGCATCCGAGGCACTGCGGTGGAGACCAGATAGGTCGCCCTGACCTCCCAGGGCCAGGTGGAGGGGTACGGAGACAAAGGAGGGGAATTAAGTTAATGGGGGATGTCAGCTTTGATATGCATGTCTTTTGTTGTGTGTGAGTATAAGTACACAGAGCCGAATGTCTTCGCCCTCTTACTTCTTCTGCTGCTGCACTAGATGAGACTTGTTAGAGGAGCAAAGCTGATAATAAACTTTGGTTTATAAGTCACATTGCCTCGTTATTCCAAGATCCTCTACAGTCTGTCTGTTGGTTAGCAAGATAACTCAAAAAGTTTTGGACGGATTTCGATGAAACTTTCAGGCATTGTTGGAAATGGTACATGGAAGAACTGATTAAATTTTGGTGGTGATCCAAATCACCGTCCAGAAGAAAACCGCCATTACAGAAAATGTCATTTTTGGGAATAACTACTGAACCACTAATCCTATCATTGTCAATCCAATTGCTAGTCATATGTTTTCATGGTCAAGGAATCTGAAAACGTACACACAAACACTGTATGGGGGAACTGTGGCCGCCATTATGGAAAATGCCATTTTCCTGAATAACTACTGAACCACTAATCCTATCATTGTCAATCCAATTGCTAGTCATATGTTCTCATGGTCAAGGAATCTAAAAACGTACACACAAACACTGTATGGGGGAAACTGTGGCCGCCATTACGGAAAATGCCATTTTCCTGAATAACTACTGAACCACTAATCCTATCATTGTCAATCCAATTGCTAGTCATATGTTCTCATGGTCAAGGAATCTGAAAACATACACACAAACACTGTATGGGGGGAACTGTGGCCGCCATTTGGGCAGTTTCGCCCATTCCTCTTTGCAGCACCTCTCAAGCTTCATCAGGTTGCATCGGAAGCATCGGTGCACAGCCATTTTTAGATCTCTCCAGTGATGTTCAATTGGATTCAAGTGTGGGTTGTGGCTGGACCACTCTAGGACATTCACAGAGTTGTCCTGAAGCTACGCCTTTGATATCTTGGCTGTGTGCTTAGGATTGTTGTCCTGCTGAAAGATGAACCGTTGTCCAAGTCTGAGGTCAAGAGCGCTCTGGAGCAGGTTTTCATCCAGGATGTCTCTGTACATTGCTGCATTTATCTTTCCCTCTATCCTGACTAATCTCCCAGTTCCTGACACCGAAAAACATCCCCACAGCATGATGCTGCCACCACCATTGGCATGGTTATGAGTGGTGTCTGGTTTCCTCCAAACATGACGCCTGGCATTCACGCCAAAGAATTCAATCTTTGCCTCATCAGACCAGACAATTTTGTTTCTCATGGTCTGAGTGTCCTTCAGGTGCCTTTTGGCAAACTCCAGGTGGGCTGCCATGTGCCTTTTACTAAGAAGTGGCTTCCTTCTGGCCACTCTGCCATACAGGCTCGTTTGGTGGATTGCTGCAGAGATAGTTGTCCTTCTGAATGGTTCTCCTATCCCCACAGAGGAACGCTGAAGCTCTGACAAAGTGACCATCAGGTTCTTTGTCACCTCTCTGACTAAGGCCCTTCTCCCCCGATTGTTCAGTTTTAACGGCCGGCCAGCTCTAGGAAGAGTTCTGGTGGTTCCGAACATCTTCCATTTAGAGATGATGGAGGCCACTGTGTTCATTGGGACCTCCAAAGCAGCAGAAATTTTCTTGCATCCTTCCCCAGATTTGTGCCTCGAGACAATCCTGTCTCGGAGGTCTACAGACAATTCATTTGATGTCATGCTTGGTTTGTGCTCTGACAATGCACTGTCAATTGTGGGACCTTATATAGACAGGTGTGTGCCTTTCCAAATCATGTCCAATCACCTGAATTTACCACAGGTGGGCTCTAATTAAGCTGTAGAATCATCTCAAGGATGATCAGTGAAAACAGGATGTACCTGAGCTAAATTTTGAGCTTCATGGCAAAGGCTGTGAATACTTATGTATACACTACCGTTCAAAAGTTTGGGGTCACTTAGAAATTTCCTTATTTTTGAAAGAAAAGCACTTTTTTCAATGAAGATAACTTTAAACTAATCAGAAATACGCTCTATACATTGCTAATGTGGTAAATGACTATTCTAGCTGCAAATGTCTGGTTTTTGGTGCAATATCTAGATAGGTGTATAGAGGCCCATTTCCAGCAACTATCACTCCAGTGTTCTAATGGTACAATGTGTTTGCTCATTGCGTCAGAAGGCTAATGGATGATTAGAAAACCCTTGTGCAATCATGTTAGGTCTGCAATGCTGTAATTGCTGCAAATGGAGGATTCTTTGATGAAAGCAAAGTTTGAAGGAAAAAATTATTATTTCAAATACAAATCATTATTTCTAATCTTGTCAATGTCTTGACTATATTTTCTATTCATTTTACAACTCATGGTGGTAAATAAGTGTGACTTTTCATGGAAAACACAAAATAATTGTCTGGGTGACCCCAAACTTTTGAACGGTCGTGTATGTGATTTCTTAGTTTTTCATTTTTAATAAATTTGCAAAAATCCCCCCAAAACTTTTTTCATGTTGTCATTATGGGGTATTGTGTGTAGAATTTTTACAAAAAAAAATGAATTTAATCCCTTTTGGAATAAGGCTGTAACATAAAATGTGGAAAAAGTGAAGCGCTGTGAAGATTTTCCGGATGCCCTGTATAGTTCGTCACCTTTTGCCATATTCTCCTGTACTTTTATTTTGACAGTGCTCCTTGTTTACCTCCTCCATTAGCTCAAGTTTGCGGGCTGTCACAGCTGTCATTATTTTGGTTTGATTATCCTCGCTCCTGTTACCCACACCTGTCATCATTTGTTTTTGCTTTTTTAATGCACATTTCTGATAACTCGTAGGAGGATGACTGTGTTATGCATAACAAATAGTTCTACGTAATCAAATGTTGACAGGAAAATACAAAATAGAGCACCTGAGAAAAAAAACATAAATTGTGTCTTAGGTGTGGCAAGAATACCTATTGTCCAGAAGCACTTTTGGAAGAGCTGTGTACTAGGATGGGATCACTGTCCACCATTCTGTCCCGCAGTTGTGTTTTTGTGCTGGCGGTAACCACAATAATCTGTTTACATCTACTTTATTCACCACAGCCTATAAAGTGAGTCAAGAGTTAATACACTCATTCTAAGTTTTTAATGTGCATTTTGGAATTTAATTATCGAATATTTCCATTCATGATTTCTTATGTGCAGGCGATACATTTTAAATCAAGACTGAACAATCCGTCTGTCTGTCCATCCATCCATCCATCCATCTTTTACCACTTTTCTGGGGATCTGGGCCAAGTATAGAAGCCCAGACTTCCCTCTCCCCAGCCACCTTCTCCAGCACTGTAAAACCGAATTAGTTCACAAAACTCAAAACTTATGTGGGAACCGATTACCTAATAAATTTAAGTAAATGAAAATTTTTTTGAGTAATCTGAAATTAAAAAATTTAAAACAAAATGCTGAAAATGTATGAAAATGCTGAAAATATATATTTTTTAAGTACAGTTTACTCAAAAAAAAAAATTCATTTACTTAAGATGACAGTCCTGTGAACTATTTGGTTTTACAGTGAGCTCTTCAGAGGGGCCACCAAGGCATTCCTTGGCCAGCTGGGAGACATTGTGTGTCCCAGTGTGTCCTGGATCTCCTCCCAGTGGGACGTGCTCATACCACCTCAACCGCCTCCTTTCGATGTGGGGGAGCAGCGGCTCTACTCTGAGCCTCTCCCGGATGACTGAGCTCCTCACCGTGTCTCTGAGGGTGAGTCCAGCAATCGTGTGGAGAAAGCTCATTTCACACTTTAAAATAAACTGTAATAATAACTGCAATGTATGTAATAAAGGAAGGAGACAAAAATCACACTGTTGGTATCAATACTGTTAGAAATCCATATGTACACGCTAATGATTTTTAGTATTCATTAGTATCTCATTATCATTTTTTGACACCAGTATTTGGCACCTACTACAGAAAATGAGAAGTCAGAGTGTTAAGGGAATCAAAAAATACTGTAATGCTGGATTTCATACTGAGCTCCTATAAATGTCACTGTAAATGTGACTTCCCACCACTTTACTCTGTAATAATTACAACAGCATTTTTAACTGCCAAGCTAACAGCTCTGAGAGCTTGTTCATAAAAATGTGGCTGACAAAAGAGACAGTGCAAAAATTGGCTGCTTACTTAGTCTTTTGGAAATCATTATATTGCTGATGCTGCCCTATCAAAAGTGAGGCAGGGAAACACAAAAGGCAGAAAATGTGCATGAGACACAAAACAGACAAATCAAAGTGAAAGGTAAACTGCAGCTGAGGGGAAAAGGTCAGCGACGGCAAATATGGTTCCGAGAGCTGAATGTAGGTGAAGATTAAGTGAAAAGATCAGGCGGTGGAGGAGCAGGAAGAGATAGAAGGAGGGAAGAGGGGATGGAGAAACATCTGTTTTGTGTCAGAGGCAGGTTACACGCTGATAGCGCCCTTGCAGGAGACTGAATGAGACAGACAATTACAGAGGGAAAAATGGGACCGACAAAAGAGGAAAAAGTGCAAAGAGTGTGGAAAACATTACAGAGACAGAAGTGTCTAATTGGAAGAGAGAGACATTATCATAAGCTGCAGAAATCTGAGGGCATGCCTCACCCTGTGTGCGTGCGTATGAGGGCTTTAGGTGTAGGTGTCTGCGGATGTGCATTGTAGTGTGTGTGTGTGTGCGTGTGTGTGCCAGACCTGCATGTCGTCGTATCTCATTAGGGAGGGTATTTTTGCACCCACCGTGTTTTTATATACGTGTCTGCCTCCTTGTGTGAGTGTGTGTGTCTGAGCGAGGCCGAGATGCCAACAGACAGATAAGAGAGGGGCGCGGAGAGGAATATCGGAGGAAAGCAAACCATAATAAAGGATGAAAGAGATATCTCTATGTGGGAGCAATAAAAGACACCGTGGCACACAGAGAACTGGTTAGTATCAGGAAGCCACAATAACGCACAGTGCAGGGGAGGCAGGAGGCCTGTGTGAGAGTCATTTTGCTGTCCCAGCTGCCCGCTGCCCTGTACAAACCCTCCATGTCCAATGCTGTCTTTTGCATTTTGCCTAGACAGACACCAGAGGCTACTAGAGTACGGAAAATTAAAATAAATAAATAAATAAAAATCATGCGTCTGAACAAAATTTCAGTCTTGAAAGCTTTTCTTGAAAAATCTGAAAAAAAAAAACTCTACTTTTCAAAGGAGCTGGAAGCAATTTCCTCCTGCTAAAGAATGCTGCCTTTAAGGCTGACAAGTATGTTTATATTTAATACATAGAGCTTTTCCTTTATAATGCCCTCTATAAATAAACTCAAGTTACATTCTGCAAAACCTCAGGTGCACCATTTAATTATTTTTTTTTTTTTTAACTGAAGTGCGTTGGTGTAGCTGTGAAAATTAGGTTTCTTAAAGCACAATAACCATTGAGGAACTCAGGCAAAAGCCCCGCCGCAGTAATTATGCACTTCTCCACTGAGAAAAAGAAAGGAAGTCTCGCTAATGTAATCTTTTCTTCTGGGATGTAAGTCGGCGTGGGGGACAGGATAAAAGGGAGAGAAATAAGAGAAAGAGGAAATGGAAAGACAAGCAGTGCCATTTCAGACTCGCAATAAAGGCTGGATAATATCAATCCCCAGTTATAGTGATGTCTCCTTATTCCCTAGTCTCACAGGCTACATTTATATTAAAATCACTGAAGTGATTCTCCTCTCTGCACAATGGTTTATAGAGATCTTTAAGATATACTAAATATACCTCCATTATATACCTCCTGTCTGTTTTAGTTTAAATGTTGCCATACTCCTACATCATTGGCACGGCATTGAAAGACTATTTCAGACTGACCTGAAAAAGGCGGTGACGCACCCATCTTGTTAATCATAGTACAACAAAGGCTCCATGCAGCTCACAAGTGTATAATGTCTCTGCACTCTAGACATGGTAAGCTAGACACTTAAATACAAGTTAGAATAGCTTTACAGAAAGTTTCTAACATACCTGCTGCACTTGATATAAAAAATATGGATTTAGTATTTGTGATAATATCCACGTGCACAAGGCTCCAAGCAATGCTTTGTTTACAGAAGACTTTTTTTTTTTTTGTGCTTGCACTACACCGAGGTCAGTGTGGTGCATACCGTATGGTGGAGTGGATCCTTAATGATTTAACCAGAAGATTTCTCAATAGAGATGCAGACCCACGTCTAGCCTCTGCATTCTCACGTGCGGTGCATGTATAATGTAAACATACTGTATGAATCAGTGACATACACTACCGTTCAAAAGTTTGGGGTCACCCACACAATTATTTTGTGTTTTCCATGAAAAGTCACACTTATTTACCACCATGAGTTGTAAAATGAATAGAAAATATAGTCAAGACATTGACAAGGTTAGAAATAATGATTTGTATTTGAAATAATAATTTTTTCATTCAAACTTTGCTTTCATCAAGGAATCCTCCATTTGCAGCAATTACAGCATTGCAGACCTAACATGATTGCACAAGGGTTTTCTAATCATCCATTAGCCTTCTGACGCAATGAGCAAACACATTGTACCATTAGAACACTGGAGTGATAGTTGCTGGAAATGGGCCTCTATACACCTATGTAGATATTGCACCAAAAACCAGACATTTGCAGCTAGAATAGTCATTTACCACATTAGCAATGTATAGAGTGTATTTCTGATTAGTTTAAAGTTATCTTCATTGAAAAAAAGTGCTTTTCTTTCAAAAATAAGGAAATTTCTAAGTGACCCCAAACTTTTGAACGGTAGTGTACATGCTGGCTTTAAAGGCTCATGTCCTTGTGACCTTTTGACCCCATGACTATAGTCAGAGATGAGGGCCCAAAGGTCAACCTGGGTACCAATTTTAGTGAGTATAGCTTTTACAATAAACTGCCTATACTCCATAAAAGATTTTGAACTCTCATGACAATGTGACTGTGAAATGTGACATTTTGACCCCCAAAACATAGCTGTAACCCCATCTTTTTCAGTTCTAGAGTCACAGCGCATCTAGATGGACAAGCTAAAGGAATGGAAGTGACCATGTAAAAAAATAAGGATGGGGCCGGTAAATGGAGGTTAAATTACCCTAACACACAACTATTTGTAATGGACACAGTTGTTTTTAGTTTCAGTACTATAGTCAAACTAACAATGCAAAAGGAAAACTACTACTACTCACCACTTTCAGAGACATGCCGCATAGAAGATATGCATCTGTAATTGCTACAGTTTTATCAACGTAGTGGTAAACATTTCATTACTCCATTGATCATATGGTTCAAGCCTATTTTTCTGTGTCATATGCACCACTGCAATAATACTGTGTTGGCCTCTAAGGACTGCCAAATAATATGTATGGGTATAGACCCAGACACAGCTGCTACAACACTATGCTAATCTCCATAAACAAAGCAATGGACAGATTTTTTGGTATGGGACGCTTCTTTGGTTTGTGTTTGTAGTTTGAGTGCTACATGCTGATCACAATTTGAGCCAGCTTTGGTTCTGTGCATTAATTGTTGCATGCATTCAAAACAGTCCTTGTGGAGAGTAAAAGAGGGACTGCCTTTGCTGCAGTACCCAAAACGCTGCAAGTCAACAGATAGGCACACTGACACACGCATTGTTAGAATACTAACGCCTTCCTTTCACTACAAAGGTTAGTAGACATCATGACCATTACCAACAGCGTGCATTTGTGACACGCTTCCCATTTTGCGCCTGTTTATTTGTCAGTTCATGCCAGCACATTGTCTGTTTTTTATACTTTGCATCACGCCATCTAATTACCTGTGCACTGTGCACCCGCTTTGTGCTGCAAGGAGGAAACTCATTTGCAAGAGGTGTGGCCAGGGCTTGACATGAACTTTTTTGTTCACCGGCCACTGTGGCTAGTGATTTTTCAAAGTTACTAGCCACTCAGCCTTTTCACTAGCCACAATTTTGTGGCTGGAAAATTATGTTTAATATGATCAGATTTGACTATCGCATGCTAAATTTTACTTGAACTAAATTTACAACCTTTTTAAATGTAAATTACCCTTATACATACATAAAAAAATAAAAATAGCAAGAGAAACACTGTTTAATCATCAACAGCAGTAAATACTGCAAAACAGTCAAGAAAAATATTTGCAACATGAGAGTGAAGTACAGGTAGATTTGGGGTCCTTCCAAATTCTCATTTGTACCCCTTCCCCTTTGCCTCCCCCCACCCCTTGGTCCTTGAAGTCAAAGGCCAAGGGGTCGAGGTTGAAAATAACCCCTATGAATTCAGACACCCCTTCAGGGCTGCATGACGTCATTAGTAATTGCTGATGGATGTAATCTAAATCTACACTACCTGTTTTCACCAGAAAAATAGAAGAAAAAGAAAACTGATGAGAAAAAAAGTCTCATCTTAAGATAAGATAAGATAAGATAAGATAAACTTTATTGTCCTTCAAGGGGAAATTTGTTTACGGGTTTATCACCCGTTTATCACCCGTGCTGCATCTTAAAGAGAAAAATGTCTCAAATTTACATGAACAATTCTAATCAGTAGAAAAAGTCAGAAATTTACTAGAAAGAAAGCTTTAAATTCAGAAAAAAAACTTGATAGTGCAGATAGTGCTAGTGATAGGCTTATTATTTAGCTGTAGCTTCAGAAAACTACTCCCACCAAAGTAGCTAGTGGGAGTGGCTGTCTTACCTGCCACCAGTGGCGGGTTGGCTGGTGTTCATGTCAAGCCCTGGGTGTGGCACTGGCATGATCTCAGTGCACTGGTATTTTAGTGCATTTTATGACAATATGCTTTTGATCAGGAAAAAGGAGGTCTGTCATCAGAAGTGCATTATTAATGCTATTTCACCAGTGTGCTTTGAAATTGTGCAGCTCCTACTAACAGGAGTACACACACAGCATGCGCTGGGACTTTCAGTTATTTTAATGGACAAATTTGTAACAATTACAATCAAATCCCATCATTTTAATTATATGATGATACACCTAATAGTGTTCTATTCCATTCACATTTTCATTTGAATCCCAGACTTACAATAACTGATTGATTAGACATTAATGTATTTATTTTTTAGGGGAATGAATGAATGAACAGGGAGTGTATGTGTGTTCCGGTGTGGATGAGGTGCATGGAGGAGGCGTGGTGGGATGCTGTCAGTCTGAAGATTTTAAACTACAAACCCCTCATCAGTCACAATGTATTCTGGCCACATAACAATCTATCATGCCATCATATAATAGCTTGTGCCCATTTCTGCACATGTCCTGTCCCTGTTAATGAAAAACACACACTCAGCCATTGTTTTTCTGTTAAATGTGTTATTCTGATGACAGTTAAATACAAACTCATTGAAGAATGAGAAGAAAGAATTTTTCACTACACAGAGGAAAAAAAACGGTGTGTGGGTTTACAGAATTATTCAGTGGTTCGTCCTCTTTTCTTAAAGTTTTAGACTTAATAGCATTCATGTATGCATATTGCATTCATGCACGGTATGGTAAACCTATTAAATTCAGCTCGTTACTCTCGGCGTTACTATCATGTGCATTTTCACACCTGCACACACCCTTTGGCCAACACAAAACCCATCTTAAACAAGCCATCATGATCAG
Organism: Pholidichthys leucotaenia; assembly: GCA_020510985.1. Classification (NCBI taxonomy): domain Eukaryota; kingdom Metazoa; phylum Chordata; class Actinopteri; order Cichliformes; family Pholidichthyidae; genus Pholidichthys; species Pholidichthys leucotaenia. Next base: position 36,355,117 of record CM035843.1, on the reverse strand, counting down.
AGTTCACCATCGATTGTGCGCCTCTGTGCTTTAAAGGGATGGGCAGGAGCTCTTTGGATTGGATTATCCAAAACACACCTCTGAATAATTAGAACGGCCTCTTTACAGTTTTCCCACTGCCGGGATAGCAAAATGGACTTGGATACACCTATGAATGTGCTCTACACCTCAGACAATAGACTGTTGAATAGATCGTCATAGTACAGCCCAATATCGCTGATATTCTCAAATATTTGAAAGTTCATTCAATGTAACAAGAACAGAAGGAACTGAGTTGTTGACGGACCAATTAAGAGGTACACTGGAAGCAGTAAGGGGAAACTTGCCTTTTACAAATTTATTTAGCAGAAGTGATTGTTCCATGTACTTAGTTAATTCCCTTCCACAGCATGTGGGACGCCATATGGTGTATAGGGGCGTATCTCAGTTTCTCTGACCCTAGGCCACACAGCTACTGGAAGAAGTGAAAGCCATAGTGGGGATGTCAGTCGTCTGGTAGCTCTGTGTGCAACTTTCCTTTCCCCATTCTATTATGCTGAGCACCAAGCTAGAAGGCAGAAAGTCCCATTTTTTTAATATGGTCTTTGGTATGATATGGTAGGATTTGAATGCTGGCCTCCCGGGTGTGGGGCGGATGCTCTACCAACTAGGCCACCGCTCCGGTGTTCCATGCACTGAGATGTGTTAAAATTTCTAAAATCATGCAAATACTGGATTTAATTTTTTGCAAGAATTACAAAAACATTTCATGCCAAAATGCTTCTAGATGTTACATATTTTAGCAAATACATGTGAAAAACCAATCTATAGATCTAATGCATGTGTAGAAATCTTTATTTATTTATCTGTTTATTTTGTAGGAATGATGCCAGTATGTGAGTACTGCGTGTCTGTGTGCGAAATATAGGCAACACCATGAAGGATTTAGCGAGAGAGGTTTCTGAGTCAACAAACCTCAGGGATTGTGACTCAGCTCACGACTGGTGGCTGGTGTTGGTGCATATTTATGCATGCATGCACAATTAGAGTGATGTGTGTGAAAGAGCCACATGTTCATGCTCAACATGAGAATATGCGAAAGGACAAGGGATCGTGTTGATGGTTGCAAAGTGAGTAGATGTGTTAAATAGCCGTCAGGATTTATCGCCTGCTTGCAAGCCCTAACTAGATACAAAATGAAAAACAACAATTCCATCCATTTAACTCTATTCTGATGAGATCCATGTGTCTCTCCTGAAGATTTAACTTATCAGATTTTTTTTGCCATTCCATGCTATCAAACGGTGTATGTTAACCTAACCCAAAATACTGGAAATGATGTGATGCTACAAATGAGATTACTATGCCATGCCATAAAGTACTTGCAGATCATATGATTGATGTAGGTTCTTACTGCAGATGAGAAACACTGAGAGCATCACATATGTAAAGACAAGCAAGATTAATGACAGATGAGAAATGGGTAAAAGCCAGGAAGAGTGCACTTTAAAAAAGAAAACTGATCAAACTAACAGATGAATGAGTAAGGGAAAAAGAAATCAGAAAGACAGTTAAAGCGAGAGGATAAAAGTAGACACCTAAAAAAGACAAAGGAAGAAGAGAGGAAATATCCCCTGAAGTGATCCCTGAGACAGACAGACAAACAAAGGAGTCAGCCTGCCAACACTGATTACTGGACTGATTCACATTCACTGGCTGCTGCTGGCTTCAATATGGGGCACACATCAAGTGCTCCTAAACACTTCAAATTGGAAAATTCAAAACATATACTACCGTGGTAAGCTATACTTTGGTACAGCAGCCTTGTCACCTGGAAGATGAGTAGAATTTATCAACACTGACTGGTCATGCATTGTTCTGAAAAGCGCAACATGTCTTCCAAATAATACAACCCCAATTCCAGTGAAGTTGGGACATTGTGTAAAATGTAAATTAAAAAAAAAGATTTAAAAATCATTTTCAATCTACTGTATATTCAATTGAATACACTACAAAGCCAAGATATTTAATGTTCAAACTGATAAACTTTATTGCTTTGTTGCAAATAGTCACTCATTTTGAATTTTATCTCTGCAACATGGTCCAAAGAAGCTGGGACAGGATCAGCACAACTGGAAAAGTTGAGGAATGCTTAAAAAAAATACCTTTTCCATAGGTGAACAGGTAAATTGGAAACAGGTGAGCATAATGATTGTGTATAAAAGAAGCATCCCTGAACATGGATGGGATGAGGTTCACCACTTTGTGAACAACTGCATGGGCAAATAGTCCAGCAGTTTAAGAACAACATTTCTCAATGTACAATTGAAAGGAATTTATTGATTTCATCATCTACAGTCCATAATATCATCAATAGATTCAGAGAATCTGAAGAAATTTCTGGACGTAAGCAGCAAGGCCGAAAACTAACAATGAATGTCTGTGATCTTTGATCCCTCAGGCAACACTACATTAAAATTGAAATCATTATGTAAAGGATTTTACCACGTGGGCTCAGTAACACTTCAGAAAACCTGTGTCAGTTAACACATTTCATCACTACATCTACAAGTGCAAGTTAAAACTCTACCATGCAAAGTGAAAGCCATATACGTATCAACAATACCCAGAAACGCCACCAGTGGCTCTGGGCCCGAGCTCATCTGAGATGGTCTGAAGCACAGTGGAAAAGTGTGCTTTGGTCTGACAAGTCCACATTTCAAATTGGTTTTGGAAATCATGGATATCATGTCCTCAGGGTTAAAGAGGAAAAGGACCATCCAGATTGTTATCAGCTCAATGTTCAAAAGCCACGTTCATGACACCTCGTCATCTGTGTCCAACTCCCCCCCTCCCTCCAGCTCCACAGCCTCCACATTCCCTACTTCATTTAAGGCACCCCCCCCTCCTCCCCCCTCCCCTTATCATCAGTGAGCAGGATGTGCTCAAACAGTTCTCCAGACTGAACCCGCGCAAGGCCCCCGGCCCAGACGGCGTGTCTCCCTCCACCCTGAGACTCTGTGCGAAACAGCTGGCTCCTGTCTTCACAGACATTTTTAACACCTCCCTTAAGTTATGCCACGTGCCGTCCTGCCTCAAATCCTCCACCATCATCCCTGTCCCCAAGAAGCCTCGGATCACTGGACTTAATGACTACAGACCTGTAGCGCTCACCTCTGTAGTCATGAAGTCCTTTGAGCGCCTGGTCCTGTCCCACCTCAAGTCCATCACCACCCCTCTCCTGGACCCGCTGCAGTTTGCCTACCGAGCCAACAGGTCTGTAGACGACGCAGTCAACCTGGCCCTCCACTCCATCCTGCAGCACCTGGACTCCCCGGGAACCTACGCCAGGATCCTGTTTGTGGACTTCAGCTCCGCATTCAACACCATCCGCCCCGCTCTGCTCCGGGACAAGCTGTCCCTGCTCAACGTGCCTGACTCCCTCTGCAGGTGGATCATCGACTTCCTGACGGACCGGAGGCAGCATGTGCGGCTGGGAAAGACTGTCTCAGACTATACTAGCATCAGCACCGGATCACCCCAGGGTTGTGTACTTTCCCCCCTACTCTTCTCCCTTTACACCAACTCCTGCACCTCCAGCCACCAGTCTGTCAAGTTGATCAAGTTTGCGAATGACACCACCCTCATCGGGCTCATCTCCAACGGCGACGAGTCCGCCTACAGGAGAGAGGTGGCCCAGCTGGTGTCCTGGTGCAGCAATAACAACCTGCAGCTGAACGCTCTGAAGACAGTGGAGATGATTGTAGACTTCAGGAAAGTCTCTACTCCTCTGCCCCCCCCTCACCCTCTCAGGCTCTCCCATCACCACTGCTGATTCCTTCCGCTTCCTAGGCACTACCATCACCAGGGACCTCAAATGGGAGCTGACCATCAGCTCACTCATCAAAAAAGCCCAGCAGAGGATGTTCTTCCTGCGGCAGCTGAGGAAGCTCAAGCTACCCACCAAGATGTTAGTGCAGTTCTACACAGCCATCATCGAGTCCATCCTCACCACCTCCATAACCGTGTGGTACGCAGGAGCCACTGCCAGGGACAGACTAAGGCTGCAGCACGTCGTGCGCACTGCTGAGAAGGTGATCGGCTGCAAGCTCCCATCTCTCCTGGATCTGTACATCTCCAGGACCCGGAGGCGTGCTGGCCGGATCATAGCCGATCCCTCACACCCTGGTCACGTACTGTTTGCCCCCCTCCCCTCTGGTAGAAGACTTCGGTCCATCCAGACTAAAACCTCCCGTCACATGAACAGCTTCTTCCCCTCTGCCATCAGACTGCTGAACACTAAGTGACTTATTGACTCTCGTGCACCATGTACAGCAGCTCAACCAGACTCATGTCAATCATCACTGTTTTCTTCCTGCATTACCGACTGCACTATATAGTTCTCCACAGTATCTGCTGCTGGCTAATATATATTTTAACTGTTGACCAGTATCACTTAATCTTATCCTACACTTTATTACATGTATAGTTTATTTCTTATCTTATCATGTTTAATGTTGCAGCATTGTACCGAGACAAATTCCTAGTTTGTGTACTACATGAACAATGGCAATAAACCTGATTCTGATTCTGATTCTGATTCTGAAAAGCCAGCATCTGTGATGGTACGGGGGTATGGCAGTGCCCATGCCATTGGTAACTTGCATCTGTGAAGGCACCAAGCAATGTCTTTTTCATTGACATCCCTGCTTATTTCAGCAAGACATTGCCAAGCCACATTCTGGACATGCTACAACAACTTGGCTTCATAGTAACAAAGTGAAGGTACTAGACTGGCCTGCCTGCAGTCCAGACCTGTCTCTCATTGAAAATGTGTGCCACATTATGAAGCACAAAATATGATAAGGGAGACCCCGGACTGTTGAGCAACTGAAGTCGCACATCAAGCAAGAATGGGAAATTCCACCTACAAAGCTTGAACAATTAGTGTCCTCAGTTCCTAAATGCTTATTGAGCATTGTTAAAATGAAAGGTGATGTAACACAGTGGTAAGCTGTACCTGATTTTTTTTGGCTTTAAATAAAACATTAATAGCCCATTAAAAAAAAACAAAAAACATGCCCCTGTCCCAGCTTTTTTGGAATATGTTGCAGGTGTGTTGCAGGCATCAAATTCAAAATGAGTGAATATTTGAAAATGAAAAAATAAAAACAGTAAAGTTTAACAGTTTGAACATTAAATATGGTGGACTTCCTGTTTGGTTTAGGCCATATGTGCAAGAGTGTCATGAGCCGAGAGCTGGAGGTTTCTGCCAGGCTTGGTCTCATGGCTTTTTCATTATATTTACATGTTTGTTGTATTTTATGTTTTTTTTTTGTTTTTTTTTTGCGGGGGGGGGGGGGGTCTGTATTAGTGTACTGTTTGCCATTTTCCTGTTTGTGTTCTAGTTTTGTTACACTTCTATTTTGTATTAATTTATATTTATATTTTGGGCAGCACGGTGGCGGAGTGGTTAACACTGCAGCAGCACAGCAACTAACCCTTGGCCGGGGATCCCGGGTTCAATCCCAGACCCCGACCAACAGTGATCTGTGTGGAGTTTGCATGTTCTTCATGTGTCTGCATGGGTTTACTCCGGGATTTCTCCGGTTTCCTCCCGCATGCCAAAAACATGCATGTTAGGTTAATTGGCATCAAACTGGGGATTCTAAATTGTCCTTAGGTATGACTGTGAGAGTGAATGGTTGTCTGTCTCTCTGTGTTGGCCCTGCGATGGACTGGCGATCTGTCCAGGGTGTACCCTGCCTCTCGCCCAAAGATGCTGGGATAGGCTCCAGTCCCCCCGCGACCGGAAAAAGATTAAGCGGAAGAAGATGGATGGATGGGTTGATATTTTATTCCTTATATCTTCACTGTTGTTCTTTTGCTGGTTGACAGCTGTCAGTGGTGCAGTGCTCCGTGTGGGCATTGCCCTGTCAGCTGTCAGCTTTGGTTTGCTCCTCTCTCACTGCCCCCAGCTGGTCCTAATTATGTTTCATTGCTTTCTCCTGCCCGCTCAGATTACCCACACCTGTCATTGATTTTGTAAGTGGTTTTTGATCCTATGTAAGGGCTGTTTTTTCATTTTCTCATCCCTGCAGTCTTGGTTGTTTTCTCCTTGTCTCTACCAAAGCCCTGCCCTGCTCTGGTGTGCTATCAGTAACTTTCCTGCCTCATTTGTATTTTGTGTTTAGAGCACTGTGTTGCACTTTATGTTTGTTGTTTTTTTGCAGTAAATTTCACAAACTCACAGCTTAGAGCGGGGGTCTCGCCTCTCTGCCCCGAAGGGCAATTCATGTTAAAGAGGCTCTTTTGTAGGTCTTGGGATGCTGCAGCTGCGTACTAAGTTTCATAAGGGAAAATATGCCTAGTGGTGAGGGTGTTTTGAAATTTTCAAGGGGACACTATTGAGCTATTTGGCTACGCCCACTACTGTTCACCATAAAATATAACATTTTTGGCAAGTCCCACGCATCTTGCAAAAATTCTTGAGTTTTTGTGCATGTTGAGAACCCCCAAAATGACATTGTTTAACAGAACCAACTGGGCTCTTGCTACTGACATTGTCAGCGCTCGAGCCCTAATTATGCTTATCACTCTTGCTGTGTGTTTGAGTGAGAAGGATGTTGTGCCTACATAATAAAAATAAGGTTTAGCCTGGTTTTCCTGGGTCAAAGATCTGAGTATTATAAGGGTATGGAGTTTAGATTATCTTGTAAACAAATACGTGAAAATGATTCAATATTAATATATTTCAGACGACTTGAAAACTCAATCTGGTCCCATGTTTTAAATGACTGAATATACACCACGACTCAGGTATTCTGTTTAGAGGTTATCATGAGATAAAATTTAATCAAAGTTTGAGCAAACACTTTTTATCTCATCATTTCTGTCATTGACACATTTACAGCAAAATATATTTGCATTTGAGATTTGTGAGTACTAAAGTGTTTTGCACTGCCTAACTTTGAAGGAGGATGTAACACTGAATCTAAAGTCTACTTCTTACCACAGTTCCCTATGGCATAAAGGACAGTGCAGCAAAACTGTATCTTAAATGTGAAATATTTAAATTGCAGAGGCACGGACAGAGTACATATAGACACAAAATAACATCAAATTAATAACTGATCTAATAATTTAATAGGTAACATTGTAGTCATCACAAGCTTTACTGAAAATTGGTCAGTGATCCCTAGTTTTCCAAATATCTTGCACTAACAACTGGAGTTGTGTTAGAGTGAGTAAGCAACATTTCACATTGATCTTTTCAAATTATAAGTAAAACATCCGGATTTCTCAATGCACTGTGTTACATCTGAGAAATGACCAGGCAGGAGGCAAGTCTTCATGCAGCTAACAAGGGAGCTTTATTATGTGAACTTGGGTTTATATACACAGTGGGCCGTGCCCACCTGACGTCGCCCAGTGGGTGGACACGGCTTCACATACACACACACACTCTCATACCCAACATTCTCCCCCCTTTTAGAAAAATGCAAAACCACACACACATTTGAACCTCCCAAATTTGAAATCCGAATCACACACTAAATAATAACAAACAGCAATAACATGGCCTATCACATTCACTCAAAGAACAACTAAAATGGACCACATCTCCTTAAAATGCATAAAAAAAATCCCATATTATTCACATTCACTCACATGCACACCAGCAAACTATATATAAAATACACACATATATATACAGTATATATATATACTGTATATATATATATATATATACTGTATATATATATATATATATATATACTGTATATATACACAGATATTTACACCAGAAAAAACTATTTTAGGTAACCCCAATGTCTCTGGGCAGCCACCATCTTTTAATCTGCCACGGAGGACCTGGGCAGCCCCAAGGCATCAGTGCACCCAGTCGCCGTCTACCCCCAGGGTCAAAGCCCCCCTCCCTGGCAAAAATGTCTCTACCCGTCAGTCGGCACTTCTTCCCTCTAGGCCCGCCACCCTGACATTCGGAGCGCCGCCTCTCCGTGCCTGACGAGCCGCTCCCGATTGCCTTATGCACCACCATCATGGCTCCAGATGCTCCGACCCCCAGTGGCCGCACCTCGGAGAGAAATGAAGCATGTTCGGCGCATCTGCTGCCTCGGGCGCCTCGCTGTACCGCCCAGCACCCTTGTCCAAGGCGCGTGGAGCTCCAGCACTGAGGCACTGCCTGACCTCCGTGGCACACGGCTCTTGCTGCTCACCTCTGGGGCTCACGATGTCACCCTTGCCGGTCTTGTCCTCCGACTCCGGCTCCTCGCCACTGCCTCCAGCGCTCACAGTCCCGGTGCTCCGCTGTGTCGTCACCGCGTCCTACTTCAGCTGGTCCCCTTCTGGGCATTCAGCATCATTCCCGTCGGTTCCACTGTCCGACTCGGGCACCTTGACACCAATCTCGGCTCCCTCGTTCCAAGTGTCCCACTGCGTTGCTTCTGCGTCATGCAGTTGCTGACCTTCCCCGGAGCCCTCTGCCTGCATGGTCCCATTCTCCCACCGTTTAGCTTCCAACAGCGAAGCTGACTCCTGCTGCACCTCCTCTCTGCCATCCTCGTACACCGCGATGTCCGACCTGTCAGCACTGTGGTCCCCCACCAGAGTGGGGTCTACAGCTGGCTCATTCTCCTCAGCGACTGGGGACTTTCCCATGCTTTGTTCTGGCCCCTCTTCCTGGTAGCTCTCTCCCTGAGAGCGCGGAGCGGGAGCTCCGGTGTCGGTGCTTTTCATAAAAGCCTCGCCGGTGTTAGTCTCGCTCAGCTCGGTCTCTTTCTCCACCTGCTCCGGTTCTGGCTGGTCGATGGGTGGAGGCCATACCGGTCCTTGCTCTTCCTCCAGTTTGTCTTAACTCTCCGGGTACCATTCGCACTCAGTGTCACTCTCACTGTCAGTGTCGTATTTGCTCTCACCGTCAGTGTCGAATTCACTCCTACTGTCCACAAAGCCCGTGCAAACTGGTTCTGGGCCGCTGACCATCTGTCCGATTTCAAAGGTGAATCCCAGCTCCTCGAGCAAGTCCCACTCCATGACATTTTCACTCCGGCATGCCACCTGGAACCGGAATGCTGGAAGTATTTTCTTGTCATACTGCACTGCCAACGTGATGCTCCTGCCGGTACTGGAGTTCCCGTCATCTGGCAGTTCCACTGCATCCGGGCGCCGGGGGGTGAGCCTCCGAACCCAAGCCTCACTCACGATGGACTGCGTGGCAGCGGTAGCTAACAACATGGGCACCCTCACGCCGTCCAGCTTCACCACCAGCTGTGATCCTGATCAACCTTCAGGGCGCGTGATGTTCACACATCACACACGTCTCTGCTGTAGTCAGTGGTCAGAGACTCCTCCACGCTTGGCCCCGGTTCTGCCTCGAAGTCCAGCTTGGCACCTGCAGCCTTGTTTCGGCGCGAAACTAGCCTGTCCATTGACATAAGCTGAGCTGTTATCTTCCCTAAGCTAACTAGCTCCATTGTCCCTAGTGCCAAAAGCTCCTTCACCCGCAGCTCCCTGGCCCTCGTATGCTCCACGAAGTGCGCTGTCATGTGCATGACGGCATCCTCGTAGCATTCTTCTGTGCCCAGCGAGTCGAGAATCCTTCGGCCCTTCGTGCCAAGGTTATGGACCAGGACCCTTCAGCGCTGCTTCCTGTTAAACCAAGAGAAACCCAGCTCTCTGATGTAGTCTTCAAACTCCTGTCTCTACACCGGCCATGAGGTCACAGCTCACCTGGGCTCTCCAGAAACCGCAGTAAATTTTGAGGTATCCAGTACACACCCATTTTTCACCTCGTCGCCAAATGTTACATCTGAGAAATGACCAGGCAGGAGGCGAGTCTTCATCCAGCTAATAAGAGAGCTTTATTATGTGAACTTGGGTTTATATACACAGTGGGCCGTGCCCGCCTGACGTCACCCAATGGGTGGGCACGGCTTCACATACACACACACTCTCATACCCAACACACTGCATACCTGTTCCAGTGTATGTGGAACAGTTCAGTGTACTATAAAGGATGTGAATAGACTAGATTACATGTGTACTGAATAAAACACCAGTATGTAAAATGAAACGTTGGACACTGTTGCTGGATTTTGTGTGTCTTTAGCCAGAGGACTCATTGGCCCTCATGCTGTGGTAACATATCGTCACTTCCTGTATTGCTGGCTGTCTGTGTGGTTTGCTCTATGGTTAGCGCTCCTCACTCTCCTGAGGATTTTGCCTTTAATTGTATATTAATCACTTTTTTCCTTCTACTGTTAGCTCTCACTTCTGTTTATCAAGCCTCTTGCACCTGTGTGCGCACTCTGTCGTCTAATCACCCTCTTCAGCCTTCTGTTCACCTTTCATCTGTGTTTTTGTTAGCTTCGGGTTAGCCACTAGTTATGGCTACTAGCTCTCCTTCCTCTCCTCCTCTGGTGTGCTCTCTCTGTCAGATGTTTAGCTACACCTCTGCCTCTTTTAGTGATAACGGTAAATGTAATAAATGTTGTCTTTTTGAGGTGCTCGAGGTGAGGTTGTCTGATTTGGAATCCCGGCTCCGCTGCATTGAAACACCGTCTGCGCCAGTTAATCTTGACGGACGTCCCCTAGCTGCAGCGGAGCTTCCTAACATAGGGCGGCCTGCTAGTGGTCCTCCAGTCCTCCTCAGCAGCGAGGAGACTGGGTGGGTGACAGTGAGAAGGAAGCCTAGTCGCAAGGCCCCGGTTCACCACCAACCTGTTCATGTTGCTAATCATTTTTCCCTGCTGAGGAAAAAACTGATCATTGGCGACTCTGTAGTCAGAAACGTGAACCTAGAGACTCCAGTGGCCATAGTCAAATGCATTCCTGGGGCCAGAGCAGGCGACATCGAGTCAAATTTGAAAATGCTGGCTAAAACTGTAAATACTCCACAACTGTTATCCACGCCGGCATCAACGACATCCGACTCTGGCAGTCGGAAGTCACAAAACTTAACGTGGAATCAGTGTGTGACTTTGCCAAAACAATGTCTGCCTCTGTAGTATTCTCTGGGTGCCTCCCCAATCTGACCAGTGATGACATATTTAGCCGCTTGTCATCCTTCAACCGCTGGCTGTCTGTGTGGTGTCCTGCAAACAATTTGGGCTACATAGACAATTGGAGCTCATTTTGGGGAAAACCTGGTCTTATTAGATGAAGTGGCGTCCATCCCACTTTGGATGTTGCATCTCATTTATCTAACAATCTGGCATCATTTTTATCCAAATTTCCTAAACCTTGACAACTCAGAGTTGGGATCAGGAAGCAGAGTCGCAGTCTTACACGCCTCTCTGCAGCTCCTCTTCATCCGCCACCCCTCAGCTTAGCCCCTGTCTTCCCCATCAGAGAATCATTGTCTGCTCCCTCCAAAGTTAATAAAAATATAATGTATTAGCATCCCAAAGTGATTAAACAAAAAGTTGGTAAAGCTCAAATTAAACCTGAAGCCTCTAAATTGAATGATTTGGCCTCTGTTCCTCCTCATAATTTAAAAATTAAACGCGGTTTGTTAAATATTGGGTCTCTAACTCCCAAGTCTCTGCTAGTCCATGATCTGTTAATTGATCATCAGACTGATTTAATTTCCCTTACAGAGACTTGGTTAGGGCAAGAAGATTATGTTGGTTTAAATGAATCAGCTCCTTCTGGTTATTAAAACTGTCAAAATCCCAGAAGTTCTGGTTGTGGAGGAGGAGTAGCAACAATTTACCATTCCAAATTACTAGTTAATGTAAAGCAAAAAACACGTTATCATTCCTTTGAGGGTCTGGTCCTCAGTATCGGGCATTTTAGCAATTTTAGGCTAAACCCAGTTTTATTTGCCATAGTTCATCCTCCATCAACCTACTCAGAATTTTTATCAGAGTTTGCCAAATTCTTAGCTGATTTAGCGCTGAAATCAGAATAATTATAGTAGAGGACTTTAATATACATGTAGATGTAGATAGTGATTGCCTTAATATGGCATTTAATTCAGTATTAGACTCGATAGGGTTTTCTCAGAAAGTAGGAAATTCTACCCATTATCTCCACCATACGTTGGACCTTGTTCAGACATATGGCATAGAAATAGAAAATCTGGTAGTGTCTCCTCATAACCCTGTACTGTCAGACCATTTTCTGTTGACCTTTGATTTTACTATTCCTGACTATTTGGCTCCTAAAGAAAAATATTACTACAGTAGATGCCTCTCAGATGATGTTGGAACCAAATTTATGCACATTGTTTCCTCTATGCCATGTGTCAACACAACGGAAATAAGCTATAGACAGCTTGCTCCTTCTGTAATTGATAGCATGGTAGATAGTGTTACAGCTTCTCTGCATCAAACTCTAGACATGGTGGCCCCTTTAAAAAAGAAAAAGTCTAATCAGAGATTTCTAACTCATTGGTTCAACACAGAAACTCGTAGCTTAAAACAGAAGACTCGTCAATTAGAAAGAAAGTGGTGCTCCACTAATTTAGATGAAATCTATTTAGCTTGGAGAAATCTGTAACTTTGATTTTTATTCATTTTTCATCATACATATTACATTCAGATCACAGTCTCTATATTTAAAAAAGGAGCTAACCATACAGCCAAAAAGAAAGAGAAGAAAAAAAAAGAGAGAAAAAAAAGGTGGGGGGGACAAATGTTGGAGCATCAAGTTTTTAGTTTCCATCTCTAAATTCTTCTGGTTTTTCCAGTGTCTTTGGTTATTCTTTCAATTTCTGTCTCGTTGTTGCACTTTGTAGTGTGTCCATTTCCACCATTTTTTTTTATATTGTCCTTCTTGCATTCTTTGTCGATATGTTAGTTTTTCCATTAACCGTATATCCTCAACAATGTCAGTCCATTGCTCTTGATCAGGAAGAACATCTGACTGCCATTTTCTTGTGATTTTTTTTTTACATGCAATCAGCATGATTTTAACTAAATATCTGTCCTCAGCCTGTATTACATTGTCTCTTTTAAGATCACATAAATACATCAAGTTACAGTTCATTGGTATATTATATCCTAATATCCTCTGTATTGTCACATGTATAGATTTCCAGAATGATGAGATTTTGCAGCATTTCCAAAACATATGTGAGTGGTCTGCATTTTGAGCCCCACAGCCCCTCCAGCATATAGATTTGGTATTTGTATATTTTCTTTGGATCTGTGGTGTAATGAAATAGCGAATCAGGTTTTTCCATCCAAATTCCCTCCATGTCCTTGAACTTGTTGATGTGTGTTGTGTTTTCCATATGTTTAAATTTAGCTCTTTCTCCCATTTCTCCTTTATATAGTTACTTGAATGTTTGTTTGCTGTAAGTTTCTGATATAGCTTTGAAATAATTCTTATTTTATTTCTTGCATACGAGCTTAAAATGAATTGTATAATCTCACTCACATCTGTGTGGAGGTTATGCCTAATCTTTCTCATATAATAATCTCTCATCTGCAGATATCTGAAGAATTCAGATTTTTCTAGTTTAAATTTTCTTCTCATGTTTACAAAACTCCCGAAATCTTTTTTTCCCATATTGCCCCATGCTGTGATTCCCTTGTTCACCAGATTTTTGTATCCCCTATCTTGCTTTGCCGGTTCAAACTGACTGTCAAATGCTACCCATTTCAATAGTTTTATGTCCTCCTTTATATTATACTTTTGTACTATTTTATACCACAGGTCCAAAGTAAATTTAGTGATTGGGTCTATTTGTTTGATTTGCTTATATGCATCCTTATCTCCTATTATGCTTTGCACTGGGAGTCCCTCAATTTCCTTTTCCATTTCTTTCCATTTTGCCTCGTATCCTCCGTCGCACCAACATATGATATATCTTATTTGTGCTGAGTAGTAATATTCCTTTAGACTCGGTAGACCCATGCCGCCTTTCTCTTTTGGTAACTGGAGAGTTTTATATTTCACTTTTGGCTTTTTACCTCCCCAAACAAATCTCGATATCATCCTGTCCCACTTTGAGAAATGGGCACCAGAAATCTCTGTTGGTAGAGCCTGGAAGAGGTAAAGAAGTCTAGGTTGTATGCTGATTTTGACTGCCTTAATTTTTGAAATCAGATCCATGTTACTAACTAACTAACTAACTAACCTGCACTTATATAGCGCTTTTCTAGTCACAAAGACCACTCAAAGCGCTTTCATTAATACTAACCCTCTATCTAAGGGCCTATAGGAAACATATCTAGGGACAATTTAGAACAGCCAATTAACCTAACATGCATGTTTTTGGCATGTGGGAGGAAACCGGAGAAATCCCGGAGTAAACCCACGCAACACGGGGAGAACATGCAAACTCCACACAGATCACTGTTGGTCGGGGGCTGGGATCGAACCCACGATCCCACGATCCTCACAATCCCCCGGCCAAGGGTAAACTGTGCTGCCGCAGTGCTAACCACTGCGCCACCGTGCAGCCAAGTGTTACACACTTATTGACAACCTGTCTGTCAATGTTTTCGATAAGAAAATAGAAAGTGGATTACTGATAAATGATATAAGTGACCACTTGCCAACCTTTGCACTTATCCATGGCCACACGGGGCCCAACCCAGAAATAATTTCAAAATCATTCAGACACAAATCACCAAATGCAATCAGTTCTCTTAAAGAGGACTTGCTGAAGCAAGACTGGACAGAAGTCTATGTATCAGATGTAAATGAAGCCTATGACACATTTATAAACATTGTAACCACTCTTTATGAAAAAAACTGCCCATTAGTAAAAAAAAAAAAGCTTAAACACAAATTTGCTGATAAGCCATGGTTAACCAAAGGACTACAAAAGGCGTGTAAAAAGAAAAATTTATTATATAAAGCTTTCCTAAAGAAAAGAACAAAAGAAGCAGAGCAGCGGTATAAAACATACAAAAATAAGTTAACATATATAATAAGATGTAGTAAAAGAGACTATTACAGTAAAGAACTGGCGAAAAACAAAGACAATATTAAAAATACATGGACAATACTCAACAGTATCCTTGGAAATAAAAGCAGAAATACAAGCTACCCAACTAATATTCCAAAAAATAATAAAACGACTCAGAGTCTCAATATAGCTTCACCTGCAGATGAATTTAATAATTTTTTTGTTAACATTGGACCTAAACTGGCCCGAGAAATACCCACTACGGTGCCTACAGGTAATACAATATGCAATAACACTGCTGTAAAAGACTCCATCTTCGTAAAGAACACAGACGAAAGAGAGGTCATTGAAATTGTTAAATCGTTCAAAAGTAAAACATCTACTGACTGTGATGGTATTGACATGCTACTAGTCAAAACTGTTATCGAATGCATAGTAAAACCACTGACGTATATCTGTAACCTGTCTCTCCAATCAGGTATATTTCCCAATGCAATGAAAATAGCTAAAGTAATTCCGATATACAAGACGGGCGACAGAGGGGAACTCTCAAACTATAGACCAATTTCACTATTACCGCAATTTTCCAAGATACTTGAAAAAATATTCTATGAGAGAATTGACAACTTCATACTGAAGAATGATTTATTATGTGAGCAGCAATATGGGTTCAGACACAAGAGGACAACTGCATATGCCCTAATGGAATTTACAGAAAAAATATCAACAGCCATTGAAAATAAAGAGTATTCAGTTGGAGTATTCCTAGATCTTAAAAAAGCATTTGATACAGTAGATCATAATTTATTATTAAAGAAACTACAAAATTATGGTATTAGAGGGGTAGCACTATCCTGGTTAAGTAGTTACTTAAAGAATAGATATCAGTATGTATGTGTTAGCAACAAAAACTCAGAGCTGCTGAAGGTCACCTGTGGAGTCCCACAGGGTTCAGTTTTGGGACCATTATTATTCAATATGTATATAAACGATATATGTAAAGTTTCAGAAAAAATGGACTTAATATTGTTTGCCGATGACACTAATCTGCTATGCAGTGGAAACAATTTGGAACAACTTCTGGATACACTCGGAAAGGAATTAGGAAAGCTTAAACTGTGGTTTGATTCAAACAAATTAATGCTCAATTTAAGTAAGACAAAATTTATAGTCTTTAACAACCATCACAACAACCCAGTACCCAAACTCAATGTAAATGGTGTAGAGATTGAAAGGGTATCTGAAACTAAATTCCTTGGAGTAATAATTGATAACAAATTGTGTTGGAAGTCACATATTAATTATATTAAAGGTAAAGTATCCAAATCAATTGCAATATTACACAGAGTGAAATATTTGCTGAATCAACCCACACTATACACCTTGTATCATTCATTAATACTCCCATACATGACATATTGTAATGAAGTATTGGGAAATACATATAAAACAAACATATATCCACTTTTTATGCTTCAAAAGAGAGCTATTAGAATAATAAACAAAGCAGCTTACAGGGAACCAACAAACCCACTTTTTCTCAAACAAAAAAGTCTCAAGTTGAAAGATCTGGTTGACTTTAAAACCGCAATAATAATGTTCAAAGTGAAGAATTTATCACTGCCCGCAAATATCCAAAAGTTGTTCCAAACAAGGGAGAAACGATATCACTTCAGAGGAACATGTATATTTCAAAAGCCTACAATGAGAACAACCACCAAGCAACACTGTATTTCAGTGCAAGGAGTCAGATTATGGAACGATTTTGGACCTGAATTAAAATCATGTACAACGCTTGGACAATTTAAACAAAAACTAAAGGAAGAAATACTCCAAATATATTTACAAGACGACATGTGAACTCACATAAGGATTGACATATCCAGCCTGTATTGTGTTGTAGCTTAGTTTTTTTTTTTTGTTTTTTGTTTTTTTCTTTTTTTCTCTGTGACATTTTGTCTTAGATTTGTTTTGAATAGTAACCGGTTAACTTAGCTTAGTTTTCTTTTTTTTTCTCTCAGTCACATTTTGTCTTAGCTTTGTTTTAAATTGTAATCACTCTTGTCTTGTTTTCTCTTTTTTCTCTTTTGAATTCTTGGATGGAATATGGGTGGCCAATATAAGCTGCGGCTTCAGCCATCACCCATTTCGGATAACTCACGTGGAATTGTATAGAAGAAGGAGTCTTTGTCTAATTTGACCTTGTTGTTATATTATACAGTTTCTTTTAACCTGTACTGTACTATCCGAAATAAATTCATTCATTCATTCATTCATTCATGTTTAAGATTGACCATCTATCAATATCTTTTTTTATTTCTTGTTCTAACCTATCATAGTTTGCTTTATAGATTTTGCTTAAATCTTTAGGTATGTTCACTCCAAGGTATTTTATTTCTTTTTGTTTCCAGTTTAGTTTGCTCTTATCAGTTATCTGGTTTAAAGGGTGGAATGTCAGTATTTGTGTTTTTGGTATGTTTATCTTGTATCCTGATAATTTTCCAAAATTTTCTATCAAGTCCATCATTTCCATTATTGATTCATCTGGTTGTTCAAGGTAAACTATAATATCGTCTGCAAACAGCCCAATCTTGTGTTCCACTCCCTTTATTGTTACACCTTTTAATTTCTTATTTTGTCGCATCGCTTGAGCCAGTGGCTCTATGAACAGAGCAAACAAGGTGGGCGATAGGCAGCATCCCTGCCTAGTTGATCTTTGTATATTTACTTTGTTAAGCTACCGTTTATCTTGATTCTTGCCACAGGTTTTTGATACAGTGTCTTTATGCATTGCACTGACTTTTCATTAAATCCAAAGCGTTCCAGCACATTATATAGAAACTTCCACTTAACCCGATCAAATGCTTTTTCTGCGTCTAAACTCATTATTACTGCACTTTTCTTTTCTTTATGTATTTGATTAATTATGTGTATTGCTCTCCTGATATTATCATGTGTTTGGTGTCCCTCTATGAAACCAGTTTGATCATCCTCTATCAATTCCGTCAAGAATGTCTTTATTCGTTTACAGATAATTATTGTATATATCTGCTCTTGCTTGCTTGCTTTTTTTTCTTGCCTTCTGATTGTTGCTCTGAGTGTTGCTATCCCTGTGCTGTTGCAATCCTGGAATTTCCCCATTGTGGGACTAATAAAGGCTTATCTTATCTTATCTTATCTTATCTTATCTTATTTTATAATCCACATTTAATAAAGAGATTGGCCTATAGCAGGGGTCACCAACGCGGTGCCCGCGGGCACCATGTCGCCCGCAAGGACCACATGAGTCGCCCGCAGGCCTGTTCTAAAAAATAGCACAACTCGCAAGTGAGCTGCGTCTAAGATGTAATTTTTTCTGCCGCTATTTTTTAAAATCACACTTGCATTTATATAGATTTTAAAATGACAATGTCTTAAAAATAAAAAAATGAAAATATGTTTATTATACGTAAAGTTATGGTGAACTCTGGCCTAGTTCAAAGGTCAGTATTGTGCGCATGACAAAACCTTCGCGCTTGTGGAGCGTAAGCTAGCGGCCAGTGAAGATGGTGATCCGAGTGCAGTTTCCTAGCCCCAAAACATGGCAAAAAAAAAAGAGAAAATTTATCATTTTCAAAGTGAGCGGGAGGAAGAGTTCTTTTTTCCTACCGTGAAAGGAAGCTGCGTGTGTTTCATTTACGCGGCGACGGCGAAGCGCCACTATGTGGAGCAACACTTCACTACCCACTCTTTTTTTTTTTTTTTGGACTTATCTTGTACCCGTAGGTGGATTTGTTCTGCAGTCCGGTGACAAACCACCAGCCGCTGCATGCGCAAGCGCCTCTTAACTCCCTAACCTGCATATTTTTGCATGAAAAACCAGAACATGCAAACTCCACACAGATCACTGTTGGCCGGGGACAGGGATCGAACCCACGATCTCCGCAATTCCCCCGGCCGAGGGTAAACTGCTGCCGCGGTGCTAACCACTGCTTCACCGTGCACATAAGCACTCTCAGTGCTGTTTAGCTTCTTCTCATGAAAGGACAGTGCTGGTTATTACTCCAACATGATTCTTGGCAAGAACTGTATGGATATAATTCCAGTGAAGAAGAATACATAAAAGTGTGTTTATTAAATGTAACAGATTTTGAGCAGAATTGCAGCAGATTTGTTCAGTTAAAAATGTGATAAGATTTATTTAATATGAAAGTTGATTTTTCTTAAATGTTGCATAACTTTTTCAAATATGATTCAACATAGTTCATGAATTAAAAGGGTTTAGTTTTTTATGGTTAAAAGGGACTGGTGAAAACTGGACATTTTTTAATGAAATGTAGAAGTGATCATCTGAACAATTGCTGAGATTAATAAAAATAAAGTGTTGAATATTGATCTTGTCTGTTACCCACTCTAAGTTATTGATAATTATTTATATATATATATACATATATATATGGGTGTTTGTATATATATATATATATATATATATATATATATATAAACACACACAATTTTATTGTATATATATATATATATATATATATATACACTACCGTTCAAAAGTTTGGGGTCACTTAGAAATTTCCTTATTTTTGAAAGAAAAGCACTGTTTTTTTCAATGAAGATAACTTTAAACTAATCAGAAATACATTCTAACATCTAATATACCTTGCTAATGTGGTAAATGACTATTCTAGCTGCAAATGTCTGGTTTTTGGTGCAATATCTACATAGGCGTATAGAGGCCCATTTCCAGCAACTATCACTCCAGTGTTCTAATGGTACAATGTGTTTGCTCATTGCGTCAGAAGGCTAATGGATGATTCGAAAACCCTTGTGCAATCATGTTAGCACAGCTGAAAACAGTTTAGCTGGTTGGAGAAGCTATAAAACTGACCTTCCTTTGAGCAGGTTGAGTATCTGGAAAAAATTATTATTTCAAATACAAATCATTATTTCTAACCTTGTCAATGTCTTGACTATATTTTCTATTCATTTTACAACTCATGGTGGTAAATAAGTGTGACTTTTCATGGAAAACACAAAATAATTGTCTGGGTGACCCCAAACTTTTGAACGGTAGTGTATATATATACAATTTGTTATTTTAGAGGAGTGTGTCAAGCTGGTGCCCTTCACATGACTCGATACCCATGAAGTAGCTCTTGGTTTCAAAAAGGTTGGTGACCCCTGGCCTATAGTTTCCGCATTGTTCCCCATCTTTCCCTGGCTTTAAAATAACTGAAATAATGGCTTCGTTCCATGATGGAGGTATTTTGTTGCTGTTTAATGTCCAATTAAATGACTTTAGGAGCTGTGGCATGAGTTCTTCTATAAACAGTTTATAAAACTCAGACGGGTATCCGTCACTACCTGGTGATTTACCATTTTTTAGTGACTTAATCACATCTTTAATCTCTTGTGTTGTTATTTCTGCTGTTAGCTTTTCATTTTGTTGGTTTCCTATTGATGGCAAGTCCAATGTGTATAGAATTTTTTTAATATCCTTTACATTTGTCTCTTCAGGTTGCGAGTATAGTTCTTGATAGAATTTATGGAATATTTCTTCGATGTTTTCTGAGGTAACTGTGGATTTATTTGTGATGGGGTCCTTAATCTTATATACATTATTCACTGTTTGTTTTCTTAACAGTTTTGCTAACAGTTTTGTGGCCTTTGGCCCCGTTTCATAATATTTTTGTTTTAAATATCTATTTTTCCTTTCAATTTCATCTATTTGTATTTCTTTTATCTTTATTTTTTCTTCCTTAATTTCTTGATATATTTTTGGGTCATTTGTGTTTTGATGTTTACGTTCTAATTCCCTCTCTCAGATCTTTGTTCATATGATTCCAGTTTAGACTTTTTTGCTTTTCCTGATTCAACAATTAATTTACCTCTTAACATGGCTTTTAGTGCGTCCCATAGTATTGTTGGGTCCACTTCTCCATTATCATTCTCCTCGATACACTCATTTATGTTTAACTTTATTCTTTCTTTCTTTTTCTCATCATTTAATACTCCTACATTAAGTTTCCGTGTTGTTTGTTGTTTTCTATTGTTTAAATATATTTCCATGTATATAGGATTATGATCTGATATTTCTGCCCCTCCAATCCGACAATTTCTCACCCTGTGTCTGTCACCTTCATTCATAAGGAAGTAATCTATTCTAGAGTGTACTTTATGGACTGCTGAATAATGTGTATAGTCTTTTTCGAGTGGGTGCAGGTCCCTCCATATGTCTACCATACCCATTTCTGCCAGTGAGGTTCTTATGAACTTTGTTACATGTTTTTTTGTCTTCTTAACACTTGTTGTGTCAACTTCATGATCCATGATGGCATTTAAGTCTCCTCCACAAATTAGGACTCCTTCACTGCGTGTTGCTATGAGATCAAACACATGTTGAAAAAGACCCTTGTCACTTTCTGGTGGAGCATAGATGTTCACTAATGTGATCTGCATACCATCTATTCTTCCCTTTACTATTACATATCTGCCTTCTTTATCCTGGATTTCTTGTTCACATTCAAATTGTATTTTATTTGAAATTAGTATCATAACCCCCCTTTTAGTTCCTCCCTTAAATGAACTGTAGTAGGAGTTCTTATAGCCAAATCTCTTTAGTTTCTCATGTTCTGTCTTGTTCAAATGTGTCTCTTGCACAAATATAATTTCGGCTTTTTCCTTCTTGAATTTTCTTATTATTCTTTCCCTTTTAACAGGTGAGTTCAGACCATTCACGTTTAATGTCATTATCTTAAGATTTTTAACCATATTCATGTTTTTCCATTTTTTTAACTTGTGCTCCTAACCCCTTTAACAACAAAACTAACACATATTTGTACAAAAACACATTAACGAACCTCGACCTTCGCACTTTGGGCCTTTCTTCTGCCCATTGGTCCCTGTTGGAGGGTGGAGGGAATGTCCTCACCCAGTGAGGGGCCCTCCCTAGACTTGTAGTTACTATCCAAGTAATAGTCATTAGTCTAGAAATGTCCAACAAAAATCACTTTAACCTCTCCTAGCCGTTTGTTTCTCTTTTACCTTGTCTTCTTGGCCTTCATTTCTTCTATGCCCTTCTTAATCTTTGTTATAATCTAAGCTTTCCGTTGAAAGCCTTGCAGTTTTTCTTGGGCTCGGTGCGCCACTTCCGTCTCCCACCCTCTGCCGCTCACTCGCCTCCACTCCGGCTGTCTCGGTGCGCTCCGTACCGCCGCTGCTCCAGCCGCTTCCTCTGGTACGCTCACCACAAAGCCTCGCTCCTTCATGTCCTGCGCTGCCTCTCTGGCCGTGTTGTAGGTTTTCACGCCATCATCCCAATGAATTTTCATCTTCGTTAGTGGCGTTTGGAATCTAATTTTTTTCTCTTTCAGCATTTTTTTAATGTTGGCATATTTCTTTCACTGCTGCAAAATTTCTGTCGGGTAGTCATGGTCAAAGAATATCTGTTTGTCGCCAACTCGTATCTTTTTTTTCCACGCTTGTGTCAGGATTCTTTCCTTTACGTCGTATTTTAAAAAGTTTACCACATCTGACCTGGGTGCAGAGTTTGAGTTCGGGTTCTGTGCCAAGGCTCTGTGCGCACGTTGGATCTGCAGGTCTGTTTCATTGGGCAGCTCGAGCTCTTTTTTTAAGAATTGATCTATGAATTTCGCCATCGAGTTGCCTTCAGTGCCCTCCGGAATCCCGAAGATGCGTATATTGCTCCATCTGGACCTGCTCTCCAGGTCGGTTATTTTTTCCTGCATCCTCTGTGTTTGTGCCGTCAGAGTCTGTAGCAGCTCGCTTGCCTCAGTCTTCCAGTCTTCCAACTCTGATATTTGAGCTTGTGCTTCTGCCATACACGCCCGTTGAGTGCGCAGCTCCTCCATGTTTTCTGCTAGCTTGCGGTCCATTTCTTTTCGGAGACCCATAATTTCCTCCTTCACCTCTTTATTCAGTTCTTCCTTAAGAGTCGTTAAATCCTGTTGGAGTTGTCGCTTGAGGTCTTTTATGTCCTTACTCATATTGGCGAAGCCATTGTTCATAACATCGAGGTTGGCGTCCTCCATTTTCTCTGAAGTCTCCTCGTTTTTGTTGGCCTCGTGTTCAGCGATTTCTTCAGTGTTGTTGAAGAGGGATTCTTTAGTTTTACCCTGCTTTTTTCCGTGTGCCTGGGTTCTTCGTGTTTTCATCCCTTGGTTTATTGACCTATTTATGTCGAATTGGCCATTTACCAAAGATTTTTAATCCGACTAGGGAGAGCTCTCTGTTTAAGCGTTATGCCTCTCTGCCATCTTCCCGGAAGTCCCGAGAAATCATCTTTTAATTTATAAAAAATCTCTTAGAAAAGCTAGAACAAGTTATTATTCTGCATTAATAGAAGAGAACAAGAATAATCCCAGGTTTCTTTTCAACACTGTAGCCAGGCTGACAAAGAGTCAGGACTCTGTCAATCCTAGCATTCCCTTAGAGCTTACTAGTCAGGACTATATGAACTTTTTCAATAATAAAATTTCATCTATCAGAGATAAAATCAGTCAGATTCTTCCCACCATTAACTTAAATACAGTAACTACTACAACTCCTTCAATTGATATCTGTTTGGATGAGTTTGCTCCAATTGACCTTTTAGAGTTAGATAAAATAATTTCCTCATCCAAGCCTTCAACTTATCTTTTAGACCCTATTCCTACCAGGTTATTTAAAGAAGTCTTCCCATTTATTGGTAGCTTTATTCTTCAAATAATCAATTCTTCATTAACTTTAGGCCATGTACCACAGGCTTTTAAAACTGCTGTAATTAAACCTTTACTCAAAAAGCCAATGCTGGATCCAGGAGTTTTAGCTAACTATAGACCAATCTCTAATCTGCCTTTCATTTCAAAAATCTTAGAAAGAGCTGTTGCTACGCAATTATTTGACCACTAGCAGGGAAATGGTTTATTTGAAGAGTTTCAATCTGGGTTTAGAATCCATCATAGTACTGAAACAGCCTTAGTGAAGGTAACTAATGGCCTCCTTATTGCATCTGATAATGGACTTGATTCTGTACTTATCCTTTTAGACCTTAGTGTGTCATGGTCCGTGTGCTGACTCTGTCTGCACTCAGGTTGTGCGGTAGTTCCCCGTTCTCTCCTCCGGCGCACCTCTTTGGCCTCCGGGCTTTTATTATGACAGCGTCTCGGCGGTGCTTCCGGCTGTCAGGAGTGGAGCTCCGCTGGACGGCTGGATTCCAATCAGCTGATGATCTTTCATCAGCTGATTAATCTGTCATGCCCTATTTAAGGGAGCAGCTCTGTTTGCTCAGGGCTGCGACCTCGTCTGCCTTCCAGTCTGGTTTCCTTAACCCCGAAGCCAGTTCTTCCCAGCGTTCAGGTTCCGTCCTCGCTGATTATATGTAAGTGTCTTGTCTTTATTTGTGTTTTGCTCCACGAGGCTCAT
Organism: Pholidichthys leucotaenia; assembly: GCA_020510985.1. Lineage (NCBI taxonomy): Eukaryota > Metazoa > Chordata > Actinopteri > Cichliformes > Pholidichthyidae > Pholidichthys > Pholidichthys leucotaenia. The sequence goes on along the minus strand of CM035843.1, from coordinate 36,330,837 downwards.
TATTTTGTCATTCTGTCTTTATTTAATAAATGTACAAACTCAACGGCTGCCTGCAGAGTCTCATTAGCGGTCCGTGAGGGCCGCACCATAACATGGTGCAGCTTTTGATACTATCAATCATAATATTCTGCTTGATAGATTAGAACACTATGTTGGACTTAATGGAACTTTGTTGCAGTGGTTTAGATCTTATTTATCTGATAGGTTCCAGTTTGTTCATGTCAATAATGAGTTTTCTTTCAACTCAAAGCTCAGTCATGGAGTTCCACAGGGATCTGTGCTCGGCCCTACTCTTTTTAGTTTATATATGCTTCCGTTAGGCAATATTATTAGAAAGCACTGTATACATTTTCATTGTCATGCAGATGACACACAATTATACCTGTCAATGAAGCCAGATGATGGTAATCAATTAGCCAAATTAGAAGTCTGTCTTAAGGAAATCAAAGCTTGGATGACTTGCCATTTCCTCCTATTAAATTCAGATAAGACTGAAGTCATTCTTGTTGGTCCAAAAAAACCTTAGAAATACCTTTCCAAATCAAATTTTTAGTTTGGATGCGGTTACTCTTTCTTTTAATAGCTCTGTGAGGAAACTTGGAGTTATTTTTGATCAAGATCTGTTTTTCAATTCACATATTAAATTTGTTTCTAAGACTGCCTTCTATCATTTGCATAATATTGCCAAGATTAGGACCATCTTGTCTCAGAGTGATGCTGAGAAACTGATCCACGCTTTTGTTAGCTCTAGATTAGATTATTGTAACTCTTTATTATCAGGCTGTCCTAAAACATCTTTAAAAAGTCTTCAGTTGATCCAAAATGCTGCAGCAAGAGTTTTAACAGGTACTAGAAAGAGAGATCATATCTCTCCGATTCTGGCCTCCATTCATTGGCTTCCCATAGAGTTTACAATTAAGTTTAAAATCGTTCTTTTTACTTACAAAGCTCTAAATAATCAGGCCCCTCTTTATTTAAAAGATCTGATACTACCCTATTATCCTAACAGAGCACTACACTCCCAAAATGCTGGATTACTTGTAATACCTAGAATCTCCAAAAGTACAATGGGAGGCAGAGCCTTCAGTTATTAAGTTCCTCTCCTGAGGAACCAGCTGCCAATCTGGATCCGGGAGTCAGACTCGATCTCTGTTTTTAAGAATAGGGTTAAAACCTTCCTTTTTGAGGAATCATGTGTCTCTGAACCCTCCCTTAGTTATGCTGCTAATAGGTTTAGACAGCCGGGGTACTTCCAATAATTGCACTGGGCTTCACTCCTTTCTTCACTCTCAATGAAATATTTTTTTTTTTTTTTTTTGCTGGTCATTAACATCTGTTTGTTCTCTCCCATAGATTGAGTCCCCATCATGCTGTTTGCTCTCTACATGTCTGTTCTTCTCATATTCTCTATCCCCTCACCCCCCAGCCAGTCGCAGCAGATGACTGCCCCTCCCTGATCCTGGTTCTGCTGGAGGTTTCTTCCTGTTAAAAGGGAGTTTTTTCCTCTCCACCATCGCCAAGCGCTTGCTCACAGGGGATCGCCTGATTGCTGGGGTTTTTCTGCAATTGTGGGGGGTTCCCCTACAGTTGAAAGTGCTATGAGATGACTGTTGTTGTGAAATGGCACTATATAAACAAAGTTGAATTGAATTTATCAAACATGTGTAAGACAGAAAAATGGTCGTAAGATCATTTCAACCCACAGATCGGTATTTATCAATTTGAACGTGATCGTACGGTGTGGTCAAATCTCATGTCAGCTCTCAGTTTTTGGTATGCAAATTAGAAATCAAGTTGCTGTAGACTCCCGTGCAACAGAGAAGCCTGGCTGTGTGTGAGAATTATTTGATTATATCAAATTATAATGAGCAGTTCGACCTTTCGGGTGATGTTTGCCTTGTGTTATATTTAGATGAGAGTTGACAAAGACTAAAGAGGCTGCTTTATTAATTATAAACATTGTATCCATATTCATGTCACTGCAGCAAATATTAAAACAGATTAAAACAGAATTAAATCCCCAAAGTAGTTTTTTGATGGAATGTATAAAACTGAATTTAGTTTCTTTTTATTTGTGCTTTTGTGTTCTCTCTCTCTCTCCGGGGCTGCAGCTGTCAGTGGCGCTTCCAGGTTTTGCTTTGTAGTGGGTGGTTCTCCTGTCAAGCTGTCAATCCCGTCTCCTCCCCTCTCATTACTCACAGCTGATGTCAATTGTGCAATCACTGTCACCTCCTGCCCACTCATGTGATCCACACCTGATAGCATTTGCCTTTATTCACTGCATGCCTTATTTCAGGGGTGTCCAACCATGTGCCATGGAGAGCCAAGACCCTGCAGGTTTTCTCTTCTACCCAGTCTCTTCAGCAGGTGTTTTCACTTATCAGCAATCAGTGGGAAGAAGTTCACTGAAATCTGCTGTTGAAGACACTGGTTGGAGGTAAAACCTGCAGGGTCTTGGCTCTCCATGGCACATGGTTGGACACCCCTGCCTTATTTATTGTCTGCCTGTTCACCCACTCCTTGTTGGAGCCACATCGTCACTCATTCCCATCGGAGTCCTTCCCCTGTTCTGACGTGCATTCTTGTGCTCATCTCGCCTACAACTTGTTGTAAGTTTACTTTTGTGCATTTTTTGGACTTTGTGTTGCCGTTAATAAATACCACAAACCGCAGTTCAGCACCTGGGTCTTTCCTCTCTGCCCAGAAGAGGCAATTCATGACAGCTTGTGTTGCTATTCAGAGGTGGGATGGCAAAGAGTAAATATGACCCAGAGTATCTGAAATGTGGATTTTCATACATTGAGGAAAAAGGGGACAGAAGCCACAATGTGTAATATGTAGTGAAGTGCTTGCACATGGGAACATGAAACCATCCAATCTTAGGGGCTATTTAGAAACTAAACATCCCACATGCAAAAACAAGTCAGTGGAGCTTTTTCAGAGATGACACCACAGAAGTGTCTGACAGCATCTTGCTCCAAACAAGAACAAGCTCTCCGGGCTTCTTACCACATAGCTCCCTGTATTGCCAAGGCCAAGAAACCCCACGCAACAGATGAAGAGCTAATTTTACCTGTTGCCGTGGACATGGTAAGAGAGGTGTTGAGTCAATTGTCTCATTGACTTCCACAAATGACATAAAAACATTTCATTTTGTTGGGCCTTTTGAATTTTGTGCAGTTTTGTCATGTTCCTCCTCAGTTTGTGTTCTGGATGCAGAGATAACCAAAGAAGTGAAGTATCTAATTTTGTAGCCTTATTTATTTTGTGCAGTTTTGATAGTCAATTTTATTTTATTCACTAAGGCAGCTGTCTTAGTCTATTAGTCCTCAGTTTCTTAATAATGTGCTCTGAAATGCACTTTACACATATAAATGTGTATTCATCACATCATCATCATAGCAGTCTGTCAGGGGCGACAATGACTGTTTCATTTAGGTCTGATCAGATTCCTCCACACAGCTCTATCCTTCACCCTCCGCTGCCAGGAACACCTGACCTTGTAAACCCTGGCGACATCCGAGTCGGTATGAGTTGCTTTCTGACTGACCATTTCATGAAACTGCTTGCTGTCATATCCGGCTCTAGGGAGCCAGGCAATCAGAGCCAGGGACAAGCCAGTGAGTCGAGATGTTTTATTCTGGGTAAGGGATAAGGGATGAGGAGAGCACAGACACTCATACAGATGTACATTCTCAGGCTGCACAGCGCAGGGGTAGGTAGCTCGTACCGGACATGGGGGTAACAAGACGTGCATACTCACAGCGGGATACAAACACCGGAATGCTGCAAGGGGAGTTGAGGCTGACACCAGACGAAGGGGCTTCAGCCTAGCAGTGCTTATGTCGCAGCCCCGAATGATCGAAGCTGCTCCTCTTTATACTCATTAACAGCGCCCCAGCTGATGAGGATTAATTGGCCCCAGCCGTCTCGTGACACTGACAGCTGGGAACCAGCTGAGGCACTGCCCAATGAGAGGCAGGGATAAAAGGAGCATGGGCTGAGCGCCGAGCCGGCGTCTCACCCCATGGTGACAGAGCCTCCCCCTCACGGTCGGGCTCCCGAACGACCAGGAACATCCCAGCCCCCCCCCCCTCCCCACCTAGGGTGGGCGGAAGGGAGGCAGGACCGGAGGGGAAGATGCAAAGGGAAGGACAAAAAAAACAATAGACCAATGTAGGGCAGAGAAAAAAAACCCCAAATACAATACCCTACAACACAGGGAAAAGGATTAACCCAGAGCACAGTTAGGGAAAAAACTGAGTTAGGACACAGGTAGGGAAAAATACCAAATATGACTACAGACAGCATACAAATAACGTATAGATCGGGGCAAGAAAAGAAAACCAAAAACCCACCAAAAAGGTGGCAGGAATGAATAAAGCAATCACAGAGTATAGTTAAGGAGAACAAAACACACTACTCCATAATGCACCAACAAGATAAAGGTCAGGACAAAAAATGATGAAAAACGCTGTGCATGGATACTAAAGAAAACAAAACACACAGCACTGAATATATAAAAGATCACCTAAAGAAACAGAGGTGACAAGGACAAATGGGTAATAATGAAGTACGGTTAAGTGGGAATGAAACATTACTTCAAACAATAACAAACACAGTCAATGTTAAAGTCGGGGCTAGGGAAGGCCCCCCACGAGGATAATAAGACAGAATGGGGTGATCACAGAGTATGGTTGAACAGGAAACCACACGCATACTCCATGATGCACCGACGAGGCCAAGGCTAAGGTAAGAAAACGCTGAGTAAAGATAAGAAAATGCAATACACAGCGCGATACATAAGGTGAGTCACCAAGAGGAAAAAAAGGTGACAGGGTAACAGGATAACAATAAGATAAAAATGCTGAGTATGGTTAATAAAAAAAACAACACACAGCACAAAAACATACATTCCCCTAATGGACAAAGAAACTACACCCGAGTGACCTCAATAATAATAAAAGAAGTAAAGGACACCCGAGGAGACGGCAGGCAGAGTCCAAAACGGCCAGAATTGTTCTGGTAATCTCCCCGCCCATTGTCCAGTTGGCAACCCGGGGAAGAGAAATGTTCGGACGGCGAACTCTGGGCCCAGATCCCAGGAATCCAGTCCAACGGCTGCCGAACCAGGCCGCCCAAAGGCAAACACAGACCAGTGGGGGGAAACCAGATCGCCGAACCGAAAGTTTTGCGGGTCGGGTCGTCGACCCGCATCACTCAACCACCAGGACCGTTGAGACGGACGAAGGGTCAGAGCGGATCCCGGTGGAAGAGGCTCAGGGGAGAGCCGATGACGAGGGCGGCGGGCCTCAGGGAAACGGCCACCTCCTCACCGGACCTAGACAACACTGGGGCAGCACCCACGTCGGACCCCGATCGGGCCTCAGGCGAACCCACGTTGGACACTGCACCAGAACCGACCTCCAACGTTGAACCCGGACCCTCCAGCACCACGAGGAACAGCAACTCCTCGCCGGTGACCCTGGAAGAAGGCTCAGAAGAGAAAACAGAACCGGGATCAGGATCACCGGCAGCGCCAGAACCCGGCGAGACGAGCTCAGACGCAGCGGGCGGCTGCACCCGGCTCGTCTCCCCTGGAGATAGGCTGAAGTGCTCAAAGATAAAAAGAGAGAAAAGAAAGGAGAGCACTCGCCTGATCTCGGGTTCTGACGCCGTCCAGGACTGCGAAGATCCAGGATCCGTCGTCAGGAGGTCGTTGTCAGGCTCCCATCTAGCCGCGTCGGGCCCCGCAGCCAGCACGATGGTCAGCGCAGCTTGAGATCCCTCCAGCTCAGGTAACCCCGCCGACGACCCACTCGGCGTGAAGCCAGAAGAATCTCGTCCCGCTGGACCGAACCGCTCCTCCGTGGAGACCCGGGGACGCTCAGTCGTCAGCGTAGACTCCACGCAGCAGTCAGTCCCCCTCCTCCGTCCGCAATGTAGCTGCGGAACCACAGGCCCTCTCCATATCCCACCACGTTGACCCGGAGCCGGGGACCGCTCGGCAGAGAGAGACACAGAGGATGCGGGATTAGGAATACAGGTTACAGCAGGTGGGGAGAGTTCAGGGAGCTGCGAACCCTGAACTTCTCCTCCAGGGATGTGACAGAACAAATCATTAAGCAGGTGTGAAAAAACAATGACTTGCCTGCCCCCTGGAGGTTGAGTATCGCCTGCTGTAGTGGAATCTGCTTCTTCCTCTCCCCGCCCGGCGATAACGGAGGACCCCCCGGGAATTCGTCTGAGGATCGCTCGCGTTGTCTCCAGCAGAGAGCTCACCAGGCCGGGATTCCAGGCGCACACAGCGGTCAGGAAGCGCGTCGAGGAGGAGGGGGAAACAGCCAGGGTGAGCCAGCCCGAATGTCCAGGAATGACAGCGGGGAAATGAGGCTCAGGGGACGAGGCTGTAGAATCTCCACACTGACGAGGCGAAGGGATGACAGCTGCGTGGGAGGAACGGTCCTGACGATGACCCAGAACTGGATCCGGACGAGGTTCGTGCAGAGGTGACTCGGCGATGTGATGACGACTACTCCCAGGGGACGAAGCGAGGGGGAAACCCAGGATTCGCCGCTCCAGATCGGAGATCGAGACGAGGAAGGCGTCGAGCACGGGAAAGCTTCGTAGCCCTGAAGTCCTCACCATCAATCTCACTGCCGCCGCCACATGCCTGAAGGTGGTGACAGGAAACACAGTAGAGCTCGCGACAGCCACTCGACCCCGGACATAACTGCTGTCAGCTGCGGCTCCTTGAAGGGAATCCCGAGTGACGTGGCGCAGGTCGGGGGAAGTCCTCTGGTTGGCGCGAACTCCCGGACTGGAATAGCGGCAGGAACGGGACTCCGAAGCGGGGAAAGACGTCGCCCACTTCGACTCCCTGCCGGGATTTCCATCCACCCCGTGGAGCTTCTCTCGCTGTGTACCTGCAGCGTCTATCCTGGCACTGTCCTCCAGATGGTACAGAGAGTGAGGGTGACAGTCCAGGAGTTCCTCAGCACGGCCCGGATGCCAGCGTCTCGCGTTGGAGGCGTCGTGCAGGGTGAAGAACGTCCCGTCGACAGCCTCCGAGATGGACCTCAGCTCGTCGCCCTGGCGCCGGAAGTGACTCCTGGGAAACGGCATGCTAGCAGCGCTGACACCCGGACAGAAAGGTACATTTCCACGGCGACTCACGGCCGCCGGCAACTCTTCTGGCTGCGACATACTGTCATATCCAGCTCTAGGGAGCCGGGCAATCAGAGCCAGGGACAAGCCAGTGAGTCGAGATGTTTTATTCTGGGTAAGGGATAAGGGATGAGGAGAGCACAGACACTCATACAGATGTACATTCTCAGGCTGCACAGCGCAGGGGTAGGTAGCTCGTACCGGACATGGGGGTAACAAGACGTGCATACTCACAGCGGGATACAAACACCGGAATGCTGCAAGGGGAGTTGAGGCTGACACCAGACGAAGGGGCTTCAGCCTAGCAGTGCTTATGTCGCAGCCCCGAATGATCGAAGCTGCTCCTCTTTATACTCATTAACAGCGCCCCAGCTGATGAGGATTAATTGGCCCCAGCCGTCTCGTGACACTGACAGCTGGGAACCAGCTGAGGCACTGCCCAATGAGAGGCAGGGATAAAAGGAGCATGGGCTGAGCTCCGAGCCGGCGTCTCACCCCATGGTGACACTTGCAAAGTATTTGAGTACAGCTAGCTTTTGCTGGACTAGCGCCACATTCTTGGCAGATAGAGGTATGATCAGAGGCAAGGACAAGCCAAGACAAACTGACTCCAGTATCTGTTGCAGTGACTGACCAGATGATAGGTTTGTTTATCTCTGCTCTTTGTGTAGTGCATGTCACAATGCACCGACTGGCAAAAGTCCACCACAGACCTTGCGACAGATGTCCAGTCTCACCCAGTGTAACTGGGAGTGGTACACCACAGACCTGTGACAGATATTGTTGTTAGTTCTGCCAGGATGCCCAGTTTCACCCTCCACACCTTTGGAAGGGCAGGGTTGCCGGTTGAGTCGCCGACGGCCCGACCCATGAGACGGGTAGTACCGGTTTTCATGGTTATCTGGTAGCAAGCAAACTAATGCCTGACCTGACCGCCAAATGTGTATTAATGGTAAAAAAAAAAGATGTACATGTTTTTAAAGGCTATCTTTGAAAAATAAATTCGTATGCTTTGAATTCTATATAAGTGGGTCGTGAGTTAATGACCATGGGAAAATGTGGGTCCCAGGGTGAGACCAGCTGAGAACCCCTGATCTAAGTCAAACAGTAAGCTACAGATATATATTATAATCCTCAGCTGGAGATCAGCTCATCAAACCAATGGTGTTGGGCACCACCGATTTCCTCCATAACAGGATTCCTTTGTATTTAAAGCAACTTTGAAGGGTAACAGACTATACTACTTTGTAATTTTTCACTTCTCTTATAATAATGTCAACTTCTACTTCAGAACAGTTTGTCTTTGTTGCCATCTTATGTTGCACTGTGTCATAAATTCTGGGGATGGGACATGGGCGTGGAATTCAAATGATGCCCGAATCCATCCATCAGATTTATCAATGAGTGAAGGATCGTAAGATCAGAATGACCAGTTACGCAGTAAATACCACATAGACCTTTTCATACAATCATGTTTACTGTCAGGAATTGCCCTTCGGGGCAGAAAGGTGAGACCCACGTGCTGAACTGTGAGTTTGGGAGATGTATTGAAAAAACAACAAACATAAAATCCACTCAGTGTTCTAATGGAAAATACAAAAAAACGGGTAACTTATTGAAACAGTGCACCAGAGCAGGAACAGGGCTCTGGTGGAAATGAAGAGAAGCTTGCTCAAGACAGCGACAATAAGAAATGAAAATAATTGCCCTTAAATAGGGTCAAAAAACAATTTATAAAAGTAGTGACAGGTGTGGGTCACATGAGCAGGCAGAAGGAACCAATGATACATAATAGGACCCGCTGGGGGCAATGAGAGGAGAGCGGCTGAAGCTGACAGCTGACAGGTGCGACGCCCACACGAAGCACAAAACCCGTAAATGCCCTTGACAGCTGTCAACCCAATAGTAAAGAACTAAAGAATAAAATATCAACAAATGCAGACTGAAATATTTATGTAAATTAATACAAAATAAGAATGTAACAAAACTAAAACATAAACAGGAAAACAGCAAACAGTACAAGAATTACAGAAACCCAAAAAGCACAAAATACAACAAATATGTAAATACAAGGAAAAGGCCATGAGACCGAGCCTGGCGGAAACCTCCAGAGCTCAACTCATGACATTTACACCAAAAATGTGCGCCAATTTTGCTGCACTTTTGATAATTGAGGACTAATGAATCTAGAAAAAATAAACTGCATTTCATATACAGTATATTATGCACTTCCAGTATTTCTGATAAACTTTAGCAAATAAAACCTTTTTTTTTGCATTTCACTCATTTTCATTCATTCATTCATTCGTTCATTCATTTTCTTAACCACTTACAGCAGGAAAAATAAGTATTGAACATGACAACATTTTTCTCTTTAAACATATTTCTGATGGAGCCACTGACCTGAGATTTTCACCAGATATCAGTAACAACCCAAGTAATCCGTACATACAAAGAAATCAAGGCAACTGTGTTCACAAAAGAAGTTATATTTACTAAAGTGGAATGACACAGGGAATAAGTATTGAACACAAAGAAATTGGGCACAGGATTGCTCAGGAGTGATTTTCGCCCATTCTTCCATGCAAACTGTCTTCAAATCTTGAAGGTTCTGTGGTGTCTTCTATGAACTCTGATCTTCAGTTCATTCCATAGATTTTCAATTGGATTCAGGTCAGGTGACTGACTGGACCATTCTAGCAGCTTTATTTTCCTTCTCTGGTGCCAGTTGAGAGTTTCCTTGGCTGTGTGTTTGGGATCATTGCCTTGCTGAAATGTCCACTCTTGTTTCATCTTTAACATCTTGGCAGATGGCGCCAGGTTCTTATCAAGGATGTCTCTGTACAATTGTCCATTCATCTTTCTTTCAATTATGTGAGTCTGCCTGTACCACGTGCTGAAAACAAACCCCACACCACGGTGGGATGTGCAATGCCATTTCTCCTCCAAACATGTTGTGTTGTGGTATCAAAAAAGTTCAATTTTGGTCTTATCTGACCAGACTATATTCTCCCAGTATTGTACTGGCTTGCCCAAATGTTGTGCAGCAAACTTTAAACAAGCTTCAACATACTTTTTTTTCAGCAATGGAGCCTTGTGAGGTGAGCGCATGTTGCTTGAGTGCATTACTTATTGTTTTCTTTGAAACAGCAGTACCTGCTAACGCCAGGTATTTCTGGAGCTGTCCACGAGTGGTCTTTGGCTCTTGGATAACTCTTCTGATAATTCTTTTGACGTGTCTGAAAGAAATCTTGCGAGGAGCTCCTGGTTGTGGCCGGTTTATGGTAAAATGATGTTCTTTCCACTCCCAAATGATGGCTCCAACAGTGCTCACTGGAATACTCAGTAGTTCACAAATGCACCTGTAACCAATGCCATCATTACGTTTTGCAACAACTAGACTGTGAAAGTCAAGAGGGAGCTCTTTGCTTCTACCCATCATGAGTTCTTTGTGGTGTGACAATCTGATATTCACAGGCCTTTTAAAAGGCTATAAGTCAGGACTTAACCAGCTGAAATTAATTTGCACTGATGGGGGATGGGATGGCTTCCTAAATTCTAATAGATTTCAGCTGGTTTCTTGGCTTTCTATTCCTTTTTGCACCTCTTTCTCTTCGTGTGTTCAATACTTATTCCCTATGTCATTCCACTTTATTAAATATAATTTGTTTTGTGAACACAGTTGCCTTGATTTATTTGTGTGAATGGATTACTTGGGTTGTTACTGATATCAGGTGAAAATCTTAGGTCAATGGCTCTATCAGAAATATGTTTAATAAGAAAAATGTTGTTGTGCTCGATGCTTATTTTCCTCGCTGTAATCCTTTCAGGTCACGGAGAGCTGAAGCCTATCTGAGCATCACTGAGTGAAGGAGCGGGAAACCCGGGATGTAGTGTCAGGGGAGCATGCCCTCTGGTGGCAGTCTTTTGCTGCTGTGTAACATCTCTTTGCAGCCGGGGAGCTCCTAATTACTGACAGCTGCTGTTAGATTTCCTCCACCTGTGCTGATTACCTGACAGGTACAAAGAGAAGAGGAGGAGGACAGTGAAATATTGCAACTTTGCTGCAAAATACTGTTGCTATATTCTAACTTCATCTTGTCTGTAGATGAACTGTTGCCTTTACCATCTGCCAGTGGGGCTCTTGGTTTCTGCACGCTCACATGCCATTGCTCCTCCAGGCCTGGACTTGGGCTCACTCTCTGGATCCTGTCTTGCTCTGAAGGGAGAGGGAAACCTGAGTATGTAAGACTTTGTACATTCCATGAATAAACTGTTTAAACGCTACTTACCTGTGTGGATTTCTGCGGGAGCTTCAGTCAGCGTGAGAAGAACAGTGCTCCTGGAAGAAAGAAGAAAAAACCCTTGCCATGCTGTGACTCCAAACTCTTACCTGCCAGGTGCGACCAGCTGGTCTGTAAATGTGTTTTCTCTGTTTATACCTACCTCCATTCTGCTCTACATTTACATATCCCTCTTCTCCTCCTCTCCAGGTCACCTCCCGCAGTAAGGGTTCATTGATAGCACTCAATGATTGTTTAATACAAATGCTTAAAATGTTACCCTGTCTCTGTTCTCCCTTTTGTTCCTCTGTTAGCCTAGCGTGCATACCTTTTTGACTGTGGGAGGAAGCCAGAGTACCCAGCCCCAGCTGACCGCCTCATGGATTCAAGCCCAGGACATTTTTACTGTGAGGCAATAGTGCTAGCCACTGTTCTGCCACTTTCTCCCCTCAATAACTGATTTTAAATTTTGTCACCCACTACATTCTGCTACAGGTTGTAGCTTGGTTATTGTTATTACCATTGAACACTGTTTACTGAGCTATTTTTAAAAAGCATGGGCAGAAATTAGGACATATATTGGGATATGTTGAATCACAGACAATGTATGGGTCAGAGAAGGTAGATACATTAAATAAGGTTAATGGGGGAGGAAATCACTATTGCAGAGGAAAGCATGGGTAACAATGATTTGTTTTTGGCTCTGCAACATCTAACAGAACTTGTGAATCAAAGGTCCCACTGTGACCACTGCTCAGGGAGTCTCACTCCCAATATACCAGTTTAACAGCAGTGCACAGACTTTTCTCTTTATAATAAGCTACACACTGTTTTACAGCAGTTCTTTAAAATGTGCACACATTCTCTTTTACTCTGTTCCATTTTATGTCTGATACCCACATGCACAATAGTTCACTCACTGTCTCTGCTGCACAATACATTTTTTTTCTAACGCTGATTTTTAAATTACAACAGCTACTTTCAGCCTGCCAAAAATCAAAACTTCACTGCCCATTCAGTTGTAGCACAACAGCGATGACTAGCAGATGTGAAAAGGTAACAGTGAGGTAAAAATATATACAGTATGGCGGATGATAAAATAAAGGCAGCGAAGTGAGGTTTTAAGCAGGTTTATTAAATCACACCGCCATCATAGGAACTCCACCCCAGCCCTTGTGCGGGCGGGCTGGTGTGTGTCCTCAGGCTCTCCAGCAAAGAGACACGAGATGTGTGTGTCAGCAGCAGCGGTCAAAGAGAGGATGAGTTACAGAATATGTGTGGTATTTATACCAGTTACAGACAATGCATGAAAGGGCATTCACAGCAGTGGGTATGGCATTTGCATTTGAGAGACACAATGAGAACAGGAAGCATGAACACAATGCATGAATGGGACATTAACATCACAATACTGAGCCGAAACAAGCCAGAAGGAGCGGGGCTGCCTGTAGACATTAATACACACATTTCACTGTTCTGTTATTTGCTCTAACCGAGCGCTGTGTCTATCTCAGTCTGTTGTGGGGGTTATCTCAAACCGCCACACGCTCCCCCCCCAGAGGGCTCGGCAGGGGGCCGAGACCTCGATAGTGCAGCTTGGGCAGCGAACAGGGAAAGCGCTGTGCAGGCAGAGGTGGAGGGGGGTGGGGGGTAGTAAGTGCCGGCCCTGGACGGTGAAATCGTCTGAGCCACGCAAAAATTGCTTGTTGATCTGCAATGTCGAGGGGCTGTCCCGTTGAACGCGTGGAAATCCACAAGAAGAAAAATTAGTCACTGGCTCCTCTCGCGATTAAGTCCTGCAAGGATTAATAGCGGCCGTGATGAAAAAAAAAAACAGGAGCGACGAGGCTGCGTGGCGGCTGTAATAACAGCAGAGGGACTGGCGTGTTGACTTTAGGTGCGGGCACAACCTTAAAGCCTTCGGGAACCGCAGACTGCTGAATCCCCATTGTGCGCCATGGCGAAGACCGTTAGAAAATCCAGTGGGCCAGCTGCGTGCGTGCCTCAGGTGTACGAGCAAGCCTGAAGGGCCAGTGTGCAGCGGCGAAGGAGGAAAGCGGTCAATGGGGCCGTATGTGTCCCGTGCGTGGTACGCCGTCCTCGTAACTCCCCGGTGCGCGTGCCGGGGCTCCGTGCGTGGGTGGGCCAGCTGGAGAGGAGGCAGGGTCAGGGAGCTTAATCATCCCTGTTCAATGTGTTGGAGCGGTGAAAAGAAATAGACAATCTTTGTCCCTCGGGCTCGTGCAGATGCGTTGGAGTGGTGAGAGGGAGGAGACGATCTTTGTCACTCGCTCGACCATGGTGCGTTCAGGTCCACGCGCTGCATTCTCCGTCGGCCATGGAGGTCACCGTCGTGGAGAGGGGACGAGGTGCATGCACTCTCGTGTGGAGGAGCTGTGAGCGCGGCCGGTCCAGCGTGGATGTGCCGATCTAGGTGTGCAGATCCCACCATGAAGTTTGCTGCGGCTTTCCCGGTCGTGGGTGATGTCCGGAGAGTTCCCTGAAGCAGAAGGGAGCTGCTGCTTTTGCTTGTCGTTGGAGCATCACCGCCGGGTGCTGCGTTCGCCGGCAGCGTGGCTGTCCAAGCCAGAAGGTTGCGTCGCACAAAGCGTGTGCGTCTTCGGGGTCACCAGTGAGGCGGATGATAAAATAAAGGCAGCAAAGTGAGGTTTTAAGCAGGTTTATTAAATCACACCGCCATCATAGGAACTCCACCCCAGCCCTTGTGCGGGCGGGCTGGTGTGTGTCCTCAGGCTCTCCAGCAAAGAGACACAAGATGTGTGTGTCAGCAGCAGCAGTCAAAGAGAGGATGAGTTACAGAATATGTGCGGTATTTATACCAGTTACAGACAATGCATGAAAGGGCATTCACAGCAGTGGGTATGGCATTTGCATTTGAGAGACACAGTGAGAACAGGAAGCATGAACACAATGCATGAATGGGACATTAACATCACAATACTGAGCCGAAACAAGCCAGAAGTTGCGGGGCTGCCTGTAGACATTAATACATACATTTCACTGTTCTGTTATTTGCTCTAGCCGAGCGCTGTGTCTGTCTCAGTCTGTTGTGGGGGTTATCTCAAACCGCCACATACAGTAAAAAAAAACCCCAAAAAAAACAAAAAACACAGCCTTTCTTTGAACCAGCCCAAACAGTGATTTCAATCAGTGGCCCAAAACCTTTAGTAAAAGATACAGCTGTGATGGTGGGCTCAAACAAGAGCCCAAGAGATAGGTATATCAAAGGAAAGCTTTAGATCTTATCTGGGAGACGATTTATAAGGAAAAGATCAGCGGAGTCTGAAATGAGGAAACTTGAACAGCAAAAACGGGCATTAGAAACAAAGTGTAAGGGATAAAGATGAAGAGGGACATCGAGGGAAATGGGTAAGAAAAACCAAACACACAAAAAACAGGAGAATGAGGGGAAAAACAGGCAAACCTGTGGATATGGACTGACTACACAGGGAACTAACTGAACAGGACTGACCAGCAGAGCAGCAAAATATGTCATAAGGGAAAAAAAAGACAAGAGTAGAGGAAGTTTAAAATCACACAAAACAAGCATCTGCCACCGAAACACATAACACACAGGGAAAAGGGAAAAACATTCTGTAAAATTAAATCAGTTACCAAACTACAATAACAGTCATAACAAGGGTTTAAGCCAGCACAAAGGGATTCTGCTTTTACAATTACTGCTTGTTTAAGTTTTATTTTGTGTGTGTGTGTGTGTGTGTGCTATATACTTTTGTTTTATTGAAAGCTCTAAATGCACTTCAGAATTTGGGATACTATTAACTGCATCATTGCACTGGGTACCACATTGCATCATATATTACACACACTTCAAATGTCACTTTTATTAAGACACAGCAGAGTACACACAAGATATCACCATCAAATCGGACTTGTATTTTTGGATGCTTTTGAATTCTGTTGAATGTGATAGTAATAATTTCCTGAACAGAATCATTCAAAGATTTTTTTGTAGCTCATAATAGTTGATGGTGTTGTGTATGGAAATTGGCCTTTGGGGTTTTCCGTAGCTCTGCTGGGGCGGGGAACGGGATGATGTCAGGTGGGCTACGGCGGGGAGTATAAATAGTAATGTGCGCCAAATAAAGTTCAGATGTATGTTCAACCAGACACTCTCTGCCTGCTTTATTTCTTGACATAACATTTGGCTAACTCCGCCATGGCCGGTCCCAAGCCCGGATGAGAAAGGAGGAGGGTTGGGCGTGGGGCTAGCAACCCCACCCCGTAAAAACCCTGCATGCTACAGAAATGCCAACAACAGACCAAGAGACTACTGCTCTGGGAAAGGAAGGGTCCTCATCAAGAGGACATATGATGCCGTGTGGTGAAAGCTGTGAATCTACGGAAGCTACAAGGCCGACCCCCCCCCCCCTTCTATCGACTAGGACCATCAATGTCGGAACATGGAATGTGAGGATCATGTATGAGACGGGAAAAACAGCACAAGTAGCCGCAGAGATGAAGAGCTACAACCTCACACTGCTTGGAATCAGCAAGACCCGTTGGACACAGTCAGGACAAAGAAGACTGCTCACTGGAGAGATGTTGCTGTATTCCGGCCATGAAGAAGACAACGCTCCACACACAGAAGGCGTCGCACTCATGTTGTCAGGACCTGCACAGCAAGCTCTGATAGGATGGGAAGCACATGGATCAAGAATAATCGCAGCATCCTTCAGAATGAAGAAGAAGAAGATCAAGATGAACGTTATCCAGTGCTACGCCCCAACCAACGACAGTTATGAAGAAGTCAAGGACTGATTTTACGACAGACTGCAAAACATCATGGCCAAGTACTCAGAGAAAGATGTCAACATCCTCATGGGCGACCTCAACGCCAAGATTGGACAAGACAACAACGGATATGAGGAAGTGATGGGAAGACACGGACTGGGAGTGATAAATGAGAACGGCAAGAGATTTGCAGACTTCTGTGCAATGAACAACCTGGTCATCGGTGGCAGCACTTTCCCCCACAGAAGAGTACATAAGGCCACCTGGGTATCACCGGACTTAGTGACTGAGAACCAGATCGACCACATCTGCATGGCCAAGAAATTCAGGAGGTCCCTACAGGATGTAAGGGTGAGAAGAGGAGCAGACGTCACATCTGACCACCACCTGCTGGTAACCAGGCTGAAGCTGAAGCTGAAGAAGAACTGGATGGGGGCAACAACGAAGAGGCTGAAGTACAATGTCAGCATGCTGAAAGATACTAAGACCAGAGAAGAATTCAGACTGTCTCTCACCAACAAGTACCAAGTGCTACAAGAACTGCTTGAAGAAGAGGTCACCACCGAGAACCAGTGGCAGAAAGTGAAGGAGACACTTGCATCAACCTGTCAGGAAGTAGTAGGCCCCAAGAGACACCAACAGAAGGAGTGGATATCAGCAGACACTCTACCCAAGATCCAGGAGAGAAAGCAGAAGAAGGCAGCAGTAAACAACAGCCGAACAAGAGCAGCAAAGGCCAAGGCACAAGAAGACTTCACAGAAGCCAACAGAGAAGTGAAGAGGAGCACAAAAGCAGACAAGCGCAAGTACATCGACAGCCTGGCAGAGCAGGCCGAGGAAGCAGCAGCCAGTAACAACATGAAACAGCTGTACAACACCACCAAGAAACTGTCAGGGAAGTACAGCAGGCCCGAGCGTCCAGTCAAGGACAAGGAAAGAAACACCATCCTGGGAATAGAGCGACAACTGCATAGATGGGCATAGCACTTTGAAGAGCTCCTGAACACACCTGTGCCTCTGAATCCCCCAGACATCGACCCTGCTGACATTGACCTGGACATCAACTGTAAGAAGCCGACCAGGGAGGAGATTAGGAAAGCCATCAAGCTACTGAGGAACGGCAAGGCAGCATGACCAGACAGCATCCCTGCAGAAGCACTCAAGGCAGACCTGGAGACCACCGTAGAGATGCTGTACCCTCTCTTCGAGAAGATATGGGAAGAAAAAGAAGTGCCAGCAGACTGGAAGGAGGGCTACCTCATCAAGCTACCCAAGAAAGGAGACCTCAGCAACTGCGCCAACTACAGAGGAATAACGCTTCTGTCAGTGCCAGGGAAGGTCTTCAACAGGATCCTACTTGAGAGAATGAAAGGTGCTGTCGACCCCCTCCTCCGAGACCAGCAGGCCAGCTTTCGCCAGAACAGATCGTGCATTGACCAGATCGCTACCTTGCGCATCATCGTCGAACAATCTTTAGAGTGGAACTCCTCGCTGTACATCAACTTCATTGACTACGAGAAGGCTTTCGACAGCGTGGACCGCAAAACCCTCTGGAAGCTGCTTCGCCACTACGGAGTGCCAATCAAACTCGTCAATTTGATCAAGAACTCCTATGAAGGAATGATCTGTCGAGTAGTCCATGAAGGACAGCTAACAGACAGCTTCAGGGTGAAGACCAGAGTCAGACAAGGCTGCCTCCTGTCACCTTTCCTCTTCCTCCTGGCGATCGACTGGACCATGAAGACGTCAACAGCAGACAGAAAAAAATCCAGTGGACACTGTTTGACCAGCTAGATGATCTGGACTTTGCAGATGACCTGGCCCTGCTCTCCCACAGCCACCAGCAGATGCAGGACAAGACAACAGAGTTGGCAGCCACCTCAGCACAAGTTGGCCTCAAGATCCACGAGGGCAAGATCAACACAGCAAATGAGGACCCAGTCACACTGCACGGGAAGTGAGCTAGAAGAGTTAGAGGCCTTCAGATACCTGGGCAGCGTCATTGACAAGCAGGGCGGCTCAGACGTAGATGTCAGAGCAAGAATCAGCAAGGCGAGGGCAGCATACTTGCAGCTGAGGAACATCTGGAGCTCCAAGGTGGTGTCAACACGTACAAAGATCCGGCTGTTCAACTCTAACGTCAAGTCAGTCCTACTGTATGGAGCAGAAACATGGAGGACAATGAAGACCACCATCAGGAAAGTGCAGACGTTCATCAACTGCTGCCTGAGAAGGATCCTCCAGATACGCTAGCCCGACACCATCAGCAATGCAGACCTGTGGCAGCATACTAACCAGCTGCCAGCCAAGGACGAGATCCGGCGAGGAAAGATGGGGATGGATTTGGCACACCCTAAGGAATCCAGCCAGTAACATCACAAGGCAAGCACTCAAGTGGAACCCCCAAGGAAAGCGCAAGAGAGGAAGGCCAAGAAACACCTGGCGACGAGACCTCAATGCTGACATCAAGAAGATGGGAAAGAACTGGAGACAGCTGGAGACAGCAGCCCAGAATAGAGCACTCTGGCGGACTGTTGTCGGTGGCCTATGCTCCAGGAGTAACGATGGGCCTAACTAACTACTAACTAACATTTGGCGACGAAGAAAATTATGGGCGCATGCGTTGTGGAACTGCCTCCGCTCCTGCAGGACCAGGGTGCACCGGCTATCCCTTGGGCACGCTGGGAAAGACTGTTTCAGGTTTTTTTGACAGCAGCCGGCTTTGACGGGGATTTCGATGACAAGCGGAGGAGCCTGTTGTTTCATCATCTGGGCGCAGAGGGACAACGCCTGTTCCTCACGCTGTGTGGCAGTGATTCGCTGGAGGAGTCGTTGTCGAAGACGGATGACCTGTTCGGGGATGGTGCCACGGTCACCGAGAGGAGGTGCAGATTTTTTAACCATGTGCAGCAAAACTGTGAGTCCATTGTATCTTTTCTAATGGGACTGCGTGATTTGGTGGGAGAGTGCAAGTTTGGCTGCTAATGGACGATCTGGTCCATGATAGACTGGCGCATGGCACGACTAGCGAGTGGCTAGGAGCCACGCTGTGGGTGGCTTGACAGACTTGTTCTCTGAAGTGGTGGACTTGATTAAGCTAAGGGAGTCCGCGGCCCTGCAGAGGATGGGAGCCTTCACTGGTGAGGCACCGGAGGACTGGGCCTCGGCGCCACAGGTGTCGGCTAATGTGCTAGCTAGGCCTCGGGGCTGCTCAAAAAAGACAAAGAAGAAGAAGATGAAGTTGAGAAAACAGCCCATGGCGCATCGTAAAACTCATGTTAGGTTTGCGGATCAAGTTGGCGAGGACCTGTTGGATGCTGGCCACATGTGTGTGGCGCAAGGGGGAAGAGGGCACCTAAAATGGTACATGGTGCAGCTGGACGGCATCGAGGTGTATCTCATGCTGGACTCAGGTGCTGGCAGATCTATTTTGAGCCTGGCAACGTTGAAGAGTTTATTCCCGGAAAAGGTTATTAATCCAGGAGCCATAAGGATGTTTGGGTATGGCCACTCCGAGATCGACATGGTTGGCACAGTCGAGTTTGATGTGGTGTGTGGACAGCAGAGGGCGCCGAAGTTTGTTTTCCAGATGGCACGGCAAGGAGCGGACCTGCTTGGAATTGACTTACTGGGACAGTTGGGGTTTTCCATTCGGGACCCCCAGGGCTCGGTGGTGCTGACAGCATTCTCGGACTGGCAACTCCATTGGTCGGTGCTGTTCATTGGCCTGGGTCAGATTGAAACCTTTTGCCACCGCCCGTTGGTGAATGAGTCGGTGACGCCCAGGATCCAACCGCTTCGGCGCTTACCGCTGGCGCTGCGTGATGGTGTGTCGGCGGAGCTATCGAAGCTGTTGGATGCAGAGATCATCGAGAAGGTAGATGCATCGCCTTGGATCTCTAATCTGGTGGTGGCGAAGAAGAAGGATGGAGGGATCAGGCCATGCATCGACCTGCGCATGGTGAATAAGGCAATTGTTCCAGATAAAAATACCCCCTTCCGACCATTGAGGAGCTCACGGCGATGTTCAGTGGGTCCAGGGTGTTCACCAAGCTGGACCTTCGGCAGGGGTATCTGCAGGTACCGCTACATCCGGATAGCAGGAACCTGACGGCATTCGTGACCCATATGGGGGTCTTGAGGCATAATTCAATTCAACTTTATTTATATAGCGCCATTTCACAACAACAGTCATCTCATAGCACTTTCAACTGTAGGGGAAACCTTCACAGTTGCAGAAAGACCCCAGCAATAAGACAATCCCCTGTGAGCAAGAGCTTGGTGATGGTGGAGAGGAAAAACTCCCTTTTAACAGGAAGAAACCTCCAGCAGAACTAGGCTCAGGGAGGGGCAGTCATCTGCTGCGACTGGCTGGGGGGTGAGGGGATAGAGAAGATGAAAAGAACAGCATGTAGAGTGCAAACAGCATGATGGGGACTCAGTCTATGGGAGAGAACAAACAGATGTTAATGACCAGAAAAAAAAATAAAAAATAAAAAAATATTTCATTGAGAGTGAAGAAAGGAGTGAAGCCCAGTGCATTATTGGAGGTCATCCAGCTGTCTAAACCTATTAGCAGCATAACTAAGGGAGGGTTCAGAGACACATGATCCCTCCCAAATTGTATGCTGTATCAAAAAGGAAGGTTTTAACCCTATTCTTAAAAACAGAGATCGAGTCTGACTGCCGATTCCAGACTTGCAGCTGGTTCCACAGGAGAGGAGCTTGATAACTGAAGGCTCTGCCTCCCATTGTGCTTTTAGAGATTCTAGGTATTACAAGTAATCCAGCATTTTGGGAGTGCAGTGCTCTGTTAGGATAGTAGGGTAGTATCAGATCTTTTAAATAAAAAGGGGCCTGATTGTTTAGAGCTTTGAAAGTGAGAAGAAGGATTTTAAACTTAATTCTAAACTCTATGGGAAGCCAATGAAGGAAGGCCAGAGAGATATGATCTGTCTTTCTAGTACCTGTTAAAACTCTTGCTGCAGCATTTTGGATCAAATGAAGACTTTTTAGAGATGTTTTAGGACAACCTGATAATAAAGTGTTACAATAATCTAATCTAGAGCTAACAAAAGCGTGGATCAGTTTCTCAGTATCACTCTGAGACAAGCTGCTCCTAATCTTGGCAATATTATGCAATTGATAGAAGGCAGTCTTGGAAACAAATTTAATATGTGAATTGAAAAGCAGATCTTGATCAAAAATAACTCCAAGGTTCCTCACAGAGCTATTAAGAGAAAGAGTAACCACATCCAAACTAAAAGTTTGATTTGGAAAGGTATTTCTAAGGTTTTTTTGGACCAACAAGAATGACTTCAGTCTTATCTAAATTTAATAGCAGGAAATTACAAGTCATCCAAGCTTTGATTTCCTTAGGACAGGCTTCAAACTTGGCTAATTGATTACTATCATCTTACTTCACTGACAGGTATAATTGTGTGTCATCTGCATAACAATGAAAATGTATACAGTGCTCTCTAATAATGTTGCCTAATGGAAGCATATATAAACTAAAAAGAGTAGGGCCTAGCACAGATCCCTGTGGAACTCCATGACTGAGCTCTGAGTTGGAAGAAAATTCATTATTGACATGAGCAAACTGGAACCTATCAGAAAAATAAGATCTAAACCACTGCAACGAAGTTCCATTAAGTCCAACATATAGTGTTCTAATCTATCAAGTAGAATATTATGATCAATAGGGGAAAACCTGGTCTTATTAGACGAGACAACATCCATCCCACTTTGGATGGTGCGCCTCATTTATCTAACAATCTGGCATCATTTTTATCCAAATTTCCAAAACCTTGACAACTCAGAGTTGGGACCAGGAAGTAGAGTCACAGTCTTACACGCCTCTCTGCAGCTCCTCTTCATCCGCCACCCCTCAAATTAGCCCCTGTCTTCCCCATCAGAGAATCATTGTCTGCTCCCTCCAAAGTAAATAAAAATACATAATGTATAAGCGTCCCAAAGTGATTAAACAAAAAGTTGGTAAAAACTCAAATTAAACATGAAGCCTCTAACCGGAGTGGTGGCTCAGTTGGTAGAGCATCCGCCCCACACCCGGGAGGCAGGGGTTCAAATCCCGGCCGGGTCATGCCGAAGACCATATAAAAGTGGAACTTCCTGCTGTCCAGCTTGGTGCTCAGCAATAATGGAATGGAGGAGGGAAATTTGTGGCGGCGCCTTGCATGGCAGCGGCCCTCTGATTCTACACTTGGGGTGTGTGTCATTAACACAGTAGATAGGTAAAACACAATCTCGTTCTACTGTACATGATTGGTTGTACAGTTGAATGACAATAAGGGTGATTTAATTTAAATTGAATGATTTTGCCTCTGTTCCTCCTCATAATTTAAAAATTAAATGTGGTTTGTTAAATATTTGGTCTCTAATTCCCAAGTCTCTGCTAGTCCATGATCTGTTAATTGATCATCAGATTGATTTAATATCCCTTACAGAGACTTGGTTAGGGCAAGAGGATTATGTTGGTTTAAATGAATCAACTCCCTCTGGTTATTTAAACTGTCAAAATCCCAGAAGTTCTGGTCGTGGAAGAGGAGTAGCAATAATTTACCATTCCAAATTACTAGTTAATGTAAAGCAAAAAACATGTTATAATTCCTTTGAGGGCCTGGTCCTCAGTATTGGGCATTTTAGCAATTTTAGGCTAAACCCAGTTTTATTTGCCATAGTTTATCATCCTCCATCAGCCTACTCAGAGTTTTCTCCGAATTTGCGAATTC
The DNA here is from genome assembly GCA_020510985.1 of Pholidichthys leucotaenia. Classification (NCBI taxonomy): domain Eukaryota; kingdom Metazoa; phylum Chordata; class Actinopteri; order Cichliformes; family Pholidichthyidae; genus Pholidichthys; species Pholidichthys leucotaenia. Next base: position 36,307,859 of record CM035843.1, on the reverse strand, counting down.
TTAGGTGATTTAGTGCCGACATCAGATAGAATAATTATAGTAGGGGACTTTAATATACATGTAGATGTAGATAGTGATTGCCTTAATATGGCATTTAATTCAATATTAGACTCGATGGGGTTTTCTCACAACGTAGGAAATTCTACCCATTATCTCCACCATACGTTGGACCTTGTTCTGACATATGGCATAGAAATGGAAAACCTGGTAGTGTCTCCTCATAACCCTGTACTGTCAGACCATTGTCTGTTAACCTTTGATTTTACTATTTCTGACTATTTGGCTCCTAAAGAAAAATATTATCACAGTAGATGCCTCTCAGATGATGCTGTTTCCAAATTTATGCAGATTGTTTCCTCTATGCCATGTGTCAACACAACGGAAATAAGCTATAGACAGCTTGCTCCTTCTGTAATTGATAACATGGTGGATAGTGTTTCAGCTTCTCTGCATTAGACTCTAGACATGGTGGCCCCTTTAAAAAAGGAAAAGTCTAATCAGAGATTTCTAACTCCTGGTTCAACACAGAAACTCATAGCTTAAAACAGAAGACTCGTCAATCAGAAAGAAAATGGCGCTCCACTAATTTGGATGGAATCTATTTAGCTTGGAGAAATCATCTTTTAATTTATAAAAAAATCTCTGAGAAAAGCTAGAACGAGTTATTATTCTGCATTAACAGAAGAGAACAAGAATAATCCCAGGTTTCTTTTCAGCACTGTAGCCAGGCTGACAAAGAGTCAGGACTCTGTCAATCCTCGCATTACCTTTAGAGCTCACTAGTCAGGACTTTATGAACTTTTTCAATAATAAAATTTCATCTATCAGAGATAAAATCAATCAGATTCTTCCCACCATTAACTTAAATACAGTAACTACTACATCTCCTTCAATTGATATCTGTTTGGATGAGTTTACTCCAGTTGACCTTTTAGAGTTAGACAAAATAATTTCCTCATCCAAGCCTTCAACTTATCTTTTAGACCCAATTCCTACCAGGATATTTAAAGAAGACTTTCCATTTATTGGTAGCTTTATTCTTCAAATAATTAATTCTTCTTTAACTTTAGGCCATGTACCACAGGCTTTTAAAACTGCTGTAATTAAACCCTTACTTAAAAAGCCAACACTGGATCCAGGAGTTTTAGCTAACTATAGACCAATCTCTAATCTCCCTTTCATTTCAAAAATTTTTGAAAGAGTTGTTGCTATGCAATTATTTGACCACTAGCAGGGAAATGGTTTACTTGAAGAGTTTGCAATTTGGGTTTAGAATTCATCATAGTACTGAAACAGCCTTAGTGAAGGTCACTAATGACCTCCTCATCGCAGCTGAACCAGCTGCCACGGGGCGGCAGTGGCTCAGGAGGTAGAGCAGGTTGTTCAATAACCGCATGGTTGGCGGTTTGAATCCCGCTCTCCCCGGATATCCTGCTGTTGTGTCCCTGGGCAAGACACTTCACCCCCAATTGCTCCTGGTGGGTCTGGAAGAGCCATGTTAGGTAGCATGCCGCCATCAGTGTGTGAATGTGTGTGTGAATGGGTGGATAGCAGGATCTGTAAAGCTCTTTGGTCAACAAGAGATGAGAGTAAAAGCACTATATAAGTGAATGCCATTTACAACATCATCTGAGAGGCATCTGCTGTAGTAATATTTTTCTTCAGGAGCCAAATAGTCAGAAATAGTAAAATCAAAGGTAAATAAAATAAATCTAAATCTAAATAGATTTCATCTAAATTAGTGGAGCACCATTTTCTTTCTAATTGACGAGTCTTCTGTTTTAAGCTACAAGTTTCTGTGTTGAACCAAGGAGTTAGAAATCTCTGATTAGACTTTTTCTTTTTTAAAGGGGCCACCATGTCTAGAGTTTGATGCAGAGAAGCTGTAACACTAGCTACCATGCTATCAATTACAGAAGGGGCAAGCTGTCTATAGCTTATTTCCATTGTGTTGACACATGGCATAGAGGAAACAATCTGCATAAATTTGGTAACAGCATCATCTGAGAGGCATTTATTGTAGTAATATTTTTCTTTAGGAGCCAAATAGTCAGAAATAGTAAAATCAAAGGTCAACAGACAATGGTCTGACAGTACAGGGTTATGAGGAGACACTACCAGATTTTCTGTTTCTATGCCATATGTCAGAACAAAGTCCAACGTATGGTGGAGATAATGGGTAGAATTTCCTACGTTGTGAGAAAACCCCATTGAGTCTAATATTGAATTAAATGCCATATTAAGGCAATCACTATCTACATCTACATGTATATTAAAGTCCCCTACTATAATTATTCTATCAGATTTCAGCACTAAATCAGCTAAGAATTCGGCAAATTCAGATAAAACTCTGAGTAGGTTGATGGAGGATGATAAACTATGGCAAATAAAACTGGGTTTAGCCTAAAATTGCTAAAATGCCCAATACTGAGGACCAGGCCCTCCAAGGAATGAAAACATGTTTTTTGCTTTGCATTAACTAGTAATTTGGAATGGTAAATTGTTGCTACTCCTCCTCCATTACCAGAACTTCTGGGATTTTGACAGTTTAAATAACCAGAGGGAGTTGATTCATTTAAACCAACATAATCCTCTTGCCCTAACCAAGTCTCTGTAAGGGATATTAAATCAATCTAATGATCAATTAACAGATCATGGACTAACAGAGACTTCGGAATTAGAGACCTAATATTTAACAAACCGCATTTAATTTTTAAATTATGAGGAGGAACAGAGGCCAAATCATTCAGTTTAGAGGCTTCATGTTTAATTTGAGTTTTACCAACTTTTTGTTTAATCACTTTGGGATGCTTATACATTATATTTTTATTTACTTTGGAGGGAGCAGACAATGATTCTCTGATGGGGAAGACGGGGGCTAAGATGAGGGGTGGCGGATGAAGAGGAGCTGCAGAGAGGCGTGTAAGACTGCGACTCTGCGTCCTGAGTGCTCTTTCGGGTTGAGCTCCGCCCCCAGCTTTTCCAAAAGGTGATGGCCACAATGCTGGCAGGGCTAAAAGGGGTTGTAGCTTACCTGGATGACATTGTGGTGCACGGTGCAACGAACAAGATACATGATGAGAGACTGGAGAAGATGTTGAGACGGATGCAGGAGCACGTGGTCACACTCAATGGTGACAAATGCCTCTTTACAGTGGAGGCAATCGATTTTGTGGGATTCCGGCTAACGAGTGAGGGTCTACGACCACTACATTCCAACGTGGAGGAAGTGCTTCGCATCCCAGAGACCACTACGCCAGCGCAGATTTCATCTTTCCTCGGTATGGTGAATTTCTACGGCCGGTTTATCCCGCACTACTCGGAGACGATCAGGCCCCTGAAGGCTCTGCTGAAGCAAGATGCACTGTGGGAATGGACCCCGGCGTGCTCGGCGGCTATTTCGAAGCTGAAGCAGCAGCTCACCTCTTCATCGGTGCTGGCACATTTTGACCCTGAGTTGGAGACGGTGGTGACCTGCGATGCGTCTGGGACCGCGTTAGATGCGGTCATGTCCCAAATACAGGGTGGAGCGGAAAGACCAGTGGATTTGCTTCCAGGTCCCTCTCGCCAGCGGAGCAGAAGTATGCGGTGGGGGAGAGGGAGGCGCTGGCCTGTATCTGGGTGTGTGAGAGGTGGTACATATACCTCTACAGACGCCGCTTCACCCTGAGGACGGACCACCGGGCACTCACCATGCTGCTGGAGACGTCGGAATCGGGACATAGGCTGCTAAGGCTTCATAGGTGGTCGGAGCGTCTAAGGGCTTATGACCTTTCCACTAAATTTACCCCGGGTAGAGAGAACATCATGGCGGATCTTCTCTCACGAGCTATGGTGGATGTGTCAGAAGTGGTTGGGAATAGCATTAGCACTGCTGAGGAGAAACTGGTGAACGCCCTGTGCGGATCTCTTCAGGGTGTGGTCTCCCCACAAGATCTCAAGGATGAGTTGGAATGGGACCCGGTTATGGTACAGTTGCGCTCAGCGATTTGTGAGGGTTAGCCAGTGAAGGTGCCGAGTGAGCTAGCCCCTTTTCATCGTTTCTGGGACGATCTGAGCTGTTGGAATGAGGTTTGCATGGCCAGGGGCCACTGCACCCTGATCCCTGCTACATTGAGGGCGCGGATCCTGGACATGCTGCATGATGGTCATTTGGGAGTGGTGCAGGTGAAACAGAAGAGTAGGAGATCGGTCTGGTGGCCTGGCATTGATGGTGATATTGAGGTCATGGTTAAGAACTGCGTGCCGTGTTTGGAGAGCGGAAAGACGGGCAGACCTCCACCGCCACCGCTCCGGCCTGTTGAGTTTCCTGGGGGGGCCGTGGAAGCATGTTGAACTGGACATTTGTGGTGAATTTCATACGGCGCCATACAACAGTTGGTTTCTAGTGATGGTGTATGATCTGTTCTCCAAGTGGCCGGAAGTGCTGCCCATCGGTTCGGTGATGACAGAGGTGGTCACGGGACTCCTGTCGTCCTTATTTGCACGGTGGGGAGTCCCGGACACCACCACGATGGACAATGGGCCCCAGTTTGTGTCGGGAGCTTTCGAGAACTTTTTGACCAGAAAAGGGGTGAAACACATTAGGACGGCGTTCTATCACCCCCAAGCCAACGGAGGGGTCGAGAGATTTAACAAGACCCTGAAAAACGGGCTGAGAGTTCATCTGGCTGATGGGTTCTTGTTCCCAGAGTCATTCCAGAACACGTTGCTCCACTACAGGGCATCGGTCCACACAACGACGGTGTGCTCCCCAGCAAAGCTCATGTTGGGGCGGGAGCTGTCGCTGCCAGTTAATCAGTTGGAGCTGCCGAGGTCGGTGCCCCGGACGGGCGATGTGGCACTGAGGGGAAGAGTCACGGACCAGCAGCGGAGGATGAAGGGACGGTTCGACAGGAGGCACCGGACGAGGAGCCACGGCCTGAAGGAGAGGGATCGGGTGTGGATTAGGCACCCTGTCAGGGCCCACAAACTTCAGCCTTTGCGGACAGGACCGCGGGAGATTTGGAGTCGGCGGGGCCCTGACACATTTGAACTGGATGACGGATCCAAGTGGCACACCAGCAGGTTGAGGCGTGCGACACCTGGCAGGGGTTTGGACGCTGTCAGAGATTTTGACAGGTCTTTGGACTGGTTGGCCACACCAGGTGTGGACTCGCGGACCGTCCCGACGGTGCCTGGGGCAGAGTCCACTAGGGGTGGATTCCCGGCTAGAGTACGTCGAAGGCCTGCTTGTTTGGAGGACTATGTAGCAAGAACTGTTATGGACAGTTTCAGTTGGGCATATTGGTAGCGCACCTGTTCGCCCACTGATGGACTTGTATATATATATATAGGACGATTTTGTTTTGTGTGATTTGGTGTTGTGATGTTAAAAGAGAAATAATATTTTGTTGTTCATTGTGTTATACTGTAGTTCGACCTTGTGAGGGGTGGGGGTGGGGGTGGGGATGTTGTGCATGGAAACTGGCTTTTCGGGTTTGCCGTAGCTCTGCCGGGGCGGGGAACGGGATGATGTCAGGCGGGCTACGGCGGGGAGTATAAATAGTAATGTGCGCCAAATAAAGTTCAGATGTATGTTCGCCCAGACACTCTCTGCCTGCTTTATTTCTCGACATAACAGATGGCTTTTAGTGAGGGGTTTTCATCTTAATCATTAAAAAAACATTCACAGTTGAGTCTTTTTTTCTGCCATTTAAAACTGTGTAAATCTGGCTCTGAATAGTGCATGAACTAAAACTTGAGTGCTATTTGGTAAACTGCTGCTCTGTTAGGAAATTCTTTCAGTTTTTCAGCCTCAAACACAAGAAAAAGCAAAGACAGAAATATATGCATTGTTTTTGGCCTTTTGTAATCTGGTGATAATAAGAAATCTATAACAGCTCATCAGTCTTATCCTTTTGCTTTATTTGTCTCATTTTTTTTAAATAAACATCCATTAAGCAAAAAAAAACAGTTGCTGATTTGTTGCTAATTTGACGTCTCATACTACTTCTGAAATGTAACAATCACTAAGAAACAGGTGTGCCTAAAGTCTAAATTGTCAGTAAGAGCAAAGTGAGGCATGACCTGCATACTCTGCTTAATGACAACGAGAGCGCGACCTCATCATTGCTGCCTCTATCAATCCATTCATTTCTCATTCTCCCACACCTCGCATCTTTTCATTCCTTTCCCTCTCTTGCTTCAGCATTTTCCCACTCTGCCCTTCATCCTCTTTATCTAGTCTCACCCACTCCAGCTAGCCTAATTATCACCACTGTCCCCAATCCTAGTGGCTCAGCGATTTGTCCACCATCGCCTGTCTTGCTCATCTGTTTTTCAACCAGGCTATCAGTCTCTCAGCAGAGAGGTCGACTCTTTGAATCTGCCTTTGTTTACATGACTGACAATAATATTGCTGAAGATGGTGTACAGGGTAAATATTATACATTTACTGTGCTATACTAATAGTGCAGAGAGTTTGGCGTACAAGGTCATTTCCTCCTGTCCAGTGGTGCTAGCTATTAGAAGTGATACCACTGGTCTTATTTCTCCCTACTATCAGGGATTTAATTATAACACTGAGGTATACATATGAAATTTTCTTCTCCTTCAGTTACTGTATCTGATGCAATCATAGCAGCTCCTGTCTCCCACATTTCAGGAAACACTCTGTTCTGCTCACCTCACAGTGGGTATATTCTTCCTGTTTAGTGCATGTAAACGCAAGACTGTATTCCAAAAGCAAATGGACAATATGAATGTTTTCACAAGCTGGTCATGTGTATATGTAATGGAATTAGGCTGCGTGTCCACCAAACGCATTTTTTTGTCACCGGACCACCCTAAACTTCTTTTTTACAGCACTTGTGCGCTGCACTCTGGGAAAAAAAAAATCTGTCCCCTGTATCTGTGATGATCAGGCGAGTGTGCTCCACCTCCCCTCCTGTTCCTGTCTTTCCGGCACCAGAATATTGCCTGCACCTGCGTGATTGACAAACCTGCTGCTTCCTGATTGTCCAACATATTTAAGAGCCAGCGTGTGAGGAGCTCACCGCTGGATCATTAGGTTTGCTACCTGAGTCTACGCCACGTTAAGTAATTCTGTCTCAGTTGATCTGTGTTCTCACTCCCATGTCCTTCCCTCCCTTCAGGTTTGCTGCCACCTTAGCAGTGTTTACTCCGAGACTGATCACGCTCACTTGACCCGAAGACACCAGGCGTCCACCCAGGTCAACTGTCTTCCCCCTGTTTCCCTGGTCCCACGCAGCAGTTCCCTGCCGGGCCACCACAGCCATTTCTGGAAAACCCGGGCAAACTACCCATTCCTTGACCGCGCTGGATCAAGACTTTCGAAACCTATATATTGGCAGTGGGCCTGGACAAGATAAACAAGGTACAGAAACAATCTCTACTGGTTCCCTTTCTGGGAGTAGAAGACAAACGTATTTTCGGCACATGAAGACCAACGGACTCATTTATTGATGCTGTTGAACTGCTAGCTAGCTACTTTGCCACACCCGACAACATGTTGGCTCGGCGCATGAAGTTTCGCCAGCAGCGACAAAAGGCTGGGCCCGTCGACCCCACGTCTGACAGAGATGGCATCAACATTGTGGGCCCTGAAGGCTGGTCAGGACTGCAGCGTGTGGTGAAGCTGGATGGCATCAGTATACCAGTGATGGTGGCCACTGCTGCCTCACAGTCCCAAGTAAACGAGGCCACGTTAGGAGGCTTATTCCACAGCAACCCAATGCGGTGGAACTACCGGACAACGGATGTTCCATGACTGGCAGAAACATCACCTTCGCAGTGCAATATGGCGAAAGGAAAATCCCAGCATTCCGATTCCAGGTGACATGCCAGGGTGATAACATTATGGGGTGGGGTTTGTTCTGCAAACTAGGCTTCTCCCTCACAGTTCCCGGGTGGACCGACGACGGTCCAGGTCCATTACACCCAGATGTGGACGCAACCACCCCCTGCCTCGCACCGAATGCTGAACAGAGCCCAGAAAAACCGAAGCAGCCACTAGAGCCCCAGCCCACAGTCACACGGTACCCAGAGCCGGTCCCCGTGCAGCACGAACATTCTCGAGCTGCAGCCTCATCGCAGGAGGGAGACTGTGACCTTGCGGACGTAAGTGCAGCCGAAGAACACAACCCAGAGAGCAAATGTAGCGCAGAGAGTGAACACGACACAGAGAGTGAAGAAGACATGGAGAAAGAGCAGCAACCGGACTCGCCTCCGATCCTCGCCAGGCATGAGCTTCAGACAGCTGCCGTGGAGCCGCAGGAGAGGGAGTCATGGAGATTCAAGGATTCAAAGGCATTATTATCATGTGCACAGTTAAGAAATGCAACATTTCCTGAGCAATGAAATTCTTTCTCTGCTGTCTGCAACGAATGCCAAGGTAATAAATACACATCAATACTAATACTAGTAAAGGTAATAAACACACATTAAAAGCAATTAGGACAGTTAAAGCAGTTAAGACTAGAGGAAACAAGAAGAATGAAAATTCACTGGGTGACTAAAACATATTCCTAAGTAAAATAAAAATTCACCGAGTGAGTATGACTTGTCTCTGATAATACCCAATAGACTGTACAAAGGTAATTTTAATATCAGAGATGATATGAACGTGATTTTAATATCAGATTGTAAAATCAGAGATGATATGAACATATGATAAAAATGGCAAGAACTTCTTATTTTTCCACCATCATCTCCTCCAATAGTAACAATTCAAAGATCATCTTCAGTACAATAGACAGTATAGTTAATCCTGTCAGTTCTGCTCCCCCTGTTTATTCATGTAATGACTGTAACAAGTTTCTTTCCTTTTTTGTTGACAAGGTCACTGCTGTTAGGGCTGGTTTTACTCATTCCTTTCCCCTAATCCTTGATTGTCCTAACAGACAGGCCTTTTTAAGTGATTTTACCCCAATTTCTTTTGAGGATTTGTTAGTGTTGGTGAGCTCCATGAAATCCTCCTCCTGCGTTTTAGATATTTTGCCTTCCTCAATGTTAAAAGAGGTAATTGGCTCAGTGGGTACGTCTTTGGTTTATATCATTAATAGTTCACTTGAATCTGGTTATGTACCCTCGTATTTTAAACATGCAGTTGTGCAGCCACTTTTAAAAAAAACTAACCTTGATCCATCTGTTTTTAAAAACTTCAGGCCAATTTCTAAGCTTCCTTTTATTTCTAAGTTTTTAGAAAAAGTTGTTGCCAAGCAGCTCACTGACTTTCTGATTGAACATAATATTTTTGACAAATTTCAGTCAGGCTTTCGTCAGAAACACTCGACAGAGACCGCTCTTCTTAGGGTGTCAAATGATATTTTAATGTCATCAGACTCTGGCAAATGCTCTGTTTTAGTGTTATTAGATCTTACTGCAGCATTTGATACTATTGATCATTTTATTTTGTTACAAAGGCTTAGAGATTGGGTAGGTATTTCTGGAAAAGCTCTGGATTGGTTTTTCTCCTACCTTTCTGGTAGGAGCTTTTCCGTGGCTGTTGGCTCTTATTCATCTGACTCTGCTCCTTTAACCTGTGGGGTGCCTCAGGGTTCTATTCTGGGTCCACTTTTATTTGCCCTATATATGCTGCCACTTGGTTCTATTATCAGCAAATTTAAAGGTGTGTCTTATCACTGCTACGCTGATGATTTACAGCTACTTTTCTCTTTTAAGCCTGACCATGTTGACAATTTAAAAATTATTCATGATTGTCTGTCTGCAATCAAGGACTGGATGTCTAGTAACTTTTTGCAACTTAATGCTGATAAAACTGAAGTCCTTATTGTAGCACCTGATAATCTAATTCCTAAGTTGGTTAATAGCATTGGTTCATTAAGCTCTAACGTACGGTCTAATCTAAAAAATCTTGGTGTCATTTTTGATCAATCCATGAGTTTTGATCAGCATGTCAAATCTCTGACCCAGAGTTGTTTTTTCCACCTTAGGAATATATCCAAAATTAGGTCATTGGTTTCCTACACTCAATTAGAAATCATTATTCATGCCTTTGTTTCTTCACGTTTGGACTATTGTAATGCTCTTTTTACATGTCTTAGTAAATCCTCTTTACACCGCCTACAGTTAGTCCAGAACGCTGCTGCAAGATTACTAACTAGGTCCAGTAGATTCTATCATATCACTCCTGATTTGGCCTCCTTGCATTGGCTTCCTGTAAATTATAGAATTGATTTTAAAGTTCTTGTTCTTACTTACAAAGCCATTCATGAAGAGGCACCTTTTTATATTAGTGACCTGCTCTCTCTACACCAGCCCAGCAGGTCTCTCAGGTCTTCTCATCAGAATCTATTGGTAGTTCCTAGTACTAGGCTTAAAACCAAAGGCGATAGAGCCTTTGCTGCTGTTGCTCCCAGACTGTGGAACTCCTTGCCTTTTGAACTTAGATCTGCACCTTCCATTGGTGTTTTTAAGAAGCAACTAAAGACCCACCTTTTTAGCCTGGCTTTTTAACTATGTGCCGATTGTATTTTTATGTGCTTTTATTGTCTGCTTTGTTTTACTGTTTTATGTGCCTGTGTTTTTATTTTGTTTTTTACCATGTTAAGCACTTTGTGACTCTGTCTGTGAAAGGTGCTCTATAAATAAACTTATTATTATTATTATATGAACATGCCCTCCAGTGGGCTCACCACCTGCAGGAAGGATCATGGGGGTCCGGTGCTATGTGGATTAGGTGGCGGTCAAAGGCGGAGACCTTGGCGGACTGATCCCAAGCTTTCTAAACTGGCTTTTGGTACGTGGAATGTCACCTCTCTGGTGGGGAAGGAGCCTGAGCTGGTGTACGAGGTTGAAGAGATACCAGCTAGATATAGTCGGCCTCGCCTCAACACACAGCTCCGGTTCCGGAACCAGTCTCCTGGAGAGGGGCTGGAGCTTGGCCTTTTCTGGAGTTGCCCCGGGCGAGAAGCGACGAGCAGGGGTGGGTATTCTTGTATCCCCCCACCTTGCTGCCTCTATATTGGAGTTTTCCCCGGTGGACAAAAGGGTTGCTTCCCTGCGCCTTCGGGTTGGGAAATGGGTCCTGACCATCATTTGTGCCTATGCACCAAATGATGTTTCAGAGTACCCACCCTTTTTGGAGTCTGTTACTGGGGTGCTGGAGGGTGCTCCTCTTGGAGACTCCATTGTCCTACTGGGGGACTTCAATGCGCACGTGGGCAACGACAGTGAAACCTGGAGGGGGGTGATTGGGAGGAATGGCCTGCCCGATCTGAACCCGAGTGGTGTTCAGTTATTGGACTTCTGTGCTAACCACAGTTTGTCCATAACGAACACCATGTTCAAGCATAAGGATGTCCATATGTGCACCTGGCACCAGGACACCCTAGGTCGCAGGTCGATGATCGATTTTGTTATTGTGTCATCAGACCTGCGACCGTATGGACACCCGGGTAAAGAGAGGTGCAGAGCTGTCAACTGATCACCACCTGGTGGTGAGTTGGATCCGATGGCAGGGGAGGAAGCCATTCAGACCTGGTAGACCCAAACGTATAGTGAGGGTGTGCTAGGAACGTCTGGCTGAGGCCCCTGTCCAAGAGGTCTTCAACTCCCACCTCCGGAAGAACTTCAACCACATTCCGAGGGAGTCTGGAGACATGGAGTCTGAATGGGCCATGTTCTCCACCTCTGTTGAAGCAGCGGTCCAGAGCTGCGGCCGCAAGGTGGTCGGTGCATCTCGTGGTGGCAACCCCCGAACCAAGTGGTGGACACCAGTGGTGAGGGGGGCCATTAAGCTGAAGAAGGAGCCCTATCTTCCGGTTCCGGCGCCACACGAGTTGGCTGCCTTTTGCAACTGCCTTTTTTTTTTTTATCTTCCTTCTTCTTTCTACACCTTTCACTCTATATATATCACGGACACACAGATCGCCCCAAAGGTCTCCCGAGTCAGCGGACGGAGCACTGTTTACAGCAGGAGACGATACAGCAGGGAAGAGCTAGCTAGCACTCAACCGCCACCCGGTGCTAACGGAGAAACTCGACATACCGGGGGACTGAAGCGAAAACGACGCGGGTGCCGGGCTGGAGTTTAGGCGGCGTGCAAGAAATATAAGACAGAATAATAAAAAGCGATAGCAAGAACCAAGCAGACTGCCCGTAAATCTACTGGAGGAAAAGCCCCCAGGAAGCAGCTAGCCACCAAGGCTGCTCGGAAAAGCGCTCCGGCCACCGGCGGAGTGAAGAAGCCTCACCGTTACAGGCCCGGTACCGTGGCTCTGAGAGAGATCCGTCGCTACCAGAAATCCACGGAGCTGCTCATCCGTAAGCTGCCCTTCCAGCGCCTGGTGAGGGAGATCGCTCAGGACTTCAAGACCGACCTGCACTTCCAGAGCTCCACCGTCATGGCTCTGCAGGAGGCCAGCGAGGCCTACCTGGTGGGTCTCTTCGAGTACACCAACCTGTGCGCCATCCACGCCGAGAGGGTCACCATCATGCCCAAAGACATCGAGCTGGCCCGCCGCATCCGCGGAGAGAGAGCTTAGACTTTCTGCTGCACATCCACCAACCACAGTGCTCTGCACTGTGTGTCTATATAGATATATATATATATTTATAGTAATATTTACATATGTATACTAGCTGCTCTTGTTTTCTTGCCTTCTGATTGTTGCTCTGAGTGTTGCTGTCCCTGTGCTGTTGCAATCCTGGAATTTCCCCATTGTGGGACTAACAAAGGCTTATCTTATCTTATCTTATCAAGCTTGGTTGGCTTGTGGGACTCCCAACGCAGCTGAAGTGTACCGGCAGGCCAAGCGGAGTGCAGCTCGGGTGGTTGCTGAAGCAAAAACTCGGGTATGGGAGGAGTTCGGTGAGGCCATGGAACAAGACTTTCAGTCGGCCTCGAGGAGATTCTGGCAAACTGTCCGACGGCTCAGGAGGGGAAAGCCTCCTGAGCCCCCCCCCTTTTTTTTTCCAACATGGATGCTGCTGGTGGCGCTGCTCTGCTGCGACCCGGGCTACCCTGTGCTGCTATTGTGTGTGTATGTTTGTAGTACTTAGTTTTTAGTGCTCAGTCTGAAACATCATAATGATGTTTTTGCTAAAGGGACTGCTTGTGATCTGGTTGCTCGGGATAATATGCCACTGTACCCAAGTGGATCGGGACATGAGGCCGAGCACACTCCTGAGCTATACTCAAGACCAGCTCCTGCTTCTTCGTTCCAGCCACGTCTCGGCACCCCTCCTGCCTCTGGAGCTCTTACGAAATCCAACGGGAGGACGTAGAAGCCGGTCGCGGAAGAGAGGGAAACGTGGCGGAGTACGACAGAGACTGCGGAGGAGAGAGAACAGGCCGCCACTGCCATCCATGCTGTAATGTCCGCTCACTAAAGAGCAAAATGGAGGAACTCAAAATCAACGCCAGGTTCCTATACGAGTACCGGGAGTCATGCCTGCTCGTTTTCACGGAATTGTGGCTTCAGGAGGACGTACCCTACTCGCGCCTATCCGTGGACAGCTTCTCCCTAGTGCGGCAGGACAGAGACGCGCTCTCCGGTAAGATCAAAGGAGAAGGTATTTGTGTGTACGTTAAGAACAAATGGTGTTCACAGTTCACTACAAGAGAATCGGTTTGTACCCCAGACATAGAACTGCTGTGCTTAAGCCTGAGACCCTTTTATCTCCCCCGCGAATTTGGAAACATTTTATTATGCACCATTTATATCCCGCCCAGTGGGAGCGCTTTCAACGTGGCAAACGCTATCGTGGACTGTATACACAGACAACTGGAACGCACTCCTGAAGCACCTTGTTTGATTTTAGGGGATTTTAATCACTGCAAACTGGATGCGGCACTGCCTGGCTTCAGCCAATACGTGAACTGCAGTACAAGAGGGAAAAATATTTTGGACAAATGGTATGGGAACGTCAAAAATGCCTATATAGCAAGGGTTAAGCCTCCCTTGGGGTCCTCAGACCATAATGCTGTTCATCTGATTCCTACTTACAAGTCTTTGCTTAAAAGCAGCAAACCACAGACAAAGACAATCTTCATATGGGACAATGGAGGTATAGAAAGTTTGAGAGATTGTTTTTCTTGTACCAACTGGGGACTCTTCCATAACTTGGAGTTGGAGGAGGCCACAGATACCATAACTGAGTATATAAAATTCTGTAAAGAAAATGTTTTACCTCAGAAAGTAATCACTATGTACCCCAATAATAAGTCTTATATTTCCAAGGAATTCAAACGGTGCATAGTACAGAAAAAGATTGCTTTTAAGAATGGGGACATGTTATGTGTGAAAAACATACAGAAAGAAATTAATTACAAACTAAGAACAGCTAGAGATGAGACGAGGAAGAAATTTGAATCTGAATGCCTAGGAAAAAGTTCTAGGAAATTGTGGGACTCAGTTAAAGTTATGACAAAGATGACTCCATTCAAAACCTGCATTAATGTAATGAATGAGGAAGAAAAGGCAAACGAGTTGAATAATTTCTTTTGCAGATTTGAGACTAGAGATTTTTCTCATGAACAAAAAGCTGCTCTGGACGCTATATCAGTTTCAGGCTCTGCAAAAATTATAGTTGACCAGCATGTTGTGGAAAGATTTTTCTCGCGTATGTGCCCCAGGAAGGCATCTGGACCAGACGGGATCTCTGGGCGCTTACTGAAGTCATGTAGTGAGGAGCTAGCAGAAGCCTGGAGTCCCATCTACCAGAAGTCTTTAGATATGTGTTCTGTCCCAGTAATTTGGAAAAGCACTATTATAATTCCTGTACCAAAAAAAGCAAGCTGTAAAGAGAATAATGACTATTGTCCTGTTGCACTGACCTCACTGGTAATGAAGTGCCTCGAGAAGATGGTCATTGACATTCTGAAAACTGATTTTGGAGGACTTTTGGATCCTCTGCAGTTTGCTTATAAAAATAATAGAAGTACAGAGGATGCCATTCTAACCTTAACTCATTCTGTGTTTAAACATTTGGAGGAGACAACCTCATATGCACGTCTTTTATTGGTTGATTTTAGTTCAGCTTTTAACACACTGCAGCCACACCTTTTAATTAAGAGGTTAAATGATTTTAAAGTGCATCCTGTCATTATTAAATGGTACCACTCATTTTTAACTTATCGTAAACAGCAAGTTAGTGAAAATGGAACTTTATCTAAATCCAGAACCCTCAGCACAGGAGCTCCCCAAGGCTGTGTTAGTTCACCATTTTTGTTCACCTTGTACACTGATGAGTGCAGAAGTGTCTATCCAGGCAATCAAATTATTAAATTTTCTGATGACACTGCTATTTTATCACTACTTCAAAAGACTCATGATCTGCCAAGCTATTTTATAGAAATTCAGAGGTTTGTCAATTGGTGTGATGACAGTCATCTCATTTTGAATACTGATAAAACAAAGGAGATGGTGTTTGACCCTCGGGGAGTTGGTGACTACAGGCCTGTGGTCATCCACAACCACACTATAACACAGGTTAGTTCCTATAAATATTTGGGAGTATTTATTGACAATTCATTAACCTGGAGCACACATATTGATTACCTCTGTAGTAGACTACAACAGCGGCTGCATTTCTTGCGTAGATTAAGAATACATGGCGTTGATAAAAGGTTGTGCTAATATTTTACCAGGCTGTGTTGGAGAGCTGTATTAGATACAGCATTACAGCTTGGTTTGGCAACCTCTCTCTGAAACTAAAGAACAGAGTGTTGCGTTTAATTCATACAGCATGAAAAATTATTGGAGTTAAAGAGTATTTACCCATACAGATCTTACACGACCAGGCAGCCTGTAGACAAGCTCAAAAAATAATCAGTAACATGAGCCATGTACTAAACAATGAAGATGTGCGGCTGCCCAAACAACAAAAACGAAAGATATGATTATTGACTTTAGGAGGAAAACTCCCAGGCACAAAGTCACCATACTAAAAGGCCAGACCACCGAATGTGTACAATCGTACAAATATCTTGGGACGATTATTGATAGTGGATTGAACTTTGAGGTGAACTGTGAAAGGGTGTGCAAAAAGGGTCAGCAAAATTTGCATTGTTTGAGGAAACTTGCACGCTTCCAAATTGACCGAACCATAATGACTATGTTCTATCGGGCTTTTATTGAATCTGTTTTATCCTTTTCTTTAATGTCATGGTTTGGTCAGATAAAACTGAAACAGAGGAAATCCTTGGATCAGGTAGTCAGATGGTCCAGTCGTTTGCTTGGTGAGTCACAGCTGAGCCTGACATCCCTGTACACCAGACAAGTACAGAGGATGGCCGACTCGATTTTAAATGATGACTCCCACCCTTTGCACTGCAACTTTCAGCTTCTTCCCTCCAGACGGAGGTTTGCTGTCCCAAAAAGTAGAACCCAGCGCTACAAAAACAGCTTTGTCCCTGCTGCTGTCAAAGAGTTGAACAAGCTATAAAAATTATATTGTACATATTTTATATTTACCTATTTTGTAAGATGTGTGCCTGTGTTTGTGTCTATGTTGAATGTAATTGTGGCTTGTAAATATGGATGTCACCAACTGCAAAACAAATCTACCTACGGGTACAAATAAAGTAACCTGAACCTGAACCTGAACCTGCCCTCAGGGAGGGGATACAGAGTCCCCAAGTGCAGGTTCAATAGATACAAGAACTCATTTATCCCAACGTCAGTAAAACTTTTAAACTCAGATAAATAGGTCAGGGACACTTATAACTCCAGTTCTTAATGACTGCTGTTATATATTTATGTATGTATGTACTTGTATTATTTATTGGGTTTTATTTCATTTATTATGTACTACATCCATTGTGTACCACTCATTTTTAACTTATCGTAAACAGCAAGTTAGTGAAAATGGAACTTTATCTAAATCCAGAACCTTCAGCACAGGAGCTCCCCAAGGCTGTGTTAGTTCACCATTTTTGTTCACTTTGTACACTGATGAGTGCAGAAGTGTCTATCCAGGCAATCAAATTATTAAATTTTCTGATGACACTGCTATTTTATCACTACTTCAAAAGACTCATGATCTGCCAAGCTATTTTATAGAAATTCAGAGGTTTGTCAATTGGTGTGATGACAGTCATCTCATTTTGAATACTGATAAAATAAAGGAGATGGTGTTTGACCCTCGGGGAGTTGGTGACTACAGGCCTGTGGTCATCCACAACCACACTATAACACAGGTTAGTTCCTATAAATATTTGGGAGTATTTATTGACAATTCATTAACCTGGAGCACACATATTGATGACCTCTGTAGTAGACTACAACAGCGGCTGCATTTCTTGCGTAGATTAAGAATACATGGCGTTGATAAAAGGATTGTGCTAATATTTTACCAGGCTGTGTTGGAGAGCTGTATTAGATACAGCATTACAGCTTGGTTTGGCAACCTCTCTCTGAAACTAAAGAACAGAGTGTTGCGTTTAATTCATACAGCATGAAAAATTATTGGAGTTAAAGAGTATTTACCCATGCAGATCTTACACGACCAGGCAGCCTGTAGACAAGCTCAAAAAATAATCAGTGACATGAGCCATGTACTAAACAATGAAGATGTGCGGCTGCCCTCAGGGAGGGGATACAGAGTCCCCAAGTGCAGGTTCAATAGATACAAGAACTCATTTATCCCAACATCAGTAAAACTTTTAAACTCAGATAAATAGGTCATGGACACTTATAACTCCAGTTCTTAATGACTGCTGTTATATATTTATGTATGTATGTACTTGTATTATTTATTGGGTTTTATTTCATTTATTATGTACTACATCCATTGTGTATGTGTGGATTGTGTGGTTGCAGCATGGGTGTCAAGCCCAAGACAAATTTCCCCTTGAGGGACAATAAAGTTGATCTTATCTTATCTTATCTTATCTTAAGCAGCTCCCTGTCCACACTGTGTATGGTGCGGATGGGACACTGTTGACTTCGACTGGGGATATCGTCGGATGGTGGAAGGAATACTTGGAGGATCTCCTCAATCCCACTGATACGCCTTCCACAGAGGAAGCAGGGTTTGGGGATGAGGGGGATGACTCGCCTATCACAGGGGCTGAGGTCGCCAAGGTGGTTAAAAATCTCCTTGGTGGACGGGCCCCGGGGGTGGACGAGATTCACCCTGAGTACCTCAAGGCCCTGGATGTTGTTGGGCTGTCATGGTTGACACGCCTCTGCAACATTGCGTGAAGGTCAGGGGCGGTGCCTTTGGCATGGCAAACCGGGGTGGTGGTTCCTCTCTTTAAAAAAGGGGACCGGAGGGTGTACTCCAACTTTAGAGGGATCACACTCCTCAGCCTCCCTGGGAAGGCCTATGCCAAGGTACTGGAGAGGAGAGTCCGGCCGTTAGTCGAACCTCGGATTCAGGAGGAGCAATGTGGTTTTCGTCCTGGCCGTGGCACATCGGACCAGCTCCTTACCCTCTCGAGAATTCTTGAGGGTTCGTGGGAGTTTGCCCAACCAGTTTACATGTGTTTTGTGGACTTGGAGAAGGCATTTGACCGCGCCCCTCGTGGTTTTTTGTGGGGGGTGCTTCGGGAGTATAGGGTATTGGGCTTGTTGTTACGAGCTATTCGGTCTCTGTACAACCGTTGTGAGAGTTTGGTTCGTATTGCCAACACTCGGTCGGACTCATTCCCAATGAGAGTTGGACTCCGCCAGGGCTGCCCTTTGTCACCGATCCTGTTCATAATTTTTATGGACAGGATTTCTAGGCGTAGCCAGGGAACGGACGGTGTCATGCTTGGTGACCACAGGATCTCATCTCTGTTGTTTGCAGATGTTGTCCTGTTGGCTTCATCCAGCAATGGCCTACAGCTCTTGCTGGGATGGTTTGCAGCTGAGTGTGAAGCGGCTGGGATGAGAATCAGCACCTCCAAGTCCGAGTCCATGGTCCTCAGCCGGTAAAAGGTGGATTGTCCTCTCTGGGTTGGGGACAGGCTCCTGCCCCAAGTGGAGGAGTTTAAGTATCTTGGGGTCTTGTTCACGAGTGAGGGGAAAAAGGAGCGAGAGATTGACAGATGGACTGGAGCAGCATCTGCAGTGATGCGGACGTTGTACCGGTCTGTTGTGGTGAAGAGGGAGCTTAGTTCTAAGGCAAAGCTGTCGATTTACCAGTCAATCTACATTCCTACTCTCACCTATGGTCACGAGCTTTGGGTAATGACTGAAAGAACAAGATCGTGGATACAAGCGGCTGAAATGAGCTTCCTCTGTAGGATTGCTGGACTCACCCTCAGAGATAGGGTGAGGAGCTCAGTCATCCGGGAGAGGCTCAGAGTAGAACCGCTGCTCCTCCACATTGAAAGGAGTCAGTTGAGGTGGTATGGGCATCTGATTAGGATGCCTCCTGGACGCCTCCCACTTGAAGTGTTTCAGGCACGTCCCACTGGGAGGAGACCCCGGGGCAGACCCAGGACTCGGTGGAGAGACTATGTCTCCCAGCTGGTCTGGGAACGCTTTTGTATCCTCTCTGAAGAGCTGGAGCAGGTGGCTGGGGAGAGGGAAGTCTGGGCTTCTCTGCTTGAACTGCTGCCTCCGCGACCTGGACCTCCGGAAAAGCGGTAGAAGATGGATGGATGGATGGATATGAACGTGAGATGGCATGAGACTATACAATGTGCAAATGAACAATGTACAAATTGGCATCCAGAGTGAGAATTCCTCTGTGTAAAGCTGTGTGCCCTGATAATACCTAGTAGACTGTACAATGATAATTTAGCAGCAGAGATGATATTTACATGAGACGGGGTGAGACTATGTACAATGTGCAAATTCAAATCAATTCAATTCAACTTTATTTGTATAGCCCCATTTCACAACAACAGTCATCTCATAGCATTTTCAACTGTAGGGGAAACCCCCACAACTGCAGAAACCCCCAGCAATCAGGTGATCCCCTGTGAGCAAGCGCTTGGCGACGGTGGAGAGGAAAAACTCCCTTTTAACAGGAAGAAACCTCCAGCAGAACCAGGCTCAGAGAGGGGCAGTCATCTGCTGCGACTGGCTGGGGGGTGAGGGGATAGAGAAGATGAGAAGAACAGACATATAGAGAGCAAACAGCACAATGGGGACTCAATCTATGGGAGAGAACAAACAGATGACCAGCAAAAAAAAAATATTTCATTGAGAGTGAAGAAAGGAGTGAAGCCCAGTGCATTACTGGAGGTCCCCCGGCTGTCTAAACCTATTAGCAGCATAACTAAGGGAAGGTTCAGAGTCACATGATCCCTCCCTAATTGTATGCTATATCAAAAAGGAAGGTTTTAACCCTATTCTTAAAAACAAGAATCGAGTCTGAATCCCGAATCCAGATTGGCAGCTGGTTCCAGAAGAGAGGAGCTTGATAATGGGAGGCAGAGCCTCCAGTTGTACTTTTGGAGATTGTAGGTATTACAAGTAATCCAGCATTTTGGGAGCGTATCAGATCTTTTAAATAAAAAGGGGCATGATTATTTACAGCTTTGTAAGTAAAAAGAACGATTTTAAACTTAATTCTAAACTCTATGGAAAGCCAATGAAGGGAGGCCAGAACCGGAGAGATATGAGCTCTCTTTCTAGTACCTGTTAAAACTCTTGCTGCAGCATTTTGGATCAAATGAAGACTTTTTAGAGATGTTTTAGGACAACCTGATAATAAGGAGTTACAATAATCTAATCTAGAGCTAACAAAAGCGTGGATCAGTTTCTCAGCATCAGTCTGAGACAAGATGCTCCTAATCTTGGCAATATTACGCAAATGATAGAAGGCAGTCTTAGAAACGAATTTAATATGTGAATTGAAAAACAGATCTTGATCAAAAATAACTCCAAGGTTCTTCACAGAGCTATTAAGAGAAAGAGTAACCGCATCCAAACTAAAACTGATTTGGAAAGGTATTTCTAAGGTTTTTTGGACCAACAAGAATGACTTCAGTCTTATCTGAATTTAACAGCAGGAAATTACAAGTCATCCAAGCTTTGATTTCCTTAAGACAGGCTTCTAACTTGGCTAATTGATTACTATCATCTGGCTCCTTTGACAGGTATAGTTGTGTGTCATCTGCATAACAATTAAAATGTATACAGTGCTTTCTAATAATGTTGCCTAACGGAAGCATATATAAACTAAAAAGAGTAGGGCCTAGCACAGATCCCTGTGGAACTCCATGACTGAGCTTTGAGTTGAAAGAAAACTCATTATTTACATGAACAAACTGGAACCTATCCGATAAATAAGATCTAAACCACTGCAACAAAGTTCCATTAAGTCCAACATAGTGTTCTAATCTATCAAGTAGAATATTACGATCAATAGTATCAAAAGCTGGTTCCAAGGTTGTCATAGCCAGGTGCGGCACTGGGGTTAAGCTCCCAGTGCTCATAAAATGCTCCTTATGGCGTGCGTCTCGAAAAGCCTCTGACAACTAAGTCCAACTCCTAGCCTGCCCGTGTGGTTTAGTCTCTAAGCCCGGCGGAACTGCTTTTACTAATAGGAGAAGGGGCGAGGGCGGCTCTCTGGCGCCTTAAAACCAGATGCTTCGGGTAGATGGTGGCTCGTCAACCTGGGAAGGTAGCCCATCTAGGGGGAGGTAAACCCTGATTCCAAACCTCTGCTGCCTTGCGACATAGCCGGTCACGGGAAAGGCTTCGGGAGTCAACCCTGAGGAAAAATCCGGAGTCGGAGCCCCTAAAGCAGTTCTATGTTGTGCTCAACATCGTTCTGGCAGCTCCTGCAATGGCGCTGGTGCCAAACTGTAGCAGCCCTGCTGTTCCTTTGGATTCATCAGTGACGTGGAGAGGGGGGACATGCTGCATGGGCAACATCTTGTCCTCCATATCTTCCTGCCCAGGCTTGAATCCTACCAACGCCCAACGCTGGAAAGTAGAACACCGGATCACTGGAGAGGACACTCCAGCTTCGCCTTTGGCATAGACAAAACACGGGGAATGACAGTTACCGGTTATAAGCCAACGCTCAATTGGCGTAGAGCGCGGCGCCAGGGGTTGTTCCCAATGGTGGGAGGGATCATCGGATTTCACTGGACAGCTACCGCCCGCCTCAAGCTGGGCAGCCCCCAGCCAATAAGGTGTTGTCCCGCCACAGCTTGCTTTCCTCATTGGGTGCATGGGGATGAGGAGAAGTCCGAACAGCAGGCTGAGAACTTTCACACCAGGCAAGACAATAAAACAAAAGAGACCAACTCTAAAACTGGGAACTTGGAACGTCCGCACTATGATGACAGGACTCGCTGCTAACCTCAAGGACATCAGCGACACCAGGAAGACTGCCATCATCAATAATGAGCTGAAGAGACTGGGAGTGGATATTGCCACTCTCCAGGAAATACAATTGGCTGACGCAGGCACACTGAGAGAGAAGGACTACACGTTCTACTGGCAGGGAAAGGGCAGTGACGAACACAGGGAACACGGAGTGGGCTTCGCAGTGAAGAACACCTTGCTGAAGATGGTGGAACCGGGCAGCAATGGCTCTGCACGACTCCTCACCCTCCGCCTGAACACCACTCAAGGCCCAGTCACCCCCGTCAGTGTGTATGCCCCAACACTGACAGCCACACCAGAGGCAAAAGATGAATTCTACGAGAATCTTGCAACAACTGTCAGGATCATCCCCAACTCTGAACAACTCATTCTCCTTTGAGACTTCAATGCCAGAGTGGGTGCTGACCACGGCTCCTGGCCCTCCTGTCTTGGACCTTTTGGCGTGGGCAGAATGAACGACAACGGACAGTGGCTGCTCGAGTTCTGCACATATCACGATCTGTGCATCACAAACTCGTTCTTCAAGACCAAGCCCCAACACAAGGTTTCCTGGCAACATCCGCGCTCAAAGCACTGGCACCAGCTGGACTTGATCCTGACCAGGCGCACCTCACTGAAGAATGTGCTAATCACCCATTCGTTCCAGAGTGCAGATTGCGACACAGACCATTCATTGGTGTGTTGCAAGGTCAAGCTGCAGCTGAAGAAATTCCATCGTGCTAGACAGCCTGGAAAGGCACGGATTGACACCAGCAAGATGGCTCAACCAGAACTTGTTGAGCAGTTTGCCTCCACCTTTGAGAAGGAACTTGGTGTACCACAAGAAGGAGAATCTGCAAAGCAGAAGTGGGAAGAGCTGCGAAACACCATCCACCGCACAGCCCTGGCTACCTTTGGGAGGAAGACCTCGAAGTCACAGGACTGGTTTGATGCCAAGTTGACCGAGATGACCCCCGTCATTGAAGCCAAGCGCTCAGCACTTGCTGAGTACAAGAAGTACCCGAACGAGAAGAATCTCCAGATTCTCAGGGCTGCGAGAAGCAAAGTTCAGCAGACTGCTCGGCGCTGTGCCAACGAGTACTGGACTCAGCTCAGCCAAGACATTCAAACCGCTGTCATAACAGGGAACATCTGTGGTATGTACGATGGCATCAAGAAAGCACTTGGTCCGGCTCAGAGCAAGACGGCCCCCCTCAAATCCTCCACTGAGGAGATGATCACAGAAAAGAACAAGCAGCTGGAGAGATGGGTGGAACACTACTCCGACCTCTACTCCAGACAGAACACCGTGACACCGTCAGCCCTTGATGCCATCGACTGCCTGCCATCCATGGACGAACTTGACGCCGAGCCAACCATCAACGAACTCAGCAAGGCCATTGATAGCTTGGCCGCTGGCAAGGCACCTGGCAACGACGGCATACCCCCTGACCTGATCAAGCACTGCAAGACCGCCCTACTGCTGCCATTGCATGACGTCCTCTGCCAGTGTTGGAAGGAAGGTGCAGTATCACAGGACATGAGGAACGCCAAGATCATCACCCTCTACAAAAACAAAGGGGAGAGAAGCGACTGCAACAACTACAGGGGCATCTCCCTTCTCAGCGTTGTTGGCAAAGTCTACGCACGAGTTGTCCTCGTTCGTCTACATAAGCTTGCCGAACGTGTCTACCCTGAGTCTCAGTGTGGCTTCCGCGCTGAGCGATCGACGGTAGACATGATATTCTCCATCCGCCAACTCCAGGAGAAATGCAGAGAACAGAACATGCCCCTGTACGTCGCCTTCATCGACCTCACCAAAGCGTTCGATCTGGTCAGCAGAGAGGGCCTTTTCAAGAT
This sequence comes from Pholidichthys leucotaenia, assembly GCA_020510985.1. Lineage (NCBI taxonomy): Eukaryota > Metazoa > Chordata > Actinopteri > Cichliformes > Pholidichthyidae > Pholidichthys > Pholidichthys leucotaenia. The sequence goes on along the minus strand of CM035843.1, from coordinate 36,283,773 downwards.
CCTGCCAAAGATAGGATGCCCACCAAAGTTGCAAAGCCTCATCGAATCGTTTCACACCAACATGCAGGGGATAGTGCAGCACGATGGCAACGTCTCAGAGCCATTCAACATACGCAGCGGAGTGAAACAGGGCTGTGTACTTGCGCCAACCCTCTTTGGGATTTTCTTTGCTATGCTCCTGAGGCATGCCTTCAGCACAGCAACGGAGGGAATCTACCTGCACACAAGATCTGACGGCAGGCTTTTCAACCTCGCCCGCCTGACAGCCAGAACCAAAGTACGTGAGGCTCTAATCAGAGACATGCTGTTCGCAGACGACGCTGTAGTCGCAACCCACACACAGCAGGAGCTTCAGACCCTGATGGACCGCTTCTCCCAGGCATGCAAGGACTTCAGGCTTACCATCAGCCTGAAGAAGACTAACGTCTTGGCGCAAGGCACGGAAGCACCAGCAACCATCACCATCGACGACTATGAGCTGGAGGTCGTGAATCAGTTCACGTACCTGGGGTCCACGATCAGCAACAACCTCTCCCTTGATACAGAGATCAACAAGAGGATTGGAAAATCAGCCTTCACACTTGCTCGCCTCACCACACGAGTGTGGGAGAATCCCAAACTCTCTGTCAAGACAAAGATGGCAGTGTACAACGCCTGCGTCATCAGCACACTGCTCTATGGGAGTGAGACGTGGACAACATACGCCCGGCAGGAAAAGAGACTGAACTCCTTCCACTTGCGCTGCATTCGCCACATCTTGGACATATCCTGGCAGGACAAAGTGCCCAACACAGAAGTTCTGTCCTGCGACGGCCTTCCCTCCATGTTCACTCTACTCAGGCAGCACAGGCTCCGCTGGCTAGGCCACGTTCACCGTATGGAGGATGGCAGAATCCCCACACATCCTCTACGGAGAACTGGCAACTGGCAGGAGAGACGTTGGCCACCCACAGCTGCGCTGGGAGGATCTTGCAAAGGACCGCTGCAAATGGAGAGGCACCCTGAACAGACAGCTCAAGGCGGGTGAAGAGAGACTGACTGCTGCAGCAGATGAAAAAAGGACCCATGGGAAGAATCGCCACAGACCCAGCAGCACGGAGACCACCCACAAGTGCAACCTGTGTGACAGGGACTGCCATTCGCGCATCGGCCTGTTCAGCCACAGGCGGTGCTGTTCCAGCAGAGTAGACATTTAGGATTCTCTTCCATGGTCATCATAGACTGACGGAGGCCGACGAGTATCAAAAGCTCCACTAAGGTCTAAAAGGACAAGTACAGAAACAAGTCTATAATCAGGTGCGATGAGGAGGTCATTAGTGACCTTCACTAAGGGTGTTTCAGTACTATGATGGATTCTAAACCCAGATTGAAACCCTGATTTCTATTTCTATGCCATATGTCAGAACAAAGTCCAACGTATGGTGGAGATAATGGGTAGAATTTCCTACTTTCTGAGAAAACCCTATTGAGTCTACTATTGAATTAAATGCCATATTAAGGCAATCACTATCTACATCTACATGTATATTAAAGTCCCCTACTATAATTATTCTATCTGATATCAGCACTAAATCACCTAAGAATTTGGCAAATTTGCATAAAAACTCTGAGTAGGTTGATGGAGGACGATAAACTATGGCATATAAAATTGGGTTTAGCCTAAAATTGCTAAAATGCCCGATACTGAGGACCAGGCCCTCAAAGGAATTATAATGTGTTTTTTGTTTTACATTAACTAGTAATTTGGAATGGTAAATTGTTGCTACTCCTCCTCCACGACCAGAACTTCTGGGATTTTGACAGTTTAAATAACCAAAGGGAGTTGATTCATTTAAACCAACATAATCCTCTTGCCCTAACCAAGTCTCTGTAAGAGATATTAAATCAATCTGATGATCAGTTAACAGATCATGGACTAGCAGAGACTTGGGAGTTAAGATAAGCCTTTATTCGTCCCACAACGGGGAAATTCCAGGATTGCAACAGCACAGGGATAGCAACACTCAGAGCAATAATTTAGAAGATAAGAAAATACGAGCAGTCAATATACATATGTACCCATAAATATATAAATATATATACACAGTGCGGAGCTTTGTAGCTAGATGGAATAAACAGCATAACAGTCTATTTAGTTACCCCACATAGTATGAATATGTACCCATACATATTGTGACCATCTGCAGCAATTTATATTGTCCTAGTTGTATACTGGAGGGGACCATTTTGTGTAAGTCTGTTGTGTCTTTTGCATTCAATACTATTAGGTCGTCACGTTTTTTTGCTATCTCTGCGAGCAGCCCTGCTTAGGTTATAAAGTCTGACAGCTGTAGGTAGGAAGGACCTGCGAAACCTCTCAGTCGCGCACCTAGGATGATGTAGCCTACCGCTAAATGAGCTCCTCAGTGCATTCAGTATGTCCTGCATAGGGTGGGACTCGGACTCCAGCAGAGATGACAGCTTAGCCACCATCCTTCTCTCTCCTATCTCCTCCACTGGGTCAAGGACCTAATATTTAACAAACCGCATTTAATTTTTAAATTATGAGGAGGAACAGAGGCCAAACCATTCAATTTAGAGGCTTCATGTTTAATTTGACTTTTACCAGCTTTTTGTTTAATCACTTTGGGATACTTATACATTATATTTTTATTTGCTTTGGAGGGAGCAGACAATGATTCTCTGATGGGGAAGACAGGGGCTAATTTGAGGGGTGGCAGATGAAGAGGAGCTGCAGAGAGGCGTGTAAGACTGCGACTCTGCTTCCTGGTCCCAACTCTGAGTTGTCAATATTTTGGAAATTTGGATAAAAATGATGCCAGATTGTAAATTAAATGAGACGCACCCTCCAAAGTGGGATGGATGCCATCTCGTCTAATAAGACCAGGTTTTCCCCAAAATGAGCTCCAATTGTCTATGTAGCCCACATTGTTTGCAGGACACCACACAGACAGCCAGCGGTTGAAGGATGACAAGTGGCTAAACATGTCATCACTGGTCAGATTGGGGAGGGGCGCAGAGAATACTAGAAATGAGCAATGTGCAAATTTAGCATTAGCAGAGAAAGGGGACCCCGGTGACTGAAGATGGCCCGGCACACGTCCCGTTACCAACAACAGCGACACATCACCCTGACCTCAACCAGCACCAGGTGAAAGAGAAAAGAAACCGCACTGCTTCCAAATCCACGCACAGCACCAGCCTGCAAGGGACACCACCAAGCCACTGGATGAAGAGTCCGCGACTGAACAGAACGCAATACAACCATCAGACGTCTTCCAGATTGACAACCGGCATCAGCCTCCAGGAGCCGTCACTGAGACGCAGGATGAAGAGTCCATGACCCAACAGGATGTAGCAGAACCACCACAGCCCGGTGGATGCCCTGCAGCAAATGTGAGAGCCACACTATCACAACCACAATGCCGAATGCAGCTGAACAGAGCACCACTCACAGTGATGAACTGGGTTCAGGCCCGCAGAACCAAGCGACCGGGCTTACAGGCGGCTGTAACATTGTCACCACCACCGACACATGAAGATCACGGCACAGCTGACAGCAGCCGCCATTCAGATGGCAGATGGATCGAGATGGCAGGCCAGCCATCTGCGGAAGATGAGAGCAGTTGTCGTAGATCGAGGCACAGAGTTGGAGCTGGCCCAGCTGGTGTGGGATCCAGACTGGGACCTGTTGATGATAGTGCCGTGGCACCAGAGGGATGGCACCCGAGCCTGCTGAAATTGGCACCTCCAGGGGTGCGTCCACCACGGGCTCTCTACAAGGCCCCTGCAACAGAACTGCCTTCCCCTTGGAAGAGAGTGAGAAAGAAAAGACTGTTTAGCTCGGGGCATGGCTGTCAACAACGAGGGGCAGAATAACCCACTCAGCCGTGCTGGGCTATGTGGTGATCCACCCGTTACCCCTAGCTAGTGATGTCTCTATTTATGTACCAAATTGGGGAGGGCAAATTTGACCTGCATGCTGTTCTGGGTTTTTTTTTTTTTTCAAGGCGGGGATGAATGTAATATAAGGATACTACAAGAGGTTAACTGGTGCCAGTGTGGTGACGCAGCCAGGTGGTGATATTATCACGCCAAACCGCACATAAGGGGAGAGTCAGCCATCTTATGGCCTCTTTTCCCGGTTGGCTCAATAGTAGATAACTGGCCTGTATTATACTATTACTGTGTGTAATAAAGTTCGTGTTCCAGCACAGCTCTCCTCTCTGTTGGTCATTCCGGGTTTCCAGACATAACGGTATCCATATTATCTACCACAACAAACTTGTAAGAAAGAAATATGTCCGTGACAAAGGCACCAACATTCACCTGGCATGCCGACAGATGTGGACACATTCCTCCAAGTGATTACTTTCAAATTTTGATCATGGTATCCCTTTAGTGTCAGCTGAAAGAGTACCGGGTTGTTTGATACAGAAAAGACCAGGATCTCCCCCGCCATCCTACCGTTCTCTTTTTCCTGTACCTGCATCCTATGTCCCACCCTTCCTTAATTCTGATTGGCTGGTTAGAAAGGTTTGGCAGTGACGAGCACAGCTGTATTCTAAAAAGATTAACTTTTTTCAGCTCTCAGCGCCCTGAGCACTGCGACAAAAAACAGTCACTGCTGACAGCGTTTTAGCACCAAGGGCGCTCAGTGCTTTATACGCTGGACAACATAGAGAACTAGAAAAGCACTCAGAGAGTGCATACCTCCGCCAAGGCTCCTTCCATCCCTCATGGATCACCTCCAAAATGTACTGGGTTTGTGTGTAGGCCTAGAGCCACTTCTAGTGAAAATTGCATCAAAGTCTGTCCATTAATTTTGGAGTATTGTTGCTAACACACTGTGGGAAGAGCCTTGGTGGAGGTATGCATTCTGGGATCATCACCAAAATGAAATGGGTTCCTCTATAGCCCAGGGACCACCAAAAATTTCATCCAAATTCATGCAGTAGTTTTTGTGTAATCCTGCTGTACAAATACAAACAAGGTCCTTGGTGGAGGTATGCACTCTCAGATCATCACCAAAATTTAATGAGTTCATCCTTGGCCCAAGGGCAACCTCTGGACAAATTTTCACCAAAATCCATCCAGTAGTTTTTGTGTAATCCTGCTAATAGACAGACAAACAAACAGACGGATGGACAGACAGACAGACAGACAGGGCACCCCGATTACATAACCTCCTTGGCGGGAGGTAAAGAATAGAAAATAGTCGTCCACAGCAGAAAAAATGCATTTAGTGGACACGCAGCCTTAAGCGACCTCTTTTGGTCCTGGAAATAATGACATGAAGAAATATCTAGGCATCTTGGCCGCACCTCGGACACAGTCCAAGGACGGATAATTTTTTTCACACGAGTTGTTCAGAACTCCTTATACAAAGATATAGAGTGATGATAATCAAGTCAGTGGCGGTAATGCACCTGTAAGCTGGTTGCCAACTGCCAATCAAATCTAAAAGAAGAAGATACGAAGAAGATGCAGTTACAGCTGCAGTGTGTCTAAACTAGTCCTTCACCTTTTCGAACCATTAACCATTTCCCTAAACTTAACCCAAATAATTTAAGTGCCTACCCCCACCGTTAACCTACCCTAAATTAATCCTCAAACCAGATGAGACTAGAATTAAAAAGTTGAACTAAACAGACAACAGTAACAAGCACAGAACTGATCCTCACCATCCCCCTTGATCCTCCTCAGTTGAATTTTGAAAGAAGAGAGTCAGTGAAGAAGAAACATAGCAGCACATTCCAAGGTAAAAAAAAAACAAAACAAAACATGATCATCTTTTAAGTATTAGTTGGAGAATGTATTAGGTGGACTTACACGTAAATATAGATGTCCTTATGCATAACTTACTCTCAGATACACATTTTTATTGGGCCTTTGTGGAAGAAAATTATGAGGTGAAAAGAACATTGTCCATTCTATATGTTGATTTTTCTCATAAGAAAAACACTGGTAAAATTACCTTTAAAATGTTAAATGTGTCAAAATATTAATCTAGCAGGTTTAGCAGTTTAATGAAATGGCAAAGCATAAGACTGACTGAATCATCAGATTTCAAAGAAGTTGCAGCTTCTGCCAAACAACTGTTTTAAAATTATTGTGTTTAACCCAGGTAAATTGCATCTCCAGCGTGCCAGAAGCTGATGAATCACAGCTTAACCTCTACAACAAACTCACTGTTTGAATCATTTTTCTAAGATGCCTGTTTGACAAATCTTAATGCAGATTGTGTAATGTCTTCCACAATCTCTGGCTGCTTGTAGTAATGGGGGGTGGATACAATACAAATGAGAGGTGATCTGAACTCTTACTTGCTCAAAGTTACTTTGGTAGAGAAAATGTATGGAGCTGGAGAGCATTACTGGTCCAATTTGAAAATGAATGTGGTTACTGTATGAGGACTGAAAAAGTCTGGAAAACAAACTGGAAAACAAAAGGGCACCTTAATGGAGGTCAGCTGTGTCAAGGGCAGTGCCACCCCACTATAGTTCCTGATGAACCGGCGATAAAAGTTCACAAACCCGAGGAAGCGTTGCAGCTCCTTTCAGGAGTGGGGAGTTGGCCAATTGAGCACTGCCCTCACCTTGGCCAGCTCGGCAATCAGTCTCCCCTCAGCCACTATGAAGCCCAACAAGGTGGTCGTGCTGGTGGAGAACTCACACTTCTCGGCCTTAACGTAGAGCTGGTTCTCCAAGAGCCGTTGCAGAATGGCTCTGACATGAGCTTCGTGTTCCTCTGGCGAGCGGGAGAAAATCAAAATATCATCCAAGTAGACAAAGACGAATTGATAGAGCATATGGCAAAGAACGTCGCTGATTAGCCGCTGGAAGACAGCGGAGGTGTTGGTGAGCCCAAATGTCATCACCAAATACTCAAACTGCCCCTGGTGGGTTTTGAATGCCGTCTTCCACTCATCTCCTTTGTGAATGTGGATCAAATGGTACGGGTTCCTTAAATCTAACTTGGTGAAGACCCTTGAGTGCTGAAGGAGCTCAAATGCGGAATTAATCAAAAGCAGAGGGTACTTGTCTTTGGTGGTAATTGCTTTGAGCTCCTGGTAGTCAATGCACGGGCGCAACGAGCGATCCTTCTTTCAGACAAAGAAGAACCCGGCTCCGAGCGGAGCCGAAGATGGCCGAATAAGGCCAGCATTCAGCGATTCTTTGATGTACTTCTCCATTGCCTCCCTCTCCGGACCAGAAATGCTATATAGCTGACTGGATGGCAGCTTCGCCCCTGGGATGAGGTCTATAGCGCAATTGTAAGAGCGATGAGGTGGTAGCGACAATGCTCTTGATTTGCTAAAGACCTCCCCCAATCATGGTATGCCCGAGGAACAAGGCTGAGGTCCGGTGGCTCGGCTGGAGGGAGGGAGACAGACAGAGACGGGGAGCACGCCGCTAAACGCATACAATTACCCATGCAAAATGGGCTCCAGGAGTAGATGGTATTTTGCCCCCAGTTAATTATCGGATTATGCCTCCGGAGCCATGGGTAACCAAGAACCACCGGGAAAGATGAAATAGGAAGAACAAGGAATGAGAGTTCCTCCCGGTGGTTCCCAGAAAGGAGGATGGAGATCGCTACCATGCTATCGGTGACTACCGCGACCTCCCAGCCAGAAATGGTGGTGATTCTCTGATTGTGAGGTAATTTGCGTATGGGAATACCCACCTGCCAAATGAACTGGGCAGAGATGAAATTACCCTCAGACCCCGAGTCAACCAACGCCATAGTCCTCCTCTCGACCCCCAGCAATTGCACAAGGGCTGAAATAGAAAAGTTACTGGGGGGAGTAGATTTGGTCCCGCCTGCCAGACCCCCCATGGTTACTGATGAGCAGTGTCTTTTTGGCCTCTGGTGGCATTTGTCCCAATTGTGGTTCACCGAACCGCAGTACGCGACGCGCCAGCCCTTCGCCTTCACCAGCGCTTGTCATCAGTCAAGTGCTGAGAGAATTCCATCAGCTTGGGTGGGGAGCTGGCACCGCCAGTGTTAGTAACTACGGCGGGCGCGCGCTCAGCGAGTGGGCAAGAGGAGGACTCGTGCTCCTTCGTGCGCTCACGGTAACGGTTATCTCACCCTACACCTTAATCTATTAGACCATCGAGGGTCTCAGGAACAGGGTGAACCTCTAGATTGTCACGGAGATGAGCGCTTAACAGATGGAGGAACACACTGCATAAAGCAACCTTGTTCCACCCTGAGTCAGCCACCTCAACCAGGAACTCCACCGAGTACTCAGCTGCTGACTGAGTGCCCTGATGGAGAGTCATCATGTGGCTCATTACATTGCCCTGACTCTCAGTACAGCCAAACACGCGGGAGAAAGCGTCCACGAATTGCTCAAATGTGGATTGCTGCCCCTTGGGGTTATCTATCATGGACCGTGCCCAATCAAGGGCTCGGTCTTTAAGCAAAAGGGTGAAAAACTGAATTTTTGCCACGTCCCCTGGGTACTCCTCCCTGACCTTCTCCAAATACATTCGTACTTGAATAAGGAAACCCTTGCATTTCCCCACCTCCCCCACGTACGGGGCAGGCGTAGGAACGGAGGTGGTTCAACGCACCGTAGTGTGGAGAGCAGGCTGAGGAGGAGGAGCCTGAGGAGGCACATTGGGCCAAAGCCACATCATATTCTGAATTTGCTGAGTCAACACAGCCAGCTGGTGCTCGGTCGCTGATAAGCGATCTAAGGCGGAGGGCTCCGATGCCGCTGCACTGGCTGAGCTTTAGTCCTGGCTGGCTCGTTCTGTCACGATTTTTATTAGTTGACAGCTCACATGCACGATACAACAGCAACAGGAGAACAACCATATGAAGAGGCACGTTTGAGAATTTATTAGATTTCAAAATAAATGCACAGCTATGGAAACAGTCACTCGCAAGAGGAATCAACCTGATGAGAGAAGACGAGAGCTGTGAGAGGAGGAACGGAGTAAGGGGAAATGGGCGAGCCAAACTGCCACTTACCTGGGTTCCAAGGGAGAACCGGCAGGGCCCCAGCGGGAAATAGACGAACCAGTAGAGTGAAGGGGAAGAGCTGGTGGTGCCTGACCGGGTGGAGGTTGGAAGCCGAGGGATGACGGAGATGTGGCAGAGGAGCGCGTGCAGTCCCAGAGACACACCTGCACAGTGGCAGCAACCTGAGGAAGAGAGAGAAACAAAGTTAGACAACGTGTCTAAGTTTGTCAAACAATACTTGCTTGTCCTTAAACGGGACAGTATATCCAGGCGAGCCAACGTTGAATGCACGGAGAGAGCCTTCTTAAGTACGCTGGCTGATGAGCGGGAGCAGGTGCGTCTTCTGCCTCAGGTGTAATGATGAGTTGGTGAAGGTGAGACGGGACGGGAGGGGCGTGCTCTCACTGCCCATGATAAGAAGGGCCTGGTTAAACTTTATTCTGTCATGGGCAACCTCTCGCTAGCAGGAAATGACAGACTCTAAAGCAGGCAGGACTTTGATTTAACTCAGGTTTATTCTCCCCAAAACATAAAATTAAACCAGCACAGGGGCTGAACATAAAGCAAGCCGTGAAAGGCTGAAAACTTGCAAATACAGGCACTCAGGCAAAATCATGCAAAGCAGAAGTCAGAAGGAAATCTATGATATAACGCCACACAAAATGAATGCAGAGGAGGACATATATAGGGAAACAGATAATCAAGGGAACACAGGACAGCTGGGAATAATAATCAGGCGCAAAACAGCAACACATGAAGAGCAGTGACTATGACTGCTGAAGACACGAGAGACTGAGAATGATAGGCAAACAAGTGCAGGGAACACACACACACACACACACACACACACACACAAGACTTACACGGATGACCAAGGGGGGACACAGAACAATAACAACTGGTAACAGGGACGACATGACAGACTGAGGACCGGGGAAGACAATAACGATCACATAGGACCCAGGGGAGACACAGAAGACAAAACACAGGCAAATAATCATAATAATAAACACGAAGAGACCAATACGTCAAACAGGTTCATTTTGTCTTCTTTTAATTATTTATTCTTTTTTTTTTTCCTTTGAAAGACAAAAGTAAAATAGAAAGACGTCTTTACCTTCTTTACATGTTTCAACTGCACTGCAGCCTTCATCAGAAGAGTCAGCTGATTGCTGCCAGGTGACATTTATCAGCTGCTTTTCATAGGCGGGGCCAGCTCAGCAGATCTGTCAGATCCACCGAGCCGGCCCCGCCTCCCACCGTCAGATGGTCTCTGGAGAATGTGGTCTCAGGTGTGAGAAAGCATAAAGGCCCCCTCATCTCGGTTCATGGTGTCTTTTCCCCGCTTTCTGATCTCTGTTGCCTCCTTGATCCAACAATAAATGCAATGTATTATATGAAATATCATGCAGATCATGCAACAAAACCTACATTGGAGAAACCGGAAGATTATTCACCACAAGAAAAAAAGAACACCAAAAGGAATGTGAGAAGGAAACGCAAGGACGACTCACAAGATCACAAAAAGAAAAAGCAGAACAAGAAACATTAAAATCAGCTATATCGGACCACTGCAAAAGAAATAATCACATCATGGACTGGGACAACACAAAAATTATTGGATCGGAGAGCAACAGACACAAACGTTGGATCAAGGAGGCAATAGAGATCAGAAAGCGGGGAAAAGACACCATGAACCGAGATGAGGGGGCCTTTATGCTTTCTCACACCTGGGACCACATTCTCCAGAGACCATCTGACGGCGGGAGGCGGGGCCGGCTCAGTGGATCTGACAGATCTGCTGAGCTGGCCCCGCCTACGAAAAGCAGCTGATAAATGTCACCTGGCAGCAATCAGCTGACTCTTCTGATGAAGGCTGCAGTGCAGTTGAAACATGTAAAGAAGGTACAGACATCTTTCTATTTTACTTTTGTCTTTCAAAGGGAAAAAAAAAAAGGATAAACAAAGAGACCAAAATAAACACAAAGCATGGGCATGATCCTAAGACCATGTCCAGATCATGACATGTTCAGTTAAAATAGTCATATGTGACCTGTGCTGGCAAAATGAGTAATTTTGAGGAAATTATCAAAACTGAGGTAACGTTTTTACCATATTTTGTATTGAAAGACCTTCAAAATGATATTTAATTTGAAGGAAGTGGGCAAAAACGGACCCGGAAAAAGACGATTTGTTTATATTTTGGCTAGGTTTAAAACTCGCGTTCGATCGGTCGGGAGCTACGTCTTCTGTCAAAACATATGTATTTTTAGAAAGTATGATTTCTAAGCTTTACAGTGATATCAGGCACTCATGGGGGTTTTCCTGGGATTTGCCACTAGCAAACAAAGAAAGAGTCATGATTTATGACTTCTTGTGCCTGTAGCTCATAATGACACAGTGTGCATTCTGACTCATTTTGCCAGCACGGGTCACATATTCCAACAGTATATTGACATTTTCTCCAGACTTTTATTTACAGATACACTGCTGAGTATTTTTAATCAATCCCTCATGTTTTAATAGTTGTTTTTAATCAATGCATTCATCCATCCATCCATCCATCCTCTTTTACTTGTTCAGGGGTACAGGTCCTAGGAGCAACACATTCAGCACTTTCTTCTCCCCAGCCACCATCAGATGAGTTCTAGGTGAGCTATTGGGCTCTTCCTGTTACTCTTTTTCAGTCTGCTGGCCTTAAGCCATGACTACCAAACCAAGTAATCCTTTAGAAGGGTTCAAATTCTACAAGGTGTTAGTTCTAGCTTCTTTTAGACTTTTTCTGCCTTTTTATGCAAAGTGTTTTTTTTCACTATAACTGACATATGACCTAGCCCTTTTGTTTCTACCCATATCTGCTCATTCATGGCCATACAATTACAGATAAACTTATCCTCTTGATTGGTCTATCATTCTTTCAGGTATTAAATCAAATCTGTTTTTTATAATAGGATCAGTTACAGTATTTTATAATGGGATCAATATTATTTTTATTTATATAAAGTACATCTATCTATCTATCTATCTATCTATCTATCTATCTATCTATCTATTAGCCATCCAGAATATTCCAGAAAATTTAATTTTTGGTCTTTTCCAGATTAACAGTCAATGCACAATTCTGCATAATTGTTGTAGACAGTGTCTTCCAGGAACTACAGTAGGAATCTCTGTCACACCTCTCTTTCTCAATGCAAAAAAACTGTCTGCCTTTGAAACCATCTCTCTCGTTGTGCTTGTACCTCTCTTCTAACTCTGAGATCAATCACTCATGTCTCTTAGTCTCTTTTACTCCCTGTAGACTCCTCCTTTTCTAGACTTTAACTTTTTGGCAGACTGGAGCCCTCATGTTTCTTCTATCTCCCCCAAAAACATCAAAGAACTGCCCCTGTGCAGTGGTCTCTATATCCTCGTTTGATTTTGCATTCTTTCTCTTTTCCCCCCCATTCAGCTGTTATTATTTTTCTACTCACTTTATCTGTTCCCTATGCAACTGCATTCCCCTCTCCAGCTCATTCCTCTGCTTCATCACCCCTTCTCCACTCAGAGCCAGAGGCCCTCTCTCCATCCCAAGCTGTCTCTCTTCATCTCTCTCCTCCCTCCTCACATCAATATCCCTCAATCTCTTCTTCTCCCCCGTAAATAGAGTGACCCTTCAGACTGCTGTCGCCTCTCCGCCTCCAGACTCTTCACCATCTCTCTTACTCTCACCTCTCCTGTGGGTAAACATGACCCATGCTTCGATCATCCTCTTGTCATTTTGTCATTATTGTGCCCTCTGAACCTCTCTCCATCTCTCTTTATGTCCCTTCTCCTCACTCCGTCACTCTGTCTCTCCCCCTCTCATCCCTCGGTTCATTTCAGTCCCCTCTTCTCATCTCTCTTGCAATGACAAATACTTCGATCATGCTGTAGCTATTTCTCAGAGAAGACGTACCTTCTTTTTACTCCTTCAATCTGTTATGTCATCTCTCTTTCAGGAGGACATGCCCCTTTGCAAACGTCTGGCCTTCTTCTTCTTCTTTTAGATTTGATTGGCGGTTGGCATCCAGCTTATAGATGCATTACCGCCACTGACTTGATTATCATCACTCTATATCTTTGTATAAGGAGTTCTTATAAGGAGTTCTGAACAACTCCTTATGTGTGGAAAAAATTATCAGTCCTTGATTCATCAAGTCTGCTTAAACATCTGCCCTTTCTGCCTGCTCTTACCTTTTCTGAAGCAAAATGACCCGCACATCTGTACTAAATTGTATTTTTTTTTAAATTCTTTCCAGTTAGGCTGAAATAACAGCCTCTGTCCTTCTGGGAGTGATGATGTTGATGATGGTGCAGAAGATCAGAGCTGGTGTTCCACTAGATCTTCTGTAAAGAACTCTGTGTTGGTTGTTCTTTTTTCACATTCGTTGTTTATTTCCTTATTTTTTTAAATATGAGATAACACATTTAAATATCAGACAAAAGTTAAAGTTTAATCAAAATGTTAAGTCTCTAAAACGTGTCTTAAAGACAGTGCAAATGATGACTCACAACTGCTATAACATTTCAGCTGTTTTGCTCAAGTTTCATTACAAAGATTAACTTGTTTGTAGAAAGACATGAATACTTCTTCCTTCTTTTGCTGCCTTTTTTATTAGATTTTGTAGGTTAGGGTCTTTTGCAATGATAAAATGTGTAATTTTGTTCAGAATATTTCCATCTCAGCCTATATGTGTGAGCTATTGTGAAAGCACAAAGTGAGAGTTCCCAAGAACTTATAAAGTAAAGAAGCTGTTGAGTCCAAGAGTTGACTCTAGACAAACTTTGAAGTAACATTTAGCAGGATTATTCATTTAAGAATAATATATTAGTTTTTAATTAGTGAGTACATACTGAAACACCATCTCAGCATTACATGTGATGAGGACCAAGCTCATTTTATTTTGTCACACACAAAACAAAACCATCTGGCTAGGGATTTAGGGTCAGGACACGGGGTCAGCCATGTTGCCTTGTTAAGCATCCTTGGGCCAGAAAGGGTTAATTAAGGGTCTTGTTCAAAGACCCAGCAGAAAAAGCTAGGTAGTGCTGGGCGTCAAACCTTTGACCCTCAGTATCAGAGAACACTAACAACCAAGTCACCAGTAAAATATTAAAACCATCCATCCATCCATCCATTCATCTTCTTCCGCTTAATCCTTTTTGGGTCGCGGGGGGGGGAGGGGCTGGAGCCTATCCCAGCATCTTTGGGCAAGAGGCAGGGTACACCCTGGACAGATCGCCAGTCCATCGCAGGGCCAACACAGAGAGACAGACAACCATTCACTCTCACAGTCATACCTAAGGATTAGAATCCCCAGTTGATGACAATTAACTTAACTTGCATGTTTTTGGCATGTGGGAGGAAACCAGCAAAATCCCGGAGAAAACCCATGCAGACACGGGGAGGACATGCAAACTCCACACAGATCACCGTTAGTCGGGGGCTGGGATCGAACCCAGGATCCCCCAGCCAAGGGTGAGTTGCTGTGCTGCCGCAGTGCTAACCACTCCGCAACCGCGCTGCTTATATTAAAGCCAAAGCTTTCAAATTCATGTGAAAAGCAGCTAAAGTAAACTACAATACAATAAATTAGTAATTTTATGTTTATATTTTGATTAGTGTCGGGAACATTAACGTAATTAGTTTTGAGAGTACAATTAATGGATTTTTTTAAATTAATGTAAATTTACACCTGGTGTCACTTCCTGTTATAGCAAAATTCATAGCCCGGATGTAGCTCCCACCCAGACAGTCTTTGGCACTGCACATGCTGCCCGCACTGCCCATGCATAATAAATTTCTTATTTTATTTAATTCTGGGTGTGTAAATCAGTTTGCAGGATTATCGTTGTCATATTATGTGGACATTTGGACCATAGAAGGTTTGACATCAAAACAAGCAACAGCGCAGAATGCTAACCGGAAGTTAACATGGTGAACATGGCGTGGGACACAACAGCCCCCGGGCCCCACAGTTTATTTAATTCTGAGTGTTCAAATCAGTTTGCTTGAGTATCGCAGTCATACTATGTGGACATATGGACCATATTTTACATTCGATTATAAATTGAAATGAGCTACCTTGGGGAATGAATCTTAAGCTTCCAGTTAGCCGACCGTGATGTCACATCCGGCTTTTTTTTTTTTTTTGTTACTTATTTGTACCCGTAGGTAGATTTGGTTTTGCAGTCTGGTGACAAGCCACCGGCTGCCGGTCGCTGCGTGCGTGAGCGCCCTAAACCTACATGTTTTTGGTATGCGGTAGGAAACCGGAGAAATCCCGGAGTAAACCCACGCAACACGGGGAGAACATGCAAACTCCACACAGCTCACTGTTGGTCGGGGGCTGGGATCGAACCCACGATCTCATGATCCCCACAATCCCCCGGCCGAGGGTAAACTGTGCTGCCACAGTGCTAAACCACTGCGCCACCGCTTGCGTCAATATTGCTGCCATGTTGTTACGGGGTTCCAAAGCTCAAACTGGTCATTCAGATCAATGAAGATGCCAGACTTTTGTGCTGCGTACAGCTGTTGTAATAAACAGACGAAGAAAACAAAGCAACAAGGCATAACATTTCATAGGTGAGATTTTACTACCGTAAAAATGCTCTGAAGTAAATATGTAAGGATTTAAATATTAAAATGTATCTCCTTTAACTGTTTATTCAGTACAAATGCTCTCTAATCAGAGAAAGGGTCTGTGCCTCCATGTGGCATTGCTCTGCAGGCGACATGGAGGAGGGCTCTTGCTGCACGCTGTTTTGTTTTGTTTTTGTTGTCGCCGTTCTGTGGCTGTTTATGGTTTGCCAGTGGGGGACTCGATGTGCAATCTATCCGCTTAATGTAAGTTGTGGATTGGACTGTATGTGGCAGACATGGGAGTGAAATGGAGGAGGGCAGCATTACTAGCATTGGTGTGGCTAATTTTATCTAGCCAGGCTGTCCGGTGCCTAGCTCCCGGGCCTACTAGCACTGGCCAATTAGCATACACCAGGACTGAGCTGCTGAGCTTTCAGGACTGCAGGGCATCATTATCACCAGCCCTGTTGAAGGATGTGCCAAGGGAGCTTTTTCGACACCATCGACCAGACCTTCACTGAGGTGGGAAGGCCAGGAAGAGATGAAGGAGAGGTGGCATTAGGCAGTGCGTCCGGAGGGCCACTAAGTTGCCGCTGCCGCCTATGCTATTGTGCAACTCCCGATCCCTGAGAAGCAAAATGTATGAACTGTGCTCAAAAGTTGGAACAAGTTACGAATATCGTGAATCCGGCTTAATGGCCTTTATAGAGACTTGGCTTGGGGGAGATGTACTGGATAGTTTGATACAAATTGATGGATTTACACACATACATTTGGACAGAAATGAAAACTCTGGTAAAACCAGGGAGGGTGGGGTTTGTATTTATGTTAAAGACAGCCGGTGTTGGAACTTTACTGTGAGAGACACAGTATATAATTCTGACCTTGAGCTGTTGTGCATTACTCTCCGCCCACACTATCTTCCTAGGGAATTCACCAACATTTTTGTGTGTGTGGTGTATGTCCCACCAAGTGGGAATGCGGCCAGAGCTGCTAGTCATATCTCAGACTGTGTCCACCATCATCTCCAGAACAAACCTGATGCTCCCATGCTCATCCTTGGAGATTTTAATCATTGCAGCTTGAGTAAATCCCTACCGGGTTTTTATCAATATGTTAAGTGTAGCACTAGGAACAACAATATTCTTGATAAGTGCTATGGGAACATCAAATATGCCTATACGGCTAGAGCCATACCCCCCCTTGGCAATTCGTATCATAATGTTATTCCGCTCCTTCCTACTTATAGATCAGTCTTTAAGTCTAGTAAAACTGAAGTCCACTTTGTTAAAGTGTGGTCAGCGGATAAAATAGAGGAACTGAAAGGATGCTTTTTATGTACGGACTGGGATATTTTCTTCCAGAATGAAGATATCAATGCTGTGACAGAAACAATTACTGATTACATCTCTTTCTGTGTTGATTCAATCATTCCTATGAAAACCATTAAGAAATACCCAAATAACAAACCTTACACTTGGGAAATAAAGGAATGTATTAATAGGAAGAAAAATGCCTTTAAATCAGGAGACATTGCAGGTGTTAGGGCTGCACAAAAGGACCTATCCAGCGGATGAGAGCAGCTCAGCGGCAATTTAAGGAACGGACTGAACAAGATCTTTCTGGGCTGAACACCAAGAGACTGTGGGATTCTATTCGCAGTATGACCAACACAGATACAAAAAGGAAACCAGTGTTTGTCATGGTCCGAGCGCCGATCTTGTCCACGTTCAGGCCATACATCTTCTCCACTAGGTTTGACAGCAGAATTACCTTCTGGCTCCCCGAGCTCTTATTGTGACAGCGCTTGGAGGAGCTTCCTGCTGCCAAAACCGAACAGCTGTGCTGCATTCGCGGCTCATCAGTGGCCAGCATTTAAGCGGACGCTGAATGCAGCCCAATGTGGCAGTCTCGTCGAACGTCCCTTATCATTCCACGTCTTCTTATCTTTAACGAGCATCCCTCATCCACGGTCTGGATCGTAAGTGAGCTTTGTGTTAGCCTTATGTTTCCCTTGCCTAGTGTTTTGTGCCTCAGCCCACCGTGGCTCATTACTTTGTTACTTTGTGTTATCCTTTACCCTTAATAAACATCATTGCAAACTCATCGGTGACTTGTGGCGTCTTATGGTGGCTCGCGAGGGCCACCCTTGACAGTAGACTGCCGCCAGGGTGCTTAAACGGAGGGGCCAAACCGAGACGCCATTCCCGGTGAGTTTTGCTTTTGGACAATTGCTCCTTCCTGTCTGGGTACTGCGTGCTGATAGAATGCCGTCTCGGAGGGGCCACGCTCGGAGTCGGGACTACGGGCTGGCGGAGGCTTTGGACAAAACGCTCATCGCTGCCTCCCTCCTCGACTATCACAGGGACATACGCTGGTACCTTTACCTTGCTGAGGATGTCCTCAATCATCTCCCTCGCTACGCCGACAATCCTGAAGTCGACGTTAGGAGGGCCGACATCGCTACACAGCGTGAGATTCTCCGTATGGTAGAGGAGGACTATGGCGAGAAGCAGAGGAGAAGGCATCCCCGCTCCCCGCTTTGGGATCCCGTTCGTGTCCTCAATCCACCCCAGGAGTTCACGCCACCCGGGGGTCGTCGAAGACGTCGGTGCCCCGGCCTAGATAAGCCTCAGCAAGAACCCCGTCCAGATCCTGTTCCGGGTCGTCGGAGGAACTCTGCCTCCCAGCCAGCTGCTCCTTCGGCGTCACATCAGGAGGGAATCCCCACAGCCTCACCCCCCGGGCCACTTGTTCCCGCTGTCCCGTCAGCTCGTCGTGCCCGGATCGTCTCGGCTGTTGTCCCCTCCTCTGTGACGTCACCTCCAGCTGCAGAGAAAGTTCTGAGTCCTGCCCTGGTGAAGCCCGTTCGTGGTCCGTCGCGAGCGGCCCCTCCTCGTCCTTCCAGGGAGCCCTCTGTCACCATCCAGCGGGGAAAGGGAGGAGCAACGTCCCCTACAGCAGGCACCATCCTTCCTCCGGGAGACAGGCAAGTGCAAGTTCCTTCTTCTCATCCAAGTTGTGATTTGTCTTGTCTGACTCCTGGGGGCGGAGTTCGGGGTTCGCAGTCCCCCGAGCTCCCACCACCTGCTGAAGCCCTGATTATTAAACCTGCTGCCTCTGTGTCTCCCTCCGCTGAGCGGTCCTTGACGCCAGGCCAACGTCGCTGGATGAGGAGGGGGCCTGCGGCTCTGGAGAGCTTGGTTCCAGCCCTGCAGCCACATCATGGGCAGAGGAGTTGAGCGGACTGCAGCGTGGAGCCTGCGCCGATGACAAAGCGTCCCCGGGTCTCCACAGACGAGCGGTCCGATCCAGCGGGTCGAGGGTCCCCTGCCACCACGCCGTGCGGGTTGTCTGCGTGGACTTCAGTGCCGGAGGGTCCTCAGGCTGCGGAAACCATCATGCCAGCTGCGGAGCCCGACGTAGCTGAGTGGGAGCTGGAAGACGATCTCCTTCCGTCTGAGCCTGGATCGTTGGAGTCCTGGACAGCGGCAGAACCCAAGTACAGGCAAGTGCTCTACCTTGCTTTTCTCCTCTATCTTCTGGAGCACTTTTGCCTGTCTCTCAGAGAGACGAGCCAGGAGCAGCCATCCGCTGTGCCCGAACTCGTCTCGCTGGGCTCTGTCGCTACCGGTGATCCTGATCCCGGTTCTTTTCTTTCTCCTGAGCCTTCTCCCAGGGTCACCGGTGCAGAGCTGGTTTCGATCGCTGTGCTGGAGGTTCCAGGTTCGGGGTTGGAGGTCGGTACTGGAGCTGCGCCGACCCAGTCGGGGTCCAAAGCGGGTGCAGCCGAGACCCAATCGGGGTCCATCGCGGGTACAGTGCCAGTAGGGTTCAAGGTCGGTGAGGGAGCTGCAGATCCCCTGCTACCTGACACTGGACGGGCTCGTCATCTTCTTCTCTCCCCTCATCCAAGTCACCGCCCCTGCTCATCGTTGCCGAGGGCCATTGGGAGCCTTCTACGCTCGGCCCGGCTCTCCCACGTTTTTTCTCCGCCAGGGAGGCCGCCGCTGGCTGTTTTTCCACCGTTCTGGTGGCTGAGGGACTCGGGTCGGCCACCCAAGAAACTGTTTCGCCAGTTCGGCGCCTTGGGTCGGCCACCCAACATTCTGTGTTTTCTGCGGGGCAACCTGGTTCAGCCGCCAGAGATTTGGATTCTCTGGGCCTGGGACTGGGGTAGGCCATCCAAGCACGTTCTGATCTACTTATTCCCCTGTTGGCCTT
The DNA here is from genome assembly GCA_020510985.1 of Pholidichthys leucotaenia. Taxonomy (NCBI): domain Eukaryota; kingdom Metazoa; phylum Chordata; class Actinopteri; order Cichliformes; family Pholidichthyidae; genus Pholidichthys; species Pholidichthys leucotaenia. Next base: position 36,263,963 of record CM035843.1, on the reverse strand, counting down.
GGGACACAGGGAGACCACCGGAACTGTCCCCGTGGGTTTTTGGTCCCTGCCTGTCTCCATTTCCCTGTACTGTCTGGGTTGAAGGTCATGCAAGGTGATAATCTTGCTCTATGTGTTGCCTGTGTTAATGTGTTTTTTTTTCTTCTGTCTTGGTCATCCTGTGTGTTTTTGTACCTTTGGGGAATGTGGTATTTTCTGTTATCTTGCCATGTAATTGTTTCGTTTGTAGCCCACCTTAATCTTGATTTTTGCATTTGGGAATATTGTGTTTTCTGTTATCATGCCCTGTAATTGTTTCATTTGTGTCTGCCTTAATCGTGGCTTTGCGTTTGGGAACAATGTATTTTCTGTTTTCGTGCCCTGTGTGATTCATGTAGTATTTGGGAGTTTTGTCTTTTTTTTCTGGTCATCCCCGTGCTCTGTTCTCATTATGTCTTTTGGTTTATGGCTGGGCCTCTCCCTCCTGGCCCGTTCCCCCATCAGCCCACCCTGGGGGTGGGGGGTGGGGTGGGGGCTTGGGTGTCCCTGGGTGTTCAGAGCCCACCCTCAGGGGGAAGATACTGTCATGGTCCGAGCGCCGATCTCGTCAGTGCTCGGGCCATACATCTTCACCACCAGGTTTGACAGCAGTGTTACCTTCTGGCTCCTCGAGCTCTTACTGTGACAGCGCTCGGAGGAGCTTCCTGCTGCCAAAACCGAACAGCTGTGCTGCATTCGCGGCTCATCAGTGGCTGGCATTTAAGCGGACGCTGAATGCAGCCCAATGCGGCAATATCGTCAAACGTCCCTTATCGTTCCACATCTTCTTATCGTTAACGAGCATCCCTCGTCCACGGTCTGGATCGTAAGTGAGCTTTGTGTTAGCCTTATGTTTCCCTTGCCTAGTGTTTTGTGCCTTAGCCCACCGTGGCTCATTACTTTGTTACTTTGTGTTATCCTTTACCCTTAATAAACATCATTGCAAACTCATCGGTGACTTGTGGCGTCTTATGGTGGCTCGCGAGGGCCACCCTTGACAGTGTTTGCCAATGCTGAGATCACAAAAGCAAATTAACTAAATGATTTTTACCTGCGTTTTGAAAAAGATAATAAGGAGGAATGCAGGAAGATTTTAGAGGGGGTTAAGTGTAATAGACGTGAGGATAGGATTTTAATCAACCTGCAATCAGTTATTGGGGTTTTTAAATCAATGCATACTAATAAGGCGACGGGGCCCCATAATATGTCTGCTTTTATGCTAAAAACATTTGCAGAGGAACTCTCTCCAGTTTGGCATCAAGTCTTCCAGCTCTCTATTGATACTTATACAGTACCTGAGCTTTGGAAAAGCTCTGTTCCAGTTCCTAAGAAAGTATGCCCCCAGGTGAACAACGGTTTTAGGCCAGTGGCTCTTACCTCCAATGTTATGAAAGCACAGGAGAAATTGGTAATTCAAGAGCTTTGCATGGAGGTGGAGCCACACCTGAATCAATATCAATTTGCGTACAAAAAGAAACTGAGTGCAAGTGATGTCATCCTAACTATAATGCATTTAGCTTTAAAACATCTTGAGAGTCCCTCTGCATATGCCAGATTAGTTTCTATTGATTTTTGCTTGGCTTTTAACATTATTCAGTCACAGATCCTTCTTAAAAAAATGATTCAGTTGCATGTGAATCCTTTTTGTAGTCAGGTGGTACCATTCTTTCCTGTCAAATAGGTCACAGCAGGTGAAGTTTATTTCTGTGTTCTTTGATATTGCATTGAGTAGTACCGGGGTCCCTCAGGGCTGTGTCAGCTCACCGTTTTTATTTACATTGTATACTAATGACTGTGTCAGCTCTCAGTAGGACCAATATATGGTGAAGTTTTCAGATGACACTGTAATACTGAGTCTGCTAAAAACTAATGTTATCTCAAACAGCCACAGATCTGGGGTGGATGGGTTTGTGAACTAGTGTGATGACCATCAGCTGCAGATCAATACAGAAAAAACGGTGGAGATGCTGGTGGACCCCAGGTAAGATGATGATCACAGTCCTGTGGCCATACATGGTCATGATATCAAACAGGTTAAGTCATATAAATATCTTGGTGTTTACATTAATAGTGATCTGAGCTGGCATACGCAAGTGGCAAGTGTTTGTGCCCGAATCCACCAGCGTCTGCATTTTCTTTGCCGGCTCAGACTGTTTGGCGTCTGCAGAAATATCATGTTGATTTTCTACAGGGCAACCATTGACTCTGTGTAATGGTATGGTATTACCAGCTGGCTTGGCAATTTAACAGTTAAATCAAAAGCTCAGATATTAAATCTGATAAAGATAGCAGGTAAGATCATGGATATGAAAGCACTTTCAACTCCCCAAGATCTGTTTGAACAAGCCACCCTCAGACAGGCTAATTGCCTTTTATCTGATGGTTCTCATGTATTGTATCCCTAATATATCTTCATGAATTCAGGAAGGTATAGGGTCCCTCTCTGTAAATATAATCGTTACAAGCATTCATTCATTCCCTTGTCGGTGAAGCTCATTAATGAGCAGATAAGTCAGGTGAACAGAAGTTAGGGAGACTGTGAGGTTGAGCAGACAATTGCATTGTATTTGCACCTTGGTGAATTATGTTGATTTTTATCTTTGGTGGTTATTTATGTATTGGTTGTATGTACTGTATGTGTTTTTGTTGTGCAGCAGATCCCTCTGTCCAAGACAAATCTCTCCTAAAGGAGATCAATAAAGGTACTTTGACTTTGTTATAATCATACCGTACATCTATATGATTTAGATGATTTGACAGCAAGGAAAGTACAGCCAGTATCATGTTGACTTCCTTCAGATTTTTACACAATAAGGGCTCTCAGGGCAGCACTGTCAAGGTAGGATCAAGATTGATTGCCATGGCAAGCAGACTGAACATGTTCTAAGACCTATTCTAAGGTAAAGAAGTGTATGTGTTGGGAAAAAAAAACAGTTCATATGTTTTGTGTCTATGCACAATTACTCCAACCTTACCCCTAGGGCCGGCCCTAGCCATTTTGGTACCCTAGATGAGATTGGGATATGCTTTTCACCTCTGCCTTCCTGTGCCTACAACACATTCCAAAAAAGCTGGGACAGGGGCATGTTTACCTCTGTGTTACATCACCTTTCCTTTTAACAACACTCAATAAGCATTTAGGAACTAAGGACACTAATTGTTGAAGCTTTGTAGGTGGAATTTTTTCCAATTCTTGCTTGATGTAGAACTTCAGTTGTTCAATAGTCCAGGGTCTCCATTAGTGTATTTTGTGTTTCATAATGCTCCACACATTTTCAGTGGGAGACAGGTCGAGACTGCAGGCAGCCCAGTTTAGTACCCACACTCTTTTAACAAGAAGCCATACTGTTGGTAATGTGCAGAATGTGGCCTGAGATTGTCTTGCTGAAATAAACAGGGGCATCCCTGAAAAAAGACATTGCTTTGATGGCAGCATATGTTGCTCCAAAACCTGTATCTACTGTTCAGCATTAATGATGCCTTTACAAATCTTTGTTTGTTGTTGAGATGTAGTTTATATGGCATTTTGACCTTGACCTTTGACCTTGCAATCCCAAAACCGTAGGCAGAGGTCAGGGTGACAGAGTGAACTTGTGTACAAACTTCAGTGACCAGTAGCTTACCTAGAACTTACTGCAGATATTATGTTACTTGTTTGATAGCAATAGCACATAGGGTTGGTGGCTGTAGGATACAGCCTAAGGATGGATAATTTTTTCACACATAAGGAGTTGTTCAGAACTCCTTATAAGAACTCCTTATACAATGATGTAGAGTGATGATAATCAAGTCAGTGGCGGTAATGCACCTGTAAGCTGGTTGCCAACCGCCAATCAAATCTAAAAGAAGAAGAAGAAGAATAGCGCATAGGGGAAGCTAACCATGACCTTTTACCTTTTGACCCCAAACCCATAGTTGTGGGTTGGGGTCCCAAGGGGAACCTGTGTACCAAGTTTAGTGACCCTAGCTTTATTCATTCTATAGTAAGAAGGCATAGGGAAAGCTAACTGTGACCTTTGACCTTTTGACCTCAACACCATAGTCAGAGGTCAGGGTCTCAGGGTGAACATGTGTCCCAAGTTTGGTGATCGTAGCTTTATTCGTTCTATAGTAATAGTGCAAAGGGAAAGTTAACATTAACCTTTGACCTTCTGACCCCAAACCCACAGTCAGAGGTCAGGGTCTAAGCCGTCCAAGATTTGTCTTAGACATGATATCAGTTTGAAAAGGCTATATCATTCCTTTGCATGGTTATTGCATTCACAAGATTTTGGGAAAATTGACCTCTGACCTCAACCTAAAGGTCAGAGGTCATCCAAATTTGAACTTGTCCAAGATTTTTCATAAATACACCCATGGAATCAATTTGAAAAGCCCATTTCCCATCCGCTCATCCGGGTGGCGATAATACCTTTTCCACCTTTAGAGGCTGAGGGGCGAAAAATGTAAAGATACGCTTTCATTTTCTCATTATTCAGTCTCTGAACTTCTGCCTGACAAATTATGGGAATGTCAAGCAACAACAATGTGCAGTATGCTAGCACCATTTCCTCCTCTTCCAGGTGGTGACTAGGCTTACATAACTGAACTGATTAAATAAATCAAAACAGCACCAGCAATTCAAAGAAAAACATCTTCACTATATTTTTTATTCTTATTATCATCCAGATTTTAACATCCCATTTTTTAACATTATTTTTGTGAAAAATGAATATTTTCCTTAAATGGTAGGGGAGGGTTGACTTCATAAATTGTATTTTGGTGCCAAAAACAATGAAATCTTAAAATTTTCCACAAATCATGTTTTTAGCTTTTAATGCACAGATTGATCTGAGGAGGGGATCTGGTTGTTTGGATTCCCAGCAGAAACAGAACAGAGAAACAATGAGACACGTTAGCAGAAATAATATGTTTGCAATGAATAATTACAACAGAAAACTATGTGCAGTACGTTTATTTCCACAGAAACATTTCTATCTTCAAGGTCAATTATGTAATAATGTGATATTTATATTACTGCACATAAATTTAGATATTTTTTTTATGTTGAAGTAAAACAATTACATTAATGATGAAATTAAACTGAAGCAGTATGTGGATCCATTCTCAGAGGCATTAATTCACAAAAACCAAAACTGGTAAACCCAGACTGAGGGCTGATGCTATTCCCCCAAATACAAGACCAGGACGGGTCCAACAGTGACATGTGTACCAGAACTGCACTGCATGTGATGACAGACTACATGTATTGTTCTCAAATGAAGTTTGGTATGAATAGTGAGTCACAAAAATAACCAAAATATCTTAACTCTGTCAGGTTGTGGACTGGGCCCCATGTCCTCACCCTGAGTTGCAGCTTTATTCCTTGTCTCCAGGGTGTGGGTCCCAGCCCACATATTTGCCTTGAGTTGTATTTTGGGATTTTGTGTTCACCTTTATTATCATTATTATCTTGGGTTGTCACTATTATTATTATTCAGCCTTGTACATTGAAATGGAGATACGCGCTGCCCCATACACCACATGCTATGGAAAGGGATTAACTTAACTTATTATTTGCAAGCCTACGACATCCTGGCAGATAAGCACATCTGTCGCAAGGTCTGTGGTGAACTTTTGCCAGTCGGTGCATTGTGACATGCACTACACAAAGAGCAGAGATAAACAAACCTATCATTTGGTCAGTCACTGCAACAGATACTGGAGTCGGTTTGTCTTGGCCTGTCCTTGCCACTGATAATACCTCTATCTGCCAAGAATGTGCCGCTAGTCCAGCAAAAGCTAGCGGTACTCAAATACTTTGCAAGCAGTTTCATGAAATGGTCAAACAGAGAGCAACTCATACCGGCTTGGATGTCCCCCGGGTTAACAAGGTCAGGAGTTCCTGCCAGCAGAAGGCCAATTACAGAGCTGCATGGAGGAATCTGATCAGACCTAAATGAAACAGTCATTGTCACCCCCGACAGACTGCTATGATGATGATGATGACATTTACTTCTCTGTTGGTAATGTTTATCCTCTCAGTCTTGTTTATTAGTATCATTATCACAGTCATGATTATGTTTGCTCGTTATCGTTCCACCACAGCCTAGTTTGATCCTTGATTGTTTACACCCATTTGTAATTATGTTTCACTTGTCCATCTGTATTTAAGGGATGTCGCCTCTCACCTGGGCACAGCATCCTCATCTATTCTGGCATGAGCCCACGCTTCTGCTCCACCAAATTTACACTACCGTTCAAAAGTTTGGGGTCACTTAGAAATTTCCTTATTTTTGAAAGAAAAGCACTTTTTTTCAATGAAGATAACTTTAAACTAATCAGAAATACACTCTATACATTGCTAATGTGGTAAATGACTATTCTAGCTGCAAATGTCTGGTTTTTGGTGCAATATCTACATAGGTGTATAGAGGCCCATTTCCAGCAACTATCACTCCAGTGTTCTAATGGTACAATGTGTTTGCTCATTGCGTCAGAAGGCTAATGGATGATTAGAAAACCCTTGTGCAATCATGTTAGGTCTGCAATGCTGTAATTGCTGCAGTGGAGGATTCTTTGACAAAAGCAAAGTTTGAAGGAAAAAATTATTATTTCAAATACAAATCATTATTTCTAATGCCATAGTCACGGCTTGACTATATTTTCTATTCATTTTACAACTCATGGTGGTAAATAAGTGTGACTTTTCATGGAAAACACAAAATAATTGTCTGGGTGACCCCAAACTTTTGAACGGTAGTGTATGTCTTGTTTGCCTGTCATCTCTTTCATTTTGGATTTATTATTTTGCACCCTCGACCTGGTCTGGGTTTGACCAGCTCCAAATAAACATCAGAAGACTTTCAGTATCTTGTTTGGGTCCTCTCTTCTGCCCAGCCTGGGCACCATCTACTACACACCCTGACAAATTCAATGAATATCTCACATCCACTTGTCCTGTAACAGTAACACGTCCATGTACACGTCCATGGGCTGCACGGTGGCGCAGTGGTTAGCACTGCGGCAGCACAGTTTACCCTTGGCCGGGGGATCGTGGGGATCGTGGATTCGATCCCAGCCCCCGACCAACAGTGATCTGTGTGGAGTTTGCATGTTCTCCCCGTGTATGCGTGGGTTTACCCCGGGATTTCTCCGGTTTCCTCCCACATGCCAAAAACATGCAGGTTAGGTTAATTGGAGGCTCTAAAGTGGCCCCTGTGTGTGTGAATGGTTAAGGGATAGCGCCGTATCGTGGCTGCTTCATCCATTCAGGTGGTGGATGACCCTCAATTTCCCCTCTGGGGATCAATAAAGTATACTAAATCTAAAAAAAAAAAATCTAAAAATGTTGTCATTTCAAATTTTATATTCCCTGGACAAAACCTTCTTTAGAATTAATTTTGCTTAGTTACAGAGCCATTTACCTATTTCTACACAATATTGTGTTCTATTTTACTCTGCAGCCTCATCATCATCAAACCACAGCTCCATTATCATCCACTGTTCTTGCTGCCCCACAAACCCACTTTGTTGTGATATCACCACTCATAGTGAAAACTCCCAACAGTCCGATGGTTACTGTGTCCGACAATCCTCTGTCCAGCTGCAGATAAATGACAGAAAGGACAGACAGAAAAAAATCATGTCACTGTGCCGCAATACTTAATGACTCCTGCCCAAATAGGAAGGTTTTCCTCATGAATCTGTGCCTTATTTCTTTCAAATCAACTATTTTTTTCACTCCTAAACATGAAGTATTTTTGCATAAATTTGCATATTTGTAATCATAAATTTGCTACCTTTTTCTTCATAATATTGTGCTTTCCTGTCTCATAAATCTGACTGCTTTATTCTACATTTGAAACTGTTTTCAAATTGAAATTAAAAAATTCAAATAAACTCATTATTTTTTTCTTATAAATTTATAATTTTTATGTTAAATTTGCAATTTGTTCTTGTTCATTTTTAGCTCTTTATGCATACATTAGTGAACTATTTGGAAAATTTTAGATTTTTCTCTTAAATGTGTTAACATGAGGAAAATATAATACAAACTATCTACACGTACCCTCTAATACAATTAAAATGATATATACAGAAACAGTAAACAGTCAAAAATTAAATGCTTCCTGAATTACAATAGAACAACTTAGAAAAGATAAAAAAATTGACATTCTTCTTCTGTTAATAGCTCAGTTTTTTTTCCAAATTAATTTCAGCTAAGTATTTGAAACAAAAGAATATTTTACATTTATAAATAGGCCGTTTCCAGATAGTTTAAAATTGTTTTTATTCTTCTTGATTGGTAGCGGCTACAGTTACGAAACTGTACCCATAGAATGCTTGATACAGATACAGCTCGAATCTCATTGGCCAGTACGTTCTATTAATGCCGTATCTGAAAGGCAGTGGCTACGGGTATGGAAATCTGAGGCATTTGTTTCAATATTTAATTAATATCTATTATTTTTTTTACCCTTACCTTTTCCCAAATCCTGACTAACCTCTTAAAATGGCACACTGGTGAAAATTATTTTTTTTCTTGTTAATATGTCTGTAACATGTTTTTTATGACTTACAAAATATATCAAGAGTGAAATCACTCTTTTGTGTTATGTCTGTGTTTTTCTGCTGTGAAAATTCAGTTAAGCTCCTCCCCTTAGAAAAAGGGAAGTTTAGATTGACTGTTCTGTGATGTCACTATAACAGGTGAACCAATCAGGACTAACTGCTGGCTATTTGAACTTACCATCTTGCAGACTTTTGTCTGCTGCGGTCTTAGAGGAGAAGCGGTGCATCAGTATCTTTGTGGGCAGGATGTGGCTCAGCCTAATTATGTAGATCCTTTTAAAGGAAGAGGGAAATGTGATATGTGGGTTTGACCCTTGGGGCTTGCCGTAGCCGTCTGGGGGGATGACATCAGGCGGGCTGTGGCCGCTATATATATTCTGTGTGTTCTCTCAATAAAGGCAGTTGGATGTTTGGCATAAGACCACTCCCGTCTCACTCATTTCCATACATAACATTGGCGACTGAGGATTAACTAATGGAGGCGTGCAGGGCACCTCTACGGCCCTTTCTGCAGTATCCAGAAGAACCAGCAATTCTGTGGCCTTGTTGGTTGGCCGCGTTTGAGGAGTACATTGCGGCGTTGGGCCTGGGTAAACTCAACGGAGTACAGAGGCGAGTGCTTCTGGTTCGCAATCTTGGCGTAGAAGGTCAGAAAATGTTCCACACTTTAGGGGAGATGGAGTCTTATGCAGATGCTGTTGTGTTGCTTGCTGATTACTTTGCTGAACACACACGGAACACGGAGCTGTGGGTTGAAAGGCTGTTGGCACCAAAAGACGCTAAGCTAGCTAGTTTGGGGGAACTAACATCCCAGCTAGAAGCAACGGAGAAATTAGCTACGGAGCTAGGTGGGCGCCAAACACAGAAGCTAGAAGCTACAGGCTACAAGCTAGATAACATGATGGAATCGGAGCCACAGGAGAGGGAGCCTGTGTCCATCGGGAATGACAAGCCAGCCAAAGAGCACAGCACTAAGAGTGACCGCAGCACGGAGGGAGAGCAGCGAATGAACTTGGCTCAGTTTTTCCCGCAACCAGAGTCAGAGCAGCGGGAGGGGGAGCGCAAGCATGCTGAGAGCCCTGAAAAGCAGCAGCGATAGCTGGGCATAGAGACAGCACAGCAGAGCACCTTGGATGACAGAGAGGAGGTAGCGGACTGCTTTTGTGCCTGAGATGAGCTGCAGTCAAAAATGGACACTCGGAGCAACAATACGAAGAGCTAAAGGGTGCCACGGTGGTCAATCAGGACCAGTTTTGCTCGGGTTTGGCGCAGAGGGGTCTCAGTCCTGGCACTTGGGAAATGGCAGAGGGAGCCACCGTGTGCGATGACGAAGCGCCTGCGCCGGCAAGTAGCCAACCAGTGTGTTAGCCCCGGATGACTCCGGAGTTTGGCCACAATGGGACGGGGTCTGTGGCTACAATGGTGCACACTACAACAGCCTTAGAAGAGGTCAGGGCAGGACCAAGAAGCACGGGGGATAAGCGTGCTCGACAACAACGTCCCAGGCCGAGCCGGGCCCCGTCGAGGGTCCTGGATTGGGTTCGGATTCGAGGTGAGAAACGTCCACAGCGAAGATGGGCCAGACAACAACCTCAGGAGCGTTGGGAGTATCTGCGCATAGTGGCCAAACTGGACACAGCGTACTTCAGGCTGTCTGACGGCTCGGTGTGGCACGCCAATCAGTTTCGGTGTGTCTGGGAAGATACTCCAGGTGGTGAGGCCGGATGGGAGTCAATGATGGCAGTGTGGGATCCGAGCCTCGCTATCCAGAGGTTCGGCCATCAATCCGGGGATCTGCAGTCTCCAGGGGTGCACCTGCTGAGGGGCTGCCCTGGAATCAGAATCAGAATCAGAATCAGGTTTATTGCCATTGTTCATGTAGTACACAAACTAGGAATTTGTCTCGGTACAATGCTGCAACATTAAACATGATAAGATAAAAGAAATAAACTATACATGTAATAAAGTGTAGGATAAGATTAAGTGATACTGGTCAACAGTTAAAATATATTAGCCAGCAGCAGATACTGTGGAGAACTATATAGTGCAGTCGGTAATGCAGGAAGAAAACAGTGATGATTGACATGAGTCTGGTTGAGCTGCTGTACATAGTGCACGAGAGTCAATAAGTCACTTAGTGTTCAGCAGTCTGATGGCAGAGGGGAAGAAGCTGTTCATGTGACGGGAGGTTTTAGTCTGGATGGACCAAAGTCTTCTACCAGAGGGGAGGGGGGCAAACAGTACATGACCAGGGTGTGAGGGATCGGCTATGATCCGGCCAGCACGCCTCCGGGTCCTGGAGATGTACAGATCCAGGAGAGATGGGAGCTTGCAGCCGATCACCTTCTCAGCAGTGCGCACGACGTGCTGCAGCCTTAGTCTGTCCCTGGCAGTGGCTCCTGCGTACCACACGGTTATGGAGGTGGTGAGGATGGACTCGATGATGGCTGTGTAGAACTGCACTAACATCTTGGTGGGTAGCTTGAGCTTCCTCAGCTGCCGCAGGAAGAACATCCTCTGCTGGGCTTTTTTGATGAGTGAGCTGATGGTCGGCTCCCATTTGAGGTCCCTGGTGATGGTAGTGCCTAGGAAGCGGAAGGAATCAGCAGTGGTGATGGGAGAGCCTGAGAGGGTGAGGAGGGGCAGAGGAGTAGTGACTTTCCTGAAGTCTACAATCATCTCCACTGTCTTCAGAGCGTTCAGCTGCAGGTTGTTATTGCTGCACCAGGACGCCAGCTGGGCCACCTCTCTCCTGTAGGCGGACTCGTCGCCGTTGGAGATGAGCCCGATGAGGGTGGTGTCGTCCGCAAACTTGATCAACTTGACAGACTGGTGGCTGGAGGTGCAGGAGTTGGTGTAAAGGGAGAAGAGTAGGGGGGAAAGTACACAGCCCTGGGGTGATCCGGTGCTGATGCTAGTATAGTCTGAGACAGTCTTTCCCAGCCGCACATGCTGCCTCCGGTCCGTCAGGAAGTCGATGATCCACCTGCAGAGGGAGTCAGGCACGTTGAGCAGGGACAGCTTGTCCCGGAGCAGAGCGGGGCGGATGGTGTTGAATGCGGAGCTGAAGTCCACAAACAGGATCCTGGCGTAGGTTCCCGGGGAGTCCAGGTGCTGCAGGATGGAGTGGAGGGCCAGGTTGACTGCGTCGTCTACAGACCTGTTGGCTCGGTAGGCAAACTGCAGCGGGTCCAGGAGAGGGGTCCAGGAGGGGGACCCCCTCCTTTAGAAGGGGACCCTTCTAAAGGAGGGAAAATGTGATATGTGGGTTTAGCCCTTGAGGCTTGCCGTAGCCATCTGGGGGATGATGTCAGGTGGGCTCCGGCTGCTGTATATATTCTGTGTGTTCTCTCAATAAAGGCAGTTTGTTGTTTGGCATAAGACGACTCGCGTCTCACTCATTTCCATACATAACAGAAAGGGCAAAAATTTTCACGACCAACTGGACAACAATGAAAAAAGGGGATAAAATACCATTTTAGACAATGCAGATTTGTTTTTAAGGGGATTTATATCCACATCTTACACATTTTAACTTTTTTCACCTTACCCTCTCCCAAATCCTAAGGCAGACCTTTGAATTTTAATTCTAAATTCCATCTCATGCTGTATCAAGTAAAAGAGCATGGTTGACCACACCTACTTGAGCTGATCTGAAAAGGTTTTGTCCAATTGTCAACTCTTCCGTGTCTGTAGACATTCCCTTCTTGGTTTACTGTTAAAATAATCATATCATTAACACAACTTCTTCTATTACTTCCATTACATTAAGTTGTGTAGATCTGAATTGTTTCCACTTTATTTACAACTGCATTAAAAAATTAAACCAGCCTACATCCTGAGTACCTTTCTTACCATGTTTCTCCCAACAATTTGTTCAAATATGTATAGAATATTTCAGCAGAATCATAAAATATTAAGATAAGATAAGATAAGCCTTTATTAGTCCCACAACGGGGAAATTCCAGGATTGCAACAGCACAGGGATAGCAGTACTCAGAGCAACAATCAGAAGGCAAGAAAAAAAAACAAGCAAGCAAGAGCAGCTAATGTACATATTACTATAAAATATATATATACACACACACAGACACACAGTGCAGAGCATTGTAGCTGGATGGAATAAATATATGAATATGTAAACACACAGTGCGGAGCATTGTAGCTAGATGGAATAAATATGTGAATATATAAACACCCACAGTACAGAGCAATGCAGCTAGATGGAATAATATGTAGATATATAAACACACAGTGCGGAGCATTGTAGCTAGATGGGATGAAACAGCACAACCGTCTACTTAGTTATCCTACATGGTATGATTATGTGCCCATACATATTCTCACTCTCCATAGCGACCGGTATTTTCCTAGTTGTATGCCGGAGGGGACCATTGTGTAAGTCTATTGCATCTTTGCATTCAAAAAACTATTAGTTTGTTACATCTTTTTGCTATCTCTGCGAGCAGCCCTGCTTAGGTTGTACAGTCTGACAGCCGTTGGTAGGAAGGACCTGCGAAACCTCTCGGTTGTGCACCTGGGATGATGTAGTCTGCTGCTAAATGAGCTCCTCAGTGCATTCAGTATGTCCTGCATAGGGTGGAACTCGGACTCCAGCAGAGATGACAGTTTAGCCACCGTCCTTCTCTCTCCTATCTCCTCCACCGGATCAAGGCGCTGCCCCAGGACAGAGCTAGCTTTCTTGATCAGTTTGTTCAGTCTCTTCCTATCGGCTGCAGTAATGCCACTGCCCCAGCAGACCACTCCAAAAGTGATGGCTGATGCCACCACCGTGTCATAGAATGTCTTCAGCAGCGCCCCTTGTACACCAAAAGACCTGAGTCTCCTCAGCAGGAACAGCCTGCACTGTGCCTTCTTGTAGAGTGCGTCAGTATTGTGTGACCAGTCTAGTTTATTGTTCAGATGAACACCCAGGTACTTATAGGCTGTCACCATCTCGATGTCTGTTCCCTGTATATTTACTGGTGCTGTGAGGGGTTGTCCTTGCCTGCGACAGTCCACCACCAGCTCCTTAGTTTTCCTCGCGTTGATCTGGAGGCAGTTCCGATGGCACCAGTCCACCAAGTCCTGGATAAGCCCTCTGTACTCAGCTTCATCTCCATTGGAGATGAGGCCAACGATCGCAGAGTCATCAGAGAACTTCTGTAGATGGCAGTGTGTTGTGTTGTGTGAGAAGTCCGCAGTGTAAAGAGTGAACAGGAAGGGAGCCAGCACCGTTCCCTGGGGGGCCCCCGTGCTACTGATGATCGTATCGGACATTAATTATTAATGCTGCTAATTTATGCATGTTAAAAATAACATTGACAGGGGACGGACAGTTGATGACTTTGGAGGATGTAAAGAACTGTATTTGGTAATTACCTACCTAATTGCATGCTACGTCCTTTTAGAAAGCAGGTTTGCTGGTAAACATGTTAGTCTCATGGTTTCATGTTTTTCCTCCGCAAAAAAGTAAAGCAAATTCATTTTTATTTGCTGTCTTTAAAAGCCACCATACAGTCCTTGTGATGTTGTATTTTATGTTTTATTGTAAAGTGCGGTGCAGTGGCGGCCACTTCCTCTTCTGCCACTGCACTGCCCCATAAATACCAGGGGGGCATCCATGTTACAGCTTCTTTGCGGATACCCCTGCCTGGTGGCTGTACTGTGTTGCCAACCCCTTAATAAAGCTGAGTTCAACTGTGCACCTGGCCTCGTCCTTACAAAGGTATTTACAGTTACGCTGCTATTGCGCTATCACAGGTTTTCATGTCATGTTCCATCAGGCTACTACCCATCACCATTGTCTCTCAGAATTTGTGCCTTCACCCAATAATCTGTACTGCATACTTTTTAAATAAGGGCTAACAAAGGCTATCAAGTTGAGCTAGCTGCTGTTCACACTGAGGAGCAGGCTAATAGCAATTGCAAGTTTATGGGCTTTTATGGCGTGTAAACACAAAGCTGGTGAAATAAAACACCATCAAAGACTACATAATCTACACATTAATTTAAGTGGTAAAATGACTGAAGCAACGCCCATTCCTTAACTTACATGGGATTATGAAACAGACACTCCGTGAAATGAGCGGTGATCTATGGAGAAAGTTCCAATGGCATGTCCCCACAGTTGCATAGTAACACGTGCTGCTGCAGCGGCAATGACACAAACAGCACATTGTCTGAAACTGGAGGTCCAGCAGTGTCAAGGTTCTCTCTGACAAACAGGAAAGATCGACTCCTTCAGGCAGACAGGACTTAGTGCAAGAAGAATTCATTAAATAAACAGAAAAGGCAGCATAGAGGCTGAACACATACAAACGCTGGCTAGGCTAAGAAGGCTAACCAGGGTGTATAGTATGTGATGGATGTCAAAGGGCCGGTGCTGATGATGTCGATGTGAGGGTAGAGCCAACATGTAATGTAATGTAATGTACTTTATTTATATAGCCCTTTAAAACAACCCGTAGGTGACCAAAGTGCTTTACAAAAAATAAACAGCATTAAAAACACACAGAGCATTAAAAACAAATAACATAAACAAAAACAACCTAAAAATAAAATAAAAACAAATGCCAAGACAAATATCACCACTACTGGGTATTAAAAGCCATCCTAAACAAATGTGTCTTAAGTTCTGATTTAAAAAGGGTCAGGTCAGAGATAGCACGTAGGTCAGGGGGGAGATTATTCCAGAGCCTGGGGGCGGCAACAGAAAAGGCTCGGTCACCCCAATGTTTATACCTTGACCTAGGCACATCCAGCAAAAGCTGATTGGATGACCTCAAAGCTCTGCCTTGGTCACGGACAGTCAAAATCTCAGACATATAAACCGGAGCAAGGCCTTTAAGAGCTTTAAAAACAAAAAGCAAAAGTTTAAAATTAATTCTAAAATGGACTGGAAGCCAATGAAGTGAATAAAGGATCGGAGTAATGTGCTCTCGCCTAGGTGTGTTTGTCAAAAGACGGGCCGCTGCATTTTGCACAAGTTGAAGGCGGCCAAGAGAAGACTGAGAGATGCCAACATAAAGTGCATTGCAGTAATCAAGTCGAGACGTGACTAAAGCATGGATGGCTATCTCAAGATCATGACGGCTCAGGAAAGGTTTGGCTTTGGATAACAAACGTAATTGATAAAAGCTCATTTTGACTACATTGTCAATCTGTTTATCAAATTTTAAATGGCTGTCAAAAATCACCCCCAAATTTCTGACAGCTGAACTGAGCCTTAAAGAGAGGGAACCAAAGCCAGCCATTACAGTATCCCCAAACACAATACATTCTGTTTTTTCTTCATTTAAGTGGAGAAAATTTTGGCTTAACCACAACTTAATATCAATGATGCAATCCAATAGAACACTTTGTGAGTTAGTTTGTTCTGGGTTCAAAGGTAAATAAAGCTGCAAATCGTCTGCATAACAGTGGAAAGACATGTTATGCAGAATCAGAATCAGAATCAGATTTATTGCCGTTGTTCATGTAGTACACAAACTAGGAATTTGTCTCGGTGCCATGCTGCAACATTAAAAACATGATGAGATAAAGAGATAAACTAAAAAACTAAAGGACTAAAAACGTGCAATAAGTGTAGAAAAATAAGTAATAATAATAATAATAATAATAATAATAATAATAGTAATAATGAGTAGTACTAGTCAAGGCAGTTTTAAAAAAATTAGCAAGTAGCAGATAATATGGGGTACCACAGTGCAGTTGATAATGTAACAGAAAAAACAGTGATGAATGACATGAGTCTGGTTGAGCTGCTGTACATAGTGCACAAGAGTCAATAAGTCACTTAATGTTCAGCAGTCTGATGGCAGAGGGGAAAAAGCTGTTCATGTGCCGGGAGGTTTTAGTCCGAATGGACCGAAGTCTTCTACCTGAGGGGAGGGGGGCAAACAGTACGTGACCAGGGTGTGAAGGATCGGCTATGATCCGACCAGCACGCCTCCGGGTCCTGGAGATGTACAGGTCCTGGAGAGATGGGAGCTTGCAGCCGATCACCTTCTCAGCAGTGCGCACGACGCGCTGCAGCCTTAGTCTGTCCCTGGCAGTGGCTCCTGCATACCACACGGTTATGGAGGAGGTGAGGATAGACTCGATGATGGCCGTGTAGAACTGCACTAACATCTTGGTGGGTAGCTTGAGCTTCCTCAGCTGCCGCAGAAAGAACATCCTCTGCTGGGCCTTTTTGATGAGGGAGCTGATGGTTGGCTCCCATTTGAGGTCCCGGGTGATGGTGGTGCCCAAGAAGCGGAAGGAATCTGCAATGGTGATGGGAGAGCCTGTGATGGTGAGGGGGGGCAGGGGGGTTGTGACTTTCCTGAAGTCCACAATCATCTCCGCTGTCTTCAGAGCGTTCAGCTGCAGGTTGTTATGGCTGCACCAGGACACCAGCTGGGCCACCTCTTTCCTGTAGACGGACTCGTCGCCGTTGGAGATGAGCCCGATGAGGGTGGTGTCGTCCGCAAACTTAATCAGCTTAACAGACTGGTGGGAGGAGGTGCAGGAGTTGGTATAAAGGGAGAAGAGTAGGGGGGAAAGTACACAGCCCTGGGGTGATCCAATGCTGATGCTAACAGAGTCCGAGACAGACTTCCCCAGCCGCACATGCTGCCTCCGGTCCGTCAGGAAGTCGGTGATCCACCTGCAGAGGGAGTCAGGCACGTTGAGCAGGGACAGCTTGTCCTGGAGCAGATCGGGGCAGATGGTGTTGAATGCGAAGCTGAAGTCCACAAACAGAATCCTGGCGTAGGTTCCCGGGGAGTCCAGGTGCTGCAGGATGGAGTGGAGGGCCAGGTTGACTGCGTCGTCCACAGACCTGTTAGCACGGTAGGCAAACTGCAGCGGGTCTAGGAGGGGTGTGGTGATGGACTTGAGGTGAGACAGGACCAGGCGCTCAAAGGACTTCATGACTACAGAGGTGAGCGCTACAGGTCTGTAGTCGTTAAGTCCAGTAATCCGTGGCTTCTTGGAGACAGGGATGATGGTGGAGGATTTGAGGCAGGTCGGCACGTGACATTGCTTAAGGGAGGTGTTAAAAATGTCTGTGAAGACAGGAGCCAGCTCTTTCGCACAGTGTCTCAGGGTGGAGGGAGACACACCGTCCGGCCCGGGGGCCTTGCGCGGGTTCAGTCTGGAGAACTGTCTGTGCACGTCCTGCTCACTGATGACAAGGGCAGGGGGGGAGGAGGAGGAGGAGGAGGGGGGGACCGCTTTTGATGAATTAGGGGCTGAGGAGGCAGTGGAGCTGGGTGGAGTGGGTGAGTTGGACACAGCTGACGAGGTGTCAAAACGGGCGTAATGTTGGGACAGTCTTTGACAAAGGGCTTTGTCATCCTGACCTTTAGAAGCCTGAGGCCGATAGTTGGTGATTTGCCTCAGTCCTCTCCACACAGAAGCCGAGTCATTAGCAGTGAACTGCTGCTGGAGTCTCTCCGAATACACAGATTTAGCTCTCCTCAGCTCTCTGTTAAACCGATATTTGACCTCTCTGTAGCAGTCCCTGTCTCCACTTTTCAACGCTGCTTCCTTCTCCTTCCTGATCTGTCTGAGCTTGGCCGTGAACCAGGGCTTATCAATAGAGTATCTCACCCTGGTGCGCGATGGAAGAATGTTCTCCTCACAGAAGTTGATATATGAGTTCACAGTGTCTGTGTACTCATTAAGATCATGTGTGGCTCCTTTAAACATGCCCCAGTCAGTTATTTCCATGCATGTGTTCAGATTCTCTCCAGCTTCACTGGTCAATTTCTTCGTGGTGGTCACAACAGGTTTAGTGAGTTTCAGTCTCTGTCTGTATGTGGGGATGAGGTGGACCATCACGTGATCAGATAGTCCCAGCGCAGCGCGGGGAACAGCGCGATATGCGTCCTTCACTGTAGTGTAACAGTGATCCAGCGTGTTATTTCCTCTGGTTGGACATTTAATAAACTGTTTGTAGCGGGGGAGTTCGTGACTCAGATTGCTCTGGTTAAAATCGCCCACCACAATAACCAGGGAGTCTGGAAAGTTCCGCTCCGTGAGTTGGATGTGATCCGCGAGCACGCGCTGAGCTTCGCGCGTGTCCGCGTCGGGAGGGACGTACACAGCGACGAGGATGAATGAGGCGAACTCCCGCGGGGAATAAAATGGCTTGCAGTTAATAGAAAGAAATTCCAGGGCGGGAGAACAGTGTTGTGAAATCACCGTTACATCAGAGCACTAGCTGTTGTTAATATAGAAGCACACTCCTCCTCCAATAGACTTACCGGAGAGATCTGTGACGCGATCAGCACGAAACAGCTGAAATCCCTCGAGGCTGATCGCGCTATCTGGAATGTTCTCTTTAAGCCAGGTCTCAGAGAAACAGATGACAGACGAGGAAGCGAGGTCCTTAAATCGCATCAGCAGTCTTAATTCTTCTACCTTGTTCAAGAGAGAATTGGCATTGGATAGAAATATGCCAGGCAAGGCTGTTCGCGTGCCTCTCCTTCGCAGCCGAGCGAGAATCCCCCCTCGCTTCCCCTTTTTACGCCGTCTTACTCTTTGAGCCAAACAATGAATCAGATCGGCGGCAGGAGCTAAAAAAAACTGGGAGAAGGTCCGTGGGAGTAAGAGTCCTGATATTTAATAATTCTTCACGGGTGTATGAACCGGCAGACGCACAATCAATGAACAAAAACAAACAAATTATAAAAATTAAAGGGCAGCGAAGCACCATGGCGACCGCTGTGGGCGCCATCTTGGATAAATCTCCTGCCTGGCTATTATTGACCCGAGTGGCAGCATATATAATGAAAACAGAATAGGGCCAAGAATAGAGCCCTGTGGGACCCCACAGGAGAGAGAGGCACTAGAAGAGGACATGTCACCAATCATTACAGAAAAAGTTCTATTAGAAAGGTAGGATTCAAACCACTTAAGTGCAGTGCCATGGATGCCAACATAGTGATTCAGGCGTGACAGAAGGATAGTGTGGTCCACAGTGTCAAAGGCTGCTGTAAGATCTAGCAGCACTAAGACCACAGGACATTTGGCATCAACAGACATCATAATATCATTATGCACCTTAAGCAGGGCAGACTCAGTGCTGTGACGAGACCTAAACCCAGATTGAAACTTCTCAAAAATAGAATTGTCTTCTAAAAAATACTGCAACTGTATAAAAACAACTTTTTCTAAAACTTTAGATAAAAAGGGCAAATGAGAAATGGGTCTAAAATTAGATAAAACTGAAGGGTCAAGGTGAGGTTTTTTAAGAAGGGGCCTAACCACAGCATGTTTAAAAGCAGGTGGGACAAATCCAGAACTAAGGCAGGAATTAATAAAAACCAAAAGACCAGGCCCAACAGTATTAAAAACCCTTTTCAGGATTCCAGCGGGAACAACATCCAGTGAGCAATTTGTAGGCTTCAGAGACCTTACAATATCAGCTAGTGATGATAAAGTGACCAACTCAAACTGTTCAAGCACAGCAGAGTAACCCGGGACAATAGACAAGCTTCCATTAAAACTGTTATTAATAACTCGTCTGACAGAGTCCACTTTATCAATAAAAAAATGAAGAAAAGTCTTGCATGTTGTAAACGAACCATCTGTCACAGTCTGAGTGCATGGGTTTATAAAAGAGTTAATTGTGTTAAATAGCACTCTAGGACAGTGACTGCTGCTGGAAATAATATCAGAGAGATACTGAAATTTTGCCTTTTGCACGGTCCTCTGGTAATCAGCAAGACAATCCCTAAAAATTCCCAGAGACACATGTAATTTATCCTTTTTCCATCTCCGTTCAGCCTGCCTGACCCGCTGTCTAATGGCACGGGTAGTGTCATTTAGCCAGGGATCTGTTTTCGGTTTAGCCTTTTTAAGCCGAAATGGGGCAATAGAGTCCAAAATCCCAGAGCAGGTGGTATGAAAGGAGGAAAGAATATTATCCGGATGGGAAGGGGAAACGAGTCCATTCAAGGCAAAAAACCGTGAATCCCTAAAAGCAGCAGAAAACTCCTCTAGTGTTGAAGAAGATCATCAATAGAAAACAAAATGATTAACTAACGTAAGACAGCTGGGAGCTAATTAGGCCTAAATAACATATGGGAAAGAAACTGAACACAGGAAATGAAACTACAAACAAAAGAAAAAACAAGGGACCCTTCCAAAATAAGAGGTGAACTAAGGATAACAGGGAATACTAATGATAACAGAATGACAATAATGGTGCAGTGAGACCAAAAAACAAACCCAAAGCGTGGACATGGTCAACGACCATGCCCAGTTCATGACAGGGCCACCCCTTTAAGGGTGGATTCCAGACACCCTAAGAACAGAAAGTGGCACACCAAACCAGACGGGTGGAGGGGGACACAGGACAGGAAGGAAAGAAACAGCTCACACAAAACAAAAAGAAAGAAACAGTCTGTCATGTGGTTGACCAATGTCCATGGACCACCCTACTGGAAGGAACAGCTGGATGCCCCCCCCAAAGTCCATAGGCCACCGAGCTGGAGCACACCACGGGTTAGGGGGCCGACCAGAATTAGAAGCCGGCTGGGCTGCCGGTGTGGAGCCCCTAGGAGGCCCACAAAGAGGTGATCCAGGTGGAAGCTGGAGCACGTGGGTCTCAGTCGACGAAGTCTGGCGAGCACGGAGCTCAGGTGACGAAGGCTGGCGAGCGTGGAGTTCAGGTGACAGTAGCTCGTGAGCGTGCAGCTCTGACAACAAAGACTGAAGAGTGTGGAGCTCTGGCAATGTAAACTGGAAAGTGTGGAGCTCTGGAAATGAAGACTGAAGAGCATGGAGGTCAGGCAACAGGGGAGAGTGGCGCTCTAGCAATGAAGACTAGAGAGCGTGGAGCTCATGCAAGGAAGACTGGAGAGCGTGGAACTCAGGTGACAGGAGAGCATGGAGCTCAGGCGACAAGAGAGCACAAAGCTCAGGTGGCAGGAGAGCACAAAGCTCAGGTGAAGACTGGAGAATGTGGGTCTCCAGCGATGGAGGCTGAAGAGCAGGGGTCTCAGGTGACAAAGACTGAAGTGCATGGGTCTCAGGCGAGGAACACTGAGGAGTGTGGGTTTCAAGTGACTTCTTCCCCGATTTAGCCACCTCAGATGAGGAAGAGGAGCAGGTTGGTGAGGAAACAACAATCGCCAGCAGCGGAGCCCAGCGTGTTGAGCCTAGAGGCAGATGAGGCCTGTAACTGGCTTTCCCCACCAAGAGCAAAGTAAGACCTCTTTAAAATGGATGTTAAAAATACAAAGAAGAGGACTTGCCTTAACTCCTGCTCTACTATTGATGAGGGCCTGGGCGGCTCCACTGCTGGGATGATGGTGACCTCAGAACATGCTGCTGGGATGGCGATGACCTCATAAGTCACTGGTGCAACAGCAGCCAAGGCCATCTGGAGCCAAGCAGCAGGTGAAGCACTCTGAAGAGCAGCTGGTGAGGGATGCTGGGCTGGAGCTGGCAGAGCAGTAGAAGTGGAGCTTGGAGGAAAAGGGAAGAAAGAGGCTGGTGACAGTTGGCGAGTGGAGGCAGCAGCAGAGACAGGTGGTGAGGGCTCAGCAGTGGTAGGTGACAGCCGTTGAGGCCCCTCACTGGAAACAAGGCAAGATCTCTCTCTAATAGATGTTAAAAAATTGAGATGAAAGTACTTCCCTTGTATTCCGCTCTGCTGCCGCTGAAGACCCAGGCGAATCATTCCAGGTAGCTGACAAGATCACCTGGCAGGGAGCAGCTGTGAAGAGGCAAGGTGCTGAAACTGGGCTCGGAGCTGCAGTGAGGCATGATGTCATTTCTGGGGCTTGAGAGTGGTGGAGAAGTGAAGCCAGATAAGGAGGGTGGTGTGGGGAGGGTTCTGGGGCTGGAGAGCATGGAGAAGGGGCCTAGGGATGCTTTGTCTTCAGCACAAGCTCTGGCGTATGGGGAGAGAATTTCTCCAACCCACTGAGTGGGTTTGGGATTGGAGGATGGCAAGGTGAGGAGGATGTCGAAGCTAGGTGATGTTTCACTATTGGCACAAGCCCAGATAAGGGGGGAGAGCTTCTCACCAGCCCGGAGAGTGTTCTTTGCAGACTGGAGATGAAAATGAGCAAAGCAACCATTCCAGGGCAGTTCCACAGGCTGGGGTACACCTCAATTACCCCTGCCGTGGCATCCAGAAATTTGAGGGCTGCCTCCAGAGTGTGTGAAGCCCGGGCATTGGAGACAAAGTCCTCAATCAGCTGGTCCACCCAACTTTCATCCTCATCCAGACCAAAGGCTAAATAATCCATGCCCCCAGAGTGTTTGCTGGTGGTGACATACTGTCATGGTTCCCTCTGAAAAACAAAAAAGATTGACTCCTTCGGACAGGCAGGACTTAGCATGAGAAGAATTTATTAAATAAACAAACAGAAAAGGCAGCACGGTGACTGAATATGTACAAATGCTGGTTAGGCTAAGGAGACTAACCAGGGTGTATACGTGACGGGTGTTGAAGCGCCAGTGCTGCTGATGTCTACACATCAATGTGAGGGTAGCGACAACATAAATAGAGAACAAAATGATTAACTAACAAGACAGCTGGCAACTAATTAGGATTAAACAATAACATACGGAAAAGAAACTGAACACAGGAAATGAAACTACAAACAGACCAGAAAAACAAGGACCCTTTCAAAATAAGAGATGAACTAAGGGAAACAGGGAATACTAACAATAACAGAATGACAATAATGGTGCAGTGAGACCAAAAAACAAGCCAAAGTGTGGGCATGGTCAACGGCCATGCCCAGTTCATGACAAGCAGAAAAAAACAAGCCAAGTTTTATCGCTGTACAGCCAATATTCACTGAGCCAGCAGCCAAAGAAGAGTAAAAACAAAATGTTATGAATGCCCCTTTCAGGACATAAATGAGGAACCAAACGCCAGCAGTGAGTTTGCTTATTTATTAAAAGAAAAGGAACAAAAGACGTGCCACGAGGGGCAAAACACAAACAACTATATACACGACCTCGCAGGGAGATAACGTGAGACATACAGTACAAAGGAAAAATAAAGAATCAATGCAGTCATTTACATATAAATAGCGAGGGCGAAACCTGACACTGAAGGGAGGGCTGGAATCAGGGTTGGGGATTCCAGCCTGAGTAGGGCGAGGTCACAGCGAGGAATGAACTCGCTAGCGATCTTAAATAGTACAACGGAAACTCAAACTACAAACAGGTGAGGGCTGAAAGTAATTACTAAACACATTCAGCTGTGACAGGCCGCCAGCAGGCTTGACAGCCAGAAGTCCTGCCGTGGCACTGTCAAAATAAAAGCAGAAATAATCCCCATAATAAATAAGACTAAATAACAGACAGAAAATGTGGAAAATAATAAGCGACTCACTACAGTGCCCCCCCCCTTTAAGGGATGGCTTCCAGGCATCCCACTGTAACATCAAAGGAGAAAAAAGGACCCCCCCCCCCAACCAGAAAAACTACTAAAACCAGCCTCAGGAGGGCAAAGGGGGAATCCAGGCCTTGAGGGAGAGACACTGACATGGAGCCAAACTCAAACCCCATAACCACATACTAAAGAGTAGGATACAAAGAAAACCAGAACATACATAATAAACAAAGAGACAATTTGTTTGGCCTTCCAAAATCCTGGCTCCACCCGACTATCAGGGAGAAAAGGTCAGGCGGCCTACCAGGTCTCCAAAGACCCCAACCAGAAAGAAAGAGTTCATATGGTGGCCTACCAGAGTCCCAAAACCACCTCAGTAACCCAGAAGGCTTGGGCGGTCGGGCAGCATCCTTGAGCCACCAGGACCAGAGGGGTGAACCGGGAGGCAGCTTTCCCACCGGGAGGCTCAGTGGCAGGAAGCCGGACCAGAGCAGGGGAGCCCCAATGGTGTCTGGTGATGGAGAGAGGAGAGGAGCCCCGATGGCATCTAGCAGCGACAAATCTGCAGCTCCCACCTCAACCTCAGGCCAGAGCTTAGTGGCACCCACGGTGACCCCAGACTGGAGGTCAGTAGCATCTTTGGTGGCCCTGGATTGGGGCGTAGCTGCACCCTTGGTGGCCCCGGGCTGAGGTGTAGCTGCACCCTCAGTGGCCCCAGGCTGAGGCGTAGGTACACCCTCGGTGGCCCCGGGCTGAGGCGTAGCTGCATCCTCGGTCAGAGTAGCTGGACCCATGAAGACCACAGGCAGCGGACTGGAACCCACGGAGACCTCTGGTATAAATGGATGTTCCCCGGTGACCCTGAGAGAAGACTCAAAAACAAGAGGAACAGGAACAGGGTCAGGGTCACCGGCAGCAGTGGAACCCGGTGAAGCAAGCTCAGATGCTGCTGACTGCAGCACCCAGCTCTCCCTTCCAAAAGCCAGACAAGAACTCTCCAATACATAAATAATGAAAACAAAGGAAAGTACTTGCCTGAACTCAAGTTCCACCGCTGTCCGTGATGCCATGGTTTAATGACCATGGCATCACTGTGTTTGATTGGCCAACAAACTCTCCTGACCTAAACCCCATAGAGAATCTATGGAGTATTGTCAAGAGGAAGATGAGAGACACCAGACCCAACAATGCAGACGAGCTGAAGGTCACTATCAAAGCAACCTGGACCAACACCTCAGCAGTGCCACAGGCTGATCACTTCCATGCCACGCCCCATTGATACAGTAATTAATCCAAAAGGAGCCCCGACCAAGTATTGAGTGTGTACATGGACATACTTTTCAGTCGGTCCTCATTTGTATTAAAAAACTATTTTTTTAATTAATTTTATGTAATATTCTAATTTTTTGAGAAACTGAATTTGGGGTTTTCATGTTCTGTAAGCCATAATCATCAAAATTAAAATAAAAACTTACACAAACAATTTATCACTCTCTGTGTAATGAATCTATATAATAAATCCAATTGACCTTTTAGAGTTAGACAAAATAGTTTCCTCATCCAAGCCTTCAACTTGTCTTTTAGACCCTATTCCTACCAGGTTATTTAAAGAAGTCTTCCCACTTATTACCTCCGCCAAGGAGGTTATGTTTTCATCGGCGTTGGTTTGTCTGTCTGTCTGTTTGTTTGTCTGTCTGTCTGTTTGTTTGTTAGGAAAATAACTTAAAAAGTTATGGACGGATTTTCATGAAATTTTCACAGATTGTCAGAAATTGGGTATCCTACAGATGGTTAGATTTTGGTGGTGATCCGGATCACCGTCCAGAAGAAAACCGCCATTACGGAAAATGCCATTTTCGTCAATAACTATTGAACCACTAATCCTATCATTGTGATTCCAATTGCTAGTCATATGTTTTCATGGTCAAGGAATCTCAAAACGTACACACTAACACTGTATGGGGGGAATTGTGGCGCTTGGCGGAGGTCTGCACTCTCCAAGTGCTTTTCTAGTTGGTAGCTTTATTCTTCATATTGTGGGCGACACACATTGTGGGCTCACATCTCCACAGAGACATGACTGCATGTGTATTGAGGGTGTCACGTCTGCAAGGACAAAGGACTCGAATCTGCAAGAGATAACAAGGAGGTGTGAGATTTGTCTTTTTGTCCCACAGAAGATGCCCCGGAGAGATTTCCGGTTCATCAAGAAATGAGAGACAATGGTGAAGATTCAAAGGGATGCTTTGTGACTGTATGTTTACTGAAAACACCATGTGACTTGAATTCTGATGCTGGAAACATATAAAAGGGTGATGAGATATGATTCTTCCTCTTTCCTGCTTTGAGAATGCTAGACGATGTGTTCTGTCAATAAAGCTGGTTTACGAACTAAACTCAGCCTCATCATTCGAGCACATCTTCTACACTGGTGACCTACGACAAGAAATGAGCAGACAGAATTCTCCCGAGCGGGGCTCGGCAGAAGCCAGCCTGATGGCCGCCGCCACGATCCAGCTGCCCGATTTCTGGCAGCACAGCCCGCGCTCATGGTTTAGCGCAGTCGAGGCGCAGTTCAACCTCCGGAGAATCTCCAACGACGACACAAAATTCTACCATGTGGTAGTGAAGCTGGACAGCAACACGGTCCAGAGAGTGGAGTATTTGGTTAATCATCCACCAGACAGCGACAAGTACAGTGCATTGAAGGACGCGCTGATCAGCCATTTCACCCCTTCAGTCCAACAACGAGCAGAGGGACTCCTGACGTTGACGGAGTCAGAAAACGAGAGACCTGCGGACCTGATGGTGAAGATGCTGAGGCTCAAAGACTCTGAGGATGGCGAATTCATTTTCGCCCACCTTTTCCTTCGGACCCTGCCGCCAACAGTGAGAGTGGCCCTGGCAGAGTCGCCCCGATTGGCCAGGCGAGACTACCATGGGTTGAGCAAAGAGGCGCAGAGGCTGGTCGACGCCCACAAGTGGAACGCGGTTTCGGCCGCGGCTGCTAGCCCAGGAACAGCGTCCGGAGACAGCGTCCGGAGACAGCGCAGGTCCAGCGGCCGCGGTGCCAGATGCACCAACGACGGCGGCGATGGGGGCCAGACTACGCGGAGCGGAGGACGGCCCGTGTTTCTACCACCGCCGTTTTGCAGAGAGAGCGCACAGGTGCGTCCCACCGTGCAACTTCAAGCGCCAGGGAAACGCCAAGACCGAGGGCCGGTAGCAGCTGCGACCCTCGGCAACGAGAACAAGCTGCTTTACCTGACGGATGCACGCTCGGGGAAACAGTTCCTCATGGACACGGGCTCTCAGCTGAGTTTCGTCACACCCACCTACGCGGAACGGCTGATGCCGTCTAAAGCTCCCTGGGTGTCAGTGTCAGCAGCGAACGGCTCTGCGATTAAAACGTTCGGTGAGAGGACCATGCTTCTGTCCTTACAGGGCCGTTCATTTGAGTGGACATTTATTGTAGCAGCAGTCAGTTTCAACATGTTAGGGGCTGATTTTTTGTGCTCACATGGTTTATTGGTTGACCTTGCTAATAGACGTCTGATTAATGCACTGTCCTTTCATTCTATTCCCTGCACAGCTCAGGTGGCCCCGCCGACTGCACATGCCAGCGTCTCAGCTGCGGGTGGTAAGTTTCACACATTGCTCGCTCAGTTCCCAGCACTCACAGTCCCCACGTTTTAGGCAACGGTGGCTAAACATGGGGTGGAGCATTTCATAACCACCACCGGCCCTCCCGTTTTTGCAAAAGCTCAGCGCTTGGACCCAGCTAAACTGGCCATCGCGCGCGAGGAGTTCACTAATCTGGAAAAACTGGGCATTGTTAGACGCTCCAAGAGCTCTTAGGCTTCGCCGTTACACATGGTCCCAAAGGCTGACGGCTCGTGGCGACCTTGCGGCGATTTCCGCAGGTTGAACAATGTTTCAGCTCATGACCGCTACCCGATTCCGCACATTCAGGATTTTTCTGTTCATTTGGCGGGGGCGCGCATTTTTTCTAAAATAGACTTGGTGCGCGGTTACCACCAGGTTCCAGTGCGCGCGCAAGATGTACCCAAAACAGCGGTCATAACTCCTTTCGGCCTTTTTGAGTTTTTGCGCATGCCTTTTGGCCTCAAGGGGGCCACGCAGACTTTCCAACGCATGATGGATGCAGTTTTACGCGAACTCCCTTTCGTGTTCGTTTATTTGGACGATATTTTGGTAGCCAGCGCGTCCGAGGGCGAGCACGAAAAACACCTCACAGCAGTTTTTCGGAGGCTGGCAAAGCACGGGTTAATAGTTAACCCAGCGAAGTGCCAGTTTGGGGTGGCGCAGATTGATTTTTTGGGACATCGCGTTTCGGCAGAAGGAGCGGTTCCTCTTCCAAATAAAGTGCGTGCCATAACGGATTTTCCGCAACCTCAAATGGTCAAGGCGCTTCAGGAGTTTCTAGGGTTGGTTAATTTTTACAACCGGTTCCTCCCAAGCTCAGCACGGCTCATGCAGTCATTGTACACCGCGTTAAAAAAACAAAAGCCCGCAAATAAAGTTGAATGGTCTCCCGAGCGGGAGCGCGCTTTTGCCCAGGTCAAATCAGCCCTGGCAAACGCAGTTTTGTTAGCGCACCCAGTTCCAACGGCCTGCATGGCGCTCACCACTGACGCTTCCGATGTAGCGGTGGGGGCGGTAGTTGAACAGTTTGTGGCAGGTACCTAGCAACCCCTCGCGTTTTTCAGCAGGACTTTGCGCGATAGTGAGCGTAAATACAGTGCGTTTGACAGGGAGCTTTTGGCCCTACACTTGGCCATCCGCCATTTTCAGTTCTGGTTAGAGGGGCGACGTTTCACCGTGTTTGTGGATCATAAACGGCTAACGTTTGCGATGGCCAAAATTTCAGAACCCTGGTCAGGCCGACAACAAAGGCAACTAGCCGCAATATCGGCGTTCACTACTGATATTCAGCATGTCGCGGGTAAACACAATGTTGTGGCAGACTGCCTCTCACGCACGGTAGCAACACCAAGCCCCATAGGGGCAGACTCTGTAGCCGTGGCCGCGAGCCCGGGCAGCGACGCGGGAGCGCGCGCAGCCCCGGTCTGTGTTGGGTTAGATTATGCAGCCATGGCTGCGGAGCAGGTTAACGATGCGGACGTGCGCGCGCTCCAGTCTGGACCAACAGGGTTAAGGCTGGAGCACAGGGAGCAACAAAGTGGTATGCCCCCACTAATCTGCGATGTCTCCACGGGACGGCCCCGCCCCGTGGTGCCAGCCGCGTGGCGTCGCTGCGTTTTTGACTCGGTCCATTCTCTCGCGCACCCGGGGGTGCGTGCATCGATTAAGTTGGTGGGGGAGAAATTTGTTTGGCCCGGGTTGCGCAAACAGGTCAAAGAATGGGCGGCAGCCTGCGTAGCGTGTCAGTGAGCCAAAATACACAGACACACTAAGGCCCCGTTAGAACCTTTTCACATCCCCGCTAAGCGTTTTGATCACGTGCATGTTGACTTGGTGGGCCCGCTCCCATTATCACACGGGCACACACATCTTTTGACGATGGTGGATCGCACCACGCGTTGGCCAGAGGCGATTCCTCTGACATCAACCACAGCGGAAGAAGTTGCGCGAGCATTTTTAGCAGCATGGGTTGCGCGTCTCGGTGTACCGTCGGGCATAACGTCCGACAGGGGTCCCCAATTTGTTTCCGAACTATGGTCATCGATGGCCCGCAGCTTGGGGGTGAAGATTCATCGCACCACCGCGTATAACCCCCAGGCTAATGGTTTATGCGAACGCTTTCACAGGTCATTGAAAGCAGCCCTCAGAGCATCGCTGACGGTTACAAATTGGGTGGACAAACTTCCATGGGTTTTATTGGGGTTGCGTTCTGCACCTAAGGAAGATTTACATGCTTCCCCGGCTGAATTAGTTTTTGCACAACCGTTCTGTTTGCCGGGGGAATTTCTCCCCGATAATCCCGCACCAAATGGCCCCCCTGCTCAGCCGTGGCAGAGCGACTCGGGAGCAAACACACTCCCTGGCCCGGTCCATCACAGTTTCCCACACGTTTTTGTGCCAAAGGCTTTAAAAAATGCAGAGTTTGTTTTTGTTAGACATGATGCTCAGCGTCCAAGTTTGCGGCCGTTTTATGACGGACCGTTCAGAGTGCTGGAGACCGGGCAGAAGCATTTTCTGCTAGATTTAGGGGGCAGAAGGGAGTTGATTTGCATAAACAGGCTCAAACCCGCTTTTGTTTTGGCTGATGAGGAAGTGCAGCTCGCGAGGCCCCCCCGCCGTGGCAGGCCGCCGAGAGGACATTCTCCAGAATCTTCACAGAAAGGTGCTAACAGCTTTAATCCACAGATGCAGAGAGATGTTGCAGGTGCAGCAAAGCCAGGTTGCAGCAGATTCGGCAGAAAGTTAAAACCTAGGCAGTTGGTGGATTGATTAGCGATATATGGAGTGTTTTGTGTTTTTCTTTTTTTTTATGCCATGCAGGTTTTGCCCTTACTAGACGTTTGGGGGGGGGGGGTAGTGTGGGCGACACACATTGTGGGCTCACATCTCCACAGAGACATGACTGCATGTGTATTGAGGATGTCACGTCTGCAAGGACAAAGGACTCGAATCTGCAAGAGATAACAAGGAGGTGTGAGATTTGTCTTTTTGTCCCACAGAAGATGCCCCCGAGAGATTTCCGGTTCATCAAGAAATGAGAGACAATGGTGAAGATTCAAAGGGATGCTTTGTGACTGTATGTTTACTGAAAACACCATGTGACTTGAATTCTGATGCTAGAAACATATAAAAGGGTGATGAAATATGATTCTTCCTCTTTCCTGCTTTAAGAATGCTAGACGATGTGTTCTGTCAATAAAGCTGGTTTACGAACTAAACTCAGCCTCATCATTCGAGCACATCTTCTACAATATAATCAATTCTTCATTAACTTTAGGCCATGTACCAATTGCCCCTGGTGGGTCGGGAAGTGCCATGTTAGGCAGCATGCCACCATCAGTGTATGAATGTGTGTGTGAATGGGTGGATAGCAGGATCTGTAAAGCGCTTTGGTCATCAAGAGATGAAAAAAAGCGCTATTTAAGTGACTGCCATTTACCATTTACCATGTACCGCAGGCTTTTAAAACGGCTGTAATTAAACCCTTACTCAAAAAGCCAACGCTAGATCCAGGACCTTTAGCTAACTATAGACCAATCTCTAATCTCCCTTTCATTTCAAAAATCTTAGAAAGAGTTGTTGCTATGCAATTATTTGACTACCTGCAGGGAAATGGTTTACTTGAAGAGTTTCAATCTGGGTTTAGAATCCATCATAGTACTGAAGCAGCCTTAGCGAAGGTCACTAACGACCTCCTCATCGCATCTGATAGTGGACTGGCTTCTGTACTTGTCCTTTTAGACCTTAGTGCAGCTTTTGATACTATCGATTGTAATATTCTATTTGATAGATTAGAACACTATGTTGGACTTAATGGAACTTCGTTGCAGTGGTTTAAATCTTATTTATCGGATAGGTTCCAGTTTGTTCATGTCAATAATGAGTTTTCTTTCAACTCAAAGCTCAGTCATGGAGTTCCACAGGGATCTGTGCTAGGCCCTACTCTTTTTAGTTTATATATGCTTCCGTTAGGCAACATTATTAGAAAGCACTTTATACATTTTCATTGTTATGCAGATGACACACAATTATACCTGTCAATGAAGCCGGATGATAGTAATCAATTAGCCAAGTTGGAAGCCTGTCTTAAGGAAATCAAAGCTTGGATGACTTGTAATTTCCTGCTATTAAATTCAGATAAGACTGAAGTCATTCTTGTTGGTCCAAAAAACCTTAGAAATACCTTTCCAAATCAAACTTTCACTTTGGATGCGGTTACTCTTTCTCTTAATAGCTCTGTGAGGAACCTTGGAATTATTTTTGATCAAGATCTGTCTTTCAATTCACATATTAAATTTGTTTCTAAGACTGCCTTCTATCATTTGCATAATATTGCCAAGATTAGGAGCATCTTGTCTCAGAGTGATGCTGAGAAACTGATCCACGCTTTTGTTAGCTCGAGATAGATTATTGTAATTCTTTATTATCAGGTTGTCCTAAAACATCTCTAAAAAGTCTTCAGCTGATCCAAAATGCTGCAGCAAGAGTTTTAACAGGTACTAGAAAGAGAGATCATATCACTCCGGTTCTGGCCTCCCTTCATTGGCTTCCCATAGAGTTTAGAATTAAGTTTAAAATCCTTCTTCTTACTTACAAAGCTCTAAACAATCAGGCTCCTTTTTATTTAAAAGATCTGATACTACCGTATTATCCTAACAGAGCACTATGCTCCCAAAATGCAGGATTACTTGTAATACCTAGAATCTCCAAAAGTACAATGGGAGGCAGCACCTTCAGTTATCAAGCTCCTCTCCTGTGGAACCAGCTGCCAATCTGGAGTTGGGAGTCAGACTCGATCTCTGTTTTTAAGAATGGGGTTAAAACCTTCCTTTTTTAGATATAGCCTACAATTAGGGAGGGGTCATGTGTTTCTGAACCCTCCCTTAGTTATGCTGCTAATAGGTTTAGTCAGCCGGGGGACCTCCAATAATGCACTGGGCCTCACTCCTTTCTTCACACTCAATGAATTTTTTTTTTTTTTTTTTTTGCTGGTCACTAACATCTGTTTGTTCTCTCTCATAGATTGAGTCCCCATTGTGCTGTTTGCTCTTTACATGTCTGTTCTTTTCATCTTCTCTGTCCCCTCACCCCCCAGCCAGTCGCAGCAGATGACTGCCCCTCCCTGAGCCTGGTTCTGCTGGAGGTTTCTTCCTGTTAAAAGGGAGTTTTTCCTCTCCACCGTCGCCAAGTGCTTGCTCACAGGAGATCGCCTGATTGCTGGGGTCTTTCCGCAACTGTGGGGGTTCCCCCTACAGTTGAAAGTGCTATGAGATGGCTGTTGTTGTGAAATGGCGCTATTGTGGCACACATATATGCACATATGTTGGTTTCAGATGCTCCACAGATATATCACTGTATGCTTATTGTATACTTCACGTCTCAGGGGAACAAAGGGACCGAGCCTTCCAGAGGAAATGGGAGGGTGTGAGATCTGGCCTTTTGTTTCAAGGAGATGGCCTTGAGAGATTTCCTGACCACCGGAGACGAGGAGGTGGATGGTGTTAAGATCGGGGGAAGTTACATTGTGACTGGGATTAAGTACCATGTGACTGTATGTTTGATTAAGCACCATGTGATTGAATGTTTGATGTCCTGGTATAAAAGGACAGATGTGAGAAGATTCATCCTCTTTTTCTGCTTTTGAATGTTGGAGAATGTTATTGTGAATAAAGCTGAACCTGAGGAATACACTCAGTCTCGTCCTTCACAACTCTCCACACTGGTGACCTTACGACGAAGCATGAGCAGAAGTAATTCTCCTGAGCCGGACTCGTCAGAAGTCAGCCTGACGAATGCCGCCACGTTCCAGCTGTCGGACTTCTGGCAGAACAGTCCGCGCTCCTGGTTTAGCGCGGTCGAGGCGCAGTTCAACCTCCGGATAATTTCGAGAGACGACACAAAATTCTACCATGTGGTGGCGAAGCTGGACAACCACACAGTCCAGAGGGTGGAGAGCCTGGTCAACCACCCACCGGACAGCGACAAGTACGGCACATTGGAGGCTGCGCTTATCAGCCACTTCACCCCCTCGGTGCAACAGCGAGCAGAGGGGCTCCTGGCGTTGACGGAGTTTGAGAACGACAGACCCGCAGACCTGATGGGGAAGTTGCTGAGGTTGAGAGACTCCGATGATGACAGCTTTATCTTCACCCACCTTTTCCTCAGGACCCTACCGTCAGCGGTGAGAGTGACCCTGGCCGGTTCACCGCTGTTGGCCCGACGAGACTACCACGAGCTGAGCCAGGAGGCGCAGCGACTCGTCGACACCCACAAACGGAGCGCAGCTTCGGCCGCAGCAGCAGAGCTAGGCGCGACGTCCGGAGACGGCATGGGGCCAGAGGCTGCAGCACCAGACTCACCGACAACGGCAGCAGCAAGGGCCAGGCGACACGGAGCGGACGACGTCCTTTGCTTCTGCCATCGCCGTTTCGCAGAGAGGGCACGCAAGTGCATCCCACCGTGCCACTTCAAGCGCTCGGGAAACGCCAAGGCCGGGGGTCAGTAGCAGCCGCGGCCCTCGGAGAAGAGAACAAACTGCTCTACCTGAAGGACGCACGCTCGGGGAGGCAATTCCTCGTGGACACAGGCTCCCAGCTGAGCTTCATCACACCTTCCTACGCGGACCGGCTGGCGCCTTCCAGTGGTCCCCGGGTGACAGCAGCATACGGCTCGGCGATTAAGACCTTTGGTGAGAGGACTCTGCTTCTGTCTTTGCAGGGCCGTACATTCGAGTGGACTTTTGTTGTAGCGGCAGTCAATTTCAACATGTTAGGGGCTGATTTTTTGTGCTCACGTGGTTTATTGGTTGATCTTGCTAACAGACGCCTGGTTAATGCACTGTCCTTTTATTCTATTCCCTGCACAGCTCGAGTGGCCCCGCCAACTGCACAAGCCAGCGTCACAGCTGCGGGTGGTAAGTTCCACACACTCCTCACTCAGTTCCCAGCACTCACGGTCCCAACGTTTTCGGCGACAGTGGCTAAACATGGGGTGGAACATTTTATTACTACCACCGGCCCACCTGTTTTTGCAAAAGCTCGGCGCTTGGACTCAGCTAAACTGACCATAGCGCGCGAGGAGTTCACCAACCTGGAAAGACTGGGCATCATCAGGAGGTCGAAGAGCCCCTGGGCTTCGCCGCTCCATATGGTCCCAAAGGCTGATGGCTCGTGGTGACCTTGCAGTGATTTCCGCAGGTTGAATAACGCTACAGCGCATGACCGCTATCCGATCCCGCACATCCAAGATTTTTCGGTGCATTTGGCGGAGGCGCGCATTTTTTCTAAAATAGATTTGGTACGCGGTTACCACCAGGTTCCAGTGCGCGCTGAGGACATACCCAAAACAGCGGTAATAACTCCTTTCGGGCTTTTTGAGTTTTTGCGCATGCCGTTTGGGCTTAAAGGCGCAGCGCAGACGTTCCAACGCATGATGGACGCAGTTCTGCGCGACCTCCCCTTCGTGTCCGTCTACTTGGACGACATATTGGTAGCCAGCGCGTCCGAAGACGAACACGAAAACCACCTCACTGCAGTTTTCCGGAGGTTGGTAGAGCACGGGTTAATAATCAACCCAGCGAAGTGTCAGTTCGGGGTAGCGCAGATTGATTTTTTGGGGCATCGCGTCTCTCCAGAAGGAGCGGTTCCTCTGCCCGACAAAGTGCGCGCAATAACAAATTTTCTCCAACCACAAACGGTCAAAGTGTTACAGGAGTTTTTGGGAATGGTGAATTTTTATAACCGTTTCCTCCCTCACGCAGCGCAGCTCATGCAACCATTGTATGCTGCACTAAAAAAACAAAAACCCACAAACAAAATCGAATGGTCTCCGGAGCGGGAGCGCGCATTCGCTGAAGTCAAAATAGCCCTGGCAAACGCTGCGTTGTTGGCACATCCAGACCCAATGGCCCACATAGCGCTCACTACTGACGCGTCAGACATGGCCATAGGAGCGGTCGTGGAACAGTATGTAGCAGGAGCTTGGCAACCGCTCGCCTTTTTCAGCAGGACCTTGCGCGATAGTGAACGAAAATACAACGCATTCAACAGGGAGTTGTTAGCTCTCCACTTGGCCATTCGCCATTTCCAGTTTTGGCTGGAGGGACGCAGTTTCACCGCGTTAGTGGATCACAAGCCGCTGACTTTCGCGATGGCCAAGATTACAGAACCGTGGTCGGGCCGGCAGCAGAGACAGTTGGCTGCCATCTCGGAGTTTACTACCGATATCCAGCATGTAGCAGGTAAACTTAATGTAGTGGCGGACTGCCTCTCGCGCGCCATTGCAACTCCAGCCCGCGCAGAGGTAGATTTTGCAGCCATGGCCGCGGACCAGGTTAGCGACGCGGACGTGTGCGCACTCCAGTCTGGACCAACAGGGTTAAGGCTGGAGAACAGGGTGCTACAAGATGGTATGCCCCCCTCCAATCTGCGATGTCTCCACGGGACGACCGCGCCCGGTGGTGCCGACCACGTGGCGCCGCCGCATTTTTGACTCAATTCATTCTCTGGCGCACCCGGGGGTGCGCGCGTCGGTCAAAATGGTAGGAGAGAAATTTGTATGGCAGTGCCTGCGCAAGCAAGTCAAGGAGTGGGCAACAGCCTGCGTGGCTTGTCAGCGAGCCAAAATACACAAACACACTAGAGCTCTCTTGGAGCTTTTTCACATCCCGGCTAAGCGATTCGATCACGTGCATGTCGACCTCGTGGGCTCCCTCCCGCCGTCACAGGGGTGCACACACCTTTTGACAATGGTGGACCGCACCACGCGTTGGTCGGAAGTGGTCCCACTGGCATCAACCACAGCCGAGGAGGTGGCGCGCGCGTTTCTAACAGCATGGGTAGCACATTTCGGAGTTCCGTCAGACATTACGTCTGACAGAGGTCCTCAATTTGTTTCCGAGCTCTGGTCAGCGATGGCCCGCAGCCTGGGGGTAACGATCCACCGCACTACCGCGTACAACCCGCAGGCTAATGGTTTATGCGAACGTTTCCATAGGTCATTGAAAGCAGCCCTCAGAGCGTCGCTTACGGATGCAAATTGGGTGGACAGGCTAACATGGGTTTTATTGGGGTTGCGTTCTGCACCTAAAGAGGATTTAAAAGCCTCCCCAGCTGAGTTGGTTTTTGCGCAGCCACTCCGGCTGCCCGGGGAGTTTCTCCCGGATAATCCTGCGCCAGAGTGCCCCCCCCACTCAGCAGTTGCAGAGCAACACGGGAGTGAGCACGCTTCCTGGCCCAGTTCATCACAGCTTCCCGTGCGTTTTTGTGCCTAAAGCTTTAAAAAATGCAGAGTTTGTTTTTGTCAGACATGATGCACACCACCCACCCTTACGCCCACCTTATGACGGACCATACAGAGTGCTGGAAACAGGGGACAAGCATTTTTTGCTAGATTTGGGGGGCAGGAAAGAAACGATTTGTATAAACAGGCTCAAACTGGCTTTTGTGCTGGCTGACGAAGTGATGCAGTTGGCGAGGGCTCCTCGGCGCGGCAGACCCCCTAGAGAGCATTCCCCAGAACACCCACAGAGATTGACTAACAGTTCTAATCCTCAAACAGCAGCTCCACAGCAGGAAGATGCCGCGGGGGTGGTAAAGCCCACTTACAGCAGATATGGAAGGCGACTGAGGCCCAAGCAACATTTGGACTGATGTGTAATAATGTGACCATGACTTGCAAACTGTATTACATTTGTTCCATCTTAGACGTTTGGGAGGGGGGGGTCATGTGACACACATATATGCACATTGTTGGTTTCAGATGCTCCACAGATATATCACTGTATGCTTATTGTATACTTCATGTCTCAGGGGAACAAAGGGACTGAGCCTTCCAGAGGAAATGGGAGGGTGTGAGATCTGGCCTTTTGTTTCAAGGAGATGGCCTTGAGGGATTTCCTGACCACCGGAGACGAGGAGGTGGATGGTGTTAAGATCGGGGGAAGTTACATTGTAACTGGGATTAAGTACCATGTGACTGTATGTTTGATTAAGCACCATGTGATTGTATGTTTGATGTCCTGGTATAAAAGGACAGATGTGAGAAGATTCATCCTCTTTTTCTGCTTTTGAATGTTGGAGAATGTTATTGTGAATAAAGCTGAACCTGAGGAATACACTCAGTCTCGTCCTTCACAACTCTCCACACTATATAAATAAAGTTGAATTGAACAGAATTGAATTGAACTGAATAATATATGGGTTTCACTTTCTGAAATGAGTAACAAAAAATATTGAACTTTTTCATGATATTCTAATTTTTTGAGATGTACCTGTACATATAAATAGCAAGGGCAAAACCTGACGCTGAAGAGAAGGCTGGAATCAGGGTTGGGGATTCCAGCCTGAGTAGGGGCGAGGTCGCAGCGAGGAATGAATTTGTTAGCGATATTAAATAGTACAACGGAAACTCAAACTACTAACAGGTGAGGGCTGAAAGTAATTACTAAACACACTCAGCTGTGACAGGCCGCCAGCAGGCTTGACAGCCGGAAGTCCTGCCGTGGCACTGTTATAATGAAAGCACAAATAATCCCCATAATAAATAAAACAAAATAACATACAGAAAATGTGGAAAATAATAAGCGACTCCAGCACAGGACAGACCCACGCTTGGGATCTCTAGACAAACTTCACTTTATACAGCCACCACAACAAATTTTCTCCTACCTTTGCTATTTTGTCATTGTAACTCGTATTCGGATCAATAACTTCACTCCAGGTGGACTTTCTAGAGTCCCTATATCACACTGACTCCAGTGCAGCTCTGGTCTTCTCTGCATCGGACTGTCTGTCCTCTAATATCTTTAAAAATTAAAATTTTAATACTGCCATTATTGTGGAGTGAAACAGCCCGATTAATTGCATATTGTGGTGACCCACCACACTCTGCAAGGACATTCCTCACACTCAGCAGGTCTGGAGGAAGCAGAGTACAATTTGCATACAGAGGACAATTCACATACAGAGAGCCCCTGGGGGCAATCAGAACAATGGACTGTTGTGTATACACCCCAGGATGAGGGAGAGGACATCCGGGTGCCAGTTGGTCATGCTAGTCATGTGTATTGACTGATATGCTAATGTGCCATGCATTCTCTCTATCACTGTATAAAAGAGCTTGTGTGACATGTCTCAGCAGCACAGTAGAGCACTGTAGCGCACTGAGCTACAATGTACGTCTCATTATGTTGGAGGTAATAAAACTCTGCAACCTTCCAGCTCGTCCCATCACGCCTGATCTTTTACCTCCAAAGTATAATCATTTCTGTCTTTCTATCTTGTTTGTTTTGCTGCTTAAGATCCCCAGCGCTCTACTGTAAGCTTGAACTTCTCGCCTATGGCATTACATTTGTGCCTCCAATGTAATGCCATAGGCATTGTGCAAGGAAGTGGTGATTTTGAGCAAGGAGTTAAAAATTTTGAGGGAGAAATTAAAGATTTTGAGCACATAAATATGTTTTTTGCAAGAACTTAAGATTATAAAGCGTGCGCTGACAATATATTTTCCTCAGATTTCCTCTCTGCTCGCTTACGGTGTTGTGCTCCGCTCACGTTCTCTCTCTCTTGTTCGCTCACCTTCTCTCTCTCCTTGTGCTCAACTCTACCTGTGCTCTGGCTTGACATGGCACAGCACTATGAATGTGCCACAATTTCAAACAATCAGGAGTCAGACAGGGCAAATTATGATTGGTTGGTTCTTCCTCCAATAGAATCGCAGTTAACTAGTTGATTAGTTTTAAAAATAAGAGTAACCAAGATAAATTTTGAAAAATGGATGCAATTAATTAGTTACTTTTTAAAAATGGATCTCCAGCACTAATTTTAATAAAGTCAATCACAGAGCTATCAAATGTAGGATAACCATATGGCTGTACACTCAAAAAAAAATAATAATTAGTGTACTTGTTGGCTTAACTTAACTTGTACACTCAAAATAATAAAACTTAAGATTTGCTTAAAAATGATCATGTGTTTTAATTCAACTATGTTAATAATCTTAGTTCTTAACATGGAGTCGGTGAAGTCACATAATTTATACATGATTGCATCAACTGAATCGGTGAATTCCAAAAGGGCCCAAGTCCACACTTTTTCAAAACCCAGATATTACATGTTTAATGAACTTTAAGAGACAAGCTATCTGATTATGTGCAAAAACGTCCCAAGTCAACTTTAATGCATTGACTATTCACAGCATTGTTTATACATTGAGTGCAAGAGAGACCCAAGTCCAGGACTTGGGCCCTTCCTGCATGGATTAAACTTAAAGTCATAGGTGGCAGCACCAGTCATCCAAGATGTTCAGAAATTGGCGAAATATCTTTCACCAGAGGCTCAGCAGTTCCTCAGTAATTTAACAGTTTGTGATGCTAGGCGTGAAGATGAGTCTGACTTTGACGATTAGTTACCAGTAGATGGACCTCTATGTTAATCTGCCCACTTTTAGATGAAAATCTCATTTGCTGGCAGTTATCAAAACAATAGTTTGAATATAAAGTGATCATAAAAGGTGTTCAAAACATGGCATAATTAAAAAAAAATGTTTTCAACATGTGAGAAATAGATGTTATGCACTTCTTTTCATATGTTCTTATTGTTCAATTCAAGAAGGGCCCAAGTCCAGGGACTTTAGTTTGCCAATCCTCTGAAATTAAAAAAGTGAAATGCTTCATATTATAGCATTTCTAAGCTATGGCCTTGTGCTATATCTGAGTAAAGTATGAACCATCTGGCATAGACTACCTTTGAGATATGCAATTTATTTGATTTCCTGCAAAAACATATTTCTTGGACTTGGGCCCCTTTTTTGAATTCACCAATTCAATTATATGAGGTGTGTCACAAAAGTAACAGGACTTTGTGTGCTGTTCGATGTGAGGGGAATTGTCCACAATGAGTTCTTGCCACAGGGCCAGAAGATCAGCCAGCATATCTACAAAGAGATCCTGTGGCATTTACTTTGTTCGGTGCGTGAGAAGAGGTGAGAGTTGTAGCAAAACAATTCATGGCTGCTTCACCATGACAATGCACCGGCTCACAACACCCTGAGCATCCAGCAGTTCCCGGCTGAGAAAAACATTGCCGTTGCTGGAGCAACCTCCCCACTCACTTGACCTGGCTACATGTGATTTCTTTTTCCTTTTTCCCCAACCTCAAAAGGGTCATCAAGGGGACACGTTTTCCGGATGTGGAAGCCATCAACAGGGCCATGACGACGGAGCTGCGGAGAATCCCAGGAGAATCCTTCCAGGAGTGCATGGAGGCATGACAGAGAAGGATGAGGAAGTGCATTAGACTCGAGGGGGATTATTTTGAAGGGAAAAGCTTGTAGTTTACATTTGAAACAATTTTTGAGACCAAAGTACTGTTTCTTTTCTGACACACCTCATATATTAAGTTGATTATGTATTTTTCCCTTTTCTTCAGTTGATTTGTGTTCTAATCAAGTTATCTGTTGAAGTTAGATATATTCAGTCTACTTAAGTTACCTGTACTCATACAGCGGGGAAAATAAGTATTGTCAACATTTTTCTCATTAAACATATTTCTGAAGGAGCCATTGACCTGAGATTTTCACCAGATATCAGTAACAACTCAAGTAATTCATACATACAAAGAAACCAAGTCATCTGTGTTCACAAAAAAAGTTATATTTAGTAAAGTGCAATGACACAGGAAATAAGTATTGACCACATGAAGAAAAAGAGGTGCAAAAAGGCATAGAAAGCCAAGAAAAAAGCTGAAATCCCTCAGAACAGAGGCCACGACCAGGAGTTCCTCACAAGATTTCTGACAGGGGAGTCAAAAGAATGATCAGAAGAGTTAACCAAGAGCCAAATACCACCTATGAAGAGCTCCAGAAAGACCTGGAGTTAGCAGGTACTGCTGTTTCAAAGAAAACAATAAGTAATGCACTCAACCAACATGGGCTTTATGCCTGCTCACATCGCAAGGCGCCATTGCTGAAGAAAAAGCATGCTGAAGATCAGTTTAAAGTTTACTGCACAACATTTGGGCAACCCAGTAAAATACTGGGAGAATATAGTCTGGTCAGATGAGATCAAAATTGAACATTTTTGATGCTACAACACACAGCATGTTTGGAGGAGAAATGGCATTGCACATCAGCCTAAAAACACCATACCAACAGTGAAGTTTGGAGGTGGGAGCATCATGGTGTGGGGGTGTTTTTCAGCACATGGTACAGGCAGACTCATATAATTGAAGGAAAGATGAATGGACAAATGTACAGAGACATCCTTGATAAGTACCTGTTGCCATCTGCCAAGATAGATGAAGATGAAACGAGGGTGAACATTTCAGCAAGACAATGATCCCAAACACACAGCCAAGGAAATGCTCAACTGGCTCCAGAGAAAGAAAATAAAGTTGCTAGAACGGCCCAGCCAGTCACCTCACCTGAATCCAATTGAAAATCTGTGGAACAAATTGCAGATCACAGTTCATAGAAGACACCCATGGAACCTTCAAGATTTGAAGACAGTTTGTGTGGAAGAATGGGCTAAAATCACTCCTGAGC
Organism: Pholidichthys leucotaenia; assembly: GCA_020510985.1. Lineage (NCBI taxonomy): Eukaryota > Metazoa > Chordata > Actinopteri > Cichliformes > Pholidichthyidae > Pholidichthys > Pholidichthys leucotaenia. The sequence goes on along the minus strand of CM035843.1, from coordinate 36,221,833 downwards.
AATGCCTGTGCCTAGTTTCTGCATACAGGAGGCATCTGAAAGCTGTTATTTCCAATAATGGCTTTTCTACTGAATATTAAATGAATTTCACCAAGCGTGTGTCATTCCATCTTACTAAATATAACTTGTTTTGTGAACACAGTTGCCTTGATTTCTTTGTGTATATGGATCACTTGGGTTGTTAGGGATAAGGGATAAGGACCTGTACTTATATAGCGCTTTTTTTTTGTTACTGACATCTGGTAAAAATCTCAGGACAATGGTTCCATCAGAAATATGTTTAATGAGAAAAATGTTGATATGTTCAATACTTATTTTCCCCTCTGTATATAGCTTATTTGACTTCAGTGAGTCCATATTAAGAAAGCATTCAGGACAATTGTGGGGAAGCACTTGACATTACATTTTTAAGAAATACTTACACACGTGGACAAAACTGTTGGTTCCCCTCTGTTAATGAAAGAAAAACCCACAATGGTCACAGAAATAACTTGAATCTGACAAAAGTAAATAAACCAATGAAAATCAGACAATGCTTTTGAATTGTGGTTCAATAGAATTATTTTAAAAAACAAACTCATGAAACAGGCCTGGACAAAAATGATGGTACCCCTAGAAAACACTGAAAATAATGTGACCATAGGGACATGTTCAACCAAGAAGTGTCCTCTAATTAACATCACAGGTGTCTACAAACTTGTAATCAGTCCAAACTTGTAATCAGTCAGTCGGCCTATTTAAAGGGTGACGAGTAGTCACTGTGCTGTTTGTTGACATGGTGTGTACCACACTAAACATGGACCAGAGGAAGCAAAGGAGAGAGTTGTCTCAGGAGATTAGAAAGAAAATTATAGACAAGCATGTTAAAGGTAAAGGCTATAAGACCATCTCCAAGCAGCTGTGACTACAGTTGCACATATTATTCAGAAATTTAAGATCCACGGGACTGTAGCCAGCCTCCCTGGATGTGGCCACAGGAGGAGACGGATAATACGAATGGTAACAAAAGAGCCCAGAACAACCTCTAAACACATTCATGGTGAACTCCAAGGTCAAGGTACATCAGTGTCAGATCGCACCATCCATCGTTTGAACCAAAGTGGACTTCATGGGAGACGACCAAGGAGGACACCGCTGTTGAAAACAAATCATAAAAAAGCCAGACTGGAATTTGCCAAACTGCATGTTGACAAGCCACAAAGCTTCTGGGAGAATGTCCTATGGACAGATGAGACAAAACTGGAACTTTTTGGCAAGGCACATCAGCTCTATGTTCACAGATGCAAAAATGAAGCATACCAAGAAAAGCACACTGTCCCTACTGTGAAACATGGAGGAGGTTCTGTTATGTTCTTGGGCTGCTTTGCTGCATTTGGTACAGGGCGTCTTGAATCTCAGAATCAGAATCAGAATCAGGTTTATTGCCATTGTTCATGTAGTACACAAACTAGGAATTTGTCTCGGTACAATGCTGCAACATTAAACATGATAAGATAAGAGAAATAAACTATACATGTAATAAAGTGTAGGATAAGATTAAGTGATACTGGTCAACAGTTAAAATATATATTAGCCAGCAGCAGATACTGTGGAGAACTATATAGTGCAGTCGGTAATGCAGGAAGAAAACAGTGATGATTGACATGAGTCTGGTTGAGCTGCTGTACATGGTGCACGAGAGTCAATAAGTCACTTAGTGTTCAGCAGTCTAATGGCAGAGGGGAAGAAGCTGTTCATGTGACGGGAGGTTTTAGTCTGGATGGACCGAAGTCTTCTACCAGAGGGGAGGGGGGCAAACAGTACGTGACCAGGGTGTGAGGGATCGGCTATGATCTGGCCAGCACGCCTCCGGGTCCTGGAGATGTACAGATCCTGGAGAGATGGGAGCTTGCAGCCGATCACCTTCTCAGCAGTGCGCACGACGCGCTGCAGCCTTAGTCTGTCCCTGGCAGTGGCTCCTGCGTACCACACGGTTATGGAGGTGGTGAGGATGGACTCGATGATGGCTGTGTAGAACTGCACTAACATCTTGGTGGGTAGCTTGAGCTTCCTCAGCTGCCGCAGGAAGAACATCCTCTGATGGGCTTTTTTGATGAGTGAGCTGATGGTCAGCTCCCATTTGAGGTCCCTGGTGATGGTAGTGCCTAGGAAGCGGAAGGAATCAGCAGTGGTGATGGGAGAGCCTGAGAGGGTGAGGGGGGGCAGAGGAGTAGTGACTTTCCTGAAGTCTACAATCATCTCCACTGTCTTCAGAGTGTTCAGCTGCAGGTTGTTATTGCTGCACCAGGACGCCAGCTGGGCCACCTCTCTCCTGTAGGCGGACTCGTCGCCGTTGGAGATGAGCCCGATGAGGGTGGTGTCGTCCGCAAACTTGATCAACTTGACAGACTGGTGGCTGGAGGTGCAGGAGTTGGTGTAAAGGGAGAAGAGTAGGGGGGAAAGTACACAGCCCTGGGGTGATCCGGTGCTGATGCTAGTATAGTCTGAGACAGTCTTTCCCAGCCGCACATGCTGCCTCCGGTCCGTCAGGAAGTCGATGATCCACCTGCAGAGGGAGTCAGGTACGTTGAGCAGGGACAACTTGTCCCGGAGCAGAGCGGGGCGGATGGTGTTGAATGCGGAGCTGAAGTCCACAAACAGGATCCTGGCGTAGGTTCCCGGGGAGTCCAGGTGCTGCAGGATGGAGTGGAGGGCCAGGTTGACTGCATCGTCTACAGACCTGTTGGCTCGGTAGGCAAACTGCAGCGGGTCCAGGAGAGGGGTGGTGATGGACTTGAGGTGGGACAGGACCAGGCGCTCAAAGGACTTCATGACTACAGAGGTGAGCGCTACAGGTCTGTAGTCATTAAGTCCAGTGATCCGTGGCTTCTTGGGGACAGGGATGATGGTGGAGGATTTGAGGCAGGACGGCACGTGGCATAACTTAAGGGAGGTGTTAAAAATGTCTGTGAATACAGGAGCCAGCTGTTTCGCACAGAGTCTCAGGGTGGAGGGAGACACGCCGTCTGGGCCGGGGGCCTTGCGCGGGTTCAGTCTGGAGAACTGTTTGAGCACATCCTGCTCACTGATGATAAGGGGGGGGGGGGTGCCTTAAATGAAGTAGGGAATGTGGAGGCTGTGGAGCTGGAGGGAGGGGGGGAGTTGGACACAGATGACGAGGTGTCAAAACGGGCATAGTGTTGGGACAGTCTTTGACAAAGGGCTTTGTCATCCTGACCTTTAGGAGCCTTAGGTCGATAGTTGGTGATTTGCCTCAGTCCTCTCCACACGGAAGCCGAATCATTAGCAGTGAACTGCTGCTGGAGTCTCTCTGAGTATAGAGATTTAGCCCTCTTCAGCTCTCTATTAAACCGGTATTTAACCTCCCTGTAGCAGTCCCTGTCTCCACTTTTCAGCGCTGCTTCCTTCTCCTTCCTGATCTGTCTGAGCTTAGCTGTGAACCAGGGTTTGTCATTAGAGTAACTCACCCTGGTGCGTGATGGAAGAATGTTCTCTTCACAAAAGTGGATATATGAGTTCACAGTGTCCGTGTACTCATCCAGATCATGCGTGGCTCCTTTAAGCATGCCCCAGTCAGATATTTCCATGCACGTTTCCAGCTTCTCCTCAGCATCACTGGTCCGTATCTTCGTAGTGCTCACAACAGGTTTAGTGAGCTTCAATCTCTGTCTGTATGTGGGAATGAGGTGAACCATCACGTGATCAGATAATCCCAGCGCAGCTCGAGGGACAGCGCGATATGCGTCTTTCACTGTGGTGTAACAGTGATCCAGTGTGTTTAATCCTCTGGTGGGGCATTTAATAAACTGTTTGTAGCGGGGGAGATCGTGGCTCAGATTGCACTGATTAAAGTCGCCAACCACAATAATCAGCGAGTCTGGAAAACTCCGCTCTGTGTGTTGAATGTGATCCGCGAGCACGCGCTGAGCTTCGCGCGTGTCCGCGTCGGGAGGGGCGTACACAGCGATCATTATGAAAGAAGCAAACTCCCGCGGGGAATAGAAGGGCTTGCAATTGATAACAAGAAATTCCAAGGCAGGAGAACAGTGTTTGGAAATTACCGTTACATCAGAGCACCAGCTGCAGTTGATGTAGAAGCAGACACCGCCTCCTGTGGTCTTGCCGGAAAGCTCTGTGTCACGATCAGCACGGAAGAGCTGGAAGCCGTCGAGGCGCAGCGCGCTGTCCGGTATATTTTCCCGGAGCCAGGTCTCAGTAAAGCAGAGGACAGCTGAGGAGGCGAGGTCCTTAAAACGCATCAGCAGTCTCAGTTCATCTACCTTGTTAGAGAGAGAGTTGGTATTGGACAGAAATATGCCAGGCAGCGCCGTTCGCGAGCCTCTCCTGCGAAGTCGTACGAGAGCGCCCGCTCGTCTTCCTCTCTTCCGCCGTCTCACTTTCCGAGCCAAACAATAAACCAGATCGGCGGCAGGGGCTAGAAAAACTGGGAGGAGGTCCGTGGGGGTGAAAGTCCTGATATTTAGAAGTTCTTCACGGGTATAAGTGCAAGCAGACACACAATTGACAAACAAAAACAAACAAACAAAGAGCGCAGCGAAGCACCATGTCGACCGCTGTGGGCGCCATCTTGGATGTGCCCACACAATCTGTGCAGAGTACAATGAAATCTCAAGACTATCAAGGTATTCTAGAGAGAAATGTGCTGCCCAGTGTCAGACAGCTTGGTCTCAGTCACAGGTCATGGATCTTGCAACAGGATAATGACCCAAAGCCCCCGCCCATCGCCCCCGTCGGCCTCCGTCGGTCTATGATGACCATGGAAGAGAATCCTAAACGTCTACTCTGCTGGAACAGCACCGCCTATGGCTGAACAGGCCGATGCGCGAATGGCAGTCCCTGTCACACAGGTCGCACTTGTGGGTGGTCTCCGTGCTGCTGGGTCTGTGGCGGTTCTTCCTGCGGGTCCTTTTTTCATCTGCTGCAGCAGTCAGTCTCTCTTCACGTGCCTTGAGCTGTCTGGTCAGGGTGCCTCTCCATTTGGAGCGGTCCGTTGCAAGGTCCTCCCAGTGCTCTGTGTTGATCTCCAGGGCCTTCATGTCTCTCTTGCAGACGTCTCTAAAGCGCAGCTGTGGGCAGCCAACGTCTCTCCTGCCAGTCGCCAGTTCTCCGTAGAGGACGTCTTTGGGGTTTCTGCCATCCTCCATACGGTGAACTTGGCCTAGCCAGCGGAGCCTGCACTACCTGAGTAGAGTGAACATGGAGGGAAGGCCGGTGCGGGACAGAACTTCTGTGTTGGGCACTTTGTCCTGCCAGGATATGTCCAGGATGTGGCGAATGCAGCGCAAGTGGAAGGAGTTCAGTCTCTTTTCCTGCCGGGCGTATGTTGTCCACGTCTCACTCCCATAGAGCAGTGTGCTGATGATGTAGGCGTTGTACACTGCCATCTTCGTCTTGACAGAGAGTTTGGGATTCTCCCACACTCGTGTGGTGAGGCGAGTGAGTGTGAAGGCTGATTTTCCAATCCTCTTGTCGATCTCTGTATCAAGGGAGAGGTTGTTGCTGATCGTGGACCCCAGGTACATGAACTGATTCACGACCTCCAGCTGGTAGTCGTCAATGGTGATGGTTGGTGGTGCTTCCGTGCCTTGCGCCAAGACGTTAGTCTTCCTCAGGCTGATGGTAAGCCCGAAGTCCTTGCATGCCTGGGAGAAGCGGTCCATCAGGGTCTGAAGCTCCTGCTGTGTGTGGGTTGCGACTGCAGCATTGTCTGCGAACAGCATGTCTCTGATTAGAGCCTCGTGTACTTTGGTTCTGGCTTTCAGGCGGGCGAGGTTGAAAAGCCTGCCGTCAGATCTTGTGTGCAGGTAGATTCCCTCTGTTGCTGTGCTGAAGGCATGCCTCAGGACCATAGCAAAGAAAATCCCAAAGAGGGTTGGCGCAAGTACACAGCCCTGTTTCACTCCGCTGCGTATGCTGAATGGCTCTGAGACGTTGCCGTCGTGCTGCACTATCCCCTGCATGTTGGTGTGAAACGATTCGATGAGGCTTTGCAACTTTGGTGGGCATCCTATCTTTGGCAGAATCTTGAAAAGGCCCTCTCTGCTGACCAGATCAAACGCTTTGGTGAGGTCGATGAAGGCAAGGTACAGGGACATGTTCTGTTCTCTGCATTTCTCCTGGAGTTGGCGGATGGAGAATATCATGTCTACCGTTGATCGCTCAGCGCGGAAGCCACACTGAGACTCGAGGTAGACACGTTCGGCAAGCTTCTGTAGATGAACGAGAACAACTCATGCGTAGACTTTGCCAACAACACTGAGGAGGGAGATGCCCCTGTAGTTGTTGCAGTCACTTCTCTCCCCTTTGTTTTTGTAGAGGGTGATGATCTTGGCATCCCTCATGTCCTGTGGTACGGCACCTTCCTTCCAGCACAAAGTCAAATGACTTCCTCCAACTGGGGATAATTGGTGTCTACTCGAGTCGATCATAAGTTTTTGTTTGTTTTGCTTATTTTTTTCAAAGTACTTTGGCATGGTGTATCAAAAGAATTATTTTTCCGTGTGTGTGAATATGGATTATCATTGACTCTTCTTAATCAGTGTTCATCTGTATTTATCTAAGTCAGTAGCATCTTTGATCATTATACTCTTTGCTTGCTCAGGTGTTCCATTTGGTTTAATCCAAATTCTACAATTTCTTGTCCAGGTTGCCTGTATCTTATTTTGTCTTTTCAGCATCCGTGTCTGCCATGCTATTTCAGCGTTTGTTTTTGTCAGATGTTCATTTAGGTAAACTTGTGTTCCCCGTAGCTTTCTGGCCTGCCTCAGTATGTCATTCTTTACCCTTCTGTTCACAAAGCGCATCACAATTGATTTCTTTGTTTTGTTATCTTTCTTCGGTAAAGCATAACAGGCTGAAATTGCATTAGCTTCTACCTTAATATCTTTATTATTAAGGAACTGAAGCACCTGATTTTCTAGGGAGACTGATTCACTCATGGGAGCATCCTCACCACTCAGTCCTGTTGTGGCATGGGCGTATGACTGATATCTGATATACATACATATATATATATAAGATAAGCCTTTATTAGTCCCACAACGGGGAAATTCCAGGATTGCAACAGCACAGGGATAGCAACACTCAGAGCAACAATCAGAAGGCAAGAAAAAAAAAACAAGCAAGCAAGAGCAGCTAATATACATATGTACATATTACTATAAAATATACTGTATATATACACACACACACACACAGACACACAGTGCAGAGCATTGTAGCTGGATGGAATAAATATATGAATATATGAACACACAGTGCAGAGCATTGTAGCTAGATGGAATAAATATGTAAATATATAAACACCCACAGTACGGAGCATTGCAGCTAGGTGGAATAAATATGCAAGTATATAAACACACACAGTGCGGAGCAATGTAGCTAGATGGAATAATATGTAGATATATAAAAACACAGTGCGGAGCATTGTAGCTAGATGGAATAAATATATAGATATATAAATATAAACACACCCAGTGCTGAGCATTGTAGCTAGATGGAATAAATATGTAAATATATAAACACGCACAGTGCAGAGCATTGTTGCTAGGTGGGATGAAACAGCATAACCGTCTATTTAGTTATCCTACATGGTATGATTATGTGCCCATACATATTCTCACCCTCCATAGCGACCGGTATGTTCCTAGTTGTATGCCGGAGAGGACCATTGTGTAAGTCTATTGCATCTTTTGCATTCAAAAAAACTATTAGTTTGTTACGTCTTTTTGCTATCTCTGCGAGCAGCCCTGCTTAGGTTGTACAGTCTGACAGCCGTTGGTAGGAAGGACCTACGAAACCTCTCGGTTGTGCACCTGGGATGATGTAGTCTGCTGCTAAATGAGCTCCTCAGTGCATCCAGTATGTCCTGCATAGGGTGGAACTCGGACTCCAGCAGAGATGACAGTTTAGCCACCGTCCTTCTCTCTCCTATCTCCTCCATCGGATCAAGGCGCTGCCCCAGGACAGAGCTAGCTTTCTTAATCAGTTTGTTCAGTCTCTTCCTATCGGCTGCAGTAATGCCACTGCCCCAGCAGACCACTCCAAAAGTGATGGCTGATGCCACCACCGTGTCATAGAATGACTTCAGCAGCGCCCCTTGTACACCAAAAGACCTGAGTCTCCTCAGCAGGAACAGCCTGCGCTGTCCCTTCTTGTAGAGTGCGTCAGTATTGTGTGACCAGTCTAGTTTATTGTTCAGATGAATACCCAGGTACTTATAGGATGTCACCATCTCGATGTCTGTTCCCTGTATATTTACTGGTGCTGTGAGGGGCTGCCCATGCCTGCGGCAGTCCACCACCAGCTCCTTAGTTTTCCTCGCGTTGATCTGGAGGCAGTTCCGATGGCACCAGTCCACAAAGTCCTGGATAAGCCCTCTGTACTCAGCTTCATCTCCGTTGGAGATGAGACCAACGATCGCAGAGTCATCAGAGAACTTCTGTAGATGGCAATGTGTTGTGTTGTGTGAGAAGTCCGCAGTATAAAGAGTGAACAGGAAGGGAGCCAGCACCGTTCCCTGGGGGGCCCCCGTGCTACTGATGATCGTGTCGGAAACACAGTCCCGGGTTCTCACAAACTGAGGCCGGTTCGTGAGGTAGTCCAGGATCCATGATGACAGGTGCTGGTCCACCCCTGCGCGCAGCAGCTTGTCCTTCAGGATCATCGGTTGGATGGTGTTGAAAGCACTGGAGAAGTCAAAGAACATGATCCTCACCATATTCCCGGGCTTCTCCAGGTGGGACAGAGAACGGTGAAGGAGGAAGATCACCGCATCCTCCACCCCAATGCCATGCTGGTAGGCGAACTGGAGTGGATCCATCGCTGGTTCCACCAGGGGGCGGAGATGAGCAAGGAGCAGTCTCTCCAGGGTCTTCATCAAGTGGGACGTCAAGGCCACCGGTCTGTAGCTGTTCAGGTCTTTGGGGTGGGAAGTTTTTGGTACAGGTACCACACAAGATGTTTTCCACAGCTGTGGTACCCTCCCCAGTTTCAGGCTCATGTTGAAGATATACGTCACAATCCCACACAGCTGGTCTGCACAGGACTTGAGGAGCTTTGCGCTGATGCCGTCCGGTCCTGACGCCTTCCTCGCCTTGATCTTCCTCAGCTCCGTCCTCACCTGGGTCTTGGTCAGGGTCAGGATGGGGGGCTGTGTGTTGGGAGTGGGGGGGGTGTCGGTGGAGTGGGGAGTGGGCAGCAGGACTTGATTTCTTAGAGGCAGCAGTGGTTGTTGTGCCGACAGGGGGGAGGGCGGTTGGTCAAATCTATTGAAAAACAGATTCAGGTTGTTCGCCCACTCCCTGCCCCCCGTGGCCTGGGGGGAGGTATTCTGGAGCCCCAAGATGGTTTTGAGGTTTCTCCAGACCCCGCTGATGTCGCTCTGTTGCAGCTTGTCCTCCATCTTCTTCCTGAAGCTGTCCTTGCCTTCTCTGATCTTTCTCCTCAGCTCCCTCTGTACGGACTTCAGCATCTCCCTGTTCCCCGACCTGAAGATCCTCTTCTTCTCTCTCAGAAGTGTTTTTATCTCAGGGTTGATCCAGGGTTTGTTGTTTGAGTGACGCCGTATGGTCTTGGTGGGAACGGATTTGTCCACACAGAAGCTGAGGTAGCCCGTGAAGGTGTGAATGAGGCCATCGATGTCCTCACCATGTGGATCGCAGAGCTGCTTCCAGGCAGTGGCTTCAAAACAGTCCTTTAGAGTGTCCATTGTCTCCTCAGACCATAACTCCACAGTGTGCATGGCCGGAGGTTGTCTGTGCACTAGGGGTTTGTACACCGGTCGGAGATGAACCAAGTTGTGATCCGATCTCCCAAGTGGGGGGAGTTGTGATGAGGTGTACGCCTCCTTAGTGTTTGCGTAGAACAAATCCAGTGTTTTATTGTCTCTAGTGTGGCATGTGACATACTGGGTGAAAGTGGGCAGAATGGGAGACAGTGAAACGTGGTTGAAATCGCCTGAGATGAGGAGAAGAGCATCTGGGTGTTCTGTCTGCAGCCTGCTGGTTACTGAATGGATGACGTCACGCGCTGTCCCAGCATTCGCAGTCGGATTTGCATAAACAACAATGCAGATCACGTGTGAGTGTTCTCTCGGGAGATATGTAGGCCTCATGCTAACAGCTAGCAACTCAATGTCTTTGCTGCAGTGTCGTTGTTTAACAGTGATATGTCCCGGTCTGCACCAGTTGTTGTTAACATACATCATCACTCCACCGCCCCTAGTTTTGCCACTGTCTGGTGTTCGGTCAGCTCGTATCATGTGAAAACCCTCCAGCTCAATGTTAGCATCTGCTGCTAGTTCAGTTAGCCACGTCTCAGTAAACAAAAGGAGAGAGCACTCCCGGTAAGTGCTATCATAACGGGAGATAGCCGCTAGCTCATCTAACTTTCCCAGTATCGACCGTACATTTCCCATGACAACAGATGGAAGGGAGGGTCTGTACCTTATATTTTTTGTCCTCCGCCTTACTCCAGCCCGGCAGCCGCGGCGTTTTCGCCTCAATTCTCTCGGTATGTCGAGTTTTTCCAGTGGGACCGGGTGGCGGTTAAATGCTAGCAACTCTTCCCTGTTGTATCGTATCCTGCTATAAACAGTGGCTCCGTCCACCGGCTCAGGAGACATTTGGGACGATCTGTTTGTCCGTGATATAAGTGGGGTGAAAAAAAAAGTGATCAAAAGAGAGAGGAAGGGAAAAAAAAAACTCGGAATCGAGCTGCTGTTGCAAAAGGCAGCCTACTGGTGTGGCGCCGAGAGGAGAAAAAAAAAAAAAAAAATATTGTGGCGGTTCGTTTTAACCCCACAACAGACTAAGGACACTCAGCCCTCTTTTCTGTTTTTCTGCTGCATTACTGAGAAGCAATGTGCCATTCATGTATTTGTGATGCAAACATGCATGTGTTGTGATGTAATGCGCCATTCTGTATAGTGTGCATATGGCTTGTCCTTACTATGCTTTTTCTGAGCATCTTAGATGTGCTTTGGTGTATTAATGTCTACAGGTAGACGAGTTTCTTCTGTCTCACCTATGTGATGTTAATCGATGCCTTTCATCCTTTGTACTCATGCATCCTGTCCTTACTGTGACCTAGAGACTCAGATCAATATGTAGATGTGCTTGTTAGCCTCTTTGTCTTGCACTTAGAGCGAGGTCTAGCTAATCTGCCCATTGTGATGTATGGCTTACAAATGCAAATACCTCCTGCCTGTTCTGTTGTCCCTTTGATCATTCTAGACTGTGGGGTATGTCTTTTTGATGTATTGTTATGATCAAGTATTTAAGGTGCAACTCTGTAACGCAATCTCTCTCTTCTTCTCTCACTCTGATCCTGCAACTGGTAGACACACACGTGTCCTCCTCTCCTTCTCTGAGAGCTTAGGGATCCCGCTCCGGGCTGCTCCACTATGCACCGGAGAGGGGATCCCGTGAAGGCGACATGATATAATAAAACCTGCTTAAAACCACAGCACTGCTGCTTATTTTTTCATGCCGCTTCACTGGTGACCCCTCGAACACGCACACGTTTTGTGCGAAAGCAACCTTCCGAGCTGGACAACCACACAGCTGCGTTGGTGGCCCCTTGAAGACGCACACGTTTTGTGCAACGCAGCCTTCTGTTTTGGATGGCCACGCTGGCGAACCGACGCTGGAAAAAACGAGCGGCCAGCGAACGCAACACCCGGGCATGAATGCTCCGTCGCAGTGGCCTACTGGTTCCCCCTCCCTGCGGCTTCAGGGAGACTTCGACGCGGAGCCAACACAGGCGAGCCGTTCTCCGGACATCACCCACGACCGGGTAAACTGCAGAAAACGTCATGGCGCGACCCTCGCCTGAGATCTGCACAACCACGCTGGACCGGCCGCTCTCACAGAGAGCGCACGCACCTCGTTCTCTCCCCAGACGGCAACCTCCAGGGCCGACGGGGAGCGCAGCGCGTGGAACTGAACGCACCATGGCCGCACGAGCGACAACGATCGTCTCCTCCCTCTCACCGCTCCAAAGCAGCTGCACGAGCCCGGGGCACAAAGATCGTCTATTGCCTCGCACCGCTCCAACGCGCCTCCACGAGCCCGAGGGACGGAGATCGTCTACTTCCTCACACCGCTCCAACACAGCTGCATGAGCCTGAGGAACAAAAGATCGTCTATTCCCTCCCGCCGCTCCAACGCCTCTGCACGGGCCTGAGGGACTAAAGATCGTCTATTTCCTCTCACCGCTCCAACGCACCATGGCCAAATCTACAGCAACAGCTCAACCTGGATTTTACCAGCGCCATCTGCGCCGTTCTCCACCAAGTTTCTGCACCCTGACTCACCACTCCAGCGGCCCACCCACGCACTGAACCCCCGCGCACGCATCGGGGAGTTACAAGGACGGCGCATCACGCATGGGACAAGTAATGGCTCCACAGACTGCCTTCCTCCTTCGCCGCTGCCTTTCAGGGCTGCTCGCTCACCTGAGGCACGCATGCAGCATACTGGAAGGATTTGTTAACAGTCTCAGCCACGCCACAGACCGCCATCGTCCTCCACCGCTGCCCACAGAACCTTTAGGGTTGCTCGTTCACCTGAAGCAAGCACGCAGCTCGCCACTGGATTTTTTAATGGTCTTAGCCACGGCACAACGGGATTTCAGCCGTCAGCTGTTCCCAGGAGCTTTGGGGTTGCTTCAGCACCCAAAGCCAACAGTCCCTATGCTTTGTTTACTTTTTCTCTTACAGCCGCTCCTGCTTTTCTTCATGGCCACAAGAGGAGTCAGAGACTAATTTTTCTTCTTGTGATCTCCGCACGTGCAACGGGACAAGCCCTCGACGTCACGGAGCAGCAAGCAATTTTTGCACGGCTCAGGACGATTTCACAGCTCCTGCCGGCACTTACTACCCCTCCCCTCCCTCCCCCTCTGCCTGCAGCGAGCTTCTCCCACAGCTCGCTCACACAGATGGATTATCGAGGTCGTGACCCCCTGCCGCGTCCTCTGGGGGGGAGCGTGTGTGGCGGTTCGTTTTAACCCCACAACAGACTAAGGACACTCAGCCCTCTTTTCTGTTTTTCTGCTGCATTACTGAGAAGCAATGTGCCATTCATGTATTTGTGATGCAAACATGCATGTGTTGTGATGTAATGCGCCATTCTGTATAGTGTGCATATGGCTTGTCCTTACTATGCTTTTTCTGAGCATCTTAGATGTGCTTTGGTGTATTAATGTCTACAGGTAGACGAGTTTCTTCTGTCTCACCTATGTGATGTTAATCGATGCCTTTCATCCTTTGTACTCATGCATCCTGTCCTTACTGTGACCTAGAGACTCAGATCAATATGTAGATGTGCTTGTTAGCCTCTTTGTCTTGCACTTAGAGCGAGGTCTAGCTAATCTGCCCATTGTGATGTATGGCTTACAAATGCAAATACCTCCTGCCTGTTCTGTTGTCCCTTTGATCATTCTAGACTGTGGGGTATGTCTTTTTGATGTATTGTTATGATCAAGTATTTAAGGTGCAACTCTGTAACGCAATCTCTCTCTTCTTCTCTCACTCTGATCCTGCAACTGGTAGACACACACGTGTCCTCCTCTCCTTCTCTGAGAGCTTAGGGATCCCGCTCCGGGCTGCTCCACTATGCACCGGAGAGGGGATCCCGTGAAGGCGACATGATATAATAAAACCTGCTTAAAACCACAGCACTGCTGCTTATTTTTTCATGCCGCTTCAATATATATATATATATATATATATATACACACACACACACACACACACATATGGCCGGTGAGGCCGGTGTGAGTACATATATATATATACTGTATATATACATACATATGTGTGTGTGTGTGTCAATATGTATGCATGTGTATATATATATATATATATATACATACACATATATACACACACATACTGTATGTGTGTGTATATATATACACACACATATACACACATACTGTATGTGTGTATGTGTGTATATATATATATATATATATATATATATATATATATATATATATATATATATATATATATATATATATATATATATATATATTGTGGAGCGTGTAAATAATGAGGCTGATTTGGTTCAAGCGGTTTATTACACGACTGACACAAGGAGCATAGACAGAATGGCATACAAGTAGGAACTCTTCCCTTAAATAACATGACATCCTTCTAGACTTTTCTCACACACAAAAGATAATCCCCGTCTAGACTCTTCTCACACACAAAAGATAATCTCCCCGTCCAACTGCAGTCAGTCCATTCATCCTTGACACCTCTCCTGTTATCTTACTAGGGCATCTAGAAACTTCTCACACACAAAAGGTTAACTTCGCGTCCTTTGTTCCTGTCTAAGGTGGTAAACCATTATGCACTCCCCAGGTTGCTACACCACCACCCCCAGCAACTTAGATAGGACAAAAGGGTAACAGTCCACATGCTGTGATAAAACCATTAACATCAGTCCACATGCTGTAGAACAATCAACATCAGTCCGCATGCTGCTTGGGCTTCAGTCTTCTGCTGTAGCCAGGATTCGCTGCCACCGTGGTGCTGCCATGCTGTGGGGCTGATGTCTGGGGGTGAAAACTTTTTGACTGTCCGTGTGGGTGCTCTGGAGAATCTTTTCTCTGGGAAGCGCCCCGTGGGGGTCTTCCACGCTGAGAGGCCCTCACCAACAGCACTTGCTCGTCAGCCACAACGAAAGCAGGTTTGAGTCTATCTATGCCAATTTTTTCCCTCCTACCCCCCAAATCTAGCAAAAAATGCTTATTCCCTGTTTCCAGCACTCTAAACGGTCCATCATAAGGTGGGCGCAGTGGGGGGCGGTGGGCGTCGTGTCTGACAAACACGAACTCTGCGTTTTTCAAAGCTTTAGGCACAAAAACTCGTGGAAAACTGTGGTGGGCAGGGCCCAGCAGCGTGCTTGAGTCTATGTAACGCTGCAGCAGCTGAGACGGGGAGCTACCCGGCACAGGATTATCTGGCAGAAACTCCCCAGGCAGCCGGAGTGGTTGTGCAAAAACGAGTTCTGCCGGGGAAGCTTCCAGATCCTCTTTAGGCGCAGAACATAACCCCAATAAAACCGATGGTAGCCTGTCTACCCAATTTGCATCCGTCAGCGAAGCCCTCAGAGCCGCTTTTAACGACCTATGAAAATGTTCGCATAACCCATTAGCCTGCGGGTTGTACGCGGTTGTGCGGTGAATTGAGACACCTAGGCTGCGGGCCATGGTTGACCAGAGTTCAGAAACAAATTGAGAGCCTCTGTCGGACGTAATGTCTGACGGAACTCCAAAACGCGCCACCCATGCTGTTAAAAACGCGCGTGCCACCTCCTCGGCCGTGGTTGCCGCCAGCGGAACTGCTTCTGGCCAGCGCGTGGTGCAGTCCACCATTGTCAGGAGATACGTGTACCCCTGTGATGGCAGAAGGGGGCCTACGAGGTCCACGTGGACATGGTCGAACCTTTTAGCCAGGATGCGAAATGGCTCTAAAGGAGCCTTCGTGTGTCTGTGAACCTTGGCTCGTTGGCACGCCACGCAGGCTGCCGCCCACTCTTTCACTTGTTTGCGAAGGCCCGGCCACATATATTTCTCTCCTACCATTTTGACTGACGCGGGCACCCCTGGGTGTGCCAAAGAGTGAACCGACTCAAACACGCGGCGGCGCCACGCGGCCGGAACCACAGGCTGTGGGCGACCCGTGAAGACGTCGCAGATTAAGGGGGGAAAGCCGTTAAGCAGCGTCCTCTTCTCCAGCCTTAACCCTGTTGGTCCAGACTGGAGCGCACGCACGTCCGCGTCACTAGCCTGCTCCGCGGCCATGGCTACGTAATCCAACCCTACACAGACCGGGGCCACAACGGCGTGTGAGAGGCAGTCTGCCACTACATTCAGTTTGCCCGACACATGCTGAATATCGGTAGTAAACTCTGAGATCGCGGCCAGCTGCCTCTGCTGCCGGCCCGACCAAGGTTCTGAAACTTTGGCCATCGTGAATGTTAGTGGCTTATGGTCAACAAACGCAGTAAAATTGTGCCCTTCCAGCCAGACCTGGAAATGGCGAATGGCCAGGTGGAGAGCCAGCAACTTTCTGTCGAACGCGCTGTATTTACGTTCATTGTCGCGCAAGGTTCTGCTGAAAAAGGCAAGCGGCTGCCAAGCCCCGGCGACGCGTTGCTCCACGACAGCCCCTTTGGCCACATCTGAGGCGTCAGTGGTCGGGGAAAATCTGTCACTGCGCGCACTTTGTCAGGCAGCGCAACCGCTCCTTCGGGAGAGACGCGGTGCCCTAAAAAATCAATCCCCGTCACCCCGAACTGACATTTCGCTGGGTTGATTATTAAACCGTGCTCTTCCAACCTACGGAAAACCGTCGTGAGGTGGGTTTTGTGTTTGTCTTTGGACGCGCTGGCTACCAAGATATCGTCCAGGTAGACGAACACGAAAGGGAGATCGCGCAGCACTGCATCCATCATGCGTTGGAACGTCTGTGCTGCCCCTTTAAGCCCAAACGGCATGCGCAAGAACTCAAATAAACCAAACGGAATTATTACCGCTATTTTGGGTATGTCCTCAGCGCGCACTGGGACTTGGTGGTAACCACGGACCAAATCTATCTTAGAAAAAATGCGCGCTCCTGCGAGGTGAGCGGAAAAATCCTGAATGTGGGGAATTGGGTAGCGGTCATGCGCTGTAGCGTTGTTTAACCTGCGGAAATCGCTGCAAGGTCGCCACGAACCTTCGGCTTTAGGGACCATGTGTAGCGGGGAAGCCCATGGGCTGTTTGAGCGCCTGATGATGCCTAACCTCTCTAGGTTAGCGAACTCCTCGCGCGCTATGGCCAGTTTAGCTGCGTCCAAGCGCCGAGGTCTTGCAAAAACGGGCACCCCGGTGGTGGTGATAAAATGCTCCACCCCATGTTTAGCGATAGCTGCTGAAAACGTCGGGACTGTGAGTGCTGGGAACTGAGCGAGCAGTGTGTGGAACGTACTGCATGCTGCTGTGACGTTGGCTTGTGCTGTTAGCCGGGTCACTCGAGCTATACAGGGGAGAGAGTCAAAAGACAGTGCATTAACCAGGCGCCTGTTAGCGATATCTACCAACAACCCATGTGCACATAGAAAATCAGCCCCCAGTATATGGTAATCCAATGCTGCTACAACAAAAGTCCATTCAAATGTACGACCGTGTAGAGACAAGAGCAGAGTCCTCTCACCAAAGGTCTTAATGTCTGAGCCGTTTGCTGCTGCCATCTCGGGGCCGCTGGTTCCTGCCAGCCGGTCAGCGTAGGTCGGCCGGATGAAACTCCTCTGTGCGCCGGTGTCCACGAGGAAATGCCTCCCTGAGCGTGCGTCCGTCAAATAGAGCAGCTTGTTCTCCTCCCCGAGGGTCACGGCTGCTACCGACCCCCGGTCTTGGGGTTTCCCGAGCGCTTGAACTGGCACGGTGGTATACATTTGCGTGCCCTTTCTGCAAAGCGGCGATGGTAGAAGCAAAGCGTGTCAACTCCACGTTCCTTGGCCCCCGCTGCTGCTGCCGTTGGTGGATCTGCTGCTGCCATCGGCAGCTCCTCGCCTCCTCGTGTCGACGTGCCGGGCCCCGTCGCTGCCGCAATGGTCACGAAAGCCTTGGTGGCGACAATGATCCGGTCTGCCTCTCGGGCTAGCGCACAATAGTCCCGTTTGGCCAGCAATGACGAATTGGCCAGGGCCGCTCTCTCCGCTGTCGGAAGGTTCCTGAGGAAAATGTGGGTGAAGATGAAGTGGTTGTCGTCCGTGCCCTTTAACCTCAGCATCTTCCCCATCATGTCCATGGCCAAAGCGTCTCCCAACTCGGTCCGCGTCAGAAGCCTCTCTGCTCTCTCACCATCCAAGAGCGTGTAGTGCTGGATGAGGGCAGCCTTCAGCGTGTCATATTTGCCGTCGGCTGGTGGCTGATCGAGCAGGTTCTCAATTTGCTGAGCCGTGCTGGCATCGAGCGCTGCAACCACATAGTGGAATTTCGTATCATCCGCCGATATCCCTCGGAGGGCGAACTGCGCCTCAGTTAGGTGGAGCCAGGAGCGCGGGTTGTGCTGCCAAAAATCAGGTAGTTTGATCGCTACAGCGCACGCGAAGCTGGGGGTTCCAGTCGAGGTTGGCTCCGGGGATCTTCCGTCGTATTCCATGATTCATCTTGGGTCACCAGTGTGGAGCATGTAAATAATGAGGCTGATTTGGTTCAAGCGGTTTATTACACGACTCACACAAGGAGCATAGACAGGATGGCATACAAGTAGGAACTCTTCCCTTAAATAACATGACATCCTTCTAGACTCTTCTCACGCACAAAAGATAATCTCCCCGTCCGACTGCAGTCAGTCCATTCATCCTTGATACCTCCCTGTTATCTTACTAGGGCATCTAGAAACTTCTCACACACAAAAGGTTAACTTCACGTCCTTTGTTCCTGTCTAAAGTGGTAAACCATTATGCACTCCCCAGGTTGCCACAATATATACAGTATATACTATGCCACAGAGCAACCACTAGTTATAGGTACAGTTTTGGTTGTTTATAAGACAATTTTTACAATGCATCTTAAAAGTGTTTAGTATGGTATGTTCTCTGATTGAAGGTGGTATGTTATTCCAGATCTTGGTGCCCCTCACTGATAGCACAGATTGAGCAAATGTGGTGCGTCTGTGGGGGACCTCACAGTCTCCTCTAGTGATTGCTCTGGTGGTTGTACCAGTGACAGTCCTCGGTTTAACATATTCTCCCGGGAAGGGGGGGGGGTGCATAGCCATTTAATATTTTGTAAATTGAAAATGTAAATTTGATAGTTTTATAATTTTCAAAGGCATAAGATTGTATTTCTTGTAAGTGTGATAGCAATGATATATAGGATCTTTCTTGTCAAGGATTTTTATGGCTTTTTTGTATAATGATTCAATGGGTTTGATTATGGTTACACCAATGGCTGACCTGACAATATTGTCAGGTCAGGCATTGGTTTGCTTGCTACCGGATAACCATTAAAACCGGTACTACCTGTCTCATGGGTCGGGCTGTCGGCGACTCAACCGGCAACCCCACCCATCCGAGGGCATGTAAGGTGAAACTGGGCATCCTGGCAGAACTAAAAACAATATCTGTCACAGATCTGTGGTGGACCACTCCCAGTTACATGGGGTGAGAATGGACATCCTGGCAGATAATGCCCAGGTATCAAGTTTGGTCTTTTTTATCCAGCTCAGCTGTGGATTACCCTGCTAAATGGAACACTCCACAAGTTTAGCGATCCAGATGCTGCAGTTGCTTTTATCAACGGTGACTTGAGGAGATCCACTTCCCCAGTCACAGAGGGACTGGACAGACAGCACTGACATTTTGGCACCCCAAATGTATCCTTAACTATATTTGTTCATCTCGCAAAATAAGAACTTTTCTACAAAATACTGAACTGTGCTTCAACATTATCTATTTTAATAGTTTATGTCTACTGCCAGTATCATTATTCATGTCATTAATTACCTGGTATCCCTCTTTATGATGCTGGACTTAGGGTTTTGGTTTTTTTAGGTGGGTGTGTACATGTGTATGTGTGTGTACGTAAGTACTGTTTATACATCTATACACATTTAGTTTGCTTTACCCATTTTGTTCTTATCCCCTTTTTTAATTATCATTATTATTATTTCATTCATTCATTCATTCATCTTCTTCCGCTTAGTCCTTTTCGGGTCACGGGGGGGGGGGGGGGGCTGGAGCCTATCCCAGCATCTTTGGGCGAGAGGCAGGGTACACCCCGGACAGATCGCCAGTCCATCACCGGGCCAACACAGAGAGACAGACAACCATTCACTCTCGCAGTCATACCTAAGGACAATTTAGAATCCCCAATTTGATGCCAATTAACCTAATTTGCATGTTTTTGGCATGTGGGAGGAAACCGGAGAAATCTTGGAGTAAACCCACGCAGACACGGGGAGAACATGCAAACTCCACACAGATCACTGTTGGTCAGGGGCTGGGATCGAACCAGGGATCCCCCTGCCAAGAGTGAGTTGCTGTGCTGCCGCAGTGCTAACCACTGCGCCACCCCTCTGTTAATGAAAGAAAAACCCACAATGGTCACAGAAATAATTTGAATCTGACAAAAGTGGTAATAAATAAAAATTCTATGAAAATTAACCAATGAAAATCAGACAATGCTTTTGAATTGTGGTTCAACAGAATTATTTTAAAAAACAAACTCATGAAACAGGCCTGGACAAAAATGATGGTACCCTTAACTTAATATTTTGTTGCACAACCTTCTGAGGCAATCACTGCAATCAAACAATTTCTATGACTGTCAATGAGACTTCTGCACCTCTCAGCAGGTATTTTGGTCCACTCCTCGTGAGCAAACTGCTCTAGTTGTCTCAGGTTTGAAGGGTGCCTTCTCCAGATGCCATGTTTCAGCTCCTTCCACAGATGTTCAATAGGATTTAGATCAGGGCTCATAGAAGGCCACTTTAGAACAGTCCAATGTTTGGCTCTTAGCCATTCTTGGGTGTTTTTAGCTGTGTGTTTTGGGTCATTATCCTGTTGCAAGACCCATGACCTGTGACTGAGACCAAGCTGTGTGACACTGGGCAGCACATTTCTCTCTAGAATACCATTTCTCTCTTGAATACCTAGAAGTCTTGAGATTTCATTGTACCCTGCACAGATTCAAGATGCCCTGTGCCAGATGCAGCAAAGCAGCCCCAGAACATAACAGAACCTCCTCCATGTTTCACAGTAGGCACAGTGTTCTTTTCTTGGTATGCTTCATTTTTGCGTCTGTAAACATAGAGCTGATGCGCCTTGCCAAAAAGTTCCAGTTTTGTCTTGTCTGTCCATAGGACATTCTCCCAGAAGCTTTGTGGCTTGTCAACATGCAGTTTGGCAAATTCCATTTTTTTTCTTCTTTTTATTAAAACTTTACTGGTATCAGTTGCGTTTTTGTTTTTTGGGGGTTTTTTTAGTTTTCTATATAGCCTTCTTCTTGGTTTTGTGGTGCTTGTGTAAGCTGCTGTTCTTCTGTGTTTTTTTTAAGAACTCAGGAGCTTGTAAGGTGGTTAGTACTGGCATCTTGTTTGGGAAGATGCCTTGGTGGGTGGGTCGGTGGGTGGATGAATGGGGGATTATTAGTTCATTTGTTTTTCCCCTTTGTTTTGGTTGTTATGCTTGGTTCTTTGACACTCGAAATGTCGCACTATGCTCAGCCTTTTTTCTCTTTATTTTTCAGGAATGACACAGCAGTTTAACTCTAAGGGGCAGCCAGCCAGGAGATTACATAAAATTTGTAGTTGGAACTGTAAAGGTTTGAACCAACCAGGTAAAATACTCCAACATCTCCGCCACTTACAAACCGATGTTGCTTTTTTGCAAGAGACACATTTAATGATCTCAGATCACTCTAAGTTGAGGAGCGGTTGGGTGGGCCAGCTCTATCATTCCACGTTTACATGCAAAGCAAGAGGTGGTGCCATCTTAATCAGTAAGTCTGTTCCTTTCACTGCCTCCAATGTTATATCAGATCCCAGTGGTCGATATATCATTGTTAAGGGATTTATACACAATACTAAATCGATTCTCGCTAATGTATATGCACCTAATTGGGATGATGCAGATTTTTTTCATTCCCTCTTTGCAAAACTTCCTGATATGTCTACAATTTGCTCATCCTTGAGGGAGACTTTAACTGTTGGTTGGACCCCTCAGACCGCTCCTCTGATAGGCCTAGTAACCCATCTAAATCCTCTAAAATTATTAAAAACTTCCTCCAGGAATTCTCTATCACCGACATATGGCATTTTTGAAATCCTACAGGTAAAGCATACTCGTTCTTTTCTTCCGTCCATCACACCTATACCCGTATCAACTATTTATTTTTGAATAATAGACTTCTGCCCTCAGTGCGTACCTGGTCTTATAATCCAATTGTTATTTCAGACCACGCCCTGTTAATTTTGGAGCTGCTGCTGAACGGAGAATCAAATTCTCACCCTTTGTGGTGTTTTAACCTTTAAGCTGTGTGATTTCTTGTGCCCCTAGTGGCACAGCGCAGAGCTGTGCCTGTCAACTGATACGACGTGCAGAAACACTGCCCAGCAGTACTGAGGATTTGTACTGATCATGCCAGTTCACAAGGTGGCAGACACACGTTGGAGGACTCATGGATGACACGCAATACACCAAAGAGGAAGAAATCCTTCTTCTTCTTTGTCTTTGAGATTAGAAAACAAAATGGATGCTACCCATCGCTGGATATACTGAAATCGCAGACAGAGGAGGAAATTTGGGAGCATTTGCCCCAACTATGATTCTAAAAAGAGATTATTTAGCTTATGAAGATAAATGTTTACATTTTCTTATAACAGAGGGAGCGCAATGCTGCTTGGTATTCATCTGCTGCCCCAGCGCCATGTGACTAGAGAACAATCAGTCACCCCAGTTGCATGTTGTCATATACGTAAGGGATAAGGGCCTGTACTTATATAGTGCTTTTGTAGTCTCAAAGACCACTCAAAGCGCTTC
Source organism: Pholidichthys leucotaenia (assembly GCA_020510985.1). Classification (NCBI taxonomy): domain Eukaryota; kingdom Metazoa; phylum Chordata; class Actinopteri; order Cichliformes; family Pholidichthyidae; genus Pholidichthys; species Pholidichthys leucotaenia. The sequence goes on along the minus strand of CM035843.1, from coordinate 36,199,268 downwards.
ACTAGTACTAACCCTCTACTCTAAGGGCCTATAGGAGAAAGATACTGTATCTAGGGACAATTTAGAACAACCAATTAACCTAACATGCATGTCTTTGGATTGTGGGAGGAAACCGGAGCCCCCGGAGTAAACCCACGCAGCACAGGGAGAACATGCAAACTCCACACAGAAAGGCTCCTACCCCTGCCAGTCTGGGAATTTGAACCTGGAACCTTCTAACTGTAAGGCAACAGTGCTAACCACTGCACCACCGTGCTGCCCATATAAGATAAATTGCCTCGGAATAAAAGCAAAATTCAGGTGGAATAATCAATAACAGTTTCTGGATGTGAGGAGGAAAATAAAATGACCGGGAGAGGACAAAATGCCATCCAGAATGCCCGGAAAGGACCAAGCGAGCGAGTTGCCTTCACCAGGGGTAAGTGACAAATATGGCTTATTTTGTTTACATTGTACTGCATTGTACTGATTTTCTGGTTCATATACTTTAAAGATAAGATAACAAAATGCCCACAACAAGAAACAGTGACAAAAAGCAGAACCATTCTTTGTTTAAATATGTCCAAAGTCCACTTTTGACTGACAGTTGTGTTATTCGATATGGGTGCCGTGGCATTATGCAAATTAGATGTGTAAATTTACACCTATCTGAAACTTTGGCTTATATTCTACATCTTTCTAATTGACAGTAAGCCATAATCTCTTACCACATTCAAGTTATAGCCTTGGAAATCTCTGACATCTGAACTGAATATTTTCTTGAAAAAAATCTTTACCACTCTTGACCACTAGGGGTTATGTTGCTGTTTGGCGACATACTTAAGAGGTTTTAAGCCTCTTATCTGATGACGACTTTGTTTCCTTCCTAAAAATTCAGACTGATCTTTTTAGGGGTTGTAACGAATCACCAGAGGTCTCACCATCTCTCCTCTGGGAGACTGTTAAAGCCTTTATAAGATGACAAATTATGTCTTACTTGAGTTTTGTGAACAAGCAAAAGAAAAAATGGCTACCTGAACTGTTCACCCAGATTTCACAATTGGATAACGCATATGCAGCTCCCCCTTCTCCAGATATCTACAAGGATCGTTTACTCTTACAGGCAGAATTTGACAACTTATCAACAGCCCAGATTGCTGACATGCTTCTTAAATCCAAATATGACCATTATGAAGGTGGAGATAAGGCAAGTAAACTACTTTCACATCGAATCTGTCAGGCATCCATATCCTATCAAATCCCTAAAATTCAAACTCCCCTGGGTGTGACAACCGACCCTCAAATAATTAATGATCAATTTAAACACTTCTATTCCACCCTCTATACATCCGAGCAATCGACAGATCATATGGATTTTGATCCTTTTTTCAGCAGTATTACCATTCCAATAGCAGTGGAGGAAGTTTTACAGGCAGCTAAATTTATGCAATCTTCCAAATGTCCAGGCCCGGATGGGTTTCCTATTGAGTTTTACCGGAAGTTTATGGACAGGATAGCCCCCCTTCTGATTAATATGTTCAACCACTCGCTTGACCAGTCCTCCTTGCCTCAGTCCCTCTCGCATGCCTCTATTTCATTAATACTAAAAAAGAAAAAAGACCCTGTTCTTTGTACAGCTTATCACCAATTTCTCTATTAAATGTCAACTACAAAATATTAGCTAAATTATTGGCTACTCACCTGGAAACAATACTTCCATCTATAATCTCGTTTGATCAAACTGGCTTTATTAAAAATAGACACGCCTTTTCAAATATCAGACGACTCTTTAATGTAATTTATAATCCCTCTAACTCATTAATCCTGAATGTGTGATATCCTTGGATGTCGACAAGGCATTTGACAGGGTGGAGTGGAGCTACCTTTTCCGCACTCTGGGAAAATTTGGCTTTGGGGAGAGATTTGTAGCCTGGGTAAGCCTACTGTACTCCTCACCTGTTGCATCTGTTAGAACTAATAATGCTTATTCAGACTATTTTCCACTTTTCTGGGGGATGAGACAGGGCTGTCCACTATCCCCCCTTCTCTTTGTTCTTGCTACTGAACCCCTGGCCATTGCGCTCCGATCTAATCCTAAAATCTTTGGTGTGGTCAGGGGTGGTTTTGAACAGAGGGTATCTCTCTATGCTAATGATTTACTTTTATATATTTTGCAATATTTAAAGAAGTCTTCCCACTTATTGGTAGCTTTATTCTTCATATAATCAATTCTTCATTAACTTTAGGCCATGTACCGCAGGCTTTTAAAATGGCTGTAATTAAACCCTTACTCAAAAAGCCAACGCTAGATCCAGGAGCTTTAGCTAACTATAGACCAATCTCTAATCTCCCTTTCATTTCAAAAATCTTAGAAAGAGTTGTTGCTACGCAATTATTTGACCACCTGCAGGGAAATGGTTTATTTGAGGAGTTTCAATCTGGGTTTAGAATCCATCATAGCACTGAAACAGCCTTAGTGAAGGTCACTAACGACCTCCTCATTGCATCTGATAATGGACTAGTTTCTGTACTTGTCCTTTTAGATCTTAGTGCAGCTTTTGATACTATTGATCATAATATTCTACTTGATAGATTAGAACACTATGTTGGACTTAATGGAACTTTGTTGCAGTGGTTTAGATCTTATTTATCTGATAGGTTCCAGTTTGTTCATGTAAATGATGAGTTTTCTCTCAGCTCAAAGCTTAGTCATGGAGTTCCACAGGGATCTGTGCTTGGCCCTACTCTTTTTAGTTTATATATGCTTCCGTTAGGCAACATTATTAGAAAGCACTGTATACATTTTCACTGTTATGCAGATGACACACAATTATACCTGTCAATGAAGCCAGATGATACTAATCAATTAGCCAAGTTAGAAGCCTGTCTTAAGGAAATCAAAGTTTGGATGACTTGTAATTTCCTGCTATTAAATTCAGATAAGACTGAAGTCATTCTTGTTGGTCCAAAAAACCTTAGAAATTCCTTTCCAAATCAAACTTTCAGTTTGGATGCAGTTACTCTTTCTCTTAATAGCTCTGTGAGGAACCTTGGAGTTATTTTTGATCAGGATTTGTCCTTCAATTCACATATTAAATTTGTTTCTAAGACTGCCTTCTATCATTTGCGTAATATTGCCAAGATTAGGTGCATCTTGTCTCAGAGTGATGCTGAGAAGCTGATCCACGCTTTTGTTAGCTCGAGATTAGATTATTGTAATTCTTTATTATCAGGCTGTCCTAAAACATCTTTAAAAAGTCTTCAGCTGATCCAAAATGCTGCAGCAAGAGTTTTAACAGGTACTAGAATGAGAGATCATATCTCTCCGGTTCTGGCCTCCCTTCATTGGCTTCCCATAGAGTTTAGAATTAAGTTTAAAATCCTTCTTCTTACTTACAAAGCTCTAAACAATCAGGCTCCTTTTTATTTAAAAGATCTGATACTACCGTATCATCCTAACAGAGCACTACGCTCCCAAAATGCAGGTTTACTTGTAATACCTAGAATCTCCAAAAGTACAATGGGAGGCAGAGCCTTCAGTTATCAAGCTCCTCTCCTGTGGAATCAGCTGCCAATCTGGATTCGGGAGTCAGACTCGATCTCTGTTTTTAAGAATAGGGCTAAAACCTACCTTTTTGATCTAGCCTACAATTAGGGAGGGATCATGTGTTTCTGAACCCTCCCTTAGTTATGCTGCTAATAGGTTTAGTCAGCCGGGGGACCTCCAGTAATGCACTGGGCCTCACTCCTTTCCTCACTCTCTATGAAATATTTTTTTTTTGCTGGTCATTAACATTTGTTTGTTCTCTCCCATAGATTGAGTCCCCATCGTGCTGTTTGCTCTCTACATGTCTGTTCTTTTCTTCTTCTCTGTCCCCTCACCCCCCAGCCAGTCGCAGCAGATGACTGCCCCTCCCTGAGCCTGGTTCTGCTGGAGGTTTCTTCCTGTTAAAAGGGAGTTTTTCCTCTCCACCGTCGCCAAGTGCTTGCTCACAGGGGATCGCCTGATTGCTGGGGTCTTTCTGCAACTGTGGGGGTCCTCCCTACAGTTGATAGTGCTATGAGATGACTGTTGTTGTGAAATGGCGCTATATAAATAAAGTTGAATTGAATTGAATTGAATTGAACCTGACATATCAATCCCAGAAGTCCTCCCTGTTCTTAATTTGTTTGGGACAATTTCTGGTTACAAACTGAATTTTGACAAGAGTGAATTTTTTCTGATCAGTGTTGCAGTTTGCAATCTTCCATCACATATAATCCCATTTAAAATAGTTTTGGACGGGTTCACGTATCTGGGGGTTCAAGTTACAGTAAAGTTCAAAAATCTTTTCAAGCATAATTTTGCCCCATTTCTTGCCAAAATACAGGAAAATTTTGAGATATGGTCTATGCTTCCTTTATCTATTGCTGGCCGCATTAGTTTAATCAAGATGAATGTTTTACCAAAATTGTTTTTTTTATTTCAGTGTACCCCAATTTTCATCCCAAAATGGAATTATCTTAAGGTTTGTTTGGGATAAAAAGTCCCCAAGGATCCGCAAAATATTTTTACAGAGTCCCAGGAGGCAGGGAGGAATGGCTTTGCCAAATTTCAGCTTCTATTATTGGGTGGCAACCTTGCGCACGTTACACCACTGGCTGCATACAAATAATTCACTGGACATTCCAGAGTGGCTGAGACTTGAGAGCTCCTCCTGTGAACCATCATCTCTGGCTGCTTTGGCCTCGATTGCACAGAGTATAGTAGAAACCTTCTGGTGAAGACAACTCTTAAAATCTGGAACCAATGCAGATGCCATTTTGGCCTATGGACATTCTGCTTGCAAGCTCCTATTTGTAAAAACCACGTGTTTAAAGCGCCACTGGGGGATGGAGGGTTTGCTTTGTGGTCTGGCCGAGGTGTAAAGTCATTTAATAACCTGTACATTGAGGGTGTTTTCTCATCTTTCAAACAACTTGTATCTAAATATGGGATCCCTATTACCCATTTTTTAGATATCTACAGGTTCGTAACTTTGTCAGAGGGATGACTCCCCATTTTCCATCTCAGCCTTTACTCCATCTATTGACACTCTTCTGCTTCCATCCCCAATTAAAAAAGGTGCCATTTCAAGCAGCCATGAAAGAATTCATTCTCTCAGGAATGCCCCACTTTCACACATTAGGTCTCTCTGGGAGCAAGACATGAACCAGGAATTTATCCAGGACTTATGGGAGGATATACTCTTCTGGGTCCATTCCTCATCTATTAGTGCCAGACATGGTCTTCTCCAGTGTAAGGTACTTCATCGTGCCCACTGGTCAAAATTGAAACTTTCTAAAATCTACCCAAACATTGATCCGGCCTGTGATAGGTGTAAACAAACTCCAGGCTCATTAATTCATGCATTCTGGTCCTATCCCTCCCTTTATAATTATTGGGCGAGAATTTTCAGCACTCTGTCCAAGGTACTTAAACTACACTTACACCCAACTCCCTTAGTTGTTTTATTTGGGGTTTTATCTGCTGAAATAACTTTGCCAAAATTCAAGGCAGACTTCTTGGCTTTTTTAACTTTGTTATCCAGACGACTGATTTTACTGAGGTGGAAATCACCCTCTCCTCCCTCATATGAGTCCTGGGTTAGAGATGTTCTTTACTTTAGTGAGGTGGAGAAGATAAAATATACTCTTTGTGGCTCAATTGTAAAATTTTCCACGACATGGAAACCTCTTCTTAAGCACATAAAGACATTACAGTTCGTCGATATATCTCAGTGAAGCTGGCTGCCCCTTACCCCTTATTTGTGCCCCCCCCCCGTTTTCTCTTTCTCTGTTTTGAATATGTAATGCTGTTTCATGGTGCTACTGATCTCGATGATGGTTTAGTATTGGGACCTTGTTTTTTGTTGTTTTGGGTTCTATTTGCAATGCCACATTATTTTTGATGCTTGGGAAGACACTTTGTATTTGATTCTTGACAGGCACTGTGGAAATCCCTGTAACTGGATTTGTACTCTGAGTTGTGGCGGTGTTTAAAAATAATGAAAAGAGTTTGAAAAAAAATAAAATGACTAATCAGTCTCACCAGAAATTACTGCATCTTTGGTAATTTTAGTAAATTTATAATCTTATTTAGCTGAGATGGGTGTTGATATTATTGTTCTATTCCAGCTACAAAGAACAAGTAATTTAAACAAGTTAGATTTAAAAAGTTACCAATTTATGTGAAAAGATTTTATGCAAAATGTTACAAATTCATGTTTTAAAAAAATCATATAAAAGTCACAAATTTGACAAAAAAGTGTGTAGCATCATTCCCTTCGGCTCTAATCTATAAAACTACTTTTCACCTTGAAGAAATTGTTTCACCCAAAAAGTCAGGTCAAGAACTGTTTCTTTCATCTAAGGTCCACCGGTTTGAAAACACATTCCATGATAAAAGGTACTATAAGGATCCCATCTCGTGCAAGGAACGGATTAGTTTGCCCTCACAAATAAGTGGAACTTCCTCCCAATCAGACAGTTTTGTGCGTTAACAATCTTTGAGACATTCCAGAGACTTTGGATTGCATTCCACAGGTCGCGAGGAATTATCCACAGCGCCACATTGCCCCCTTCTGTCAACTGCTGGACTGTGTGTTTTTGACTGAACAATAACTTTCTCCTCAAGACTTTATTTTTCAGGATAATTCTCAGGACACTATTTGCTGAAGATCACCGCCCCTGTGTTGGACAATGATGGGTTTGAAATGTTTCATTAATCATTGATTTTAAATGTGATTGAATGTTTGAAAAATGCTTAAATAGACCTTATTCTACTGCATTATTATAATCAATTATAGAAGGACAAGTTTATAAAAATGCATGCTCCCTGAAGTTAGTCATGAATCGCTGAAGTTAGCTTAGACTTTATACATAAATATATTAAGGGAATTTTCATTGTTATTAAGATGTGTTTCATCCTGTTGAAAAAGTACTCAAGTCATCTGACTGGCTCAGCCAATCACCAGCCAGTCTCTGTTGGGCAATGGCCCCTTTCATTTTATTGATCAGTTACAGACAAAGGACTGCTTTCTTATTGGACCAGAGTTCATTCAAACCTCCTGCGATGGAAGACAATTGGTTCCCGTTCACGTCAGTCAAGTTTTCCCCGGGAAAGCTTACTCATTTTTAAGCAGGGAAAATGCCCTAGTTCAGTAGTTGTTGTTCTGTGTGAGAGTCTGTGTGTTCTGCCTTAAAATCCTCTTGAAGCGGCATGAAAAAATAAGCAGCAGTGCTGTGGTTTTAAGCAGGTTTTATTAATCATGTCGCCTTCACGGGATCCCCTCTCCGGTGCATAGTGGAGCAGCCCGGAGCGGGATCCCACGGCTCTCTGAGAAGGAGAGGCAGACACAGTGTGTCCGCCAGTTGCAGGATCAGAGTGAGAGAGTAAGAGAGAGATTGCGTTACAGAGTTGCACCTTAAATACTTGATCATAACAATACATCAAAAAGACATACCCCACAGTCTAGAATGATCAAAGGGACAACAGAACAGGCAGGAGGTATTTGCATTTGTAAGCCATACATCACAATGGGCAGATTAGCTAGACCTCGCTCTAAGTGCAAGACAAAGAGGCTAACAAGCACATCTACATATTGATCTGAGTCTCTAGGTCACAGTAAGGACAGGACGCATGAGTACAAAGGATGAAAGGCATCGATTAACATCACATAGGTGAGACAGAAGAAACTCATCTACCTGTAGACATTAATACACCAAAGCACATCTAAGATGCTCAGAAAAAGCACAGTAAGGACAAGCCATATGCACTCTATACAGAATGGCGCATTACATCACAACACATGCATGTTTGCATCACAAATACATGAATGGCACATTGCTTCTCAGTAATGCAGCAGAAAAACAGAGAAAAGAGGGCTGAGTGTCCTTAGTCTGTTGTGGGGTTAAAACGAACCGCCACACGCTCCCCCCCAGAGGACGCGGCAGGGGGCCGCGACCTCGATAATCCATCTGTGTGAGCGAGCTGTGGGAGAAGCTCGCTGCAGGCGGAGGGGGAGGGAGGGGAGGGGTGGTAAGTGCCGGCAGGAGCTGTGAAATCGTCCTGAGCCGCGCAAAAATTGCTTGCTGCTCCGTGACGTCGAGGGGTTGTCCCGTTGCACGTGCGGAGATCACAAGAAGAAAAACTAGTCTCTGACTCCTCTCGTGGCCATGAAGAAAAGCAGGGGCGGCTGTAAGAAAAAAAGTAAACAAAGCATAGGGACTGTTGGCTTTGGGTGCTGAAGCAACCCCAAAGCTCCCGGGAACAGCTGACGGCTGAAATCCCGTTGTGCCATGGCTAAGACCATTAAAAAATCCAGTGGCAAGCTGCGTGCTTGCTTCAGGTGAACGAGCAGCCCTGAAGGTTCTGTGGGCAGCGGCGGAGGACGATGGCGGTCTGTGGCATGGCTGAGACTGTTAACAAATCCTTCCAGTATGCTGCATGCGTGCCTCAGGTGAGCGAGCAGCCCTGAAAGGCAGCGGCGAAGGAGGAAGGCAGTCTGTGGAGCCATTACTTGTCCCGTGCGTGATGCGCCGTCCTTGTAACTCCCCGATGCGTGCGCGGGGGTTCAGTGCGTGGGTGGGCCGCTGGAGTGGTGAGTCAGGGTGCAGAAACTTGGTGGAGAACGGCGCAGACGGCGCCGGTAAAATCCAGGTTGAGCTGTGGCTGTAGATTGGCCATGGTGCGTTGGAGCGGTGAGAGGAAATAGACGATCTTTAGTCCCTCAGGCCCGTGCAGAGGCGTTGGAGCGGCGGGAGGGAATAGACGATCTTTTGTTCCTCAGGCTCATGCAGCTGCGTTGGAGCGGTGTGAGGAAGTAGACGATCTCCGTCCCTCGGGCTCGTGGAGGCGCGTTGGAGCGGTGCGAGGCAATAGACGATCTTTGTGCCCCGGGCTCGTGCAGCTGCTTTGGAGCGGTGAGAGGGAGGAGACGATCGTTGTCGCTCGTGCGGCCATGGTGCGTTCAGTTCCACGCGCTGCGCTCCCCGTCGGCCCTGGAGGTTGCCGTCTGGGGAGAGGACGAGGTGCGTGCGCTCTCTGTGAGAGCGGCCGGTCCAGCGTGGTTGTGCAGATCTCAGGCGAGGGTCGCGCCATGACGTTTTCTGCAGTTTACCCGGTTGTGGGTGATGTCCGGAGAACGGCTCGCCTGTGTTGGCTCCGCGTCGAAGTCTCCCTGAAGCCGCAGGGAGGGGGAACCCGTAGGCCGCTGCGACGGAGCATTCATGCCCGGGTGTTGCGTTCGCTGGCCGCTCGTTTTTTTCAGCGTCGCTTCACCAGCGTGGCCATCCAAAACAGAAGGCTGCGTTGCACAAAGCGTGTGCGTCTTCAAGGGGCCACCAACGCAGCTGTGTGGCTGTCCAGCTCGGAAGGTTGTTTTCGCACAAAACGTGTGCGTGTTCGAGGGGTCACCAGTGAAGCGGCATGAAAAAATAAGCAGCAGTGCTGTGGTTTTAAGCAGGTTTTATTAATCATGTCGCCTTCACGGGATCCCCTCTCCGGTGCATAGTGGAGCAGCCCGGAGCGGGATCCCACGGCTCTCTGAGAAGGAGAGGCAGACACAGTGTGTCCGCCAGTTGCAGGATCAGAGTGAGAGAGTAAGAGAGAGATTGCGTTACAGAGTTGCACCTTAAATACTTGATCATAACAATACATCAAAAAGACATACCCCACAGTCTAGAATGATCAAAGGGACAACAGAACAGGCAGGAGGTATTTGCATTTGTAAGCCATACATCACAATGGGCAGATTAGCTAGACCTCGCTCTAAGTGCAAGACAAAGAGGCTAACAAGCACATCTACATATTGATCTGAGTCTCTAGGTCACAGTAAGGACAGGACGCATGAGTACAAAGGATGAAAGGCATCGATTAACATCACATAGGTGAGACAGAAGAAACTCGTCTACCTGTAGACATTAATACACCAAAGCACATCTAAGATGCTCAGAAAAAGCACAGTAAGGACAAGCTATATGCACTCTATACAGAATGGCGCATTACATCACAACACATGCATGTTTGCATCACAAATACATGAATGGCACATTGCTTCTCAGTAATGTAGCAGAAAAACAGAGAAAAGAGGGCTGAGTGTCCTTAGTCTGTTGTGGGGTTAAAACGAACCGCCACACTCTTTCCTATAAACATCTGGGAAAATTACTTTCCTTTTTTTGAGCTCAACTTCTCATTATGCGGAATGAAACTTCGTGTTCACAGAAGTTTTCCTATTTTATTCTGCTAAACTTTGCTATTGATTTTCTTTAAACCCACCGTGTGTTTTAAAAAGGGGACGGATCGTTTTCACTCTGGCTGCCAACCCCCATGACATCTGAAGAACGTGGATTTTGTGGCTTGAATTTTTTTTATTAATCTTGTCTCTCCAATTCTGTGATTCGGATCAGACTTTGAACTATATCCAGTTATTCAGATACGAGAACGCCGCTGAAAGATTCTCGTGTCTGCATGGCATACTACGCGGCCAGCGAAGAAAGAAGAAGTGTCGTTATAGCTGTCGGATCTCAGCTTGTGACTGCTGGACTTTGGAAGAAATATCTGCTGGCAGATATTCTCCGGTATCATCTCAAATAAAGCTTCAGCTAAGGATCCAGCCGAAGAAAAAGGCAACACAACATCACGTGAGCAAGATTCCTTTGTTTCCTCTGCTGAATAATGCAATGTCCATCACCTTAAACATATGCCATAATTTGTCTCAGGTTTAAAAATAGTTCATAACTCTGATCGGGGCAATAGAATTAAAGAGAAATAATATTCCTCTTTTCATTAAATTCCATTTTTGCTTTCTTAGAGTAACTCAGAATTGCGTTTCTATATAATTAGCTTATGTCATTTTCTCCATAAAATTGCATCCAATTTTCTTCAAATTTTTGTTACAGTTAATTCAATCTCCCATTTTATCACAGTTACAAGTTCATACTAAGGTTTCCTTGGTTCCACAAATGTGATTACAGTCTATTACTCAATAATCAGTTACAAGTTGAATGTGATGCTTAATACTTGATCATCTTACTTTACCAACAAATCGTTGAATGTAATGTCATTTAATCTGATTCTGATCATTAAAACTGTAAACTGTATATGGAAGTTTCTCTTGATTTCTTTTCCTGTTTGTTCCTATAGTCACCCACTAAAATTCACGAATATTTGAGACTGATTGATTGAAGGTATAAAGATTAGTTATTAATACAGTAAATTGTCCAAGCTTGTGGACTGATGCCCCAAAACGAGTTTTTCTCCCAGTGTGTGCATAAACCTCCATTTCCACATACACCTCTGAGTCTAAATTAAATAATCTTTGTACCTTATAATTAAATTGTGGTGATTTGCTCTGTGTGCCTGCTGCCTAATTGTCTCCACAGCTGCACGCATACCTGCTCTCCCCATTAGGCAGCCTTCTTTAGGAGCGCTGCCTCTCATTCTGCACAGAGATGCCAACGCTTCACCTGGATGTAAGAACTCTGTGCTAAGAGTCAACTACTCCTTCTACTAGGGAGTTTCGCCTCCCTCATCTTTCCTGCTACGCCTGGTCATCTGGGAGTTTCATCTCCCCAATGCCAAGTAAGCTTCTTTCAAGAAATCATTCCTCTTCGCTCCTTCCCTCTTCTCCCCTGTGCACAGGTGGATTCCCCTGGGCGGACTTCCTCCTCCTGGTGGGACTCTCACCTACACTCTGTGAATTCACTGTTTTCCATGAATGAACTTTTCTGCACTGCTACACCTGAACCATCGACACCAGCACGGACACGCAACGGACCGAGGCAAGCGTACGGGGCAGCTTGGATGTTCTTCGACGCCACGACTTCTCACCTGCACCGTAAGACTGTTTAACCACTTGTTTATGCAATCGATTTACAGAGGGCGCATACTCTTGTCTCTGCTCTCTCCTAGGGTTGACAGACTGGTCCTTGCTCTGCTCATTCCTCTGCACTCATCCACATTCACACTTCTACACACATTCATCACTCACGCATCAAATAAAGATACGTAACTGTGTTTATTCCGAGTCTGTGTCTGCATCTGAATTTGTCCAAACATGTCAGTACATCTCCGTCAGTTAAACCCAGCAGACAGTGTCCTCGCACAAAGAATTAACATTATTGAGGCTCGTTTAGACCAATTGTTGTATCAACAGCAGGTTACTCTGACATAGCTGATGCAAATTAACACTCGCCTTGATCACCTCACCCAGACACAGTTTTCTCCACCTGCTTCCGGGGGGGGGGGGGGCGGTCGGGCCAGCTATATATATTTATAATAATAAATATATCAAGGAGTCCTTGAGCTCTGCCATTATCAGGCCCTTGTCCTCGGCGGTGGGGGTGGGGTTCTACTTTGTAAGTAAAAAGGATGGTTCACTTAGGCCTTGCATCCACTTCAGGGAACTAAACAATATCATGGTCAAGGACAAGGACACTCTCCCCCTTATTAACACTGCTTTTGATTCTCTCCAGGGGGCCACAGTGTTTACCAAGCTGGATCTCCGCATTGCCAATCACCTGGTGCGTATCAAAGAGGGGGATGAATGGAAAACGGGGTTCTGCACCCCTAGTGACCACTTCGAGTACTTGGTAATGCCTTTTGGGTTAACCAATGTACCTGTGGTATTCCAACGTCTCATTAATGATGTATTGAGGGATTTTCTGGACTCATTTGTTTTTGTGTACAGTATCTCGATGACATCCTTATTTTCTCCCGGTCTCTGGAGGAACATCGTGTGCATGTCAGACGGGTTCTGCAGCGCCTGTTGGAGAACCAGTTGTACATCAAGGCTAAAAAATGCCAGTTTCACACCGCTTCCACCACTTTTCTAAGGTTTGTCATTTCCCACAAAAAGATCATAGCAGACCCAGACAAGGTAAAGGCAGTGGTGGAGTGGCCAGTTCCATCCTCCCATAAGCGGTTACAGCAGTTTTTGGGCTTTGCCAATTTCTATCACCGCTTTGTCAAAAACTATAGCATTATTGCTCTACGTCTCACCCGCCTCACTTCCACCAAGGTGCCATTTCATTGGACCGAAGAAGTGGAGGCAGCATTTGTTCAACTAAAATCTATGTTTTCCTCTCCTCCTCTTTTGACTCAGGTGGACCCCTCCCTGCAATGCCTGGTGGAGGTGGACGTCTCGGACTACGGGGTGGGAGCAGTATTGTCCCAGCGCAATCCCGCCACCGACAAGATCCACCCCTGCGCCTTCTTTTCCCACCGTCTGACACCTGCGGAGAGGAATTATGACACTGGGGACAGGGAGCTGCTGGCAGTTAAACTAGCCTTGGAGGAGTGGCGCCACTGGCTGGAGGGCGCCTCCCAGCCCTTCGTTGTTTGAACCGATCACAAGAACCTGGAGTATCTTAGGACTGCCAAACGACTTAATTCCAGACAAGCCCGCTGGTCCCTGTTTTTTGACAGATTTAATTTTACTATCACCTACCGCCCAGGGTTGAAGAACACCAAGCTGGACGCGCTCTCCAGGCAATTTTCTCCTGAAGCAGCTGAGATGCCGCTGCATCCTATTGTTCCACCTTCATGCATCGTTGGCGCCCTCTCTTGGGGTATCAAGGAGAGGGTTCAGAGAGTGCAGGAGACCAAGGCCAGCCCGGGAGGGGGCCAGCGGGACTGATGTATGTGCCCTCTTCTCTCCGGGGTGAAGTCATCGATTGGGTGCATTCCTCCAAGCTGATGTGTCACCCTGAAGTAGTGCGTACTGTGGCTCAGTTACAGAGGACCTTCTGGTGGCCCTCATTGCGGCGGGACGTCGGGGAGTTCATCCAAGCCTGTCCTCAGTGGGCTACCTACAAGTCATCCTCCTCTCCCCCTTCGGGCTTATTGCATCCTCTCCACATCCCTAGCAGGCCTCGGTCCCATGTGGCCCTGGACTTTGTGACTGGTCTTCCCCCCCTGCAGGTCACACTGTCATCCTCACTATTGTGGATAGGTTTCCAAAGCTGCCCACTTTATTCCTCTGCAGAAGCTCCCTGCGGCCAAGGAGATGGCGGACCTCCTCGCCCTGCATGTGGTGCGACTTCACGGCATTCCAGTGGACATCATGTTGGACCGTGGGCCCCAGTTTATCTCTCAGGTGTGGCGGGCCTTCTGCAAGGCTATTGGGGCCACGGTGAGCCTGTCTTCTGGTTACCATCCACAGAGCAACGGCCAGTGTGAAAGCACCAACCAGGAGTTGGAGGCGGCTCTGAGGTGTGTCATGGCCTCCAATCCGGCGTCCTGGTGGCTCCTACTTACCTTGGGTGGAGAATGCGCACAATTCCACTGTTTCCATGGCTACGGATCTTTCTCCTTTTGAAGCATCCCTAGGTTACACACCCCCCCCCCCCCGTTTCCGGAGGAGGAGATGGAGGAGAAGGAGGAGGAGGACATCGCTGTTTCGTCTATCCAGGCCCACGTGAAGTGCTGTCGCCGAGGGCAATGTGTGGCGAGCTGCAACTCTGACATCGCCAACCGCCGCAGGACCCCAGCTCCGCCTTACTGGGTCGGACAGCAGGTATGGTTGTTGACCAAGAATGTCAACCTGAAAACTGAGTCCAAGAAGCTTTCACAGTGCTTTATTGGTCCATTTACCATTACCTACATTGTCAACCCAGTCGCTGTGCGCTTGGCTCTCCTTCTCTCCCTCCGCATCTGTCCCACCTTCCAAGTCTCTCAGGTGAAGCCGTTTGTGTCCAACCCTCTGTGCCCCCCTCCCAAGACTCCACCCCTGTCGGCGATGGTTGATGATGACCCCACATACAAGGTCAACCGCATCCTGGACGTCCGACGCAGGGGTTGTGGTCTACAATACCTGGTGGACTGGGAGGGTTATGGTCTGGAGTGGAGGTCCTGTGTGCATCCTTCCTTTGTGATGGATCCGCAGCTGACTAGGAAGTTCCACAGCATGCACCCGGGTAGGTTGGATCGGCCGCCAAGAGTGTCCCGTAGGGGAGGGAGTACTATGGTGATTCGCTCCGTGTGCCTGCTGCCTTAATTGTCTCCACAGCTGCGCGCATACCTGCTCTCCCCATTAGGCAGCCTTCTTTAGGAGCGCTGCCTCTCATTCTGCACAGAGATGCCAACGCTTCACCTGGATGTAAGAACTCTGTGCTGAGTCAACTACTCCTTCTACTAGGGAGTTTCGCCTCCCTCATCTTTCCTGCTACGCCTGGTCATCTGGGAGTTTCATCTCCCCAATGCCAAGTAAGCTTCTTTCAAGAAATCATTCCTCTTCGCTCCTTCCCTCTTCTCCCCTGTGCACATGTGGATTCCCCTGGGCGGACTTCCTCCTCCTGGTGGGACTCTCACCTACACTCTGTGAATTCACTGTTTTCCATGAATGAACTTTTCTGCACTGCTACACCTGAACCATCGACACCAGCACGGACACGCAACGGACCGAGGCAAGCGTACGGGGCAGCTTGGATGTTCTTCGACGCCACGACTTCTCACCTGCACCGTAAGACTGTTTAACCACTTGTTTATGCAATCGATTTACAGAGGGCTCATACTCTTGTCTCTGCTCTCTCCTAGGGTTGACAGACTGGTCCTTGCTCTGCTCATTCCTCTGCACTCATCCACATCCACACTTCTACACACATTCATCACTCACGCATCAAATAAAGATACATAACTGTGTTTATTCCGAGTCTGTGTCTGCATCTGAATTTGTCCAAACATGTCAGTACATCTCCGTCAGTTAAACCCAGCAGACAGTGTCCTCGCACAAAGAATTAACATTATTGAGGCTCATTTAGATCAATTGTTGTATCAACAGCAGGTTACTCTGACATAGCTGATGCAAATTAACACTCGCCTTGATCAGCTCACCCAGACACAGTTTTCTCCACCTGCTTCCGGGGGGGGGGGGGGGGGGGGGGGGGGTCGGGCCAGCTATATATATTTATAATAATAAATATATCAAGGAGTCCTTGAGCTCTGCCACTATCAGGCTCTTGTCCTCGGCGGTGGGGGTGGGGTTCTACTTTGTAAGTAAAAAGGATGGTTCACTTAGGCCTTGCATCCACTTCAGGGAACTAAACAATATCATGGTCAAGGACAAGGACACTCTCCCCCTTATTAACACTGCTTTTGATTCTCTCCAGGGGGCCACAGTGTTTACCAAGCTGGATCTCCGCATTGCCAATCACCTGGTGCGTATCAAAGAGGGGGATGAATGGAAAACGGGGTTCTGCACCCCTAGTGGCCACTTCGAGTACTTGGTAATGCCTTTTGGGTTAACCAATGTACCTGTGGTATTCCAACGTCTCATTAATGATGTATTGAGGGATTTTCTGGACTCATTTGTTTTTGTGTACAGTATCTCGATGACATCCTTATTTTCTCCCGGTCTCTGGAGGAACATCGTGTGCATGTCAGACGGGTTCTGCAGCGCCTGTTGGAGAACCAGTTGTACATCAAGGCTAAAAAATGCCAGTTTCACACCGCTTCCACCACTTTTCTAAGGTTTGTCATTTCCCACAAAAAGATCATAGCAGACCCAGACAAGGTAAAGGCAGTGGTGGAGTGGCCAGTTCCATCCTCCCATAAGCGGTTACAGCAGTTTTTGGGCTTTGCCAATTTCTATCACCGCTTTGTCAAAAACTATAGCATTATTGCTCTATGTCTCACCCGCCTCACTTCCACCAAGGTGCCATTTCATTGGA
The DNA here is from genome assembly GCA_020510985.1 of Pholidichthys leucotaenia. Taxonomy (NCBI): domain Eukaryota; kingdom Metazoa; phylum Chordata; class Actinopteri; order Cichliformes; family Pholidichthyidae; genus Pholidichthys; species Pholidichthys leucotaenia. The sequence goes on along the minus strand of CM035843.1, from coordinate 36,182,600 downwards.
CCGAAGAAGTGGAGGCAGCATTTGTTCAACTAAAATCTATGTTTTCCTCTCCTCCTCTTTTGACTCAGGTGGACCCCTCCCTGCAATGCCTGGTGGAGGTGGACGTCTCGGACTACGGGGTGGGAGCAGTATTGTCCCAGCGCAATCCCGCCACCGACAAGATCCACCCCTGCGCCTTCTTTTCCCACCGTCTGACACCTGCGGAGAGGAATTATGACACTGGGGACAGGGAGCTGCTGGCAGTTAAACTAGCCTTGGAGGAGTGGCGCCACTGGCTGGAGGGTGCCTCCCAGCCCTTCGTTGTTTGAACCGATCACAAGAACCTGGAGTATCTTAGGACTGCCAAACGACTTAATTCCAGACAAGCCCGCTGGTCCCTGTTTTTTGACAGATTTAATTTTACTATCACCTACCGCCCAGGGTTGAAGAACACCAAGCTGGACGCGCTCTCCAGGCAATTTTCTCTTGAAGCAGCTGAGATGCCGCTGCATCCTATTGTTCCACCTTCATGCATCGTTGGCGCCCTCTCTTGGGGTATCAAGGAGAGGGTTCAGAGAGTGCAGGAGACCAAGGCCAGCCCGGGAGGGGGCCAGCGGGACTGATGTATGTGCCCTCTTCTTTCCGGGGTGAAGTCATCGATTGGGTGCATTCCTCCAAGCTGATGTGTCACCCTGAAGTAGTGCGTACTGTGGCTCAGTTACAGAGGACCTTCTGGTGGCCCTCATTGCGGCGGGACGTCGGAGAGTTCATCCAAGCCTGTCCTCAGTGGGCTACCTACAAGTCATCCTCCTCTCCCCCTTCGGGCTTATTGCATCCTCTCCACATCCCTAGCAGGCCTCGGTCCCATGTGGCCCTGGACTTTGTGACTGGTCTTCCCCCCCTGCAGGTCACACTGTCATCCTCACTATTGTGGATAGGTTTCCAAAGCTGCCCACTTTATTCCTCTGCAGAAGCTCCCTGCGGCAGCTTCACGGCATTCCAGTGGACATCATGTTGGACCGTGGGCCCCAGTTTATCTCTCAGGTGTGGCGGGCCTTCTGCAAGGCTATTGGGGCCACGGTGAGCCTGTCTTCTGGTTACCATCCACAGAGCAACGGCCAGTGTGAACGCACCAACCAGGAGTTGGAGGTGGCTCTGAGGTGTGTCATGGCCTCCAATCCGGCGTCCTGGTGGCTCCTACTTACCTTGGGTGGAGAATGCGCACAATTCCACTGTTTCCATGGCTACGGGTCTTTCTCCTTTTGAAGCATCCCTAGGTTACACCCCCCCCCCCCGTTTCCGGAGGAGGAGATGGAGGAGGAGGAGGAGGAGGACATCGCTGTTTCGTCTATCCAGGCCCACATGAAGTGCTGTCGCCGAGGGCAATGTGTGGCGAGCTGCAACTCTGACATCGCCAACCGCCGCAGGACCCCAGCTCCGCCTTACCGGGTCGGACAGCAGGTATGGTTGTTGACCAAGAATATCAACCTGAAAACTGAGTCCAAGAAGCTTTCACAGTGCTTTATTGGTCCATTTACCATTACCTACATTGTCAACCCAGTTGCTGTGCGCTTGGCTCTCCTTCTCTCCCTCCGCATCTGTCCCACCTTCCAAGTCTCTCAGGTGAAGCCGTTTGTGTCCAACCCTCTGTGCCCCCCTCCCAAGACTCCACCCCTGTCGACGATGGTTGATGATGACCCCGCATACAAGGTCAACCGCATCCTGGACGTCCGACGCAGGGGTTGTGGTCTACAATACCTGGTGGACTGGGAGGGTTATGGTCTGGAGTGGAGGTCCTGTGTGCATCCTTCCTTTGTGATGGATCCGCAGCTGACTAGGAAGTTCCACAGCATGCACCCGGGTAGGTTGGATCGGCCGCCAAGAGCGTCCCGTAGGGGAGGGAGTACTATGGTGATTCGCTCCGTGTGCCTGCTGCCTTAATTGTCTCCACAGCTGCGCGCATACCTGCTCTCCCCATTAGGCAGCCTTCTTTAGGAGCGCTGCCTCTCATTCTGCACAGAGATGCCAACACTTCACCTGGATGTAAGAACTCTGTGCTGAGTCAACTACTCCTTCTACTAGGGAGTTTCGCCTCCCTCATCTTTCCTGCTACGCCTGGTCATCTGGGAGTTTCATCTCCCCAATGCCAAGTAAGCTTCTTTCAAGAAATCATTCCTCTTCGCTCCTTCCCTCTTCTCCCCTGTGCACAGGTGGATTCTCCTGGGCGGACTTCCTCCTCCTGGCGGCAGACTGGGACTCTCACCTACACTCTGTGAATTCACTGTTTTCCATGAATGAACTTTTCTGCACTGCTACACCTGAACCATCGACACCAGCACGGACACGCGACGGACCGAGGCAGGCGTACCGGGCAGCTTGGATGTTCTTCCACACCATGACTTCTCACCTGCACCGTAAGACTGTTTAACCACTCGTTTATGCAATCCATTTACAGAGAGCTCATACTCTTGTCTCGCCTCTCTCCTAAGGCTGACAGACTGGTCCTTGCTCTGCTCGCTCCTCTGCACTCATCCACATTCACACTTCCACACACATTCACTCACGCATCAAATAAAGATAATTGTGTTTATTCCGAGTCTGTGTCTGCATCTGGATTTGTCCAAACATGTCATAAATATTGCTACAAGTGATACATTTAAAAGAAAAATATTTGAAATATAGAGCTGCAATTTTTTTAAGAAGTCGAAAATGTTTGTAACAAAAATCTAATTTATGTGGAAAAACTCAGATTTATAGGATAAAAGTTGTACAGTGATCCCTCGCTACTTCGCGCTTCACCTTTCGCGCCCTCAGTGCACCGCGGATTTTTCAAAAATATTCATCAAAAATTCAAAATTGAGAAAAAATGGGCGGGCGCTAGCAGAAGGCAGGGAGACTACATTAGAACATCAGGTATCAACACGGAGAGCCCGCACAACTCAAAATCCACCTCTCTGTTCGCTGTTCTCGTGTTGGCTCGGCTCGGGAATCTCGCAAGCTGATTGGCCGAGACGTTTCACCCCGCAAGCTGATTGGCTGAGACGTTTCACCCAGCTTCTCTCCCTGCTGAGCGGCCATGCAGCGAAGGAAGACTGCATTCATTGTTCTTTATCGCTCGTGTTGCTTAGTCTCGCCGCGTGGAACTTTTCGCTGTTCTCTTGTACCTTTTTGTGCGAAATAGTCTTCCCGTCGAGCCACTACGCCGCCTCCTGCAGCTTCTCCATCTCTATCGGAAGCTGCCCTCGACAATCCTGCGCCTCTAGCACCTGACAATGAGGCGTCACCTGAGGAGCAGTAAAGCTTTCATTAATCTGTGCAGTAAATCATCTTCATCTTGAGTTACGTATCTTGTTATAACAATAAGAGTTCTAAAAACATATTTATGTACACTTTATTTACATCTACGTATGTATGTACACTTACATACACACACACGTATCATATGAGAGAGAGAGTGAGAGAATGAACGTACGTATTATTTATGAGTGACGTCATTAGGGGTGATGCTACTTCGCGGTTTTTCACTTTTCGCTGTCGGTTCTGGAACCCATTAACCGCGATAAATGAGGGATCACTGTATATTCAAAAAAGACAAATTCTATGAAAAGACTCACAAATAAAGTTTGCTAATTTAAAACCGTCATTACTACTCCAGTAACTTTTTTTATTGAATACTTTCATCCTCACCTTTTCTGGTGACGACTCTTATAATTGAACAATTCCAGTTACAATAATATTACTTGAGAACAATTTCTGGCTTCTCTACCCACCTCTGGTTTTAAACAAAGATGTAGATAGAAAATTAAAAAATAAATAAGAAAATGTGTTTTGCTGTCCTGTTAAATTTTATGATAACAATTGAAACAGGGAGAAGAGTGCATGGTGGTGGTGATGACGGTACGAGTCCTGGTTGCTCCTGGTTGGTGTGAAACATCCTGAACAGTATGAAACAGTATGGTTCCAAGGTTGTCATAGCCAGGAGCGGCACTGGGGTTAAGCTCCCAGTGCTCATAAAATGCTCCTTACGGCGTGCGTCTCGAAAAGCCTCTGACAACTAAGTCCAACTCCTAGCCTGCCTGTGTGGTTTAGTCTCTAATCCCGGCGGAACTGCTTTTACTAATAGGAGAAGGGGTGAGGGCGGATCTCTGGCGCCTTAAAACCAGATGCTTCGGGTAGATGGTGGCTCGTCAACCTGGGAAGGTAGCCCATCTAGGGGAAGGTAAACCCTGATTTCAAACCTCCGCTGCCTTGCGGCACACCCAGTCACGGGAAAGGCTTCGGGAGTCAACCCTGAGGAAAAATCCGGAGTCGGAGCCCCTAAGGCAGTTGTCTGTTGTGCTCAACATCGTTCTGGCAGCTCCTGCGATGGCGCTGGTGCCAAACTATAGCAGCCCTGCTGTTCCTTTGGATTCATCAGTGACGTGGAGAGGGGGGACATGCTGCATGGGTAACATCTTGTCCTCCATATCTTCCTGCCCAGGCTTGAATCCTACCAACGCCCAACGCTGGAAGGTAGAACACCGGTGCGCATCGGCCTGTTCAGCCACAGGTGGTGCTGTTCCGGCAGAGTAGACGTTTAGGATTCTCTTCCATGGTCATCATAGACCGACGGAGGCCGACGACAACGATCTTCTCTGCTGTCCTCTGTAAACAGAAGTGATTTTAGGTCACAGGATGGACTCTTTCCTGTACTGTAACTTTAACATTTAAGACACTGAATTTGACCTGTAATGGTTGGGGTCATGAACTGGTTCTCATCAGTCTGGAAGAAGTTGTCCACACTGTCTTCAGTTTCCACATTATGAAAGTCTTTTGTCAGACACACAGAGAAATACAGTGCATCCAGAAAGTATTCACAGTGCTTCACTTTTTCCACATTTTGTTCTGTTACATCCTTATTCCAAAATGGATTAAAATAATTTTTTCCTCAAAATTCTACACACAATACCCCATAATAGCAAAGTGAAAAAAAAAAAATTTTGAGATTTTTGCCAATTTATTAAAAATAAAAAACTAAGAAATCACATGTACATAAGTATTCACAGCCTTTGCCATGAAGCTCAAAATTGAGCTCAGGTGCATCCTGTTTCCACTGATCATCCTTGAGATGTTTCTGCAGCTTAATTGGAGTCCATCTGTGGTAAATTCAGTTGATTGGACATGATTTGGAAAGGCACACACCTGTCTATATAAGGCAGGGGTGTCCAACCATGTGCCATGGAAAGCCAAGACCCTGCAGGTTTTACCTCCAACCAGTGTCTTCAACAGCAGATTTCTGTGAACTTCTTCCAACTGATTGCTGATAAGTGAAAACACCTGCTGAAGAGACTGGGTAGAAGAGAAAACCTGCAGGGTCTTGGCTCTCCATGGCACCTGGTTGGACACCCCTGATATAAGGTCCCACAGTTGACAGTACATGTCAGAGCACAAACCAAGCATGAAGTCAAAGGAAGTGTATGTAGACCTCCGAGACAGGATTGTCTCAAGGCATAAATCTGGGGAAGGGTGCAGGAAAATTTCTGCTGCTTTGAAGGTCCTAATGAGCACAATCCTCCATCATCCGTAAATGGAAGAAATTTGGAACCACCAGGACTCTTACTAGAACTAGCTGACTGTCTAAATTGAGCGATTGTGGGAGAAGGGCCTTAGTCAGGGAGGTGACCAAGAACCTGATGGTCACTCTGTCAGAGCTCCAGCGTTCCTTTGTGGAGAGAGGAGAACCATCCAGAAGGACAACCATCTCTGCAGCAATCCACCAATCAGGCCTGTTCAGTAGAGTGGCCAGACAGAAGCCACCTGGTAAATGGCACATGGCAGCTTGCCTGTAGTTTGCCAGTAGGCATCTGAAGAACTCTCAGACCATGGGAAACAGAATTTTCTTGTTTGATGAGACAAAGATTGAACTCTTTTGCATGAATGCCAGGCGTCATGTTTTGAGGCAACCAGGCACTGCTCATCACCAGGCCAATACCGTCCCCACATGCTGTGGGGATGTTTTTCAGTGGCAGGAACTGGGAGACTAGTCAGGATAGAGGGATGGATGAACGCAGCAATGTACAGAGACATTCTGAATGAAAACCTGCTCCAGAGCACTCTTGACCTCAGACTGGGGCGACGGTTCATCTTTCAGCAGGACAACGACCCTAAGCACATTGAGAATACAGGCAAGTGGTTTTTCAGTCTATATTACCTTCGTATGAATTATCTTGCCTGATTCCCGGTGATGAAGCTCAGTCCCCAGAGCCCTGTGAGCTCTCACCACCTGGTGCAGCTAAAGACTTTTCACCTGCTCTCTCTGTGTCTCCTCCTCTGCCCCCTGAGTGTACGCTGGCTCCGGGATTGAGCCGCCAGACGTTGGAGGAGCCTGCGGTCCTGGAGGACCTGGTTCCAACCCCGCAGCCATGCTCTGGATGAAGGGTGAATGCTGAAACTGAGCTGAGACCTGCACCGATGAAACAGTGCCCCCAGGCTCCAGCTGAGCAGGATTCAGTGCCAGCAGGAGATCCACCTCCTGTCACCATGCAGGGCGAGCCACCTGCGTGGGTCACCTCGCTGGGGGGGGGGGGGGTCCCGGAACTGAACTGACCACCATGCCTGCTGCAGGGGCCACCGCAGCAGAGCCGGAGTTGGACCTCCAGAGGGCTGGGCCCTTAGAACCACCACCTGGATCGTCGGAGTCCTGGATGGCGGTGGAGCTTGAGATCAGGCAAGTATTCTCCTTTGTCTCTGTTGTCTCTCTTTTGGAGAAATCTTGCTTGGCTCTTGGTGGGGAGAGCCAAGTGCTCAGCTGCACCTGAGCTCACCTTGCCGGGCTCCACTGCAGCCGGTGACCTTGACCCTGTGTCTTTGCATCTCTTGCCTGAGCTTTTCGCCAGGGTCACCAAGATTGTCCAGCTCAATCAGAAGTCTCTGTGGGCCCCGGCTTGCCACCCAAGATCGCCGTCGGTCCAGCTCCCACCGCTGAGGTCATCGTGGGTGCTCCGTCCCAGCCCGGGACCTCCGAGGGTGGAGCTCCACTCCAGCCCGGAGCCACTGAGGGTGGAGCTCCGCTCCGGCCCAGAGCCACTGTGAGTGCTGCTGTGCTCCGGCCCAGAGCCACCGTGGGTGCTGCTGTGCTTTGGCCCGGAGCCACCACGGGTGCTGCTGTGCTCCAGCTCGGAGCCACTGTGGATGCTGCTGTGCTCCAGTCCGCAGGTGCAACCTTGTCCCAATCCAGGACCACCACGAGTTCAACCTCACTCCAGTCCGAAGCCTTCGCAGGTGCAACCATGTCCCAGCCTGGGACCATCGTGGGTGCAACCTCAGTCCAGTCCGGAGCCACCGTGGGTGCTACTATGTCCCAGTCCAGAACCACCGAGGGTGCTGCTGGCCAGCCCAAGGGCGTCGTGGTTCCCTCTCCTTCGCTAGACACCGTCGTGGTTCCCTCTCCTCTGCCCGAGGTTGTCGTGGTCCCCTCTCCTCTGCCCGAGGTCTTCGTGGTCCCTTCTCCTCTGCCCGAGGTCATCGTGGTTCCCTCTCCTCACCCCGATGTTCCCTCTCCTCACCCCGATGCTCGGCTTAGGCTCCCCAACTTCTTCATCATGCCCACCATTGGTTCTTCCGGTTGGGCAGCCGCCTCAAGGATCACCTTTTCTGTTCAGGTGGCTTAAAAACTCTGGCAGACCACCCAACAGACTGTGCCGCAGGGTTGGGTGGCCCACATTCTCTGGTAGGCCACCCAACTTTTTCCAACATGCCATGTGCCAGGCCTGGGCCTTTGGCCACCCACCTGAACTGCCCAGCTCTTTGGTCCAGGGGGCCTAGATAGTTGGGGTTTTCCTGGTGTGGGTCCTGAGCCGGGTTGTTTCATCCCCTCTTAGTCTGTTCCCCCCACCACCCTCCCAGGTTGCCTGCGGGTAATAAAATATGGTTCTAATGTGCTCCATGCCCCTTTCTCTCAAAAACTCCTCAAACCCCCCAGAGGTGAACTGTGGGCCATTGTCCGTTCTGATGGTATCTAGAATCGCCCACCTGACGAACAGTGATGAGAGGAAACCGGTGACCACGTCCGTCGTGACCGAGTTAGTGGGCAACACTTCCAGCCATTTTGAAAATAGATCATAGACCACCAGCAGAAAATGGCTGTTCGTGGGGGCCGTGTGCATTTCGCCACAGATGTCCAATTGGATGTGCTTCCAAGGGCCGTCCGGGTATTGTAACGGTCGCAGAGGCGGGGAAGGTGGCACACTGGTTTTCCCACTTTCCAAGCACGGAACACAGTTCTTAACCATAGTCTCATTGTCCTTATCAATGCCAGGCCACCAAACCGAATATCTGCAGCATTGTTTCACCCTGACCACCCGCAGATGACCCTCATGGAGCATCACCAAGACATGCTATCTCAGCAACACCAGAATCGATGTGCAGTGTCCTCTCGCCACACACACGTCATTCCAGCAACTTAGTTCGTCCCTGAACCTGTGAAAAGGTGCCAGGTCACCCTGCATTTTCGTGGACCAACCCCACCTGATGAAAGAGCGAAGTTGCAACAATGTCAGGTCCTGTTCCGACTCCGCCTGGAGTTCGCGGAGTGATACCATGTCCCGGAGGGGCCCATGCAACGTGTTGATCAGGTCCGCCTCCAAGAAATTGCTGTCATCCGGTTGTGTGGTGATGGTTGTGGCACGGGACAGGAGGTTTGCCACGTTTTTTTGTTTTGTTTTTTTTGCCAGGGGTGAACTGAGTAGTGACGTTGTAGGCCCACAGCCGTTACGTCCACCTGTGGATGCGTAGGGGCCTATGTCCTGAACCAGTCGTCTCCAGCAGTGTCGTCAGCGCCCGGTGGTCAGTGCGCAAGGTAAAATGGCCTCCACAGAGGTAGATGTGCCACCGTCCGCATGCCCAAACACATGCGAGCACCTCTCTCTCACCCACGGTGTATTTCTGTTCAGCTGGCATGAGGGACCTCGACGCGAACGCCAATGGGCGTTCCATACCATTTTGCACTTGAAACATAACTGCCCCCACAGCTGAACCAGATGCATCACAAGTCACAAAAATGGGCCATTTGGTATCAACATGCGGCAACACTGGCGGGGAGGTGAGTTGAGACTTCAGTTTAGCGACCGCTGCTGAGCAGGCCGGGGTCTATTGTCATGGAGCGTCCTGTTTCAGGAGAGCTCGGAGAGGTTTGATTGTCTCTGAATAATGGGGAATGAAATGCCTGTAGAAGTTCACCATGCCCAGAAATGAGGAAATTTGTGCAGGTGTTGTGGGGTCGGGGAGACATAGGACCGCCTCCACATTAGAGTGCAGGGGGCTCGGGCCCTCAGCCAATAGCCGGAACCCAACAAACTCAATGGAACCAGCTGCAAAGATGCACTTTTCCAAGTTCAGTGTAACCCCGTGCTCCAGTAGCACCTCCATTACTCGTTCCAAACGTTCATCATGTGCCACCTGTGATGCGCCGTGGACTACAATGTTGTCCAGGTACACCACCACACCCCTGAGGCTGGCGAGGATTGTAGACATAATTTTTTTGAAAACAGCTTGGTGCTGAACTCAGGCCAAAAGGCATGCGGGTGTACCTGAAAATGCCCATGTGGGTTACGAATGCCATCAGGTCATGGCTGGCTGGGTGGTGGGCCACTTGTAGATAACCTTGATGGAGGTCCAGTTTCAAAAACACTGTAGAGCTGCTGAACATCACAGTGAGTTCCTCCATCGTGGGCAGTGGGTATTTGTCAGGGATGATCGCTTTGTTAACCATCCTGAGGTCGATGCACGGTTGGATGCCGCCCGTCTTCTTCTTGGCCACCAGGATGTTTGAGATTCATGGCAAGGCATCCACTTTCTTGATAATGTGGGCTTTAAGTAATTTATTCAGTTCCACCATAACGTCGTCCCACAGGGTGAGGGTGAGCCGCCGCAACGGTTGGATTTTGGGCGTCACACCCAGGTCAATGAGCGAGTGGTGGTTGAAAGCCTTTACACAACCCAGGCCTGCAAACAATGCTGGCCAGCGAACATGTCACCCGGGATACACAGTCAACACTTTCGAGCCCACTGGGTCCATGATGGAGAATCCTAACTCCCCCAATAAGTCAATCCCCAACAAGTCAGCCCCCCTGGTGCGAAACCTGGAAGGTAAATGCGGGAATAGTCTTCGACCCACACACTACCGAGAAACTGGCTGTGCCCACCATGCCAATCTTAGCGTGCCCATAGCCAAACATTTTTACAGCACCCACCTTAATAGGTTTCTTTGGGAAAAGTTTTCTTACTGTGGACTTGTTCAGTATGGATTTACTAGCACCCGAATCCACCATAAGCGGCGCCTTGACGCTGTCGAGCTGTAAAATGTACCACTTTAGCGGCCAATTCTTGGCACCTGCTACACACACTGATGCTATGCCCACAGGCTCCGAGTCCATCGGCTTTCTGGCGTTGATGCAAACCCTAGCCAGGTGATTAGCACGACCGCAGTTGTAGCACTTTTTCCCTTTAGTGGCGCAAGTGGACAAGCCTGCCCGGTGGCAAGGGGAGCCACAGCCGCCACACAGCTCCCGAGTTCTCGCTCCTGCCCATGCCACAGTCCACTGCCTTTTGGGTGTCCGCCCCAAGGAATTAGCTGAGTTGCTAGCGACCTGACGTGGAGAGGGAGCTTGGGGTGCTAGGTTTTCCTCAGCCAGTACTTGCAAACCTAACTGGGTAGTGGACTCGATTTGGCTAGTCATCTGCATTACTTGGCTCAACGAGAAATCGTCCTTAGTTAGCAATAGCTTCTCCTTTATCCACTCATTGCTCGTGCGATGTGCTAGCTTATCTCGAATTAGCCCTTCTTCAACAGGCCTGAAGGCACACGTGCTCGCTAGGCTGCGGAGCTCCATAAGAAAGTGCTGAATGGACTCACCCACTTGCTGACAGCGGTCGAAGAATCCGTATCTTCGAGCCGTGATATTACATTCAACATAAAGTGCATCCATCTTGCCCAACCACCCGTCCAAAGAGCGTGTGCTACCCAGCGCTCGAAGTATACGTTGGCCTTCTTTACCGAGGCAGTGTATTCGCATGCTCTTCTATCTCTTTTCGTCGGTGCCGCCCAAGCCAGCCGCAAAGATGTAGTCATCAAATGCCTCCAACCAACAGCGCCATGGTGTAGCTGGCACACCCAGAGACTCCAAGAACAGAGGAGGTGGTTTTGCGCATGCCCCCATGGTTTAATCCGACATCGCCAAATGTTTTGTCTTAATAAAGCGAGACGTGAGCCATGTTGTGCTGAGCAACAAACTGACCTTTATTGAGAAACAGGCTCAATATACATACTGGCTGTAGGCCACCTGACGTCACCACATCGACTGCCTGGCATCAGCTATGGCAAGCCCCATGGGCCAAATTCCCACACAACATATTGTCTTCAGCTGTTTCCTAGCCCTCAATTGTTTCCTTTCACTCCCTTTATATTTGGTTTAGTTTGTTTCCCTGGTTGTGGCGTTGTTGCATTATCTTCCCTGTGCTTCTTCTGTTCCAGTATCCCTTGCTCCGCCCTCCTCGTTCTCTCATCTTGGTCAGCATTCATGTTTAATTTCTTGCGTAGTGCAGTACTTGTTGTTAGTTTCCCTTTCACGACTATTTTCAGTCAATAGTTATTTTCCCAGTCCTCAAATTTTGGTTTTCTTTTTAAAATGTTTTCAGCATTTAGTTTATTTTTCTGGTCCCCATTCCTTGGTTTGTTTACCAGTTACTCAACTATTTAGCATAGTTACTGGTTTTGTTGCTTTAGCTTTCTCTTTATTATTTAATAAACCCAGCTTCTGAATCGCCTGTACTGTATTTGGGTCCTCCTTTTGTCTGCCTTGCTCCAAACCTTGACAGCTCATGAAAAAATTGAGAGACCACTGCAAAATCTTTCCTAAATTAATACCGCTACATGTATGGCAGCCATTCAGTTTGAGTATCTGTTGAATTCCAACACAGACACCTCAATCTACTTCAGGAGGTATGAATTAGGTGATCACCTTCACCTAAGCGTGGTAAGGTGTGTAAGATCTGAACTCCCTTCGCCGGGCTCCGCGGCTGCCGGCAACCCTAACAACCTTGTTTCTTCTCCCGCTCCTGAGTTTCCTTCTTTGGTTGCCGGAAAGGAACCATCGTCACCAGGGGTCTCCATGGAACTGGTCTCGCCGCTTGACGACATTGCGGGTCCAGCTCCCCTGCTGCCTGAAGCCGTCGTGTGGTCCCTCTGCAGGCTGTGTCTCCGTGGGTGCGGCGCACTGGCTTGGGACCCTCGTGGGAGCTTCATCCCAGGGTTAGCCCGACGTGGGTGCTGCACTTCTGCACTGACCCATCATGGACGCCACGCTCCAGCACGGGATCCACTGAGGGTGCAGCATTGGCCCAGTCGGGGTCCACCGTGGGTGCTGCAGAGCTCCAGCTGGGAGCCATCGCGGGTGCTGCAGAGCTCCAGCCAGAGTCCACCGCGGGTGCTGCAGAGCTCCAATCGGGAGCTGCCATGGGTGCTGCAGAGTTCCAGCCAGAGTCCACTGCAGGTGCTGCGGAGCTTCAGCTGGGAGCCACCGTGGGCGCTGCGGAGCTCCAGCCGGGAGCCACCACGGGTGCAGCGTTGGCCCGGTCAGGGTCCATCGCGGGTGCAGCTGTGTCCCAATCCGGGACCACAGGGGGTGCTGCGGGTCAGCCTGAGGACGCCGTGGCCTCCTCCTCCTGCCTGTCCGACTTTGTGGGGGTTCCCTTCCTATGGTCCGGTCACCCACCAGTGAGCCTCCCTGTGGGCAGGCCGCCTTCTGCTTCACCCCGCTGATCCTGGTGGCTAAACAACACTGGCCAACTGGTGGAAGGACTGAGTATCTGGGCCAGGTGGCCCGTGTTTTCCAGCAGGCCATCGGACTCTGTTCGCCGGACTGTCTGCTGGGCCTGGGACTCTGGGCGGCCCCCTGAGCCTCCACGCCTTTGGACTTGGGGGGGGATTGTTTTTTCTGTTGTGGACCCTGGGCGGGGTTGTTTGTTCCCTCCTTGCCTGTTCCCCCTACCTCCCACCCAGGTTTGTTGGTTGTTTTTCCTGCCAGGAAGGGGGGGGGGGGTTCCTTTTTCTTTTGATGTTACTATGGGTGTCTGGTATCCACCCCTTGAGAGGGGGGCTCTGTCATGAACCAAGCCGGTTTTGTCCTTTAGGCTCGGATCTGATCGTTCCCAGTGGTTCAGGTTTATCTGTGTATTTGTGTATTGTGTTATCTTTTGAGTTCTTGATGTTTCTTTGTCCCTAGTTTACTTTCTTCTGTACCTGTAGCCACTGTTCTGGCCAGCAGCTGTGAGGCAGCCTCCTTTGGCTTACATTTATGGGGGCGCTGCCTGATACTTGCTGATCCAACCACGCCCCCTCTCTCATGACAGCCAGCTGGGTCTCCTCTGGTAATTGCTTTTCCCGCGCTTTGCCCAGGTGTTCCCAATCTGTGTTGCCAGCAATGCTTGTGCTTAAGCAGGCCTTTGCCAGTCAAGCACTGCTGGACTATTGGTTTGTCTATGGGAATGTTGTGGCCACCGTTCACTGTGGTCTGCCCGTGTGAGTCAAGAAGTGAACCTTGTCATCTTTTTGTAAGTCCACCTTGTTTTTGTACTGTCTGTTTTTTGTGGCCACTGTACACTGTGGTCTGCCTGCTGCACGCCTGTCATGTGAGCCCTTTAGTGTACCCTGTATCGTTTTTTGTAAGTCTATATTTTTGGAACTGTCCGCCTCTTTTGTTAATAAAAGTGTTTGTGGTGTAACCTGCACCTAAATCCATCCTTCCCTCACTCCTCGGTGTGCTGCGTAAAAGCGCACGAGGAGGATCGTGACAGGAAGCTGTGAATAAAAATCACTTTGTCCACAAATGCAGATTTCTGAGTTCTTCCTAAGTTAAAACTTAAGTATCGTAGTGTTCAAGAATGAACATGAGCTTGCTTCCTTGCATTATGTGATTTAAAAGCACATCAAAAAGCAACATGTTTGGTTGTTTTGGACAGTTGTAATTTTCTGTAAATAAATGCTCTAAATGATGATATTTTGGCTTGGAATTTGGGTGAGTTGTTTTCAGTAAGTTAGAGAATAAAACATTTTACTCACACATACGGGGGGGGGGGGAGATTTGACCAAATGTGGTTTATTTTTCAACATTTCAGCATCGGTGTTGCAGCGCTTGGATCCCTGCAGAACAGATGCTCTCTTCTTGATCCTCAAAGACGTATGTAACTCCTTCTTAATCAGCCTATGAACTTTTCAGCCTCCCCTCATATAAATATTAAAGCCAGAAAAAGTGATAATTTTGCCATAATTTCTTTGTTCTCTTAATTTTTCCAGAGCTGTACATGCTGTACATTTCAAATGTATTTTTTTTAATCTAACCTTCTAGGTCTAACATCAAGGCAAAATGGTTGTATGTTTAACTAGGGTTTTTTTTCCATTCTCCTGTGAAGGCAACTTGCCCCAGAAACATAATATTATAATAATATATAATATGTAAATAGCACTAGATTACTATGTAAATATGTGTGCAGCTACAACCCTTCTTCTTTAATTCCTATAATTTACATTTACTCTTTCCTCCTTAAGTAGTACATCTGTGCACTTTAATTGTTAACTGAGTTTCCTAAAATAATAATTAGTGTCACTTATTGCCCCAGGTGGAATGCCCTCTTTGACTCTGCTGAATTAATGGCTGCATACTTAAACAAAGATCAGTGTGATGTTTAGTTTTTGTGTAAACACAGAAAAGGACAAGTTGACTTTTTTAACAGAATGAAAAAAAGAATGTGTTTCTATATACATTTTTTTTTGGGGGGGGGGGGGTCAAATTTGTGTCCCAAATTCTTGACAATGTGATTGCACTCTGAGATGTATAAATCCATCGACCATGAGGTCATTTTTGACCTAATTTCCACCAGAAGAGACTACTTCAAAAGGAGTTAATAGAAAGCGTAACTGCATCCCATGTGTATGGAGTTTTCTGCTACAGAAAGAAAACAAAAAAAAAGCAAGAAAAAATGTACCCATGGAATGAGAAAGAAAAAAAATCTGCATTAGACTAGAAAACATCGGCTTTATTTATTAATTTTACTTATAGCATGGAACTATTAAAATATACCTCTGCAGACTGAATATGTGCTTGTTTATCTTTATTCTGAGTTGTCAGATGTGGGAATGGATTATGCTTTAATAAATTGTAATTTTCCAAAACTGCAGTCAAATAAATCACTTTGACACATTCTTCTCATTTGTTCTGATTTAGCTTTTTTCTGCCGTTGTTTGCTTGTTTTTTTTGCCATCAAAGAGAAGCATTAGTTGGTAGCAAAAAAAACCCCAAAACTGTCAGTTGTTGCTCTCAGGTGATGAACGGAAATATAGCCGACAGAGCTGCAGCCTAATGCTGCAGAGGCATAAGGACAGGAAAGCGGTGTTACTTACATAGCGTAATGGGTTACAATTGCCCAATTAGCCTAATTAGTTAGCTATCTGCTCCTCATCAAACTCCACCGACCAAACACTTCCTGTCACCAACAGGGCCAACTGTTAATGCTGTGAATATGTGTGCACAAGTAAAAAGAAGTGTAGATTTTTTTTTTTTTTTCATGTGTGCTTGTGCCTGCCTTAAAACTCTCTTGGTTTAATTATACATGCACAGGAGTATGCGTGTGTTTACAATGAAATGCCACTCCAAATGGCCTGTCCCCAGCCTGGAGCCTTGTCCCCTGTGAGAGGTAATTTTGACCATATGGCACACAACATGACACATATTTAAACCACAGGCACTGCACCACGCTCCACACACACACACACACACACACACACACACACACACACACACACACATACAAAAATGCCTAATGTGGCCTGGTGCAGCTCCACGCCCTGCTGGTCTTGTGGACCAGAAAAAAAAGATCTGCGTTGAGGTACATGAGCAGAATGCATACATGTAGAGATGAAGAAACGGTTGGAGTCCAGAAGACGCAGAGCGTGTCGTGAAAGTTCCCCAGCAGAGATGACATTTTATCTCCTGGAGCTGAACTCACATGGCTACAATTTAGTCCAATGCTGCAAAAACACACATATGATCATACATTAACAAAAAACAGTGTGTTCATATGGGGCATCCACAAGCATATGCACCCAATTTGTTTCCTCTCTGTATTCATTATGCATTAAGGCAGATACTGCATATGCACACCAATCCAGTTGGCACTACTAGAAGCTAGAATATCACCATTCTGCACTCTAAAAGCCTCATCCATTGACAAACCTGACTGTCTTTCTCCTTTTTTTCTTCCTCCTAATGCAACAATGCTGTAATACTGTGTAATTGCTGCTTTGCCACAGCCATCTATTGTAGCAGTGGAGACCACATCTGAGCAAAATGGAGTGGAGCAGCAGGCAGCTGACTAACCAGAGAGTTTCAGCCTGTTCCCATTTTTCAGAGCCAAGTAGACAGTTTAAGCAGAAAGAAAAACAGATATTCAACAGTGACTGATGGGACAGTACTGGGGACTTCTGCTCGAATTACGTGGATGGGCATTAGAGACACAAATTTCGGAGAAAAGTTGCATCTGTTGATTATGTTGACTTTTTTATGCTGTCTGTGTTGAATTTTAAATAACTTGACCAAAAGTTTTTAAAGACTTTGCATGTCGGGTGGCATCTCGGGGCGCCTGCGGTGGTCTGCTGATCGGTCGCTCAGGTGGACGCCAGGGGTGGGGGTCTGCTTCTGTGGCCTGCGCCGGCAGTCTCCCCGGCCACTGGTGCACATTCAGGCTTGCTGCATCTGCTTCGCAGCCGCCTTATGAAACAAGGGTGAATGAGGGGTGAGTTTGAACGGGTACAGGTGCGAGAGAGAAAGGGTGGGTCCGGGTGAGTGAGAGTGAGTTAGTGGATACGGGTGCGCATGGGAGCATGTGGGTGTGAAGGTGTGGGGAGGGGTGTGTCTGCGAGTCGGGAGGTGCTGGATTATGGGGGGTAGTGCCTCTCGGGAATGTGGGCTCCCCTGGGAGGGGGGACTTCTTTGGGCATGGGGGTCCCCAGGGTGTGCGACGGTGGTGCTGGGGCTGGCCCGCTGTGGGGGTGCCTGGTGGGGGGGGGGGGTTCGCACCAGGGGGCGCGGACCGGTCTCCGGCCCGGGGGATGGGGTCACTGGCCTCCTGGCGCCTGGGGCCCGGGGGCGGGCGTTGGCCCTGCTGGGGGGGTAGGGGGCAGGCATGTCTGGGGGTGTGGGCTTACCGTGCCAGCCGCCAAGCGACCTGGCCTCCCTCAATCTTCCCTCGGGGGCGGACGTCTGGCTTTCCTGGGGCTTGCTGACCTTGGACGTTTGTGCCCTGTGAGGATTGGTGGCGCTGTCTTTCCTGCTCGCGGTTCCCGGGGGTAGAGCTGCTGCGACCGGCCCCCCGCTTCGTATGTTTCCTGACAAACCACTCACATGCACACTCTTAAGTTTGCGCGTGCTCTCATATATATGCACGCAGACGTACACACACAAATGTCTCTCCTTTAACAGGTGCGGAAATCAGACCCGTGTTGAGACATCTTTGGTGGAAGAAGCAGTTTGTCTTTTGTTTGTTTTAGTTGTTGGTTTGTTTGGGGTTTTTTTATCTGTTCCCCTCCCTTTTCTTTCCCCCTCCACACACTTCCTTTCCTTCTTCCCCATCCTGTTGGGTCGTCCATGGGTAAAATAATTAAAATAAAGTATTAAAAGTTATTACAGGAGGAGTTTACAACAATATACAATACACAGTTAGGTACTGTATAAGCTCCTCTTGGCAAAGTAAATCTGTTTTGGCACAATAAAGGTGACAGATCCCTGTTCTGCTTGCCTAGCTGTCTGACAGGACGGGCGGGGGGGAGTCTTTAAAGACACGGCTGGCGATTCCATATGGAACTACTAAAAGGCATGAACAAACCTGGGGGGGGGGGGTCAACAAGCACATGTGTTGAGCATTAATAGTATCATTTTTAATGCAAAGGTCAGTAGTGATTTTTAACAAATGTTCAGCTGATCAGGAAGGTATTATGATGACAGATTGGTCAGGAGTATCTGTATTCCATCCATCCATCTGTCGGACTGCTCTTGGTCTGGCTCTTCACCCAGAATTTATTTGCCTTTGGAAACCCTACCAAGTGAAAGTCACCCCTGACAACATAGCTCATGGGATCACTGGGGCACACAAACCCTTCCACCATGATAAGGTGGCGATCCATGGAGGAGATCTGTATTCTAATGCATCTAAAACCAAAACAACAAAAAAAACCAAGTGCACCATGAATCAGTAATTTATTCAAAGAGCGATGTCATAATCAAAAATTAAAACAAAAAAGGTTTGAAATATGTCACTTTGTTTGATGAATATAGAGAAAATGAACGTTTAGCTTGTTCCATGTAGGATCACTGAAAAGACTGCACTTATGGTGACTATGACCTCAGTCCCAACAGCCAATCACAGGGTGCCTTGTTGTTGGTTTAAGTTGTGCTCTGTGATTGGCTGTTGGGACTGAGGTCATAGTCACCATAGGTGTAGTCCTTTCAGGGACCCTAGAACAGAGCTGTTGCAGGTAATGCAGGCCCACTCAGGCTATGGGGGAAGTGACGTTTACCTGGTCAAAGGTTGATGTAAAGTTCTAGGACAGGACTCACCAACTGGCAGACTCCGGTCCAGATCCGGACCTCGAGAGTCCTCCATCCGGACCCCGAAGCCTTTTCATACAATTTGGGGAAAAGGGAGACTGTTTTATTTTGGTGGGGAAAAAGCACGGAAAAAGTGGAACTGAACTGCTGTATTGGTGACTACGTGACAAGATTATGGCATGAGCCCTTGGGCGCCCTCCTCCTGCTGCAGACTCCCCTCTTCCCTGTCCCATGAACGCCACTCTCTGCAGAGACTCTGCAGCTTCAACCGCTCCAGAGTCAGCAGGTTGCAAAATCAGGTTTGCTGCGGGTGGGGTGCCGTTTCAGGTCTGTACCCACAAAACGAAGCACTGTTGTGAAATTGAATGTATTTACCTTCTTCCTCTATTCTGCTGAAAGTAGTCCATGCTGGGACGTAGTGGTGAGGTTGCTGGTTATGGAGGCCCTTTTCATAGCCTCCAATATCACTTAAAAACTCTGTAAAAGCTCCGTGTTACTGAACATTAAAAAGTTCCACCTCCTCTCTCGCTGTAACCATGGAATTACAGCTCCATCCATGCTGTAACAGAGTTTATTGTTGAGAGTTGTGTCCTGGAATTTTATTATGTGTCCATTTTTTGTCTTAGTTTAAAACTGTTTTTTCTGCACTGAAAATATTGTACAGAGGTGGACTTTTTGTGATTTTTTTTTTTTTTTTTTTAAATGCAATACAATTTAGTTTGTGTTCTCCTGTAGAACATTTTTAGGATTTTAGCTGTAGATTTTAGAATTTTAGACCTATTTATTTGGAGTCAACAAACACATTTAGTGTTCTCCTGTATTATAAAAATTTTATATTACGTTTTGTTTGAAATTGAACAAAGAATTCATTTTAATATTTTTTTTGTTTAAAAAGTAATACAGAGCTAAAACCAGCTAAAACATGAGCTTAATAAAATAATGTGTGAAAGCAATTCAAATGATACTGGCCTGTCTGGAGACAGCTGTGGTCTTCTAAAAGAATGTCAATGAAAGGATGACAGTTCTTAAAAGCACATATTGAGATAAATTTGTCCATGTTTTTTACTTGACCTTTATTTCTACAGGGTAGTTCCACCGAGAGGCAGCCTCTCTTTTTCAGGGACACCCTGTTCACATCCACACCAGTAAGCTGCCCAGTACAACCACAGACTGACCTGTGGCCACTGAGCAGCTCCACTGGAGCAGTTGGAGTTAAGGGCCTTGCTCAAGGGCACCGCTGTGGGGTTAAGGAGGGTGGGGCAAACACTGCTGTGTTATCTGTCCCACCCAGATCTAATCCCGCCGGTCCAGGAATCGAACCGACAATCCTCCACTCACCAGTGCACATCCCCAATCATTAGGCCACAACTGCTCACCATGTGTTCGATTTCTCTTCCATTTGTTTTAATAAAAGACGTTGAAAGTAAATTTATGGGTCATTGCAAATACTTTGCTTTAAAAGAGCCAAGTTGTCACACAGTGGGAGGGAAAAATCTTAAAATAGAAAAAAAAAATGTGTCAAGATGCATTAAGAATGGTTTTAGAATCAAGTTGGAGTTCTGAATCATGAGGTGCCTAAAGATTCCCACACCAAGTTCGGACCTCGGCTGGGGAGGAGGACCGACTTATCGGACCGCTTGCAGTTTTAGTTGGTGACCCCTGCTCTAGGACAAGCACCATCCATACATAGATTCCCTGCCAGACAAGGGAATATCTGCATTAATCCTAGCATACCATAGCTGCAAAGGATGCTTCTTAGCTATCAAAGACATCAAACCTATGAAAAACAAAAAAGACTGGAGCACAGTGTCAAATTCACAGCCTTTAATGGAACAATGACTACACATTACTGTCTCTGACTTTGAAGAAGACAAAGTAGCACTGTAACCCACTGCTGTATGAATAAAAGCTGTGTATTTTGCAGTGTGCTTCAGCCTGTCCTGTTTTTCTACTTCTTTCTTTGGGTCTGGATGGTTGGGACTACAGTCTCAGCAAAGATACCCAGAATTCACTCTTCCTCTCTTAGCCACCAACTCCAGTTTAACTGGTGTAACAGTTTTTCCAGGCTAGATGACAGACAAACATAAGTTTCTCCAGTATGTACTGGGTCTGCCCCGGCAGCCCAGTCTCACCAAAATGTAATGTAAATAACACGCTTTTTCAACCCAGAGAAACGCACGCAGAACATGTACATGTGAGGTTTGAGTGGGAGAAGTGACTAAACCTGGCACTTTCCCTTATTGTAACCATTAGTGGTGTACGCCTAAACTTAACCTTTTCCCTAACCTTAAACATTTGTGAAGTAAGGGCCTAAACCTAAACAAAAAATGAAAACACAAACCTCGACTTGGTTTTACTGTACCATCCACTGCTGTCTGAGAATTCTGTGCTGTGCAGTGCAATGGCGACCAGTTTTATTTCGTGCATGCAGAGTGAGAACCCGGTTTTGGAATGAAGGCTTTTGTAGCATAAATGGTACAGGGTTTTTTTGTTGTTGTTGTAGTATTGAACACATCAACATTTTTCTCATTAAACATATTTCTGATGGAGCCATTGACCTGAGATTTTCACCAGATATCAGTAACAACCCAAGTAATCCATACAAAGATTTCTACTAAATATTAAATGAATTTCACCAAGCATGTTCAATACTTATTCCCTGTGTCATTCCACTTTATTAAATATAGCTTGTTTTGTGAACACAGTTGCCTTAATTTCTTTGTATGTATGGATTAATTAAATTCAACTTTATTTATATAGCGCCATTTCACAACAACAGTCATCTCATAGCACTTTCAACTGTAGGGGAAACCCCCACAATTGCAGAAAGACCCCAGCAATCAAGTGATCCCCTGTGAGCAAGCGCTTGGTGACCGTGGAGAGAAAAAAAAAACTTTTTAACAGGAAGAAACCTCCAGCAGAACCAGGCTCGGGGGGAGGGGGGGCAGTCATCTGCTGCGACTGGCTGGGGGGGTGAGGGGATAGAGAAGAAGAAGAAAAGAACAGACATGTAGAGAGCAAACAGCACGACAGGGACTCAATCTGTGGGAAAGAACAAACAGATGTTATTGACCAGCAAAAATATTTGAGAGTGAAGAAAGGAGTGAACCACAGTGCATTGTTGGAGGTCCCCTGGCTGTCTAAACCTATTAGCAGCATAACTAAGGGAGGGTTCGGGGCACATGATCCCTCCCTAATTATAGGCTATATCAAAAAGGAAGGTTTTAACCCTATTCTTAAAAACAGAGATCAAGTCTGACTCCCGAATCAAGATTGGCAGCTGGTTCTACAGCAGACTAGCTTGATGACTGAAGGCTCTGCCTCCCATTGTACTTTTGGAGATTCTAGGTATTACAAGTAATCCTGCATTTTTGGGAGTACAGTGCTCTGTTAGGATAATAGGGTAGTATTAGTTCTTTTAAATAAAAAGGGGCCTGACTGATTATTTAGAGCTCTGTAAGTAAGAAGAAGGATTTTAAACTTCATTCTAAACTCTGTGGGAAGCCAGTGAAGGGAGGCCAGAAATGCAGAGATAAAACTCTTGCTGCAGCAATTTGGATCAAATCAGCTGAAGACTTTTTAAAGACGTTTTAGGAGAACCTGATAATAAAGAGTTACAATAATCTAATCTAGAGCTAACAAAAGTGTGGATTAGTTTCTCAGCATCACTCTGAGATGAGATGCTCCTAATCTCGGCAATATTACACAAATGATAGAAGGCAGTCTTAGAAACAAGTTTAATATGTGAATTAAAAAACAGATCTTGATCAAAAATAACTCCAAGGTTCCTGACAGAACTATTAAGAGAAAGAGTAACCGCATCCAAAGTGAAAGTTTGATTTGGAAAGGTATTTCTAAGGTTTTTTGGACCAACAAGAATGACTTCAGTCTTATCTGAATTTAATAGCAGGAAATTACAAGTCATCCAAGCTTTGATTTCCTTAAGACAGGCCTCTAATTTGGCTAATTGATTACTATCATCTGGCTTCATTGACAGGTATAATTGTGTGTGATCTGCATAACAATGAAAATGTATACAGTGCTTTCTAATAATGTTGCCTAGTGGAAGCATATATAAACTAAAAAGAATAGGGCCTAGCACAGATCTCTGTGGAACTCCGTGACTGAGCTTTGAGTTGAAAGAAAACTCATTATTGACATGAACAAACTGGAACCTATCAGATAAATAAGATTTAAACCACTGCAACCAAGTTCCATTAAGTACAACATGGTGTTCTAATCTATCAAGTAAACTATTATGATCAATAGAATCAAAAGCTGCACTAAGGTCTAAAAGGACAAGTACAGAAACAAGTCCATTATCAGATGCGATAAGGAGGTCATTAGTGACCTTCACTATAGCTGTTTCAGTACTATGATGGATTCTAAACCCAGATTGAAATTCTTCAAATAAACCATTTCCCTGCAAGTGGTCAAATAATTGTGTAGCAACAACTCTAAGATTTTTGAGATGAAAGGCAGATTAGAGATTGGTCTATAGTTAGCTAAAACTCCTGGATCCAGTGTTGGCTTTTTAAGTAAGGGTTTAATTACAGCAGTTTTAAAAGCCTGCAGTACATGGCCTAATGTTAATGAAGAATTGATTATTTGAAGAATAGAGCTACCAATAAATGGGAAGACTCCTTTAAATAACCTGGTAGGAATAGGTCTAAAAGACAAGTTAAAGGCTTGGATGAGGAAATTATTTTATCTAACTCTTAAAGGTCAATTGGAGTAAACTCATCCAAACAGATATCAATTGAAGGAGTTGTAGTAGTTACTGTATTTGACGGTGGGAAGAATCTGACTGATTTTATCTCTGATAGATGAAATTTTATTATTGACAAAGTTTATAAAGTCCTGACTAATAAGCTCTAAGGGAATGCGAGGTTTGACAGCGTCCTGACTCTTTGTCAGCCTGGCTACAGTGCTGAAAAGAAACCTGGGATTATTCTTGTTCTCTTCTATTAATGAGGAATAGTAACTTGTTCTAGCTTTCCTAAGAGATTTTTTTTTATAAATTAGAAGATGATTTCTCCAAGCTAAATAGATTTCATATAATTTGGTGGAGCGCCATTTTCTTTCTAATTGACGAGTCTTCTGTTTTAAGCTACAAGATTCTGTGTTGAACCAAGGAGTTAGAAATCTCTTATTAGACTTTTTCTTTTTTAAAGGGGCAACCATGTCTAGAGTCTAATGCAGAGAAGCTGTAACACTATCTACCATGCTATCAATTACAGAAGGAGCAAGCTCTCCATAGCTTATCTCCGTTGTGCTGACACATGGCATAGAAGACACAATCTGCTTAAATTTGGTAACAGCATCATCTGAAAGGCATCTACTGTAGTAATATTTTTCTTTAGGAGCCAAATAGTCAGAAATAGTAATATCAAAAGTTAACAGATAATTGTCTGACAGTACAGGGTTATGAGGAGACACTACCAGATTTTCTATTTCTACACCATATGTCAGAACAAGGTCCAACATGTGGTGGAGATAATGGGTAGAATTTCCTACTTTCAGAGAAAACCTCATCGAGTCTAATATTGAATTAAATGCCATATTAAGGCAATCACTATCTACATCTACATGTATATTAAAGTCCCCTACTATAATTATTGTATCTGATTTCAGCACTAAATCCGCTAAGAATTCGACAAATTCGGATAAAAACTCTGAGTAGGCTGAGGGAGGATGATAAGTTATGGCAAATAAAATTGGGTTTAACCTAAAATTGCTAACATGCCCAATACTGAGGACCAGGCCTTCAAAGGAATTATAACATGTTTTATGCTTTACATTAACTAGTAAGTTGGAATGATAAATTGTTGCTACTCCTCCTCTTGATCTTCTCTCAAGATGGCGACCGGGATGGTCACACTTTTTCAGTGCTGAGACAAAGTCACTGATTTTGCCATTAAAAGTGGCTGGCCTGCAGCGATCGGCGCTCGTGGCGAACACGCACGGGCTGAATTGCCACCTCCGCTGGATTGCCCTTTAATCGCCTTTCTCCAGCGACTTCCTGCGCCTTCCTGAAGCGATTGCTCAGCTAACACTAGTTAGCTTAATGCTACCTGAAGCGATTGCTAAGCTAACACTAGTTAGCTTAATGCTGGCGCCAGTCTCTAAATAACTACCTACAGCGATCGGATATACCTCCGGTGGATTACCCCTTTGATCGCTTTTATCCGGCCACTGTGAGTAAACTGACCAGCGATTCCAGCGCTTCCTTGTGATTCACTGATGTGCCCTACCTGAAGCGATTGCTAAGCTAACGCTAGTGAGCTTAATGCTGGCGCCAGCCATTCCACCTAACACCAGCCTGAATCAAAGCCCAGCTGCGAGGCCCAGCGGGGATACTACCAGGCAGGCGGCTATTTGTTTGACGGGGCTCAGCAGAGGTTTCACCCAGGCAGACGGCGGTAGGCGGCGGTGCCCAGCGGAGGACTTACCGTGACTGCAGCGGCGGTGTGCGACGAGACTACCCGAAGCGATTGCTAAGCTAACGCTAGTTAGCTTAATGCTGGCGCCAGTCATTCCACCTTACACCAGCCTGAATCGAAGCCCAGCTGCGAGGCCCAGCGGAGATACTACCAGGCAAGCGGCTATTTGTTGACGGGGCTCAGCAGAGATTTCACCCAGGCAGACGACGGTAGGTGGCGGTGCCTAGCGGAGGATTTACCGTGACCTCAGCGGAGCTCGGTGGCAGCGGCGGTGTGTGACGAGACTCGGTTGGAGGAGCGGGACGGGAGACCAGTTACGGCGACTATGAGCAACGAGACCAGCAACGGAAGGGGCTAGTTGGCTAGCTGAGGCCCAGCTGGATTCGAGGACGATCGGATCAGATTCTGGCGATATAAGCAGAATTTATTTTACTATCCACAGATTTTCCTTTTCCTTCTTTCCAAGAAGGACTGAAGATGGCTGCCACCGGATTAAAAAGTGGGCTGATGGGCACCACTAATAAGCCTTCTCTACTTCTCTACTTCCTCTTCGTTTTGTCTTTGTGTGTCTGGACCTGCAACAAGAAGGATTTTCCGACAAACTCAACCAAAGGTGAAGTTAAAAAGTTTTATCTGTATGGATTTGGGCTTGGACATCTCACCCTACACTCTATGTGGTCTTTAAAAGCCCTGAGCAAAAACTTCCAAATTAAGGCAAACATGGCTGTTAAGCAAAAATCACAATATGGCAGAGGATATACAGTTAAAGTTCTGTTAGTTCTGCTACTTCTGGCAGGAGATATTCACCTTAACCCTGGACCTGCCACTATTAAACAGCAGACCACTGGGTTAGCACAAAACCGAGCTGTACAAAAGCAAAAACAACATTTATTTTTCCAAACTGTTAATCATGCACGAGTTCTTTGGGACACCAAGGCTAAACCAAAGGGGATCCTCGGCGGTCATTTAAACATACGGAGCATAATCCCCAAAAGAGATGAGATTTCGGTGTTGCTGTTGGACTCAAATCTGGACTACCTTTGTCTCTCAGAAAGCTGGCTACACAGTAACATAGACACTAATATGATCGATATTGTGGGCTACCAGTGTTTTAGAAAAGACAGGCAGGTAGGGAGGGGAGGAGGTGTTTTAATTTACATCAAAGAGAAATATAAATGTCAACTGGTTGATTTGAATACTTCACTTGAATGTTTAGCTGTTAATGTATGTCTCTCTCCGGTAATGAATTTCAACATTGCAGTAGTGTACAACCCACCTTCACACAACTCTTCCTTTTATAATGAATTAAGTGATCTGGTTAAACAACTTGAGAAGAACAGAGAAACAATAATTCATGGTGACTTTAATATCAACTGGTCTGATAAAAAAGACAAACAAAAACTGAAAAGCCTCATGACTAAATTTAATTACCAGCAAATCATCAAAGGACCCACCAGGATAACCAAACAATCCAGAACACTTATTGACATGGTATTTACTAATAAACCAGAACGAATAACCAGAACCTATAATCTTGTAACTGGTCTCTCAGATCATAACATGGTTCTTGCTGTCAGGAAACTTACTAAAAAGCGACTACAGTATTTTGGGGGAGTCGATATTGACAAATCAAATTTTATTATCCCCAAATCAAAAAATGAGGAGTTTGAACATTACTTAGAGAATCAAAATTGGGAGCAGCTCATGGCAACATGTGAAGTAGATGATTGTTGTAATTTTATAACTGCAACAATCACAAAGTCTATAGAAAAATTTTCAAAGCAAATTAAAAGTAGACAACAGAAGATTAGCCTACCATGGTTAAATAATGAAATAAGAAAACTTATGAAGAGGCGAGACTATGCACTGAAAACATCACTAACCTCCAAACTACAAAATGATCACCTTGTGTACAAAAGTTTAAGAAATAAAGTGGTTCATGAGCTGCGAAAATCAAAAATATCTTATTACAATAAACTGATAGATCATGCAAAGGGTAACAACAGTTCCCTATGGAGGCATTTAAATAACTTAACTAATAAAAAAAACGATCAGAAGGGGGTAAAGGAACTTAGAATCAATGGCAAGACCGTCAGTGACAAGGCTACTTTGGCAAATGAATTTAATTCACACTTTGTGGGCTCTGTGGAAGACTTAACAAAAATTTTTGTGCTGCCAAATGTGCTCAACAACACAAATTCCATACTCCCAACAGATACTTTTCACATCGATGAGGTAAATGAGAAGTTAATTGCTGGTATTGTTAAAACACTGTCAAACTCAAAAACTAGTGATATCTACAATATGAGCACCTCCTTTCTCAAAATGCACAGCAAAATATTAATCAAACCACTGACTCATCTCATTAATCTCTCCATTAGGTCTAGTACATTTCCATCTGGCTGGAAAAAAGCTGTCGTCATACCAGTTCATAAATCAGGCAGTAAAGACGATATATGCAATTACCGCCCAATCTCTATCTTACCAGTCCTATCTAAGGTTCTTGAAAAAGTTGTAGCTACACAGCTGATAGACTACTTACAAGACAGTCAACTTCTTCATCCACATCAATTTGGTTTTAGACCAGGATACTCAACAGAAACAGCAAATTGTTGCCTTATTGAAAACGTCAAACAGTCCTTGGACAGGGGTAATGTGGTAGGAGCTGTTTTTCTAGATCTCAAAAAGGCTTTCGATACTGTAAACCACAGTTTGCTTTTATCCAAAATGGTATCTTTTAACTTCTCCCCAAATACATTAGAATGGTTTGCATCTTATCTCCAGAATAGAGAACAGTGTGTAAAAGTTCACCAGGATAAATCCTCATTTTTAAACAACCGCATGGGTATCCCACAAGGGTCCATTCTTGGTCCTTTACTTTTCAGCATTTTTATTAATGACTTGCCGTTACACTGCTCAGCTGCAACATGCCAACTTTATGCAGATGATGCAGTTATTTACACAGCTGCCAAGACTCCAGCACAGGCTGCAGATGTACTGTCTACAAGTATGGTTGATGTCCAAGAGTGGCTCCTCAAGAACCATCTATTGCTGAACCTTCAGAAAACAGTCTCAATGTGCTTTTCAATCAAAAAATGTAACCTGCAACATTTTAAAGTTAATATACATGATCATGACATCAGTTTAGCTACAGAATTCAAATACCTTGGCATTGTACTAGATCCTCAACTCAAATTTAATCTTCATATAAAGAAAATTTCAAAAACAGTAAAAAAAAATCTGAACTGCTTTAAATTAATTAGATATTACATACCTTACGAAGCAGCTGCACTGTATATGCATTCTATGGTTTTTTCTCATATATCATACTGTTTGACAGTCTGGGCTCAAGCAGCCCCTTCCACAATAAGACATATAGGTTCATTATATAATCAAACCCTAAAAATCTTGGACAAAAAGCCCATTAGGTGGCATCACTGTAATGTTTTAAAAAAATACAACCTATTGAGTTTTGAGAGCTTCATTGACCTCTGTCTTCTGAAATTAACGTTCAAATGTTTCCATAAATCAGCACCCGAGCCACTTGCTGGTTTCGTCCAAAGACAGGACAGCAGCAGAGCCACCAGGAGTTCTGTTAACAATAACTGTAAAATATTCCACCGCAGAACCACATTTGGACAAACAGCTTTCTCTATAAAGGGCAGTCACATCTGGAACACAATGCCAAATGAAATTAAAATAATAACGGACTTTAAAACATTCACTAAAAATGTTAAAAACTGGCTGAAAAATAAACAAGAATGTACTCATGTATGAATTATTTGTCTGCAAAGTGAGAGTGAATGAAGGGAAGGAATAAATGTGTTTGTTTATAGTGAGTGACGAAGGGAGGAAGGCCTGAAATAGGCAAGTGTGAGTTATGTTATATGTGTTAAATGTGAGTCAGGCTGTTATATTTGTGTATTTATAATATTTATGTTAAAGGTGAGTCAGGCTGTTATATTTGTGTATTTATAATATTTATAATATTTATAATTGTGTATTTATAATTTTTCTGCATTGATGTATGTGGTTATTGTGTATATTTTTATCTTGATTCTTTTTTCTAAAGCCCATCCAGGGACAAGAGTTGCAAATTAGCTAATAGCTATACACTCTATGTGCAA
Organism: Pholidichthys leucotaenia; assembly: GCA_020510985.1. NCBI lineage: Eukaryota > Metazoa > Chordata > Actinopteri > Cichliformes > Pholidichthyidae > Pholidichthys > Pholidichthys leucotaenia. Next base: position 36,153,416 of record CM035843.1, on the reverse strand, counting down.
CACATCAGATTGATTGTCTTTGATTAATTGTCTATGTTTATTGCACTGTCCCTGTCAAATAAACTAATCTACTACTACTACTCCACAACCACAACTTCTGGGATGTTTGACAGTTTAAATAACCAGAGAGAGTTGATTCATTTAAACCAACATAATCCTCTTGCCCTAACCAAGTCTCTGTAAAGGATATTAAATCAATCTGATGATCAATTAACAGATCATGGACTAGCAGAGACTTGAGAGTTAGAGACCTAATATTTAACAAACCGCATTTAATTTTTAAATTATGAGGAGGAACAGAGGCCAAGTCATTAAATTTAGAGGTTGAGGGTTGTTACTGATATCTGGTGAAAATCTCAGTTCAATGGCTCCATCAGAAATATGTTTAATGAGAAAAATGTTGTCAAACATGTCAAAAATGTTGACATGTTCAATACTTATTTTCCCTGCTGTAAATGCTTCATTTTTAATGGGGTAGAAAGTGTGTTATTTGTACTACTTTTCGTGAGCTCAGAATGGCCTCAGGGTCTCCTCTTCGACATGCCCCAAACCACCCTACCTAAGGGGGCCATCACACTGAGGAAATTCTCAGTAGGTTCTGGGAAATTTGATAGAACGGGGTAAAACTGAGTGGGAACTGAATAGACGTTGCTGACACTACAATCTAACCCCATGGATGGGATGAGCGCTCCAGAACTTCAAGCATGTTCACAAAAATTTCTCCTGACTATCCCGTCCAAAAAAACAAAACAAAACAAAACTGAGTGGGGATGTACTCCAAATGGAATTGCCATATTTTGAATGCAATAGAAACGTGTCGAGAACCAGCAAAATGTGGCACGGAATATTAACTCTTTTTTTTTTCGTTCTTTGCAAGTATTTTCATTCGAAAAAAATTTTCATTTAGAAAAAATATGTTAAAATATAAAAAAATAAAACAATTTCTATCAGCTATTGGGGCAGCTGTGGCACCGGTGTAGTCTGGCTGACTACTTATCGAAGGGTCAGTGGTTCAATTCCCACTCTGTCTGCATATCAAAGTGTCCTTGAGCAAGACACTGAACCCCCAGTTGCTCCTGGTGGGTCAGGCCAGCACCTGTACATGGCTGCTCCGCTGCCCTCAGTGTGTGAATAAGTGGATAGCAGGATCTGTTTAAGTGCTCTGGTCATCGAGATGGGCAAAAAAAGTACTATATACAGTAAGTGAAGGCCATTTAGATATTATCCTATTATAACCGCTGCCTTTTTTCTCCACACTAACCGATGAGCAGCCTCAGCGGTTGTGTTTCAATGCGACAGGTTAGCCTTCTAGATAAAAATAATCATCAAATTTATAACCAAGGAGGTTTTTACAGACTGAAATATATCCCTAAAGTGGTGCTTACCTTTGCTGAATGATGAAAAAAAATCACTGAGAAGCTGAAATAAAAATGTTTTAAATCCAGTTTTGTGCAGCTCCTCAGTCTGCAACATTGCATCACCCTTTTTCTTAGTTGTAGGCTACTCCTTTTCTAAATGTTATGACTGAAAACTCCTTATTAAATAGTCTAACCAGCTGTCAGTAAGTCAGATTTTTTTATTGCCTGCAGTGTACACAGGTTATTTATTTATGACTCGCTCATTATTTCAATTTAAAAAAGCAAATATAGCTATATTTTTTGGAGGAGGAATGTGGCATTTATTGTTGTAGTTAATTAAAAGTCCCCCTGAGTAAAAGTTCTACTTGTCAGCCATTAGTTATGATAATGAAAACGATGATATGAAAATAGTAGAAGCAATTATGTGTACAGCTCGAAGCAGTGAACAGGAATGGCAACTGGCAAGAATGTGGCGCCATTCGGCTAGAACACAATGGCAATATCCAATTTCAATGTACTAGAGACTAAATGAAGATGCAGTGATAACATACTGGACTGAGCAAGAACTAGTCTGATCGAGATCGGCAAGTTAAAAACTGTAAAAATGATTTAGAATGGAGTGAAACCAGTCAGGAACAGGTTTTAACTGGGTAAGGATTGTGTTGAACTTGTCAATAACTGATTAGAAATTAGATGAGCAGCTACTTTTCCTTAGTTTTAATGTTGTAAGAACTGTGTACAGTCAAGATGAAAATGAGGTGTCCTGAACCGTGTAGCAACAAAGTAGTGGCATATTCAAGGCATTTTATTTGCCCCAAATTGCCAGTTTTTACCCCATTTCATCAATTTCTCAGGACGAGCTATGACATTCTGAGAATGAGTTTGGTGTGATGGGCCACACCTCCAGGAGCTGGCTCATTTCAGCTCTGAGCTCCTCATCCTAAGGTGGAGCCCAACCACTCTACAAAAAAAGCTGATGTTGGGACAGTCTGTGGGTCTTATTCTAAAAATCATGGCCATCTCTACTACTCACAATGACATCTGTGCAGATGCTGCTCTTATATGTCAATCTCTTACTCTACTCATGAAGAAGACCCAGCCATTCATGAACCCAGAGGGCAAGCCACCTTTTCCAGTGTGAGAATTGGGGACTCAAACATGTTGACTGGACAAGCCACAGGTGTAAAAACTATGATAGATAATCAAACGGATTCAGTGTACCCTGCCCGGTATGGGGTTACCGGGGTCAGGGCCCGGAGCCAGGCCTGAGGGAGGGGCTCAATGGTGAGTGTCTGGGTTTCAGTCCATGGGACCTGACCGGGGTCAGCCCAAAGGACCTACATGGGTCCACTCTCCAGTGGGCTCACCACCTGCAGGAGGGACCATAGGTGTCTGGTGCTATACAGATTAGATGGCAGTGAAGGCAGAGACCTTGGCAATCTGATTCCCATCTTCCTAAACTGGCTTTTGGGATGTGGAATGTCACCTCTCTGGTGGGGATGCAGCCTGAGCTGGTGCGTGAGGTTGAGAGATACCGACTAGTTGGGCTCACCTCAATGCACAGCTCTGGTTCTGGAACCAGTCTCCTGTAGAGGGGCTGGAGCTTGGCCTACTCTGGAGTTGCCCCGGGCGAGAGGCGGCGAGTAGAGGTGGGTATTCTTGTATCACCCCGCCTTACTGCCACTACACTCGAGTTTTCCCTGGTGGACGAAAGGGTTGTTTCCCTGCGAATTCGGGTGGGGAAACGGGTCATGACCATCATTTGTGCCTATGCACCAAATGTTGGTTCAGAGTACCCACCCTTTTTGGAGTCTCTGACTGGGGTGCTGGAGAGTGCTCCTCTTGGAGACTCCATTGTCCTACTGGGGGCCTTCAATGCGTACGTGGGCAATAACAGAGAAACCTGGAGGGGCATGATTGGCCTGCCTGGCCTGCCCGATCTGAATTGGAGCAGTGTTCAGTTATGGGACTTCTGTGCCAATCAGTTTGTCTATAAGACCATGTTCAAGCATAAGGGCGTCCATATATGCACCTGGCAGCAGGACACTCTAGGTCACAGGTTGATGATCAATTTTGTTATTGTCATCACATCTGCAACTGTATGTCTTGGACACTTGGGTAAAGAGAAGTGCAAAGCTATCAACAGATCATCTGTGGTGAGTTGGATCTGATGGAAGGGGAGGATGCCATTCAGACCTGGTAGACCCAAAAGTATAGTGAGGGTGTGCTGGGAACGTCTAGCTGAGGCCCCTGTCTGGGAGGTCTTCACCTCCCACCTCCAGAAGAACTTTGACCACATTCCGAGGGAGTCTGGAGACATAGAGTCTGAATGGGCTATGTTTTCCACCTCCATTGTCGAAGTGGCTGCCCAAAGCTGCGGCTGGAAGGTTGTCAGGGTATCCTGTGGTCGCAACCCCCAAACTAAGTGGTGGACACCAGTGGTGAGGGAGGCCATCAAGCTAAAGAAGGAGTCCTATTGAGCTTAACTGGTTTGTGGGACTCCCGAAGCAGCTGAGGTATACTGGCAGGCCAAGCAGAGTGCAGCTCAGGTGGTTGCTGAAACAAAAACTCAGGTGTGAAAGGAGGTCGGTGAGGCCATGGAACAAGACTTTTGGTCGGCCTCAAAAAGATTCTGGCAAACTGTCCGGCGACTCAGGATGGGGAAACAGCTCCCTGTCCACACTGTGTATGGTGTGGATGGGGCATTGCTGACTTCGACTGGGGATATTGTCAGGCAGTGGAAGGAATACTTTTTTTTTTTTTTTGGTTACTTATTTGTACCCTTAGGTAGATTTGGTTTGCAGTCTGGTGACAAGCCACTGGCTGCCGGTCGCTGCGTGCGCGAGCGCCCTAAACCTACATGTTTTTGGTGGTTTTGAGGATCTCCTCAATCCCACTGACACACCTTCCGCAGAGGTAGCAGAGCTTGAGGACAAGCAGGTTGAGTTACCCATCACAGGGGCTGAGGTCACCAAAGTGGTTAAAAAACTATTTGGTGGCCGGGCCCCAAGGGTGGACGAGATTCACCCTGAGTACCTCAAGGCTCTAGATGTTGTGGTGCTGTCATGGCTGACACGCCTCTGCAACATTGTGTGGTAATTGGGGACAGTACCTTTGGCATGGCAAATCAGGGTGGTGGTTCCTCTCTTTAAGAAGGGGGAGCGGAGGGTGTGTTCTAACTTTAAGGGGATCACACTTCTCAGCCTCCCTGGGAAGGTCTATGCCAGAGTACTGGAGAGGAGAGTCCAGCCATTGGTCGAACTTTGGATTCAGGAGGAGCAATGTGGTTTTCGTCCTGACAGTGGCACATCAGACCAATTCTTTACCCTCTCGAGAATCGTTGAGGGTTCGTGGGAGTTTGCTCAACCAGTCCACATGTGTTTTGTGGACTTGGAGAAGGCATTCCACTGCAGCCTTCGTGGTTTTTTGCAGGGGTGCTTTGGGAGTATGGGGTATCGGGTTTGTTGCTACAAGCTATCCGGTCTCTATACGACCGCTGTGAGAGTTTAATTCATATTGCCAACACTCAGACTCATTTCCAGTGAGAGTTGGACTCCATCAGGGCTGCCCTGTTCATAATTTTTATGGACAGGATTTCTAGGTGCAGCCAAAGAATGGAGGGTGTCATGTTCGGTGACCACAGGATCTCATCTCTGCTGTTTGCAGATCATGCTGTCCTCTTGGCTTCATCGAGCAATGACCTACAGATCTTGCTGGGATGGTTTGCTACTGAGTGTGAAATGGCTGGGATGAGAATCAGTGCCTCCAAGTCCGAGTCCATGGTGCTCAGTCGGAAAAAGGTGGATTGTCCTCTCCGGGTTGGGGACGAGCTCCTACCCCAAGTGGAGGAGTTTAAGTATCTCGGAGTCTTATCACAAGTGAGGGGAGAATGGAGCAGGAGATTGACAGATGGATCGGCGCAGCATCTGCAGTGATGCGGATGTTGTTGTGGCCTGTCATGGTGAGGAGGGAGCTGAACTCTAAGGCAATGTTGTCGATTTACCATTCAATCTACGTTCCTACCCTGACCTATGGTCATGAGCTTTGGGTAATGACCGAAAGAATGAGATCGCGGATACAAGCGGCTGAAATGAGCTTACTTCGTAGGATTCCTGGACTCACCCTTAGAGATAAGAGTGAGGAGTTCAATCGTTCAGGAGAGGCTTAGAGTAGAACCGCTGCTCCTCCTCATCGAAGGAGCCGGTTGAGGTGGTTTGGGCATCTGATCAGGATGCCTACTGGACGCCTCTCACTTGAGGTGTTTCGGGCACGTTCCACTGGGAGGAGACCCCGGGGCAGACCCAGGACACGCTGGAGAGACTACATTTCCCAGCTGTCCTGGGAACGCTTTGGCATCCTCTCAGAAGAGCTGGAGCAGGTGGCTGAGGAGAAGGAAGTCTGGGCTGCTCTGTTTGAACTGCTGCTAACCCAGACCTCCAGAAAAACGATAGAGGATAGATGGTTGATGAAAAGGAATAGTTCAATGGCTGATTTTAGCTGCCAATGCCTTCCGGATACAGCAGCTGATGTTCTGGGTAGCACCAAAACTGTATATCTTTGATGCTTTTACCATAACTTCAATGGTTTTTAAGGTTCTAATATGTGGCCTCAATCTTACTGTTTTAATACATGATGCGAGGGGAAATGCACAAGGACCATAATCAAATTTATCTCCAGTTTTAGTCAGCGTGATGTAACGCTAGTGACTCACACCTAAACACAAACTTAAAGGTGTCATCTGGCATCCAACATGCTGCTTCTCATATTTTCCTATTGAAGCAGACATTGTTTGCAGACAGAGGTGTTGACATCTGCAGGTAATCTCACAGAATGCAGTTTTTAGGCACTTCACTTTTTGGATCCCAAAAATACAGTACATCATGTTTTCACAAATACAGTGCTGTGAAAAAGTATTTGCCCCCTTCCTGACTTCTTATATTTTTGCATATTTGTTACATCTAAATGTTTCAGATCATCAAACAAATTTTAATATCTGACAAAGATAACCTGAGTACATTAAAAAAAATGCAGTTTTTAGATGATGATTTCATTTATTAAGTGAAAAAAGCTATCTAAACCTACCTGGCCCTATGTGAAAAAGTAATTGCCCCCTAACTGCCCCTAAACCTAATAACTGGTTGTGCTACCATTGGTGCCAACAACTGGTAATGAGTCTTTTACATTGCTGTTGAGGAATTTTTGACCCACTCTTCTGTGCAGAATTGTTTAAATTCAGTCACACTGGAGGGCTTCATGAACTGATGGCCGGACATTCTCCTTCAGGATTTTCTGGTAGAGAGCAGAATTCATGGTTCTGTCAATTAGGGCAAGTTGTCCATGTCCTGAAGCAGCAAAACAGCCCTAGACCATGACACTACCACCACCATGCTTGACTGTTGATACGATGTCTGTTTTTATGAAATTCTGTGTTAGTTTTATGCCAGATAAAACAGGACACGTCTTCTAAAAAGTTCAACTTTTGTCTCGTCAGTCCCCAGAATATTTTCCCAAAAGTCTTGAGGATCATCTAGATGTTTTCTGGCAAATGTGAGACGAGTCTGTGTTCTTTTTGTACAGCAGCAGTTTTTGTCATGGAACTCTCCCATGGATGCCATTTTTGCCCAGTCTCTTTCTTACTGTTCCATCATGGACCAGTGTCCAAACTGAGGCAAGTGAGGCCTGCAGTTTTTTAAACGTTGTTCTGGGTTTTTGTTTCTCATCTGATCTTGAATTTCTTTAGATCACAGTGGGATGTGTTGCTTTTTGAGATCTCTTAGCATACTTTACGTTGTCAGACAGGTTCTATTTAAGTGATTTCTGGATTCAACAAGTCTGGTAGTAATCAGACTTGGTTGTCACTACTGAAACTAAACTCAGCGTTCCAAAAAATATGGTTAATCACAGTTAATTCATGATGTGACAAGAGGGGCAATTATTTTTTCACATAGGGCCAGGTAGGTTTGGATAGTTTTTTTCCTTTAATAAATGAAATCATCATTTGAAAAGTGCATTTTGTGTTTATTCAGGTTATCTTTGTCTGATATTAAAATTTGTTTGATGATCTGAAGCAATTAAGT